>OY757914.1:56116322-56361322 GCA_963585895.1 Sepioteuthis lessoniana
GACTGCTTCTCTGCAGAGGGGTAAGACCCCCCCAACGAGTGTCCTGGATATGACACTAAACAATCTGATGGTGAGGTTCCAGCAATTCTGGAGCTTTGGGGAATGTGGAGTACCCCTTCATTGCCATCTCTCCTAGGTTCACTCTGGCCCGGAGTGGTAGCACCTGATAAGGGTCCTCTCTCTGGGTTAAATAGAAGTATGTGCTTCTTTCACTATACTAATTTTTGCATTTAAACTCTGTATTTATGTGAAGCTGAATTTTTCAAAATAGAACTGTTTTGACACTGGAACTGCGTATTAGTGCTGAACTGAATAGCTCGAAATAGAACTTTTTTTAACGTTTAAACTGTGTACTTATGCTGAACTGAATTATCTGAAATAAAACTGTTTGACATTTAACTCTGTGTATTGCCAAGTCAGCTGGGGCTGTAGAATACACTGACTGCACCTCTGCAAAGGGGTAAGACCCCCTCTAACGAGTGTCCTGGATATGACACTAAACAATCTGATGGTGAGGTTACAGTAATGCTGGAGCTTTGGGGAATGCGTAGTACCCCTTCATTGCCATCGCTCCCAGGTCCACTCTGGCCCGGAGTGGTAGCACCTGATAGAGCCCTATCTCTGGGTTAAATAGAACTAACAGCATATTTATGCTAAAATGAATTGAGTAAACTGAATAGCTTGAAATAGAAAAGTTTTTGATAATTAAACCGTACTTACACTTAAACTGTGTGCTCATGCTTAACTGAATTATTTCAAATAGAACTGTTTTTCGACATTAAAACTGTATTTACACTTAACTTAATTATTACATGGCTGTGCAAAAGCAGGACGACCAGCTCGAACTTACATACAACAACTATGTGAGGACACAGGATGTAACCCTGAAGACCTGCCAGAGGCGATGAATGATAGGGAGAAGTGGCGAGAGAGGGTCAGGGATATCCGTGCTGGCGGCACGACATGATGATGATGATGAATTATTACATATAACTACTTGAATAGTTTGAAATGGAAATGTTTTTGACAATTAAACTGTGTACTTATCCTAAACTGAACTGTTTTCAATAGAACTGATTATTTACATAAAAATGGATTTGGCGTTAAATAACCTATAAAGGTTGATATGCCATAAAGCCAAAGAAACCAAACCACACCTGAATTACCTGAAGTAGAATTGCTTGACTAAACTGAATAGCTCGAAATAAAAATGTTTTTTTTACAATTAAACTGTACTTACATTTAAACTGTGCTTTTGCTAAACTGAATTGTTTTAAATTGAACTATTTTTGACACTGAAACTGTACTTACACAAAAATGAATTGTTATATATAACTGAATAGTTTAAAATAGAAATGTTTTTGACAATTAAACTGTGTACTCATGCTAAACTGAATTGTTTTAAATAGAACTGTTTATTTACATAAAAATGGATTTGGCGTTAAATAACCTACAAAGGTTGATATGCCATAAAACCAAGCAAACCAAACCAACCATATATATATATATATATATATACATACATATATATATATATATACATATATATATATAAAAAGTTCGCAATAAATAAAAAAAAAAAAATTAATTCTCAGATTAGGAAGCCTCCTCTCAAAGTGATTCCAATTAAAGACAAATGTATATATATATATATATATTATATATATTTCATATATACAATATATATATATATATATATATATGCGTATAATCATCATAATGACTATCAACTCTTATTTATATATGCGTGTTTGTATGGATTCTCTTTGTGTACATATGCGCACGTTAGTATTGTGTATGCCCCTTATGTATTAACTGTTTGCATCTTTATTTTGTTATTGAGCATCTCTTTGTAAAATTTTGTTGAAAGGTTTTGTATTATTTTCTTAGTGGTAATATCTAAGTGCCATTTCTTTTCTTTCTATTTGTCTATACTTGATCATATATATGTATCATTGTAATTCTACTGCGCACTGTGTATAAGTTAGTGTACATACTTTCTAATATGCATTGTATTTCTTGACTCATTTCATAAAGAGCCATGTATTGATAAGTAAAAGAAATGAGGACAGAAATACTGACTTCTCTACTCATTTGCAAGTTTATTAGTAAATTCAAATTTTAGACTCAAATCTATTTCAAGGAATCTGTTTTGGATCAAAACTAAAATTTTAGTCTTGATTGTCATTACTTAAATTATGATTGAAAAATTGGTCTGTGATTACTTTTTTGATCTGAACAAGATACTAGATAGAGGCAGTACTGAAGGTAGGAGTTCACTACTTGCTTATCTATTATTTCAAACCCTGTAAATAATAATGTTATTTAAGTTTTTTTATCATCATCATGAAAAATTTCTGTCTTATATTGATTTCTGTTTTTATTTGATGCCAATGGTTGTCATTACATTTTTTCTTGTAAACAGAAAAATCTCTTCATCTTACCTTCTTCAATGCAAATTTGAGTTTCATTCATAGCAAACTGAAATTCTATATTAGACTTAATTGTTCAATGTGTCACGTGGTCTGCCATTGAGAGGAGAGAGGTAAGATCAATTTCCCGTTACCCCTCCATGTTTGAATTAACAGGCCTCAAAGATTGACCGTTTAAAGAGGAATAAGGAATGTAGGTCAATTCCTCGCAGCTGAAGTAACAAATCCAGGTCAGAATGAAAGCCAAGAGATGTTTACACTCTGTGACCGGATGGATAGTGAATGGAACATAGAGGTCCGTATTGTAATCCGAATGAATCGCATGACAGGGTGAGGATTGGCCAAGCATCCTAAAGCCGGAAGTAGTAGCCTTTTTGTCAGAGGAAATAGGAATAAAGTATTCAGTTTTTAGGACGGAGTTTGCCGTGAGAGGATGTGTGATCTGATGCCAAATTCCGGGCGAAGAAGTGGAGCCGAGTTTCAGGACAAGATGTATTGAAACTGTTGCCGAAACTCCGGAGAAAAGCGGAAAGAATCTTGGACAAGAAGATAACCGGTGCCTTCAAGCCAAGCTCCACAGAATCCCGCTAGCCTGTGAAAGAGATGAAATCTCAGAAGAAGCCTGTCGAAGAAGCTAAGTAAGCCTTAAAACCATTTTCTCCCTCCACCCTTCCTAAGTATTGCCATTGTATGCTCTCTCTCTCTCTCTCTCTCAATTTAGAGAAAGAAGAAAGGAAAGGAAGAAAGACATTTGTATATGATTCGGTTTGCATGTATTAAAAACCTTGTTATATTTTAAAAGCCCCCTCATATTGAAATTTATTCGTTGTATTGTTTGCTTATCGAGTTGCCTTCTTTTGCATATTCCTTTTCAGCTTCAGTCGCTTCAATTTATTCTCGCTAAATATCCTATTCGCCTTTACAAATATTGCACGGGAAATTGGAATTGTCGACTACGATAAATAATATTATCATATCTAAACCTAGAGGTCCATGTCTTCTGTTAGCCTTGTGGGTAGGAAGACAAAGTGGCCTGGTGGGTGTGTGTAACATGAAATTTGGAAACCCCTTGCCAGCGGCGGTCAGTCTAGCCCCAAATTAACCCCCACATTATCTGCCAGTTCCCATGTGCCTGAAGAAGGAATCATAACTGGGACTTATTTTGCGAGGGATCAAGTCCCAGACTGCCCTGACTTCATACGTGCAAAAAATAAACTCCCGTTCTGGGATAAATATAATAGGCACCATCGCAAATGGTTGCAAACCTTGTGTGCAAAAATATATATAGAATGTTATGATTGTTAACATTCAAGTAAAATCTTCAAAATTTTCAAATATGACTTAGATTATCAAGTACCTTTACTTCAAGGTGTTTTAGAAGACTTAATGTTACTTGAATGATTTGATAATTTTAACCTGATGTAAGACAAAATTGTAATTTCTTATTAATGGGTTATATACAATTAACAAACTTATATATAGATAGAATATACTTGATTTGTTAAAAAGCATTTTTTTAGAGTCATTGAAATATGATCAGAATTTACTTCAAGTATAATAGTACAGTACTAACCTGCAAACTGAGAAGTTTCAGTCTTTTTCCCAGATTTAAAAGTAATGTTTCATTGCAGAAAATTTAACTATAAGTAAATCAATGTTGTTAAAGTTTTTGTTCAGAAATTTTTTTATAAAATCCATAGTACAGAATGAATAACAATATTAATAACAATTAAAAACAATAAAGAGCCTAAGAAATTTTGTTTTTGCTTCTAATTAGGTATACTTCTCAAGCAATTGGAAATAGGAAATAGGCCAATTGGCAATTATCAGTTTTATAACTTAGTCCTTTGTGTATTGCAGTGAGGTTTCTTAGAAGCAACTTCACTTTTGTATATGTGTGTGTGTGTTAAATTAAACATATCAACTCCATTTATATATGACTTGTTGGCCGAATCTAGAAGATTTCAACTGCATTTCCTGTAGATGGATAACCCCATTCAAAAAAGTGTATTCTGGGTATAACACTAAACTACATCTGGTAGTGAGGCTCCATTCCTGGAGCTTTGGAGAGTGTAGAATCACTCCAATATTGTTATTACTCTCAGGTCCACTCTGGCCTTGAGTGGTAATACAAATATGGGTCAAATAAATTTGTTTGAAAATTATTACCATTTGAAATAATTGAAGCTATATAATTGCAAATTATTTGTATTAAGAATAACTATTCGTAATTTATTCTTAAAACTATAATTGTTACAAAAGATTATTAGTAGTAGGTACTTGAAACCATATAATTGCTTAAAAATCCTTGAACTCATATATTTTGCAAATTATTAGTATTAGATAGGAATAATTGATACAATATAACTGTATGCAAATAACTGATGAGTTTTAAACAAGATGTACCTATCTCCAAATTAAAAGACAAGCCTCTAAAATTAGTTGACTATTTCACATACCTCAGTAGCAATATCTCATCTACTGAAAACAATGTGAATATACACATAAGAAAGGCGTAGACTTCTATTGACAGGTTGTCAACTATCTGGAAATCTAATCTTGCTGATAAGATAAAACAGGAATTCTTTCAAGCTATAGCTGTGCCAGTCCAGCTGGACTTTAACAAAGCATCTGGAGAAAAAGCTAGATAATTACACAAGGGTGCTGAGCATGCTTTTTTGAATAAATTCTGGAAACAGTACCCTACAAAACAAAAGCTTTACCACCACTTGCCTCCCATCTCACAAACCATCCAAGTAAAATGAACTAGTAAAACTGGACACTGCTGGAGAAACAGGAATTAACTCGTAAATTAATTTCTCCTGTGGTCTCCCAAACATGCCAGTGTTGGCTGAGCAGCAAAGACCTATTTATCAGCTCTGTGCAGACACTGAATGCCAGCTAAATATTTGCTTAGAGGAATGGACAATAGAAACAGATGGCAAGAGAGAATCAAGGGAATCTCTGCTATCTGGGACAAAGAGATAGAGAGCACCTCCCTGGTGGGTTTATGAATTAACGGTTCTAATGGATTGGAATGAATTTACTAATCAAATGGATAGAAGGGTAATTCTAGAAATAAGTTCGTTTTTTTTAATACAGAGAAAGAAAAGGAATTTCCTATTTTTTTTTTCTTTTGGAATAATGTTTCTGGGGTTGAGTTTGTTAGTTAAGTGAGTGTGATGGTTTGTTGTAGTTGATGGATGTGTTCGTTAATTAAAGCTTATGATAAATGGTGAATGGGATTTTGGGGTGCTCTGAGGACGAAATCCTGACCCAAGGTCCAAGACAAGATAAGTATGTTTAGCAGACTTAAGTGGACGATGTCTGCGGAAAACTCAACAGGGAATCCAGATTCATTTTTTGTACCACTTGAGAAGCAATCTCCTGCAGAGATTCAGAGATTATACGAGAATGCATGGTGGTCAAAGCAATTTACATATTATAATTCATAGGCGAGGTCAAAAATTGTCTCTACTCTGCCTTACTTCATATAAGCAGTTGGCAGAGGTGACCAGGGGCAGTCAACAGGGGAGACAGACATTTTTCCGCAGTTAGAGACACTGAACACTGCGAAAATGACTTGTGGAATCTTGCTGGTTCAATCAGAACCTGGAGATGGAAATAGAATCTTTGTGAGTCCAGATAATTTTGTCAACAAATCTGAGAAAACAAACCACTAAGTTGATGAGTCTGTAACGAAGATCTGTAATTGTCTCCCTTATATCATTTGAATAGATCAGATTGATTTCGTTTTTCTCTCTCTCTGTGGTTCCTGATCAAACGAGTGAATCTCGTGTGACTTTCTTTTTTTTACTCTACGCATTCATGCAATTTCTTTTGTGGTGATATAAAGACAGTATCCTTAAAAAGATTTAATTATACAAGAATCAAAAGTGTTGCTAGTTTCTGTTTGTGTCCTTGTGGTTGTGACAAGAACTCTTTTCTTCGCAAATAGCAATTCCTTTCGGCGTGGAACCCTGCCTGATCAACTCCCACAACTGGACTGTTTTTAAGGACCAGAGCATTGCTGTTCAGATCAAAAATTCACAACATGACAAATAGTGGTGGTTCCTTCAGCTCGACAAAGGAAGCCCGGGTGATTTTATTTCGGCCAAAACTGCCAGTTAGATGAAATACAGCAGCCGGCAGCTTGGTTCTACATCAGATATCAGCATAATTTGATGGTGATGATAAAATAGGAATAGCTACTTGAAACCATTTAATCATTTATAAATTATTCATATTAAGAATAGTTTCTTGAAACTATAACAGTTTAAAAATGATTATTTACTTGAAACCATATAATTTCTGGGCCAAAATAAAAACTAACTTTAGAGTTAAATAATCTGACAAAAGTTGATATGTTGTAAAAACCAACCAACCTAGATAATAATTTTAATTATATATACACATATATATAGTGTCACATGGTCTACCACTGAGAGGAGAGAAATAAGAGATTTCCCCTACCCCTCCATGTTTGAATTAACAGGCCGCCAAAGACTGACCGTTAAAAGGAGGAATAAGGAATGTTGGTCAACTTCGACTAGCCTGTTGAAGGAAGAAAAGAATGTAGGTCAGGCTATCTGTACCCTGTAACCTCACCCGGGTGGAAGAGATATTAGTCCGAACGAATTGCCTGACAGGGTGAAGGAAGGAGAAAGAGGCCAAATGATTGGCCAGAACCCTAAAAATGGAAGTAGCTTTTTTCTTCGTCGGCGGAAATAGAAAGAAAGAAAGAAATCAGTTTTAGGACAGCAGTTGGGGTGACAAGACGTGTGGACACTGTGGCCAAGACTCTGGGTGAAGAAGCGAAATAGAGCTCTTGGACAAGAAGAACTGATGCCTTCAAGCCAAAGCTGTAAAAAAATCCCGCTAGCCCGTAAAAGAGAAAATACTCTCAGAAGGAACCTGTCGAAAAGCTAAGTAAACATTAAGACTGTTTCTCCCTCCACCCTTCCTTAGTACTGCAATTACATACTCTCTCTCTCTCAATTTAAAGAAGGAAGAAAGAAAAGAATAAGGAAGAAAGACATTTGTATATTTTATATTATCTGCAGATAATGTAGCCGACACATTAAATATGTGTGTCCGCATGTATTAAAAACCTTGTTATATTATATATCTCTCCTTGTGTTGAAATTTATTCATTGTGTTGTCTGCCTATCAAGTATTCTTTTGCATGTTCCTTTTCAGCTTCATTTGCCTCATGTTATTCTCGCTAAATGTCCTTCTTGCCTTTAAAAATATTACATGGGAAACTGGAATTGTTGAATGCGATAATTATTATTATTATATCTAAACTTAGAGGCCCGTATCTTCCATTATCCTAGGAGTTGGAGGAGGTAGTGGTCTGGTGGGTGTGTGCGTAACGTAAAATTTGGAAACCCCTTGCCAGCGGCGGTCAGTCTAGCCCCAAATTAACCCCTACATAATCTGCCAGTTCCCCTACGCCCAAAAAGGGAATCTTAACTGGAACTTATTTTGCAAGGGATCAAGTGCCAGGCTGACCCGTCTTCCCATGTGCAAAAAATAAACTCCCATCTTGGGATAAATATTATATGCTGCATCACAATAGTGTATTCATAAAGTCCTGTAGCAGTTTTAAAATTTTATAACATGTACAAATTACAAGAATCATTTAGTAAAAATCACATGAAAGTAACCAAAAAAAATTTTTTTTTGACTCACCTTAATTTAAAACAAAACAAAAAAACCCCCTCTGAAAACATTTTTAGTGATTCAAGCAGTATCAACATATCAATTATCAATGTATTCAAAGAATTAATGAATCATCTTAAATAATCTATCAACAATTAATGGTAGCAGTCATGTTAAAGTGAGATTATCAAAAAGTGTATCAAGAATAAGATTTAGGATTGACCTTTCAATTGTTATTTTACTAAATGATTCTATCATTTGTACAATTTAAGTTATTTAATTTTAAAGCTGTTGCAGGATTTTATGAACACTGTGTGTGTGGTATCAATGTGGAGTCAATGTGTTCAATTTAACACAATCATACACTGCACCTCTGGTGGTGTAATGGTTAGCAAGCTCAACTAGCAAACCTACACAAGTGAGTTCGAGTCTCATTGGGTGCCCCTTTCATATGGCCTTGTGCCACATCTAAGCAAAAAGCTTAGTAAATTACCACTGCAGTATGGGTTTGTTGATTTTGAAAAATCTAATTTCTACAATTAGATTTTTCAAAATCAACAAATCCATACTGCAGTGGTAATTTACTACACCAGAAAAGAAATAATAAAAGTGAATGAACAAAAGCTTTTTCAAGAAAATAACTGAAATTAGCAGCTATTCAAAGCTAATCTCTTACAAAATAGTTTCAAAAACTAGTTAATGGTTGATATAACAGATTACAAACAAAATGTCTGTCTGAGCAAAATAAAAATTGACCTGTATGATAGAATGAAAATATCCATGAACATCTTTGGAGAAATATCTGGTCTTAAAACATTCCTATTACTGATCTTTCTGATCCTCTTGTGCAAGATATATGAATTTGGAATAATAAAAATTAAACTGAAGTCCTGGCATTTTTTGAACAAAAGAACAAATAAAAAAAATCAATAAATCCATTATGAAACAAAATAAATTTAGATTATTAAACTTAGATATTATTTTATGAATAACACTTGAATATATGGATGGTTTAGAAATTATATTTTAGATTTGTAAAATTTTCAATTGTTGCTTATTCTGTTTTATTAGCCAAAGGTTTTGTTTAAAAGGCCTAAGTCTTTACCAGTTTCAGTTAACTGAACATTAATTTCAAAGCTATCAATAAAACAAATGCTTATTCATAGCAATAAAAAAATATTTAATTAGAAATTAATAAAAAAAATTGTCACAATTTTATTTTTAAATAAAATACAAATTAGGTATTCCCATTAAGCAAAAAATTGATAAGTTCACTAAGCTATAAGAGGCATCTGCTAAACATAAATAAGTAGTTTCTCTAAAATGATGTTTCATTAGAGTAAACCACTATTATTTTGATGTGTAAATTTTACATATATGTTCACAAACACATGCAAACTTTATAATGAATCTGGAAGGCTGAAAATTCAAGTACATTGTTTTGTTTTGTTTTTTCCTTTGATAAATCAAAGGTCATCTTATTCTATTCAGATGATACAATCTATATAAAGAGAGCTAATGAAAAATAAATGTCCTAATGTTTGCAGTGGGTACTACAAATATAAAACTAATTTGTCAGGAGATCTTGAAAGACAATGCTCCAACAGACATCTATGTCCTCAAAGACTATTTAGATAGTAAAAATGTAGGTCTTTTGGGTTGGTTTGTTCATTCCTGTAAAACAAGATTAACAAAAAGATATAACAACCAAAAGATTTTTTTAAAAAACATTTTTCATGTAGTAATTATATATTACCTGAAAAATGTTTTTCTTTTTTTCTCTTTTCTTTTAGTGGAAATTCATAAGTAAGCAATGCATCCTCCCCACTCACTAAAAAAACAAACACAAACCAAAACTGATCAATACCATTACACCAGAAAGAATTAATGAAATAACTAGGAATTTCAGTTATCTTAGTAGTTATTAATTTTACGTTTTTTGAAGTAGTATTCTCTAAATAAACTTGTGCTGTTTCTTCTGAGTTTTTTGTGGCAATTTTATACCTACACATATAATTACTGCTTTCTGTATATAACTAATTTAAGTACACTTCATGATATAACTAATTTAAGTAAACCTCATTCTAATAGTCAGTTTCCTATTCAGTATTTACAGAATTAAGTCCAAAATATCTTAGTATTTATTATGAAACATATTTACTATGTAATAATCTCAGTCTCATCTTCTGTTCCTTTTGTTTAATGGCATAATAACCCTCATCTTCTATCTTATCCCCTCTCATAGAGTGTGTATGCATGTGTTTGTATAATCTACTTTACTTTATAGGCATGTTTTTTGCCTTATACATATATACTGAATCATATTTCTCCTCATTTTTCATATGGTGGTATACTTTCTTTCACAGCACATAGCATGTCTTATCAATTCTTATACAACTTGTATAGTAAATTTTTTTACCATTCCTTGCTTTACTTTTTAAATTGTAAATGGTGCTAGTTCAGCTGTTGTAGCTGAATGGTGGTTGATTATAAATAATACCAAAACTCTTTTATCCACCAACATCGCCATAATATTGCCTTACCACTGATGATAGTTTGCTGGCTACGTCTGTTGTAGTGGCAGTGGTAGCACATGGCTGCTACACTGGTGGGGGTAACACATGTTTGTTGCGGTTGCTGTCATTGCTGCTCTTCATTCACTCCTCAAGATGACTGCCGACCAACCACTAGATATATGCATACAAACATTACATATGAGCTCACCCACCTATTTATTACAGGCTGTTGTTGCTTATCTCTTTAACATTATCAATACAAACTTCTTATTTTAACAAGACTTAAAAGCCAACAAGCTCTATGAAGTCACACACAAACAATACAGTTATGCAAAAGATAAAATGCAAACTTCTTTGCAGTTATTCTTAAACATCTAAACATTTTAATAGATTGATATTTATAGAGAGAAAAAATGGAGCACAGTATATGGTTAATTTGTTTAATAATAGCTCCTTATTCTTCAATCCTATTTTCTCCTGTTTTTTTTAAATCTGATTTTATTGAAGATTCTGGCTGTATTCAGTTGCTTTTGAAGTATATGATACATTATTTTCATGGTTGGTATTTAAAAGATAAAACTTTCTTATATGTATATATATTCATAATTTCTCCCTATAGTAACATTGTAGGGCTTTGTTTTATAAACTGTCTTACTAATCTTAAATAACTAGCATCCTGTGCTTTGCTATAATTTCTGAATTGGTTATCATTTTGACACTTCATAAAACAAAAACATCTATGATTATTTTAGTATGGAGACATGAAAAAAAAAGAAAAATCACGCTTTCTTTTTTCTTTTTTTTTTGTGTGTGTGTGTGTGTGTGTGTGTGTGTGTGTGTGTGTGTGTGTGTGTGTGTGTAATGAAAATTTATAAATTTACTTGGGAAATTATTCCTAATAAAATACTTACAAAACCTGTGCTTATATTCAGTGCTTAGCTGAGTTATTGATTTGCAGTCACTTTCTCTTCCCAAAACAGTTTCTATATCAATTCTAAAAATGGTTTCATTTGAACCTTTGATGTGTTTATTTTCTTTATGTTGTTTTTTTTTTCCTCTCTACTTTCAGCATATATACTTTCAGCTCTATTCAAGCATACAGTCTTTGTACTCCAAAAAGATTATAACCATTGTTTTTTTTGTTTTTTTTTTTAATTACATTTGCAATATGTCTTTAGTTCCAATATTTCTCTGATATCAAAATTTGTTTATAACCCTGTTTACTATTTTTGCTCTGGTTAACTTGTGGAAGCCTTCTTAAATGATAATTTGCAAAAAAGAAATATGTAATTTTTCTTCATTTTTTATATAAAATACTTACCTAGAAAGTGTTTTGATTTGCTGTCTTGTAATAAAATTGCTATATTAAGTATAGAGAGCTGCCAGGCCTATCTGTTTTTTGGACTATTCCATAACTTCTGTTAAAAGAGACAAATTATGTTTCTGCCAGTTCTTCATATTTTCCTAGTGAATCTATGCCAGATTATTAAGGATTAAAACTAACATTAGACCAAGTTTGAATTGTCATTCAGGTTTTATGTATGATTAAAGGCGTTTTTATTCACATCAAAATTACTTATATGTTTATGTCTATGCACAGATTGAATAAAACTGAATTATTAAGGTCTTCCAATAACTGTTTTTTATCATCATTCTTGAAGACTTCTTATTTACTAGTGTCCACCATTTATCCAGTTTTTGGTTTACATATGTGATTGTATAAATGAATGATTGATAAATATTGCATTGGAAAAAAAACATGGTTTGGATGTTTGCTTCTCGACTTGAACCTGAACCAACTAATCAAATTAATCTTTGCATCCTATTGTGGTATAATGGTTAACAAGCTGGACTTGCAGATAACATTCCAACTGAATGGCAAATTCAATTCCTCATGATGAATTACCTATACTTGCAGCCTTGTTTTTTTGGAGGTGCCTCATATGCTGCAGTGGTTGGCAAGTTAAGCTAGCAGACTATTGTAAGTTTGATTCTCACAGGGGTGGGGCTCATTATTATACTCTTCTGGTCTTATGCTAAGCTAAGCTTAGTAAGTGACAACTAGTGAAGCGGTCTAATTTGAAGAGTATTTGTACTGTTTAATTGCTTAAATTTTAATATTTCCAGAGCAAATTGTGGTTAGGTTACTTGAAATATTAGATTGTTATGCCTAAATACATTTTCCATTGGATCATTAGTAGCTTTGATTTATAAACCATTTTTGTAAGGCATTTATCAATTACATCATATATGTTCAGTGAAACAAAATCAAAGTGAGTTTGTGAAAACAAGTTTCTAAAGGGATATTTTCATTCACTTTAACATTCACTTATAAAATAAATCTGTACACATGTGTATAATTGTAAATGGTTATTTTTCTTTTTGCAGCACAAAATTCAAAATTTTGTCCAAAGATTTTAATGAATTATTGTTTTTTTTTTCACTGAAGAATAAACAGGATATACTTAAGTAATTGCTAAAAAAGCTATTTTTGAAAAAGTTTTCACCATTAAAGAAACCTCGAATGGCTACACTGTCATGACAGTGTCATTTAATTCAAATCTTATATAATTGAATTAACACTTCATTATTGGGAAATTGTGAATACAATAAAGAATTACCTGAGGAGGCTGTATTTTCTTTTAATATTTCCACAATGTGATAGAAATCAACAAAGTCTGGTGGTTTTTTAAGGTATTGCTGGGTTGTTCTGGGTTAGTGATAATGATGCTTCCACTCTAAGGCTATATCTATGTTATCAACTGATGTGGGCTTTGTTGAAAATATAAGTTTTTTAATAATTTTATTTGATTATTTTTTTGAAGCATGTATATGAAATTATATATGCATTGCTTTATCTATGTATATATATTCTTTTTTATATAATTGTTTCATGATTGTTTCAACTTCAAATAAAGCATTGCTTTATCTATGTATATATATATATATTTTATATAATTGTTTTCATAATTGTTTCAACTTCAGATGAAACAATAGAAAACTAGACAACAAATATTAATTATAATCTGAATGTACTTGAACCTTTATAAATATGGTAAATGAAGCTAGTGTATGTATGTATGTATGTATGTATGTATGTATAATATATATTCTAATTTAGATTTTATTGTAAAATGAATAAATATATCAAGTGTCAATTCATGTCAGTAAGATAATGAAAAATGCATGTACACCTCATTTGATCAAAGAAGTGTAAAAAATTCAAATCGCAAAAGTGTCTTCTTAATGGCCATTCAAATCAGTCAGTTCACTTAAAGCAATATTTTGACTTTCTAAAAGGTTTCTAAGTGTAATACAAGGATTGATAAAAGGAATAATGCATCATTGTTAATTGTAAAACAACTTCACTCCCATCATCAGTAATCTCAAATACTAAGTACACAGAGAACAAACTTTACAGAGATTGTACCAACTTGAAGATGAAAAAAGATGTGGTATTCCAGAGATTATTATTACACTTATAACTAGTAACTTACGTTGAACATAGCTATGCAAAAAATTTGTCAAAACAATTATCAACCAAACAATATTCAGAAGAGACTGTGTTTAAAAAATATCCTATCAAGAAATTATCTTACATAGATTTAATTTTCATTGAAGAAACTGTAGACATGGAACATAAGATAGGCATTAGAAAAGTACTAACTGAGCATTTCTAAGGAGAAAAGAATGGTTATTAAAATCCTCTGGAATCATAAGAATAAACTAATTTTGTTAATAGATTAAGGCAATTTTACAGACACACTGGACCAAAACTGAATCTTCACATAAATTGAAAAACCTCATTTATGATGGTACTTCTACCATAAGTATCCAAATTTGGTAATGAAATCATCATAGATTCTTACTAAATCTATTACGCCAATATAATTTTGGATGGTTAAATCATTACCCTGTCACTACTCATGTAAGGTCTTCTAATTCACAAAGGCTTTTCTTTATGACCTATTAGTAGCAGCTAAAGCTTAGTGTATTTCCCTTTGTTTCCTGGTAGATATAATTTGCTCACTATCAGGAAGATCACCAACTTTAATACATTCCATTTGTAGAGCAACTTAAATAAGCACCCATGTGCCACTCAAAAGTAGTGAGTTTTAATATTGTTAGCGTTTTTTAAACTTACTGAATTGGTCATTCTAAATTGGAAACATCTTTGGATGAACACATCATCATCCTAAGAGTCAACTTAATGGAAATGTTAACATTCCTATTCAAAATATACTGATAACATATCATGACCACAGAATTACTACTATTACTGGTTTATGGCAGTCTATATGGGACACTTTTTAAAAAAAAAAAACTTAAAAGCAGTAACACTAATGCTAACCATCTGAATCGGATGCATTAATGATACTTTGGTTATACTAGGAAGATTACTACTAGACAATGTAAACTCTATCAGACTTTCCATACAGGTCACCATAGAGAATATCAAAAATAAATAACAAATCTGCTTTCTTGGTAATTCATGCATAGCATTGGTTTATAACATTTGTACACTTTGAATCCATATTTACTAGAAAATACTTTAACTTCTGCCAAACTTTATAGTATAAAGAAAATGACTGACCAATACTTACAGTTCTGATCATAATTATGTAGCCACTTCAGCAGCTATTAATATAAGCTGATTCATATACTGGACATTCCTCAAGAATAGTGACCTGGCCGACATAACATTAGGATTTGCTAATAGACTTACAGACACAGTAATTTAAAACAAAAATTATATAGCAAGTCTCATTTCACATGCAAATTGTAGTAAAAAATGAATTTATGTACTGTGAAATATCAGGACTGTCTTATGATGACTAGTAAGATAAAACTATGGTTTGAATTGGGATCATAAAAGTAAATATTGCAGATCACTGTTTTCATTGATACAGAATCATTCAAGAAAATACAAAACTTAAAAGAACAGGTACTTTTCTTATTAAAAAAAACATCCCAAATAAATTAAGTATAGAGTTACAAAAAAAGTCTTCAGTGAATAAAGTTACAAGAAGAAATAATTTCCAAATAATACAAACTGTTTGTTGTATACCACAACACAAACCTGCTAATTAAAGGAAGATCATAAAACTAAACAAAAAGCATGCACACAAAGAGATATAATAATCAAAATCAAATGAACTTAATTATAACAAATATGAATCACCCCTAATACATACAACAAAGATAAAATTGATAAGGTGTTGGAAATTTTTAGAATAACATTTACAAAGCTAATGATACAGCATCATGACAAGATTGGCTAAATTACAAGGAGATCTAACCAACATGATTTACCAGAATAAAAAAGAAATAAAATGAACTTATCTCTGATAAAAACTTAATTAAAGAGATTTCAACAATTGAAGATTTTAGCGTTCTATGCTATTAAAAAACATAACTTTGTATTTGCCAAACATGAAAATGTTAGAGATTATTTAAATAATTGTACAACTAGTTTGTCTATACCACTTATCTTTTGTCCAGCCCTTTATACATTAAAGATGATTAAAAATAATTTTTTCATTCCATATAAATAAATATTTTTTCTTCAAATTTTCAAAAGTTCTGCACAGCATCGGAATTAATAGTTTTAGTTGTAGAATGCAGTTGACTTAGATCTCTATAAAATTGGGATATTGGTATAGGTTCCTTCCAATTGAAAGTAAAATGATTTGAGCAAGGATTTAATAAGTATGAAATTATTGATATTTTCAGAATGAAATGTTATATCTTTTTGATGTCAATGTTTTATGATATAGATACAATAGATTTTGAAGGCTTTTAACTTCCTTTTTTTTTTTTAAGTGATAATTTCTCCTATAAAAATAGTTATGCAAAAGTTTCACTTTGAACATTCAAGTGATAAAATGAATATGCTTTTGATATTACAGATTTTATAAGTTTAAAACAAACTTCACTAGAAGTATAGAAAACATTTTTGAACTTTGAAAATGTCTTCTACTGAATATATCCAAAGTGTTAAATTATCTATGGACATTTGTCTTTATAGATTTGACAGATAACAATTTTTATATGATTAATGTAATATATCATCAAGGTTTAGCTCAGGACCAACAAAATTAGGTCTGTTATCATCACACCATAATTACATGTATATTTACTACTTGACTCTTTTATATAATCTATTTATGACCTTTAATTGTTATCTTCTTATTAGATGGTGAATTTTCAATTAATTTGTAGTTATGTCTATTTTACATTTTCAAACAATGAGATAATTCTTCTCTTAATATATTATTGATTTTTTTTAAAATAGCGATTTATACAGAATTTTTATCATATTTTTGATGTAACTAGCACTTTAGTAAATTTTTTACTCAGTGATTTTTCAGCCTTATAAATAAGGATTCTGTTTTTTCAATTATTAAAAAAATTTCAAATTTTAAGTGCCCATCTTATAAATAACTCAAGCTGTAATAAAAAGAAAAATTAAACAGTAGTCTAATCTTTTAAAATTAAAATATGATTTGCTGTAAATTTAATAAAATGGTTTAAAGGTTTGTGCTAAGCTAGTTTTGTCATTTTTCATTTTATAATGATGGTTAAACAAATCTGCAGCCTAAGAAGTAGTTGTTTGCTTTTTTATTGGGAACTTTCCCTGTATATTGTCAGATTGATGTGATTAATAATCACCTCTAAATTAAATTCATTGATAAGGTGATTATGTTGAAAAATATTTGTTATGTAAAATGATTTTTTTTTTCATGAGGCTATGGATTTATTGATGTACTTATGTATTTTTAAGTCATCAAAGTGAAGTTTTGAAATGCACACACACACACACACACACACACACACACACACACACACACACACACACACACAAGTAAATTTGTACAAAAATCCTCTCCAATCATGACAGATTGCCAGACACTATTAAAATATTTAATAATTAAATGCTTATTGTGGATTTTCTGAAAGATTAATTCATAGATGTTTTATTTTAATTGATTCATCTAATTATCCTGTATATAATCATGGAATATGCCAAAAGATTTTTTATCTGTACATAATCATATAAAGTGCTATAATACAATTTGTATCAAGACAGTCATATGAGTGACAATAATGCTGCCTCTATTATAAAATGTGCCAGCATATTACTCTATTTTTATTTGCCTTGTAGCTCTTAATGGAACTAGTTATTCATAAATCATAACTTATGATCCTTTTAGCAAGCCAAATTAATTGTTTTATATGTATTATGTATGTTTTATATGTATTATGTATGTTAATGAAGATATTTAAATATCTGTCATTTTTTAAGGGTTATATGCTTATTTGAATATTTTTATTTATACAAAACAATCTGGTTATAAGTTTTTGTTCTATATAATATATAACAAATCCTTATTACCTCTGCAAATATTTATTTATATATATATGTATGATATACATAATAATGAATGCGTAAAGCATGAAACTCAGGGTCACAAACAGCACCATGTAATTATATAAGCTTTGTTGTTAATTTCTATTTTACAAGTACTGTGGTCACTAGCCCTTTGCTTTAGTTTGTAATAAGTTTTTCTTTCTGATTTTAGAATAATGAATGTCGTTAACCTAATTTGAAGGATAAGATTTATATGTAGTCCTAGATTCTAACACTGGTTGGTATCTACAAGTAGTCGTGATTACTTTTAGTTTTTGAGGCAACTGTTGTTTTACACTGGAATTCTAAATCTAAACTCTCCAGTTCACCTTATCAATAATTTGTAAAACTTGTAGGGACCAAGAATACATATTTTGCTTTTAGAATTAGATAATTGATTGAATATATTTTGCCTCATTTCTCTCATTCTACTTTTAGTCAAATATTGTGACAATTACCAAAAGGCTTTTATTTTAAATCATTCTTTGATTTGAGAATTAAAGCTTATTCATTGTTTTTTCCCTGCCTTGTAATTTTCTTTGAAAACATTAATATTTGCTAATATCAGTTACTATTATCAAATATTTTTAATTTTATTTTTGAATTTAAATATTTTGTAATGTATAATAAATTTCAAAAATAGTGTTAAATATTAAGGTAACATCTTTCAGCTATTACTCACTAGAATTATTTGAGTTTATATTATTGGACACTTTTATCGTCTCATTTCAAATACATTTTATTGACATTTTAAATTACAATTTTTTAATTATAAAGATAGTATTCCACTGATGCATTACAAAATTGTATTCATAACTTATTTAAATGATAAACAAAGTTGAATTTTATGTTGATTTTATTGTTTTTAAAATAAGTTGCTATTTTGAATCTGCAAAGCTATTTACATCTTTTCTTCTTTTAAATTCAAATTTTAAAAATAATTCTGCTTAATTACATACCAATATCATATTTGAAATAAGTGTAAAAGAAAATATATAGTATACATAATTTTTTCTTACTCAACAGGAGTAGAGTCAAGAATAATAGGACAGACTTATTTGTTGATGTAAAAGAATGAAATATAAACTCTTTGTTAGCAGAACAGTAGGTTAAGTTTTGTCTTCAAAGAAGCTTTCTACTTATGCTTCTAAACGTAGTGTACTCACCTCATATGTAGGCATCCCATTGTTCTTTTCTCATGGGAACAAGAATATGTGTGTGTTTTCTTTACTGTTTGGGGATTCATTAAAGGTAAAGAAAAAAGTCATCCAGTATGTATTTAATGTTAAATTTTTAAAGAAATCATCATTCATTTAATCTTTTCATTTCTTTTTAAAACTTTGTTACTGATCATTCTTCAGTAACCACTTGCTAAGTATTATTAGTGATTAATATTCTAGAAGTGGTTAGAGTATTTACTTGTATTTCTTTTTTTTCACTTTGAATAAACAAACTGAAACTTGCAACAAAATCTCTGAATACAGTTTGGTTCAAGAGATATTATGTATAAGGTTTCATCATGCATATTCTGCTCTTGGTTATCTTTCTTTTTTATGTGTTTTGTGATCTCTTTAAACTATTTCAATGTACTTATTTAGTAAGTTCTAGTTAAACAAAGAAAATTCCTTCTAGTATATCTATAGCATATGAATTTCATAGAAACACTTACATATATAAAAAGCATATTGTAGGCAAGCCTTGTTATTTTATTACCAAAGTAAAATAAAAAGTACATTGTGATTCTTATTTGTTGGTGATCATGACATCTTTTTAAGAAAAAAACTGAGTCTTTGATAAGAATTTAAATAGAATTTTATAGCAATGAACTTATGACAATGATAGTATAGGATCATTGACTATCTATTAAAGTCACCTAAAGTTGAGATAAATATGATATATATGAATTTGTATTTATGGACATACACATCCATTTGATTATATTATCTGCCATAAACATTTTATTATTACAGGAGTATTTTACAATAAAAGTTATCTCTTATTTCATATTTTTCATATTCTTTCATTCTTACATGAATACCTATGATTATTATTTTATCAAAAATACTGTACTTATTATTTTAATTAAATCTAATCATATTATGGTAATTCATGGTGGGCCACAGTTTAAAGAGTCTCAGCAATTTTTCTGAGCTATTGAACCAGATAGTGAATCAGAATCCAGAAAAATTATCTTGTTACTTATTACTGAATATTTATTATCAGAATGTGGAAAAAAATTTGAAGTTTTCTAAGATATATAGAAATAAGTTTTATTTTTCTTTTATTCTTTATTTTGTTATTTCTATATGATAAAGTATCATTTAGAAAAACATTAAATCAATAAAAATTATTTTGTAAATTGATTATCTTTGCTTTCTGAAGTGATCATATCAAATATACCTGTACTACTTTGTTATCTTCATTCTCAAATTTTTGATATAGGTTAATATAGGAAGGTTAAGAAATTACATAGTTAGGCAAGCATCTTTAGATAACAAAAAGATGATCCATTGTTGTTAGTTGTGAATATGTTCTGTCATGTTAACTGCTAGAGCCCAGTCAAATTAGACTCAAAATATCAACCAGTAAGTGTGAACTATTTTGGATGGCTTGTGTCTATAAACAAGAAAAAATGATGATTGATATTGGAACCAGAAGTTGTGAACAGTTAAGGATAAAAGTTGTAATAACAAATTGGCAGTGAAGATTTGGTATAAGAGGATATTTACCAACTTTTACAGCAACAAATGAAATTAATGTAATTATTTACTTGGAATATATCTATGACTGCATTAATGAAAAATGCATTTGCCAACATATTTACTGCTGAGACGATTGTCAGCTCTATTTCATGGTTTTATTTTTCACCGACATTTAGTGACATCCTCCGAATATTCACAAATTGTATCGAGGCAATTTGGGTCATTCCAGCTAATATGGAACAAGAGACTCATAAGGACCCATGCATCTAACTGGTCTGTTAATTTCTCTGAATTTCAAAAGGGATTTTCAACAATTCAAATGGCACAGTAAGTCACTATCTATCATCAATGGTTGCCTTATATTTGCTGATTGTATCATTGTCTCTACTAATTTCTGATCAATTATTTTCAAACCTTAAAAAAAAAACCAAAGCATTAATTGCTTGAAAGCAATTGTACACATTGTGGTATAATGGCTGAATTTAGATACAGAGATCTGGTGAAGGCTCACATTTGATTTATGGAAAGAGAAAATTCCTCTCAAACTGACAACTCACATTGGTCATATACAAAGCATCTATGGCCTCGTTTTCATGTTGATTTCACTGGCTTCCATCAATGGCCTTAACTACTTGGTTGTTGTTGATATATATTTTATATGGTAAAAGTCTTCTCTATGAGACAAATGAACAGATACTCTATCATTGCAGTGCCAAGTTGGTTATTCAGTCAACATGACATTTCTGAAACCTTGGTATCTGATAATGACATACAATTCACATCAAAGTTGTTCTAAAATGTTAGATGTTAATTTTGCATAACCCATGTTTGGTTTTCATCATATCATCTACAATCAAATGTCCAGAAGTCAATATTTTAAAGTAGGGTGCTCGCTAAAGGCCTGGGAGACTGGGGTTCAATCCCAGGTCGAATCATATCGAACTCAAAAAATGGTACTTGATGCCTCCTTGCTTAATACTCAGCATTATAAGGTATGGATCAAAGATAAAGTGGAACAATCCAAGGAAAGGAGTCACGCCTGTAGAAGTCAAATGGCTAACATGGCTGCCTTCTTGAATCTTCTTGGTAAAAGCAAGCCAGCTAAGCTTACGTCATTTTATAGAAGAGCACCTAATGCAGCAGGTGGGTTGCTCTGTGTTGCCAGGATGACCTATCCAATACATTAGCATGAGTGGTGTCTATCTGTGGTGCCAGGATGACCTGTCCAACACATTTGCATGAGTAGTGTCTATTCACCCATATATTCATCCAGTAAATGGCAATGGGAATCATTTTCTACTTGTGTGTCAGACCACTCTCAAGTCAACCAATATTCATCAGCCCCCTTCCCTACACGTAGGTGTTGTAGCTATTGAAAAGGGAGTCTTCAGGTCCCCCTCGACTACAGTCGCTAACTTTACTTACTATAACTTAAAACATGGTGGGAGAGAACAGAGGTAATCTTATTGACATTTCTTTCACATATGATGTCTAACAGCCCTAACCCTACAGAAGCACTCATGTACAATGCCAAATTATTTGTAACCTCAATTCAGAAATTAAATACAAAGCAACTATAAGATATCTTTTCTGTTGGTACACCTGTATTTGTGAGGAATATCTGAATGGTTCATTGTTTTTTGTTTATATTTTTTGTTTTTGCTTTGGAAGTAGACAAACCAATAATATCTGCAGCACTCTGTGCTGGATATCACTTTAATTTGAGGAACAAATATTTCATTATTGGGTTGGCTGAGGTCAGACTGGAGCATTGGGGGTGCGTATGATGTGGTGTCCTCTTGGCAAGTAGACTCTGAGCATTTCATACAACCTCTACAACCATGATGCTATTGGTCGCCACTTATGTATCTTCTATATATGTGCTGTATGGCCATATTTACAGAGAACGTGTGTGAATGCAAATATGCATATTCATAAGCTGGTGGTGTTACTTCATTGAAATGTCCCTGAATGATATTCTTCCACTACCATCCATTCATATTCTTTTGATGCATTTTAATATCATTTATGAAGAGTTATTCATCCATGTAGGTGACTTGTCTTTTATTTTTATCAAAATAAAATATAGAATGTTCCTGTTCTGAGCAAAACTCCTAGAAAAGCCATCTGTTATTTCAGGTTCCTGTGACATGCTCTGCTTAGGAATGTCTTTTAAGCATCAAAGTTTCAGTTTACTCTTGTGTTAAACTGTTAAGAATGACAATATCAATTCTGGGTCAGTGGAGATCAGCATACAACTTGCTTATCTATCTCTTCTGCATCTGAAGTGTTGGAACATACACACTTGATAGTAGGGCATACTGTTTATTATGACATGGAAGACATATGAGGATGATACACTCAGAATGATCTATTTGGTTGGTGCGTTTTGTGACAATGGCATCTCTGATCATAAAGCCTACACCTAAAAGACACCTCTCAGGTTTTGGTCTACCTGACCAAAACCTTAGAGGTGCCTTTCAGTTGAAAGTGTCCTCTCAGATTGCCTTTATCTGGAAAGCAGACCTCAACAATTGCAATATCAATCACTAATTCATAAACTTGTGTGCTGTTATTGAAGAATCCTACTGTGTTCTGTTACTGTTTGCTGTTTCCAGTTTGGTACTTATCTCCCTGCAAGCAAATTTGATACTTTTGCCCTTACGCAGGAAATGAGTCCTTATTTCTTTTGTGTATTTTAGCCACTTTTAAATACATGCCTTATAGCTATGGTAAATCAGCTGAGTCATAAGGAGATGAGTGTATTTAAGCTATGTTTTATAAGTTTAGCTTTGTGAAGCAAGTAGTGGATGTCTAGATAAGGCTATTTGGTCATCCAGAATGCTGCTATGTGGTGTAGTAATTTCTAGGTTTAGCTTCAGGTGACCACTTATCTCTAAACCACTTGCATACAGGATTAGCTCTGTGATTTCCGATGTCATTTTTTTCACCCATTTTTACCGCAGGACTTGATAAGTGATTTTTATGAGTAAAAAGCCTTAAAATCTATGCAATGTTGGTGGAGTGGAGCATATATATTACTATCCTCAGCCTTTGAGCCCAAGGTTCAACTGTCATGGTGCAGCAAGCTTAAATGATAATAGTAAAGTTCTCAAGTTGTAGTTTTTGTTTTTTTTAATTTTCTTCTTATGAGATGGCTGTTATATACCCAAAGCTGGTTATGTCTGCTTTTTATAATTTAGAAATGTGCATGAAATGATGGAATTATTTAAGATATTAAATTAAAAATCAGGTAATAAGAATAGTACTTATTAATAACATAAAATTCAAAAACTATAATAATTATTATAATTATATATTAGAAAAAAAACTCCCATTTGAAATATATTTGTTTCATAATAGTTGTTACATTTAGTATATGATATTTATATATGAATATAACTGCTACTGGGTTGATTAAAATTATTTCCGTTTTTTAAATCAAGTATGTAACTTTGCATTTCAAACTTTCCAGTGTTTGGAATGCAACCAGAAATTACCTGATTAAAGAGTGCCTTTATTGGTCATTCTTATTTAATTGTGAAAGAGTACACATTATAATTTAATCTATGATCTCACATGATTAAAATGGAGGAAGTGAAAGTGTATATTCGACATGTAATGTTGTGAGAATTTAGGAATAACAAACATGCTACTGAAACAGTTTAGAAAATTTCTGTTATTTAAAGCCAAGGTGTCATTACTGACCACCAAGTCCAAAACTGGTTCTTAAATTTTCATTCTGGTGATACATCTTTGTGAGATGAATCCAAACCAAGGATGCTCATCAGATCTCAATCAAGATGCCTTAAGAGAATTAATGGAATGCAATTCATGCACAAGTACTTGAGAATTAGCACTTGACTGTAACACATCACAATCCACAATCTATCACCCCTTGAAAAAGACAGGAAAAGTAAGCAAGCTAGGCATTTGGGTTCCTCATACTCTTAGTGAGACGAATAAGGAGGATCACATATCCATAGTGACTATTCTTTTAAGGCAGAGAAATGATCCATTTCTCAAGAATATCATTACAGATGACAAAAATGGATTGTTTATGACAATGTTTAATGCAAAAAAGCTGTGGATTGATGAGGATGAATCTCTGTGGTCTACCCCATGGGTTGAGTTTTATGGAAGAAAACTTATGCTGTGTATGGTTGGATCAGTGCAGTATTATTTATTTTGAGTCTTTAAACTGCAGTTGCACTCACAATGCAGGCTCTCAATATGCATGAAAATCTTCTTAGAAGATGCCCCACACTCGTCAATAGGGGAAACATGCTTCTCCATGATAATGCCAGGCCACATTCAGCAAGAATCACACAGGAAAAAATATTGGATTTTGGCTGGTCTGTTCTACCCCATCCACTATATTCACCAGACCTTACATTAAGTGATTTTTATCTTTTTCCTGCTCTACAAAATGCTCTGAATGATAAAAAAAACTTTCTCGAGAAGGTCAGATGAAAATGTTTATGGAAAACTTGTTTAGCTTGAAAGCAGCTGAATTTACTTGAGAAGAATCAACAACCTATTTGATAAATGGCAAGAGGTGATTGAAAATAATAGCAAATATATAATTGATTGAAATTGATAAATTATTCATGAATAAATATCTTACCAAAACAAAATCATTTATGATTCAACCCAATATTATGAGACAAGATAGAACATAATATTTACTGTTGGTAATGTATGTTAGTCTTTTACTTTGTTAGAACTTCATTTTTTAAACTCTAAGAAATTGCTCACTTTGCTTGTTGGTACTCTATGCACTATTTTATATTAATCTATCTGTGTATGAGTGTTGGCTGAAA
This sequence comes from Sepioteuthis lessoniana, assembly GCA_963585895.1. NCBI lineage: Eukaryota > Metazoa > Mollusca > Cephalopoda > Myopsida > Loliginidae > Sepioteuthis > Sepioteuthis lessoniana. The sequence continues at coordinate 56,141,871 of OY757914.1, forward strand.
AGTTCATAAGCTCATCAAGATACTCTCATGAATTGTGACCAAATGAGGCTTATATTTCAATATAGCCTCCCTTGTGGTTCACACGCTTCTTCCATCAGCGTTGCAGTGCTTAGATTTCATTGGTAAAAAAAGATATCAACAACAGATATCATCATATGAAGTTTTCAGCCCACCTTCATATTTGGAATCTTAACTGTTCTTACCTTAAAATTTGAAAACAATTCTTAGGGTTGGATAGAGAATCTCTATCTGCTTATTTGTCAGATTGTACATCATTCAATGTATTTTCTTTACAGTGCTACATTAAATATCAGATGGATAGTATATTATAGAGTGCAGCTACCATTGGATATAATATTTTGCTGGCAAATCCTATGTATTTTCTTTAATAAATAATTTGATATTAATGTTTGTTCTTGTACTTAATCATTTTAAACTATCATTCTTTCCTGTATCAACCTTTTGAAATGTCAAAAAAAAAAATTTGTCGAGGGGATATAATATTTTTGGATCTGTGATAATTGGGTAGTATGGGAAATATCACTTTATATATGTAAATTGTTCTTGAGTTTTTTCACAACATCTGCTTAGATATTTCATAGCAGTCATCTGATATTTTGTAAAGAAATAAATGTTGGTATTGCAAAGGAAAGAGTAATTCCTTCAGTAGGTAGAGCTCACCATGATACTATCAACCATAAGTCCTCTTGAGATATTAAGCTCTTCTAAGTTAAGTTATAACTCTGATGTACTTGAGAAATTTTTTCCACACTTACTAACTATTGATATAAATACATTTAGATTACTGCAATTAAGTTTTAATTTAAAGTTCTATCAGCAGAGTTAGTTGAAAATCTAAACATTAATATTTATTTTGACTTGGGACAGACTAAAAGTGAAACAAATTATGACGAAGAGGATAGAATTATTGAAAATATTTTTGATGTTAGATGTTCAAGTTTCTCAGGTATGATAAAAAACATTAAAAATCTTAATTTTTCTGCATTATATTTTTTGAAAGCCTTATATTTTTCTTTAGTCCAATGTTTGTATGGAAATAGTTATTAAAGACTGTTCTGTAGTTTTAACAACTTATAAAATTATATTTATGCATTTTTTTTTATCAAGATAACTTTATTTACTCAATAAAAACTGGAAAACTTTACTGATTAATATTCAGATGTTTTATTGTCAAAAGATGATTTTTATAAAGGTTTTCTATTATTTTAACAATTTTATCATAATTTATTTTTAAATAAATAAATAAAACCTTTTGATAAAGTTTGTCTATCTAATCCTAAATTATAGTTGTCTTTTCACTCATTATTATTTTTTTTTTTTTGAGAATATTTTGATCATCAGATTCTTAGATAATTTGTACATAATAACAGAAAGTTGGAATATATTGTTATGACATTAGCTTTTTGAATCATTTCAGCTAAATTGAACACTTAAAAATTTTGTTTAATTTTCTTCTATGTTGAATTTCTTTTGCTGTCTTACTATTGGTAATGGATTTCATTACAAATATTTCTTGTATATTTTACACTGAGTATCTATATGCTGGAGGCTGACCAGTTAATCCTAAGAACTTTGTGCTGAGGGTATTAGAGATTTGTTATTAATCAATTATTTTATGTGATGGCTACACTTCCTCTGATAATCCTATTCTATTGTTCATCTTTGTTCATTTGTTACAATTGCTTTATTGAATTTTGTTTTCTGATCTATTTCAATATAATTTTGTTTTCCTGTAAAAATACATTGTTTAGGATCTTCTTACAGGGTTCCTTATATCAGTTTTCTCTGCTAATACATTTGCATATAGAATTAGTGATAAAGGTCCTATGCTTGGCTTTTCAGGCTTGTTACCTAACAAAAAAAAATCAGCATTTGTCTTTGTTTCTGCCTTGCTGGAAGAACTGTTTCTAGCAATATTCAAAATTAGTGAGATGAGTATCTATATAAGTATCTACTGAGTTTAACTTACTCTAATGCAGGACCATATTGATGAGACACTCAATATGCATCTAATCCATTCATAACAGTTTTATATGTAACAGTATATACATTTGTTACATCCATCTATATTCCTTTCTATGAATTAATGAGGGTTAATCTTAAGCTTAAGTAGGTGCTACTATCTTCCAGAGGCCCCTCATATGTTTTATCATACTTTAGCTTATAGTCTCTATTGCTTACTAATTGCTCTCTTTAATCATCTCTATACTCTTTCTTTGCATTTTCTTTGTTTTTTTTATTCCTTTAACCACTTTATATTTCTTAGGGCTACGCATATTGTCTTCTCTATTCTCCTCACTCCCTGACACAAGCAAATATATCAACAATATTTTATTGTTGTTTATTAAAAATTTAAAAAAAAGCAACAAACAAACCCTTCTATTCGCAGAAAAACCTAAGTTTAGTCTTCTGCTATTGAAAATGGTTGCTGGAAATATTTAATGATTATATTTACTTTGTAAATTTTTGTATTAATCAGTGCTCATATGTTCTAGATTGCTTAATTCACTTGGCATCTGTGTGTTGCTATTAAAATTTTCACTTGTCTCCCTTGAGCCTTAAAGCCATAAAATGATGAAATTCAATATATTACTTACTGAAGATAATTTAATAGTAACTTTGATACTACTAGGAATATAACAAAAATGTTTTTACTATTAGGAACATACATATCATTGAGTAACATTTTTATGATATATAAGATTTTATGAAAAACTGTTAAATGATGGAATAAGACTGTTGTCTTCAAAGAAAGTGAAAGTTTGTTGCTTTGCTCTGATCAATTCTCAGTAAGGCATCAACTCACAAAATAGTGCTTTATATACCAGCTTTGTTTTTCTATATAACTATAAGTAAATACTTTCTTAGTATTGGTTTGATAAGAAAAAATAAACTGGTAATGCTTTTACTTCTTTAATGAAGAATTATTAATGCTTTAACACACTCACACACACACACTGCATAATTCATATCTAAACTGAAGTGCCTAAAAGTTAGATAACTATCAAATTATATGTACCCTTTTCTTTTAGATTGAATAACAGTGACATGGAATCTACAAGGAGCTAGAATTGTTGTACATAGCCAAGTTGTGTTTGTTAGGTGCAGCTGCACTGAATTTAGTGAAGTTTGCAACATGTCCTATGCATATTCAAGGAGGTTTGAATTTGACGAGTGCAGAGGCCAATTTGAGTACCTGATAGTCAGCTGAGAATTTATGGAACCAGTTTTATATTACCTACACATTGTGGTTCAGTGTGTTATCTTGGTAAAGCAAACTGTTATCACCAAGAAACATTAGCAAGTATAAGGCAGTATGAATGTTCTGCAACAAGATCTCAATTATTTCACAAGTGTCCTTGCAAACTCCTACAGAATTCACTCCACTTCATTAGAGACACTATCAGCTTTCACAACATCAAATTGACTAGCTGGATTGCTAATCTCATGCTATCTTCTCCACTCAAACTCAACTCTCTTCCTAAAACTGTTAGAAACATGGCTAATCTGACCTGGCATCATGATACCAATGGTGATATTCTCTGGCCCAAGTCACAAATGCTGTGATGTCAATAATGGTACCATTGTTTGTTGATGATTACGAAACCTCATGGAATGCACACTGATAAATTGAGTGTCATTAGTATTGAATTTAGATGTGAATTAATGGTTGGTTACCATCATTTTCACTTACCAGCAATCCTGTTCTTAGATCACTGTTGAACACCTGCGATTTTCCTGTATAGTTATCATGTATCAAATTCACATATTCCTGAGGTATCTTTGCTACTGTTTTCCTGAGAAAAACCCTGAGCAGTTACCACCTCTTGAGATAAAGTTCCCTATCTTTCTGACTCCTACAATCATTCTGTGATCAAATGGTCTTTAATCCTGTTCACATCCTATGACTGCCCCAGTTTTACCATCTCTTTATGCCATATATGCCATTTGGCCAAGTCCTTTTCTACAAGTAGGTGAGGTCAAAATCATCCAGTGTAATGCCATTTCTAATTTTGGTACTTCAATTTATGGTAATTCAATCAAATGATAGATACGAGGTGTATACAATAAGTTTCCAGACTTTTTTGTACAGGCATTTAAAATTGTCGTAGACTCTTGAAAATTCAGTATGTTATTGCTATACATCTTATAAGATGACTGACCAATTTTTATGATTTCAGCTTCAAATCAACAGCTACAGCAGCAATTGGAATACACTCTACTGAAGCTTGATTGTCACAGCTGGTGAATTTCAAAAATGCAATCTGACACTTCAGAAGGACGATATGCAATAAAATTCTGTTTTAAACTTGGAAAAAAATGCCACAGAAACCTATGGAATGCTTCAGATTGCTTTTGGACCATCTTGCATGAATCGAACATCAGTTTTTGAGTGGCATAAGAGTCTGTGAGGGATGATGAGAGGTGTGGGAGGAGTAAGGAAGTCAATACACCAGAGTTGATTGGCCAAAGGGTTAGGGTTACTATATTGAGGTTTTATGGGAGTTCAGGAAGAGATTCCGTCAGAAGAGGCTAGCACTCTTCAAATCGGCTCAGTGGTATTTCCACCAGGATAATGCACCAGTCCACAACTCCATCCTTGTCACAGACTATTTGAGCAAGATGTGCATCAAGACAGTTCTTCACCCTCCCTATAGTCCAGACCTTGCTCCCTGTGACTTTTGGTTATTCCTTAAGCTCAGAGGCTGTCATTATGAGACACTTGAGGAGATGAAAGAGGCTGTGATCCTACTAAAGCCTGATTGTCACAGCTGGTGAATTTCAAAAATACAATCTGGACATTAGGACACTTTAGAAGAACGATATGCAATAAAATTGTGATTTAAACTTGGGGAAAAAATGCCACAGAAACATATGGAATGCTTCAGACTGCTTTTGGAGCATCTTGCATGAATCAAGCATCAGTTTTTGAGTGGCATAAGAGATAAGGAAGGCAGGGAGTCTGTGAGGAATGATGAGAGGTGTGGGAGGAGTAAGGAAGTCAATACACCAGAGTTGATTGGCCAAATAAAGAATTTCATAGATAAGGACTGCCGTGTGTCTATAGAGACAATAAGTGCACAGTTTGATGTCAGTGTGGGAACTGTACACACAATTATTCGCAAGGAACTGAAGATGTGGAAGATTTGCGTGAAGTTTGTCCCAAGGATGCTCAGAGAAGATCAGAAAGAAAAACGTTGTCATGACAGCAGGGAGGTGGTTGAGCTGATCGATTCAGATCCCACAGTTCTTGATGCTCTGGTGACCTGTGATGAAAGCTAGATCTACTGCTATGACCCAGAGACCAAGAGACAGAGTTCCCAGTGGAAGCATGCTGGCTCTCCCAGACCCAAGAAGGCCAGACAGAGCAAATCCACCCACAAACTTTTGATGATCCCTTTTTTTACAGCACTGGCATGATCTACATGCACTGGGTTCGCACTGGACAGACAGTCAACAAGGAATACTATATTGAGGTTTTAAGGGAGTTCTGGAAGAGATTCCGTTCGAAGAGGCCAGCACTCTTCAAATCGGGTCAGTGGTATTTCCACCAGGACAATGCACCAGTCCACAACTGCATCCTTGTCACAGACTATTTGAGCAAGATGGGCATCAAGACAGTCCCTCAGCCTCCTTATAGTCCAGACCTTGCTCCCTGTGACTTTTGGTTATCCCTTAAGCTCAAGGAAAAACTTAGAGGCTGTCGTTATGAGACAATTGAGGAGATGAAAGTATCCCCCAGTTACTACAAGGATAGCTTTGACATCAAATAACCCACAAAAGCTGATAGTCCATTGAATAAAAAAACCCAACCTATTAGGTTGTCTGGGTGCCATACCAAATAATTCTACTTCATGGCATCTCTCAGAGCAATGGGAGGGTTGGTGGTGCCCATTTCCTCTTCGAGTAACATGTGACTGATAGTACTGAGTTACATGGTACCAGTAGCAAGGAATGATCACTATCCTGACTTAACACATGAACTATATATTGAACCACACCATTCCCTTTCTTTTCTCACTTTTTGAACAAATGAAAACAGATTCTTGTTTTACATTCTTATATAGTAAGTAGTAAGAAATCAAAGAAAAAAACAAAACAAAATAAAACCACTGGTGATGGTTAGTAAATAGCTTTTTAAGTTATTAGTTTTTGTTTGGTAGTCTAACTCAAATCAACATTTAACATATAAAATTTCAAATCTTAAAAATACGTAAATGAAACTGAGATGTATTGAAAGATATTTTACGTTTGACAGAGGTTCTTTCAGGGTTAGAATTTGTTCTTACTAGTTTAATTTGAGTATTTATAGAGTATTTTTCAAGTATAATTGCAAAAGATTTAAAAGAAATTAGATTTATTTCTGTGTATTCTATATTAGTTGGAGGACTTTTACTTCAAGGTTTTCTTTTCTGCCACTTGTATAACAAAAGTCAAATTCTATATTCTTTTGGTAATTACATACAAAACTTGATCTAGAACAGCCATTTAGTTCAGAAAATGCCTATTGTAAGGAAGTCATTACAATAATAATAGTGCTTTTGTTAAGTAACTCTCTCTTTTGAGTCCTTTTTTTAAATATTTACTAGTTTTGAAATCATCAATAGACCACTAAAAACTTAGCATGTGGAATTATTGAAATAGGTAAACCTGGATTAAATTTAAAGTTGTCCATAGTCAGATATTTAGTTATTGTAGTGAACAATGCCAAATATTGAAGAGGAGTGGGTCAATACTCTTTCTATGTCAAACAGTCGATAAAAATCTCATATTAGTTACCTAGCCAAATGATAGTGCAACACTACTGTAAGACTTGTTTCTCATGTCCCCTGACAAAGGCAGATGAAATTCATGTTCCTTCTTTACTATGAAGTCTGTTTCCTTTGATGATGATGTCTATTTCATTACTCTCTCTCTCACACATAAAAGTCTATTCTATACACCCCAACAAAATGTTACTCTCATTCGAGTTTTCTTCCAATGCTTTGTCTCAAGACAGCTGTCTGTCACTTATGTACACAACAACTTATACATATTCATAAATGATGGTAATATTATGAACTTGAATGCAAACGTGTATGCAGATCATATTGCAAATAGATACTTACACAAAAAACTCATGAAGCAGTGCAACCTTTTTGTTTCAGGTAAAGGCAAATCACCACAGCTGAATTTTTATCTAAAATTCCACAGTATAATGTTCAAATTAAGGGATTAATGTTTGCCACTGAATTAAATAGATTACCAAAAAGATTGTTGAATATTTGTTATGTAATTATATATAAAATAATTTCTTTAAACCAAATGTTGATTATAATTTACACCATATTGAGAGCTACATGTCTACATATTTACCTTACTTTATAAAATCAAATCAGAAAGAAGGATTAAAGAGAATATAAACAGCTTAAACTTTGTTACTAAAATGAATAACTTGATATACCAGCAATTCACCCAACAGGGTGATTTGCTGGCAGTTGGCTATGGTTTCATTTGAAATTGATTAATCTGCAAAGAAATAATTAGATAAACTGATTATATTAAACTCCAGTTTCCTATTCATTATTCACTTTCTTCTATCTTTTATTCCCATTGTCAGTTTTCTTTGAGATAATAATAGGATATATTGAACAGTACACAAAACTATTTTAATACTTTGTTGACTAGTTGTAAAGTTACTCCACTGATATTGTTTCAGAGTAGAGAACATTGTCAATTTCTTTTAGTATTTTTCCAACTAATTATGAAATTACTTGAATTACATTTGCTCAAACTGTGTCTAAATAAAATATCCTAACATAAAATAAAAATAACAAATTTAGTAGATCAGTCCTCTTTCAAGTCTTTACTCACTCTTTTAAAACCAGTTACCTCAGTTTACTGTGACTGCAGCCAAGTATGATATAGACATCATATGTTTTCAAGAACATAGATATTACCATAGCAAACTAGAAATACATTTGTTAGCATCTGCATGAAAAAACTTTGTCAATGCTACCATTGGAGGTGTATGAATGGTTTTCAATCAGTTAACATAGAATTCAATTGAGAATGATTTATGCTACAGTTAACCCCTTCACAATAATCATCTCTTGTTACAGTTTCACCAATGTCAGTGATGAAACAGACATCACCTTCTCTTACAAGCTATCTTCCTTTCTCTGACACAATCACAAACACAACATTCTGATTATCAATGGAGACATAAATGCTCATATAGGCAAAGACAAAAATAACAAATTTCGTTTACACAACTCGCCAAACAGAAATGGTGAATATCTTGTAGAGCTTGCATGCCTAAATACTAAATTCCAAAAAAGCAGGGAAAATTATGGACTTACTCAAATAACTCTAAAGCACAGCTAGATTATATATTTATGATTAAGAATTGGATAAATAATACTTTGAACTGTGAGGCATACTCCTCTTTTGAAGGAGTATATTTTAATCACAGAATCATCTCAGATTCAACTGAGTCTATGCAAAAATAGGAAACATAAGACTTCATGATATGACTGGTCCTCACTTATGAATAGTCATATAAGCACTCAGTATAGAGTAACCACAAGAAGCAAATTTGATACTCTTTAGGAGACATTTGAAAACATGCTCTAATTGAAGGGTATAAAACTTTGTTACTACCCATGTAGAAGCAGCAGCTGAATGCATTCCCCCAACCAAGTTCCAATTGTAGAATTTCCTGGGAGTCAATTGCAAGGGAAAATGAGAAAGCATGAAAAAAGTATTCTAATAATAAAAGAAACCCAATAAATGCCAATGTTCAGAAACTTAAGAAGGTCCAGAGAAAACTGAAATATACCAAAAAGTACAACTAGAATATATTCAAGATGAAATCAATATAATCTGAAATTTAGTAGAAGATAGACAATCGTGATTAATATGACAGGCAATAAATGAAGGAAGAGCACATTGAGAGCAAAACTAAAATCTGCTACCCAAGGGAAAAGACTTCTAAAGTAGAAAGAACTTTTCAAGAATCTATTTGGAAAGCCTCTTGAAATCACTGATAAACCTACTGAAAAAATGATCAGTGACCAACTTAACATCAAACTAAGACAGTTTATGGAGGAAGAGTTTGAAAGTACTAAAGAAAAAAGCAGAAAAGTTGAAAGCCTTGACAAAATAACTCCTGAAGTATGGAAGCCAAAAAAATTTGACAACATACTTCTTGAATTATGCAACACTGTGTACAAACAAAACACAATGAAGAAATGGATAAAAGGCTGCATCATATTAAGAACTATAGAAGCATAACCCTTACAGCTATAGCTGTTAATGTTTATAATGTCCTGTTCCTCAATTGTATCCCATGTATAACACTACATCTGATAGTGAGGTTCCAGTTCTGGAGAATGTGGAGTACTCCATTGCCATTACCCTTAGGTCCAATCTAGTCTGAACTGATAGTACCTGTTAGGGTCTTATCTATAGATTAAATAGAATTGTTTAAGCATTTAATTGCACAAACGAATGAGTAATGTTTAATAAAATTATTAGTTTTAAATAGCAATACTTAAAACCATTTAACTGTGTGCAAACAAATTGATACTAAATAGAATTATTCATGTTAGGAATAATTGAAACCATTTTACTGTGTGTGAACAAATGAGCTCTGGCTTGTTTAAAATGTCACCTACAAACTATTTGTTTACAGAACATATATATTTGATATATGTATAAACAGGATTTGGTATTAAATAACCTACAAGTGTTGATATGCAATAAAACCTAACTAACCAATCAATTGTATCCAACCTAAAGTCAAAAACATTTTCAGGAAAACCAGACTGGTTTTCAAATAAATAAATCAACAACATTCTGACTATTAATTGAATTGTTGAAGGAAATGTGCCAAAAGTCTTGAGACAACACTGTTCATAGATTTCTCCAAGCCATTTGATTCCATACACAGAGGACAAATGGAACATATACTTTTAGTGTATAGTCTCCCTGTCAAAAAAAAACAAACTGTTACCGCTATAATGATTCTTTACAAAATCATGAAAGCAATGGTTTGTTCACATAGTCACTGGAGTCTTGCAAGGAGGTACACTTGCTCCATATATGTTTATGATCTGCCTAGATTACATGAATGTCAATAGATCTAATAAAAGAAAATGGCTTCCCACTAAAAAAGATAAGAAGCAGATAATATCCTGTGGAAACTATGATGGATACAAACTATGCAAATGATTGCATGCTATTGGCAGGTTATCAATCTGATCTCTCTGTTAAGATAAAAGAGGATTTCTTCCAAGCTGTGGCTGTGTCAATACTACTGTATGGATCTACAACTTGGACTGTAACAAAACAAATGGTGAAAAAGCTAGATGGGAACTACACAAGAATCCTACATATTGTTTTAAACATATCCTGGAAGCAGAGGGAGTCCTTGTGGCATAATGGCTAAAAGTGCTGCAGCCTTGATGTAAGAACATTCAAAATCTAATTCTATTATGCTCACTTTCAGATTGATACCCTTTGAAAAAGTATGAACCCTCTTATCCCTCTGGCTTTTGCATTAAATAACTCATAAAGGTTGATATGCCATTAAACAAAGAAATCAAACCAAATCCTGGAAGCATCATCTCACAAAACAGCAACTATATGGCCACTTACCTCCTCTCTCACCTAAGATCATTACTTACTTCCTATCTTACCTAAGATGAATAAGACATGCTGGGCACTGCTGGAGAATTAAGGATGAACTCATAAGTGACGTTCTCTTATGGACTCTTACATATGGATGTGCTACTTTTGGCTGACTAGCAAGAATATACATGTATCAGCTCTGTATGGACACTGGATGCAGTCTAAAGGATCTGCCAGGAGCAATGGATGATTGGGATAGATAGTTAGAGAGTCAAGGAATTCCGTGCTTTCAGCATGACTTGATGATGATAATGATGACATTCTACTAAATATGTTTTATATTCAATGTTCATAGAATAACTTTAAAATATGAATCTTTATAGTAAATTTCATGTGAAAGTCACTATTATTTTTAATATGTTGGTCATAGGCAGACAAACAAAATAACTGATTTTCTTTCATGATGATCGTGTTTTCTTTTGCAATGCATTTCATAAATATATGAAATATTCTGAGAAATTCTGAAGAGATAGCTATTACCTGACAGTATTAGTATGGAACAATAAGTCAGTCTATTACTTTATATTTAATCATAATACCATGACCATATTATTATTACTTGACAAAGAATGATTAAAAACGTAACACAATTACTTTAATTGTGACATGTGTAAATGTTTATTTTTGTTTGTATAACCAACACTGAACATTTATTCTCTAGTATTTTTGTCATCTTACAGTGAAATGTTTTTGATATTCATAGTTTTTTAAGAATGTTTTTCATGTAATAAAATAGTGATAAATGCATTGTAAGCTATACGTGAACATGTCAAATGTTTTATTCTAATATTTTGATTTAACCCAGATGTTTTAAGTAAATAAATATTATAAAAACTAGTGTAGATAATAGTATACTGATGTATTTTATTACTGTACTTATAATCTGTATATAATCTGTTTTTGAAAAATATCATTTTTTGTGACAGAATTTACTTAGCAATTTTCAGTATTTACTTTTTTTGTTAAAGTTTTACTAAAGCCAATATGGCTTACAGTCTCTTCATTTTTCTTTTTTCCCTTTTTTTTTTTTTTTAACAATTTCAAGATATTATCTTAAGTACACCTAAAACTTATTAGGTAATATTCAAGTTCTTGCTTGTTATAAAAGAAATGATTTTTTGAAGTAGCCTATTTGTTTCTGTTGCAAGGCTTTAATCTAACTATAGATTATTAACATTTCTAAGTGTCTCTCTTTTTTTTTCTAATAAGGCATTGGTGTGATCAGTCTCTTGAGCTTTTGATATGCTTGCATCATGCCTACTTAATTTGTCCTAATTTCAGTATTCTTTATTTGTACAATCCAATGCTTCATACTGTCTTTTGTGTGGAACTTATTGAAAAGGAAATACCTAACAATATAACAAAGAGAAACAAAATGTTATAAAATGTATACTGTGTTATACGAAACATTCTTATATGTTACAAAAGGATTGAATCAACGATATCTTAAGACAAAAGCTGTTTGTATTGTGGCTTTTTGTACTAAGGAAGAAAAGTTAAGTAAATAAATTTTTAAAAAATAATGAAATTCACTTTAATTTTGAAAATCTATTTAATAAATAATCTATCTTAAAATGTGACTTAAAATTTGTTATTATTCAAGAAATCATCCATGTAAATTTATTCAATGACTTATTAGAATAGAATATCAAATAATTTTATCTTTTTTAAAAATCATTCACTTGAATACTTCTTATAAGATCTACAAGACTATTTTCATATAGCGATTAAAAAACAGCAAAATTAATAAATATTTCATATTTTCTATTTTTATTCTATGACAATATAATCTATGTTTATTACTGTGGTGAAATGGGACCAGGAGGCTCAAATTTACCTGACACAAGTACTAGATAGAGAAGAAAAGTGAGTTTGCTGCACATCAAACAGCCCCTCATAACTGCCTATGCTCAAAATTCATTCATTGTATACAACCAATTTTTAGCATTGTAACTTTGTCTAAAGGAGATTGTGAATGAGTACTTAGCAGGTATGCAATGACTTGATCTGTTTGTTGGAAATTAATGGATGGCCTGCACATTTGTGTTAGGACTATCACAATGTATTAGACGGCTTCTCTGGGCAGTGTCATGAATGGATACAATGATATTTGAACTAGTGACCTAGGCATTGGTCATCGTGACCAACACTGAAGAACCTGACGAGATAGCTGCTGCTGCTCAACCAGCCCACACATCAACTGATATACAAAAGAGTTTGACTAAACATAGAATTGTTAAACTGCTGAGTGGAAATGGTCAGGAGGACAAACTCGTGAGGCTCTGTGCAATGAGATATGGGAGTATTGGGTAGAGTGTTTGCCAATAGTCCAGTAGACCTGGGTTCAATCCCAGGTCGTGTCATACCAAAGACTTTAAAAATCATACTTGATACCTCCTTGCTTAACACTCAGCAATATAAGGTATGTATCAAGGGTAAAGTGGAGCAATCCAAAGAAAGGAGTTGCACCCTCCCCTACACCTCAGTGTAGTAGCTATTGAAAAGGGAACCTTCTGGTCGCCCTCAACTACAGTCACCAACTTTACTTTTTTAGATCAGTCCTCCTCTCCACACTTGTATTTTATCCTGCATCAGCAACCTTCTATCTCTTTCTTGCTTCTTGTAGCAAGGTGTTCTGCTATCAGTTCTGTCACAGGACACTAATACCTTATACTATAGTGGCAACTCAGTGATGTCCATATCATCTGCTACCTTCCAGTTTTGTCCTATCCTGGTCCCTGTACCTGCTTTAGAGACTTTGGGGTCACAGGATTCTAGGTGTAGCAGTATGTCTTTAGTATTCTTTTTTTGGGGTTCTGTTCCACATGTACAATTTGATCCCATTCAAGCTCTGAAGTAGTCCTGTCTACATCTGTAGAGATTTCTAACCCACCTCTCTGGAATTGGGATTCCATAGATCAAGAGAGACTATGAAAAGATGCCATTCTGGTATATATAGGCCTTAAGCTTTCCATACAGGCCTGATTTCTATAGCACAGCTAGTTAAGCTCTCATAGAGTCTGCCTTTCTCTCTTTTCTATATTCTTCACTGGTTTCTTAACATTTGATGATATCTGAATGCTGCTAATTTTGATGAAAAACTTTTCTTCTTACCAGGGATTTAGATTTCACCAACATAAGGCCATGATAATCAGCTCTTCAAATCCCATCAGGATCTATCTGTTCCTGAAACAAATGTTATGTCAGGTCATCCATGAAGAAGAGTAGCTGTCAAATGCTGGACTTGGAGAGGGGCCCTCTGCACTGAATTTCTGCAGACTTAACCAATACGCAAGTCCAAAAAAGCATCATTGAAATGGTGCATCTAGTAATGATTCCCTTCTTGTGCTTGTGAGGTTCTTGATTCAATTGAGACTTTGAAACTACTGTAGTAGTCTAGAATGAGGTACCTAAACCTGCCTGAGATATAATACCAGCTCAGTACTATTTTCACCAGGTTGTTCCTGGGTGCTGTTATACTTGTATCATTTGCATACATTTCATGTTAGTCTAATTTATCTTCACACTATGCTGCAAACACATTCCATGCTTATCATCCTAATTTCATAGTCATATGCCTATGTCTTTTGATTTGTTTGGATATAATTCTCTTCCACTTACCACCTTGTAGATGATTTGATATTTTTACTTTTTATGTAGTTTAGAGTTTGAAATATTGTTATGGAATTAAGATATTTTGTAGCTAATTAAATTTTCAACCCTAGCAATATCAGAATTATTTTTTTAATTAGTGTCAGTTTTATCACTTTGGTACTGAGTAGTCTAACTGTTGGCATAGATAAATCTCTTTATTAGACAAGACATGAATAATCTTTCGCTGTTTTGTTGTATTTATTATTGTGTTCAGCTAATTTGTTGCAGAACAAAAACCAGCATTCATAAATATTAATAAGATATTTTCAACCAATTACCTCAAAATAGATATGAATCCTATTGTATTCCTATTTATTATATTAAAAAGAAGATTGTCTTTTATAATTGAAACTTTGTGTAAAATAAAATCAGTTTTGATTTCAATCACATTTAAAATTTGTATTTTGTTATTTCAGTAAACTTTTAAGTCATTAGTACTGATTTACTTGTAATGTTCTTCCTGTCTTGAGTTATAAAAATCACTTGATTATGAGAAATGTTTAATAGCTATTCCTTTTATGTGAAAGAAGGTTTATATTTGTGGTGTTTGCAGTTTTTAATCTTTTGTAAGTTTTCTTGATTTAAAACATAGATCAGTTCTTCAGATGTACTATATCTTGAAATAAAATGGCTTTGATGTTGATCATTTATTCCCCCTTTTTGTTTTTATTTTGTGATACTCCTATAACTATCTATTTAATAATTAGCCAATTAAAGGAATTTTCAGCTTCCATTTCTAAGCTTTATAATATTTTGGATAATCACCAGTTTCTTTATCTACAGTTTATCTTTTTTTCTATCAGTCTATGACAATCAAAGATTATCTACAAATCTCACAGCCAGAGTGAGGACTTGTATGTCTTTGATATTTTTGAGGTTGTCTGTATCTGTTGCTTAATGTAAAAGATTTTGTTATTGATTTTTCTATTCATGAGGAAATATTATTCCTTTTATGTATATATAAACAATTGTAGTTTAAATCTATGTGTATATATACACACAGTGTAAATCTGCATGAATATGTTCTGTGTTGTTTATATAGTCGCATATACTTAATATCAAAAAAACATTTCCTCAGATATTATATTCTTGCTGTTTTCATACAAAATGAATGTACAAACATATGTAAAGTTTTTATTTAAGTGTAATCAATACTATCACCTTGATCCTTTGGACTATTCAGTTCATAATTGTCTAATTGTAGAAATAAATAAAAATCTTCCCATTGTGATATCTGTATTGGACACTTATGTGTAACAAAAGAAATTGATTTTTATATATATGTATATGTGTGTGTGTGTGTGTGTGTATATAAATATATATATATATATATATATAAATGTATACATATGTATGTATACAGATATATATATATATGTATATGTGTATATATGATGATATATATATGTGATAGAAATATGTGGAAAGTTGGATAAATCAAACACTTTAAACTGGTTTAAGGGTGCGATATTTTGTTCTTTTATTTCATTTTTTATTTTAAAGAACTTTCTCAAACTGAACAGTTTTCTGAGTTTTTGTAGTTATAATCAAATGAGGAACAGGATAAAGGTGTAGCAGGAAAAAGAAAAGGGTTTAGAGTCAAATGTATCAGGTTTTATTAAAGATTTTTGATCATATGAAGGTGGAAATAGTTTTAGTGAACTGACTGGAAAGAAATAGGGAAAAAAGTGTAGGGGAAGGGGGTTTCAGCATATCCAGTTTCATTAACTAGACCTTATGCCAAACATGTTCACAGACAAAAAACTCAAAACACACACACATACATACACAGGTATATGTATACATATTCAAAAAAAAGGAGAAAGAACTACCAGTAAATTTAAAAACCACAAAATTCCCCATGATACACACTTACACTCACACAAAAAAAAACCTTTAGTGAAACCTAAAACCACACCAACACACCTATAAACATATCAAATATCAAAGAAGGGGTAAAGCAGGCCAAAGTAAACACACTCCAGGAAAGAGGAACAATGACCCCTATATAAATCAGTCTGACCAGACCAGAGTCATTTATACTGGAAACAAGAGCTATTTCAAGTCTCATTAAGTACCCCATTAAAAAGGTCATGTGACTCTCATGTTCTCTGACGAAAGCAACAAGTTGGAAACATACATATATATAATATAATATGTAAGAACAAAATAAATAAATTCAAAAAATACAAATCTCTTCATGGACCTTCCTATTTTGAAATATATCCTTATTCTTTCTTTGGACCTACAACAACCATCTTTAAATATATATATATATATATTCAAGAACTGCTACAAAAAAAGCAGTTTTGCTTCCAATAAATTCTTCATCAGATGATGATCCTGGGTTCAGGCATGGTTTTAGGGTCAAAGCATTATTACCACTAACGCAGGGCACCCCAGCAGTATTTCACAACACTACCAGACTTTATTAGATGGTGTTTGATCTGTACAAATGCCATATCCATTCAGATGCAGTTACAGTCTTGTTTTGGATCTTTTTTATGTATTCCCTCTTCTTTGCTGGTGAAAGTCCGAGTTTGCTTAAAAATGTAGAGGTTGGGTTCAAAATAAAACTTCGATATCCAATCTCAAGAAGAAATATGCCTGTTGACCAGCCATTCTTAATACATTGTTCATGTAGGTCTTCATACTTTTCCAATTTCTGCTGATGCACCCAGTCGATGTTAGCCTTGAAAGGGATCGCTAATTCAGCAATTACATTATTATTGATAGCAAATTTAATTTCTTGGCATTTTCCTTTGATTATGGATAGACTGCAGCTTTTAGAAGGTTTATCTTCATTACTGCCCACTTGAAAAGCTCCTGTAGGCATTTCAGTAGTTTTTCCATGTGTGATTTTGACTCTGAAATCACAGTCATGTCATCCATAAAAGCCTTCATAGATGGGACAGTTTTCTTACTAGTGGTCTCTTTAGTACTGCCTAGTAACATCTCCATTAAAAAACAAAAATTAATGGAGATAACACAGCCCATCATAATGCCAATATTTAATTTCTGCCAATTTCTGGAATATTTAGTATTAGAAAATCTTATATATGTACATTTATAGTATCCTGATATAAGCTTTCTAATGTCTTCTGGGATCCAAAAGAAATCCATTGCTTTCTCAATATATATATATATATATATATATATATATATATATATATATATATATATATATGTGTGTGTGTGTGTGTGTGTGTGTGTATATATATATATATATATATATAAACTTCATGAAACACACACTCACAAGGACATGTAAAGATTCCTACACAATCCCAACGGTTTTTGACTGCATTTTTCGATTTTCAATTAATTTAATTTTGTTATCTGCCTGATGATTGTTGTTTTGTAAAAACTTCATGAAACCCAGGGGTAGCAGATAAACTTCCATGGTATTAAATATATAAATCTAATATTTATTCATTTATTCATTATTATGATATAATAGCTCTATCCTAGATATTGAGCACTCTCCATATTATATTGCACTTGGTTCATCACAAACCCACAAAGTGATTTAGTGACAACCAACACTGTTATAATATATACATGTGTGTGTGTGTGTGTGTGTGTATATATATATATATGTGTGTGTGTATGTATGTATGTGTGTGTCTTTAAGGGATTTCTGTTGGTCACTGTTAAAGTTATGATGCCAACATCATGGCTTAGAAGGCACTTCCTACCTGCTGTCAGAATTGCGGTACTTTTCCGTACTTCGGGTCGACATAACATTCCACTCACAATGGATGAGGAGCAGCCAGAATCCACCAGCACTATCTGATCCATTCCAGTGATTTTCACTTTCATTACAGGAAGCACTTAGTTTATGTGGGGAGAGAGTAGTACTGGCTTCTTGCCCTTTGCTTCGTTTCCCAGACATGTCCTTGTTGCTGGCACTAATAACAGTGTATCTCTGGGAGTGCTCTTCGTGATTTTCCTCCGGGCTGCTGGCAGTCTCTGGCAAAGTGATTGGGACCTCCACACTTGTAGCACTGCACTGCGGCTGTGTTCTGTTTGTCGGGAGTTGCAGGTGGGACCACTGGCACACGAGGAAGAACCCGGTGTCGCCTGGCTGCCGCAGCAACAGGCTCATCGACCTCTACCTCTTCCGTCATGAGAGCTCGAGCCCTGGCAAGAATCGGTTCTAGGATCATGTGGTCCATCCTTGAGGACCCATGCAATTGTTGTCTAACCGGACTGGGGAGTCCTGACACGAAAGCACAACTGAGCCATTGGTCAGAGGTGTTTCCTTTGATTAGACATGCCAGGTCCTGTAGGTCACCCAAATATTTGTCCACAGTTTCCCCAGGGCGCAAACGATGCGAGACAAATGTATCAAATGCAACAAAAAGGTCCAGTGCAAAAGCCACGAGGAGGGCTTGTTTAACCTGCTGTAAATCCTCCTTCTGGTTGAGGGTTAACCGACGATATACTGACAGAGCCCCGCCTCTCAGCCTGAGTGGTAAAACACGTTCAACGTTGTCAACACCACACATTTCGCACACCAGCTCCACCTCTTTCAACCATTCGGACACTGTGTGGTCGGATGAGACACCATGAAATTCAGGAATCAGACGAATGTTAAACGCTTTGCCTGCCATTTGTGTTTGGTTACTCATAAGCCGAAATAGAAGTCTAGTCAAAGTGGAATCAACCTATTGGGCAGTAGTCAAATTATTTAACATGCAAAAATAAACTGATGGGTGTTCACCAATCAGACATAAGCAAAATACTGCTTTTTCCACCTCAAACTTAGTTTCTTATATGCTCAATAAATCTCACCACTTCATGTGGGCTTATCACGTTCTTCTCCATAAAACAAGTCACACCTCTTGCATCCTTTTCTTCTGGTTTCCGCGTGTTATTAGCAGAGAGAGCACACCTTCTGTTTCTTTATATATTGCACCAAGGGATCACCACACTCTTCAGCACATCTAGGTACACTTTGGTGTTGACTTTCAAGCTGACTTTGAAGATGTGAGGTGGCATGATGTGGCCCTCACTTGAAACCACACCAAAGATCATAACCGTAGCTGTCCGAAGGGTCGTCCCATGCATTGAGCTGTGTCTTCAAGCATTGAACCATCCGTATTTGCATTTTGAGCGTGCTAGCAATGGTCCTATTGTCATAAATTGGATTGGTGAAGAGCATGTGTTGTACAGCGGCACATCTCTAATCTCACTTGTGTCACTTTCAGACATGATAGAAAGCTCCTATCGCTCTTGGGATTTGTACATGACTGGCCAACTAGTAGATGGTCTGCAACAAAAAAAGAAAACCAGTTTTCATTTAACGGAAATGGAATCATGTCGTCTTTTCTAGGGCGACAAATTGATCGTTTCACCCTGTATGAATCTAAATGCAACAGTACGAACAAAGTAGAAAATATGTATCTAAATCCAACTGTATGAAGAAAGTAGAAAAAACAGAATAATCCAAATTAGATGGAATTATTTTGATGTAAAGCCAACGTTTCAGTTTTAATAACCTTTATCAGGACTTTGATATCATGAGAAATGTTTCAATGTCCTGATGAAGGTTATTAAAACTGGAACTTTTAACATTGTATTTACATCAAAATGAATTCATCTAATTTGGATTATTGTTTTTTTCTACTTTCTTCATACTGTCAAATTTAGATCCATATTTACTTCTATACTGTTCTTTCAGAAAAACAATTACCAAATACACTTACATGACACCTAACATGGATGACTTCAAGATAATCTGTAAATATAAAAACTTACCTATTTCAGCATATTTCTTTAAAAACAGGAGGACTTTTCTGATCTCTTAAAAATCAAACATTTTCAAACATCATTCCATGTGCCAAACACATACTTAATACTTTCAAATTAAGAATTTTAGATGTATGTTTATGAATCTTTTGTTATATATTTCCTTTGCTCTTGTTATCTCAACAAGCAGCATCTGTTGTGTGAACAATTCTCATGATATCAAAGTCCTGATGAAGGTTGTTAAAACTGAAACATTTAATGTCTTTGCATTAAAATAAATTCATCTAATTTGGATTATTCTGTTTTTTCTTTCTTCATATGTATATTTATATATGTGTGTGTGTATATATATATATATAGTTACAAAAATAGAGAAAACATACACATGAGTATAATTTGAATATGGTGTAAGACTGCAAGTGGCTTTGCTTTTAAAGTGAACATCTGAAATAATATTTCCTTTAATATTTGACTTTTGTAAACTTAAGTACAAAAGTAGATATGAATTTACAAGCATGTCAGAAAATATGAAACTGGTATATGATTTTAGTAAATAGTTAGGTACATAGTAAGAAATAACTTTTTAAAAAGTACTGTATTTATTTATTTTGAGTAGATTAACAAATCATAATTTGTTTATCGACTCAAATACTTATTAAATGTTAAGCTATCATAAAAAAATTCATATTGTTGGTGAATACTGCATTTCTACTTATAAATATCCATTTTTTTTGCATTCATTTTAAGAAAACAAACAGTATGAACCATATAACTTTTTGTTCTTTCTGTAGTTTATAGTAATTTACTAAGCATGGTTTAGTTTGACACTTGGTCACTATTGGAGGCTTCTGTAAGAGTCAAATTCATGCTTCTGGTCCGCTCAATGAGCTCACACATTGTCACATCAAGGTAGTAAGTAATATTTGTAGATTAAATGGATTCAAGTAATCTTACATTTATATTTTTATCATCATTTATAATGTTAACTCCCAGTAACTATATAGTTTGAGTATACTTACTGAAGAACTTGCTTTTGATTTGAATTGGGTTCTTAGTTTAATGGCATATCAACCTTTGTGGGTTATTTAATGTCAAAGCTAACAGTATCACTACTGTTCTTCTGTAGAAGAACAGTAGTGATACTATTCAACCCATAGCTGGGGGAAGGAGGTTCATACTTTTCCCAAGGGTATTAGTCCAAAAGTGAACATATTGGCACTTAATTTCGTAACTTAAATACATAACTGAAAACTCCTTTAATTGGGTAGTTATTAAAGAGATAGTAATATGAGCATTGCAAAATAACACTTAATTTTTGCATCATAATGGATTTTTCTCATCTTTCCCACAATCAAATATAAAATACCTGAATTACTGATGAATATTTTCCTTATTTGAATGTATTAATGAAGCAATATTTTTTTAAAAATAAGTTGTGCCCTAATATTTTAAACATTTGAAATGTGATGAATGCTGTAAATATTAGCTTACTATAAAAATTAATAATTTTCCTATAAGAAATTATATTTTTCATTGCTGGATCTTTTTGTGTAGTGATCACTTTTTAAACTATTTGTTTCATTAAATTAATATTTTTAGAGATTTATGTAGTACACTTTATGGTATTTTGGACTGTGTTTATTGTTCCAACATTATTCACCTCCAGTGTGTATGTTATGGCTGCCATTGTTAGTGCACTAATCAGAACCTACCCATTAATTAGGGCACTGATAGTTCTGTACTTTGTGACTCATTGCCTATTCACATATGCAGTTAGGGACTCATGCTAAATTCTTGTCATTCCAAAGCAGAAAATCTTGTGGTTTGTTAGGATTTGCTAGCTCTTTGGAAATATGCATATTTTTTTCTCTTTTAATAACATTTGACAGATAAAAAATTCAAGGATTTTGTTATGGTTCTTTATTTTTTATTTTTGACAGATTTGATCTTTTAAAGTTAACCTATTAAATTTTAATAAAACTACATTTGATTGCCTTGAAATTTTGCTTTTTGAAGTTATATTTAATTTTATATAATCAAAGAAAAATCATTTTATGCAATTTAATTTAGAAATAATTATTTCATCTATGAATCAATAAATCATTTTATTAACAATAAGTATAAATTCTTTAAGCTATTGAAAAGCTTTAATCATCTCCAGATGCTTTCATTGTTCACTTAGATTCTTTAAAAATAATGATATATTCCTTTTCCAGTTAAAATTGTCAGTATTATTATTCTAACATTTTCTGCTTTAAGTTAATGATTTCTGTTAGTCTGTTTTTGTTTTGTCACTATTTGACAGCAATTGTATGCTATTTTTTAAGGCAGTTTTCTACCTCTTTCTCTAAATAGATTCATTCATAAACATAGAATATATACAAGATTTGATCCAGGAACAATTTTTTTTACATATATCTTTTTAAAAAGTTTCATTTTAGTTAGAGAACTTTTTCTTTTTAATTGGCTCTTTTGTTATCCATATGGTTCTTCAAATGATACTGTAGTATTTAGATTCCTGTTAGTGTAACCTAAAATTATATTATAAATTTTTTTTGCCTATTTTATTTTGTTTTTATGATTTTGATCTGCAAATGTAAAAGTTAACTTCCAAATATATAAATATATATATTTGGAAGTTAACTTTTACATTTGCATGTATTTCAATCTGTCTATTTACATATTACCTGACATAGGAATAGTTTGTAGATCTTGATTGAGTTTATGTAATAAACATAATTATTTAGCAGTTTTAAGCTATATTTTTTAATCATCTCTATAAAGTTTTATTAAAGGTTTTAAAATTGTTAATAATTATTTGAAATATTTATATTTTCTGTTATCAATTGAAAGAGCTTCTTTTTTAAAGTCAAATTCATTGGATACAATAAGTAAAGATAAATTTAATCTTTAAATTCACTTAGTATCTAGCATTTTTTAAATCCTTGTTTGTAAAACTTTTCTTTTTCCTTTTTTAAATAGTAAATATTTCTTGAAATTCCCCTGGAATAACTTTTTAGATTTTTAACTAAATGTAAGTTATCTAATTATTATTTTACATTGTAATTATTTAGATATGGTTTAGGAAAAATTACACCTTGATTCATAATTTTTTAGTTTTTAGGCATTTTTTATAAGGTATTCTTTAAAACCTAGATTTAAAAATGAAGAGGAACTTGCTCATTTATTATAGTCAGTTATAAAAATTCAACTTAATTGGAATTTTCTTTTTATCATTGTCTAAAATGTAGTTGATCTTTTTGAATGAAGAATTATTTGTTTGTATAGTATGAAGATATTCTAACACCAATTTCAAGATTGTAAAATGTCTTAAAAAATTAACTTACCTATTTCTAATCTTATGTGTGTGTGAGAGAGAGATAGAGAGAGATTATATATATATAATTTTATGAAATATATTTTTAAGTGTCCAGGTTGATAGAGAATTTACGATAAAGATTTAAAATGAATTCATGAAATTATACACTTTATATTTAGACTTTTATTATTTTCCTGTTTCTGTCAAATGTGGTGGAAGTTTTCATTGTTCTTCCTATTTCATTTGTTATATGTTGTATCTCAAAATAAAACACCAGTGCATAAAAAAACACTTCATCATCTATATTATTCTACCACTGAGTACAATTGGCTCCCAAGAACTACCTTAGTTCAGCTGCTTTATCCTTCCATGCTACCTTCCCTACTCCAAGTTGCTCTAAAACTGGGTTATTGGAGCAGTAAAAGGATAAATCATGAATTCTCTGATGCTAATAGAAGTTCACATTTCCTCTCACTGCTAACTCATTTTTAAAAAATGCTTTTATAGTTTTGATGTTATTCATTTAGGTTCTTCTGTTTTTATTGTAGTACTGGAAATCAAGATGTTTGATGACAAGGCTATGTTATAAACTGTTTCAAATTAAATTCCTCAATTTCACTTGTAAAAACTGATATCCTATTAAGGCTAGCTACTATAAGCTGCATTTTTTATCAGCTTGTGAGTTTTGTTTATTGGTTGAATCAGATACATTCTTTATCTTCATTGGAATTAATGAGTTTTACCTCATTAGTTTTGTGGCTTGAATTAAATGTGCATCTTCAGAAGTAGTACAGGTGGTATTTTATTTTTATTTTTATTTTGTATTGTTTATATTATTTCTGAACTTTTCAAAATAAATCTTATTTAGGCTATAATTTTTTTCAAAATCTACTAAAGCAAATATCTATTTAAAAGTAAATCTGAACTTCTAACCTATAGAAAATTAAAAAAAGAAACAGCAAGCTTTCAATTTAGATTGAATTTTGATGATCTAAAAATTCAGACAATTTTGTATTTCATATGTACTTGATAGAGAGGCAATCACTCTAAATTTTCCACCTACCAACAATAACAATACCAAAGAGAAAGCTTTAAAATCTTTGAGTTCAACTATCACTGAGCAACTGCAAAATTTAAATTTTTAACCATTAACAGTTAAAGAAAATTTGAAGGATAAAATTTTCAATATAAAAGAAATTTGAGAGAGATAAAATTTAATATATAAAGGAAACGACACTAAAGTCAAGTTTAGTATTTAACTGGGTAATGCTCTTTGGGGGCTTTAGTGTGCAATATTAAATGGTAAGTTGTCTAAATTTCTGAGACGAAGCTTGTTTATGGGACAAAGTTGAAATAATTGATAGGGCTGAACATTGGAGGATTAGACGCCTTAACGAATCAGCACATATGTTGGGCTACAATGACCTGCTGAGTAGACCAAGTATAGAGTTGAATACAATATGGGAACCGATAAACAAGAAGGCTAGATAAAAAAAATAAATAAATAAAAATAAATAAAATAAAAAAAAAACAAAAAAAACCCTGAAATCTGAATATGAGCACAGGTAAAAAAATCATACATAATAGTAGTAATTCTAGCTAAAGTAAGAACATTAAGTTTATAATACCCAAAAATTCACTCTGAATTGTTCAGCAGGACACATGGCGTAACGGTTATAGGTGTTGGTTCCCTGAGCTTCCAAGAAGACAATCATCTGAAGGTTGCAGGTTCAATCCTCACTACAGGCGAGTAATATACAGGAATACTTAACACTTGTACCCGGTTATGGCAAACGGAATCAGAAAGGACGTAGTTCAAAGTTCCGTGAAGGTTCCCGAGTTCGACAAACACCTGAAGAAGGCCGGAGGACATATCGGCCGAAACGTTGTGGAAATAACAATAACAATAAAGATGAAGACAATAGTCCGAAAAACCTTAATTATAAAAATGGTAAGTTCTGCAGCTTTCTAGTTCGGATACTGATTCAAAAAGACAATAAAGTTTATAATACAATTTTATACAAAAGAAACAAGAAAGAAAGGGATAGAAAAAATAAAGTGTTGCAAATTTTAGTGCAACTTGCTGGAACTTATCTGAGAGAGTGTTCGGTAACAAAGTTCTTTGAATTTGAGTATTTTTCTTTTCTCTTTAGTTTTGTCAAAATGTTTCAGTTTTCATCTAATTTCAAGTCTTCTTTAAAGATCTTTTGAGCAGAATTCTTGGTTGAATTTTCTTTCAGTTGTTTAACTTGGTAAAATTTCTGTAGTCGACTTTCGTTCGATTTTGGTTTTATTTCTTGGGAAGCTTCTTGCCTGTTTAAAATATCTATTGGTTATTCCAGAAGTGAGTGATGAAACCCATCTGCTCGCTATTTTTTCTTACCTTCCAGTTTTTTTACTAAGGGTCCCAGTAGTATTTCTTGAAAAATAGTGGGAGGTAGCTTTTTGGTGCTGTATTGTCTAGGATTACTCCAGCCAAATCAAGTGCCACACTTGGTTTGATTTTTTTCTTAGAAATGAATTTTTATATGGTGTCTTTATCTATAACTAAGTCTTTAACTTGTGATTTTACTCACTATTTTAACTGATTTCCAGTGAAGTGTATATTATGTACGAGAAACTATATGATTGGTGTTGAGACAATTTTCGTCTTGGGTTGTTCATATAAATAAAGGTATGGACCTGTAATTTATACCTGAACTCCCATTCCTGTTGATCATTATAAATACTTTTAAAATGATAATTTAAGTATGAATTACTGATTTACAAATATAAGATATGAAATTCATTAATTGAGAAAAAATTGATTTTCTTTTATTTGATTATAAATCTAATTATGTTATTGGTTTTGATGAAAAGAGTGATTCATACTTGATAATTTTTATATAATTTTTTAAATTTTATTCCTACAAAAAACAATCTCTAATCTATACATAAAAATGGATAATACTGATTTTCTATCTTTATATCTGTTTATCAAGAGTGTTCAATTGCTTACTTTTCATTTTTTATTAAATTGTTTGGAAAATTGTTTTGCACATCTTTTTTTTATTATTACATGTTACATGTGTATTCAGAAAAGACTAAACTAGAAGAGCCAGGTTAGAATAGAGTTATATACTTGTGCTTTGTAAAAGGGAAATCAACATAGGAACATGTAAAATATGGTTTCTCCCATGTCTTGTTATCATACTGAGATTAGAATTGTGACGGCAAAATTATTAAAAATCCCAAGACGGGAATTTATTTTTCGCACGTGTGAAGACGGGGCAGTCTGGCACTTGATCCCTCGTAGAATAAGTCCTTGTTCAGAGTCCTTTCTCAGGCATATAGGAACTGGCATATTATGTGGGGTTAATTTGGGGCTTGACTGACTGCCGCTGGCAAGGGGTTTCCAAATTTCACATTACACACACACCCACCAGGCCACTAGCTCTTCCTACCCCTAGGATAAAGGAAGATATGAGCCTTTAGGTTTTGATATAATAATATTAACTATAGTAGTCGACAACTTCGGTTTCCCGTATAATATTTTTAAAGGAAAGAATAGGTCAGTTTAGGCGAGAATAACATAAGGCAAAAGAAGCTGAAAACAAACATGAAACAGACAACTTGACAGCAGACAACACAATGAACAAACTTCAACATGTGGGGACATTAAAATATAACAATCTTTTTAATACACACGCAGACACACATATTCAACGTGTCGGCTACATTATCAGCGGATAACACATAACTATAAATGTCTTTCTTCCTTTTTTCCTTTTCTTTAGTCTTTCTTTAAATTGAGAGAGAGAGAGTAATTGCAATGCTTAAGAAGGGTGTAGGGAGAAACAGTCTTAATGTTTACTTATCTTTTTGACAGGTTCCTTCTCTTTTACGGGCTGGCGGACTTTTACATATATATAGCTCTGGCTTGAAGGTATAGGTACTTCTTGTCCAAGATTCTATTTTGCTTCTTCACCCGGAGTCTTGGCATGAGACTCACCCCATCTGTTCACGATGACATCTCTCTTTAAAACTGATTTTCTTTTACCCTATTTCTGCTGACAGAATGAAGGTGCCACTTCCGTTTTAGGGTTCTGGCCAATCATTTCGCTTCTATCTTCTTCCTTCCCCTGTCAGGCGATTCTTTAGGACTACTATCTCTTTCACCCGGTCACAGAGTGCAAACATCTGTTGGCTTTCATTCTGACCTGGATTTATTACTTCGGCCACGAGGGATTGACCTAGATTCCTATTCCTCTCTTAATGGTTATTCTTTGGTGGCCTGCTAATTCAAACACGGAGGGATAGTAGAAATTGCTTATTTCTCTCTTCTCAGTGGTAGACCACGTGACAGAATGTAAAGATTGATCTCTTTGACACATCTATTGTATTTTGTCTGTTTAACTGTATGAAAAACATCAAACAGTTATTGATGGTACCTGCAAAAATGTCTGATATCCAGGACTATTAAAAGTAAGAATTCTCTCTTACAAAGTGAAGCATACACCAAGACAAAAAATGTATTAGCTGAAATGTAATGATCAAACTAAGAAGGGTGAAAAAATATTTATCAGAATGTTTGAATCTTCTTTTTCTGTTAAGTAATCCTCTCATATTACTTAAGATGCTGAAGTAATCAAAAGTAAATAAAATATTTCATTGGATCTACTCATAAATCCTAACCAGCATAATATTTGATTTCTGAAAGTATAGTTACTTTCATAAAAAGCTTCTTGTTTAGAAATAGATAATAGTGGGAATATAAAAACAATTAGTTTAAAAAATGTAAAAAAAAAAAAAATGTTATATGGGCATCTTCTCTTTAAGTTCTCCTTTGGACAGTAGTAAATTCTTCTCACTGGTTCTTGCTGTTTCATCCATGGTTGTACAATATTGAAAGTTAGCCTGGGAACATTGATGGAAATGATAATAGCATCATTTTTGCTGATCCGTGCATTTCAACAGTTCTCTGCTAATTCAAAGTTAAAATCTAAATCCTAACTTCTAGAATTTGTAGTCACACAACTTTAAATCTTCCAATGAAATCTTAGCTCTCAACTCACCTTAAAGGTTATTACTTGTCAATCATACTGAGCTAGACATAAATTGATTTTCTCTTTAAATAAACTACACTTCATGCTAAATAAAAGCTTCAGCCCAACTATTATTTAACAAAAATACTTTACAAAATTATATATAAAGATTATTATTAATCAATCTTTTTGTTGATTATTTTATATTTATTCTTATGAGTGCATTTATTCAATTATTCAGACTTTGTTCTTATCTGAACAAATTGTCTTCTCAACTTTATATATTTTCTTTGAGTAAAATACTGTTAACTATGGTAGTATCATGTAAGATGTTATTTGCTGAACATTCAAATAGCCATAAGATCACTCTTTGTGTAAACTGTGTAATCTATGCTCTTCATAATTATATATCTTTTTCTATACAACATAGTATTTTATAAAGTTGAACCAACGAAGCTTTTGACCTATTCTTGTGTCCTTGCCTACTATCAAAAATATAAACATAAAGGGCAGCTGCATTGAATTTTTGGATGATCTTTTGCTAATTCATTAAAACATTTCACTATGCACCTAGTTAATGTTTTGTGCATCAATTAACTTAATCAACAAAAATCATGTACTGAAGACATGTTATCTTTGGTTATAATTTATACAGCTAGGTTAAAAATTCAGTTTCACACTCCACACATAATGCAATACCAAATTTTAGGTGGAATTTTTAAAGCTTTAACAGATGCTTTGCTCACAAGGATCACTATGTGTAATATATATATAAAGACATATACTGTATTTAATCATGGATAATGTGAGAAGTTTTGTATTTCAAAAGCTAAAATTGGAGGGAGGTATTATATACAAGAATAGTATGTTGACAATTTTATTTGTTTGTGTTAAGAAAGGAATTTTCTCATACTATTTATTCCTCTGATATATGGTCAACTTTAGCTTGGCTTGAATAACTATAGTGTCAATTTACTTTGAGTAAGCCACCACTTTCTCTCTCCCTCTATCATATATATATATATATATGACCAGGGGATACTATTTTTGTGTAAAAACTTTCATTTCTACTCCTCTAAAGTGATTCTAAACATCAAAGTTGAAAAAAAAGCACAACTGGAAAATTGAATTGAGAAATGTAGAAAGTGACATGTTTATTTTTTAATATAAACTTGCTGTGATACAAGTTCATATCTTTTACAGTAGACAGGTTTTGCGATAAAGAAGGAGTAGGAAATGAAATACATTGAAATATTTTACCTAGAGAATGAGTGTTGCATTATATACGAATTAATACAGTGAATCTGTGTAGTAGTAATGCCACAAACAATCTTACCTCGAAGAAACAGGTGCGCTCTCTCTGCTACCAACACGCGGAAACCAGAAGAACAGGACTTGTTTTATGGAGAAGAACGTGATAAGCCTACATGAAGTGGTGAGATTTATTGAGCATATAAGAAACTAAGTTTGAGGTGGAAAAAGCAGTATTTTGCTTATGTCTGATTGGTGAACACCCATCAGTTTATTTTTGCATGTTAAATAATTTGACTACTGCCCAATAGGTTGATTCCACTGCCCAATAGGTTGATTCCACTTTGACTAGACTTCTAAAACCACGAACAAGCTATTTCGGCTTATGAGTAACCAAACACAAATGGCAGGCAAAGCGTTTAACATTCGTCTGATTCCTGAATTTCATGGTGTCTCATCCGACCACACAGTGTCCGAATGGTTGAAAGAGGTGGAGCTGGTGTGCGAAATGTGTGGTGTTGACAACGTTGAACGTGTTTTACCACTCAGGCTGAGAGGCGGGGCTCTGTCAGTATATCGTCGGTTAACCCTCAACCAGAAGGAGGATTTACAGCAGGTTAAACAAGCCCTCCTCGTGGCTTTTGCACTGGACCTTTTTGTTGCATTTGATACATTTGTCTCGCATCGTTTGCGCCCTGGGGAAACTGTGGACAAATATTTGGGTGACCTACAGGACCTGGCATGTCTAATCAAAGGAAACACCTCTGACCAATGGCTCAGTTGTGCTTTCGTGTCAGGACTCCCCAGTCCGGTTAGACAACAATTGCATGGGTCCTCAAGGATGGACCACATGATCCTAGAACCGATTCTTGCCAGGGCTCGAGCTCTCATGACGGAAGAGGTAGAGGTCGATGAGCCTGTTGCTGCGGCAGCCAGGCGACACCGGGTTCTTCCTCGTGTGCCAGTGGTCCCACCTGCAACTCCCGACAAACAGAACACAGCCGCAGTGCAGTGCTACAAGTGTGGAGGTCCCAATCACTTTGCCAGAGACTGCCAGCAGCCCGGAGGAAAATCACGAAGAGCACTCCCAGAGATACACTGTTATCAGTGCCAGCAACAAGGACATGTCTGGGAAACGAAGCAAAGGGCAAGAAGCCAGTACTACTCTCTCCCCACATAAACTAAGTGCATCCTGTAATGAAAGTGAAAATCACTGGAATGGATCAGATAGTGCTGGTGGATTTTGGCTGCTCCTCATCCATTGTGAGTGGAATGTTATGTCGACCCGAAGTACGGAAAAGTACCGCAATTCTGACAGCAGGTAGGAAGTGCCTTCTAAGCCATGATGTTGGCAGCATAACTTTAACAGTGACCAACAGAAATCCCTTAAAGAAGCATGTGCTAGTGGTAAACAGCAAACCATTGGGATTCGACCGCCCTCTGGGAATGAACGTCATGAAGAAATTGGGCAGTGTGCATATCGACGAAGGAGGAAAAGCACATTTTGCTGAGGCGACAATAGAGCTAGAACAACCTGACTCTCGGGCAGAGTTTGACCAACACACCAAATCCTGGACAGTGTCATGGAAGTGGTCCGGTGATCAGCCACCAGAAAAATTATATAACAGTGTACCAGAGTACATCATCCCTGCAAGAGCTCATACAGAATATGAGAAAGAGCTACAAAACTAGATTGATAATGGGTAGTTAGTTCCTTACCCAGAAGATAAATTGGGGCACCCGAAGGGCCTGATCCCATTGATGGCAGTCATCTAGTAAACAAAAGGTAAGGCCGGTGCTCAATTATCGGGAGTTAAATGATCATGTAGATCCATTTATAGCTCGTGCTGACATATGCACCGAAAAGTTTAGAGAATGGCGGCGTGCAGGATCGAATGTATCAATGTTAGACCTTCACAAGGCATACTTTTAAGTACGTGTGCACCAATCATTGGGGTCCTATCAAACTGTACTATTTAAGGGATGAAAGTATTGCCTGACTCGCATGGGGTTTGGGCTCAATGTGACACCATCCATCATGCAGACAATTGTTGATACTATCTTGATGAAGGACAAGCGCATACAGCGGGCAACATCTGCCTATATTGATGATGTTGTATGTGGACGAGAGTATTGTGCCTGCGGCACATTTGAAGGAGCATCTCTACAGTTTTGGTTTCCTCAGCAAGGAGCCGGAAAAGCTACTGGATGGTGCGCGAGTGCTTGGGTTACAGGTCTGGGGAGAGGATAACGCTCTGTATTGGAGAAGAGGGAACAAAATCCCAGACATGCCTCATGTCGTCATTCGACAGAATATATTTTCACTATGTGGCAAATTGTTTGGGTACCTTCCCATGCATGGTTGACTTCGTGTAACTGTGGCATTCATCAAGAGGAGAGCATCTGACATCACCATTGGATAGGATGACAAAATTGACGATGCCCCTCTTATCAGCATGATTAAAGAGGTTCTCACCAGAGTGAACAAAGAAGACCCAGCGCGGGGCAGGTGGTACGTCGACAGCATATGGGTCGACACAAGCTCTACTGGCATATCGCTTGTATATGATGGGGCTGGAGTAGAAGATGCTTGTTGGTTACATCCAGAAAAGGACTCCCAACATATCAATCTCGCAGAACTCGATGCCATTATTAAAGGAGTAAACTTGGCCATCCTCTGGAAGACAACCCCCGTGCATTTGTTCACTGATTCTGCTTGTGTCCATAAGTGGATCTCAGATACCCTTACTGGCAAGGCCAGGGTAAGAACCAAAGCTGCTAGCGAGATGCTCATTTGACGGCAGCTTGACACGATAATAAAACTGGTGAAAGAATACATGCTGTCAATTAATGTGTCCTTGGTCAAGTCTAGCCAAAATAAGGCAGATCAATTGACTTGAGTGCCTCAGAGGTGGTTTGATGCAATTAAAAGGAACACCTGCCTGCACTGCATCTGTGAGCTCAGCTGGGCTTGACCAGATCAAGATTGTTCACTGACAAAGCGGTCATCCTGGTGTGCGGCAGACAATTTATTTTGTGAAAAAGATTGCCCCTGGGGTTTCTAAGGCCACTGTGAAAACCATCGTCAGAGAATGTGAAGAATGTCAGTCAATCGATCCGGCACCCATGCACTGGTCAGAGGGGGCTTCGAATGTTAAACAAACATGACACCGGGTAGCAATGGATATTACCCATTGTAACGGGGACCATTTTTTGATGGTGATCGACTATGGCCCTGCTTGGTTTGCCATCTGGCGACGACTTCCTCGACAAGATGCGATGAGTGTAATCAACCAGCTGAAGGTGTTCTTCTATGAGCGGGGTCTTCCGGCAGAGATTCTGACAGATAATGACACTGCCTTTCGGAGCAGCCTGTTTAAAACCTTCCTAGATGAGTGGAGTCCAACTTCGATTCTGCTGTGCATACGTCCCCTCTGGTAACGGCATCATCGAGCGATGTCACAGAACTGTAAAAAGGATCGCCTCCAGAAAACGGTGTACTATAATGGAAGCAGTATACTGGTACAATGTCACTCCAAAGGATGACGTGTCTTCTGCTACAACACCAGCCAATATGGTCTATCTGTACCGCATATGACTGAAAGGAATCAATGGAACATTGGTGCCGACACACAATCAACAGCAGGCTGTCTTTAAACTAGGTGACCAAGTGTGGGTAAAGGCTCCACGTGGACGATGTACCACAAAATATAAAGTGGGTCGTGTGACCGGAATTACCAATGCACAGAACATAACGGTCGATGGAATGCCGCGCCATGTGAAAGATCTGCAACCCACAGTGGGACCAGGCCAGCCAACGGTCTGTTCTGATATGTCTTCAGAGAATGCGAGTGAAAGATTTGTAACCATTAGAGAGAGACCGTTTGAACAGGCACCCTACACAAATGCAGCAAAGAAGCACACAGTGCAAACGACCACCTCCCAAATGTTTCATGTGTGATCATAGGATTGGGGGAAGTGTAGTAGTAATGCTACAAACAATCTTACCTCGAAGAAACAGAAAGTGTGCCCTCTCTGCTACCGACACATGGAAACCAGAAGAAAAGGATGCAAGAGGTGTGACTTGTTTTATGGAGGAGAATGTGATAAGCCCACATGAAGTAGCGAGATTTAATGAGCATATAAGAAACTAAGTTTGAGGTGGAAAAAAGCAGTATTTTGCTTATGTCTGATTGGTGAACATCCATCAGTTTATTTTGCGTATTAAATAATTTGACTTCACTTCAACTAGACTCCTAAAACCAAGAAGAATCTGTGAAAAGAATTTAAATTGCAAACAATAAACAGAAGTGAAAATTTGACTTTAATCACTATAGTCATCATTTTAATTGTAAATTTAACAAAGATTTGGTGATATTATTATTTCTTTTCATGTTTAATGTAATTTAAATCCAACTAAATGTTTCCTGATTAATTGAAAAATTTATTTGATTATGGAACCAGATTTAAAACTTTTCAAAGTAGGCAATGGCTGTATCTTTTAAAGAGGAACTACATACCTATGCATATTTAGTTATTCTTTATTGATGAAAAAATTCATTGTGTTTCCATATTCACATATTTATAATTTACTGATAAATATTGAAGCTAAGTGGATACTTCAGGGAAAATATCTAATTAGAAAATATCTACTTGACTCATATAGATCTTGTGTATAAGAGATTATATATTCCAATAAAAGAAAAAAAGGTTCTTTTTAGTTTATAAAAGAAAATTAAGACTTATTACTTGTAACTCATTTTTAGTTAGGAAAAATACATAAGTGGTATTTGTCATCCTAACTTATTATTGTTATATTAGTCCCCTAAATCATTGTCATTTAGTACTTTTTGCTGGAATGATAACTTGTGCTGTTCATTCTAATTTTATTTATAGAATTTTCTTTGCAAACAATTATATGTATTTATCTAACTCCTCCACCCCGGGCAAGATGTGGCATAAGGTCAATTCTTAAGTAGAGTAAAGCGGGTTTAAATTCAAAGTTTTCTTCTACTTTGGTTGACTTACAGAACCCAGTCTACCCTAAAATTGAGGTGAGAAAAGATGTATTTATTTCTTTTCCTAAGAGTATTAATACAAAGTGAAAAACAAACAGCCTTGTCCAGGATTTGAACTTGGATTTTTTATTCCATTTTCTACTATGATGCCACCTTCCTGGTTGAAACCTGGTCATGGCAACTACTTAATGCAACTCTTCTGAATACTGGCCAATTGGTAATCACCAATGTAACCAACTGATGAGGGGCCACCACAAGTATTGTGTTATTAGGCACAGTTCTGCTTGAGATGACTCTGATGGTGTTCTTCACAACCAGCTACCCAGTTGCCCACATTATGTTTTGAACACCAAAAGTGAGAAGGTTAGGTACTTAATGAAGTAACTGGAGTGATGAACAAGTCAACAACTAGTGGCTATATCAAAAGAATTCTCCAACACAAAAAAGAGAGAAAACCCCCAGTCAGGTTCAGGAGATCTTGCAAAGCAATGTGGACTGCAACAGCAGTGGTGGTTCAACTGCTAAGAGGTCAAAATTCCCAACTTACGAGGATCATTAAATAATTTCCAGACTTTTTTTGTATGGGCACCTTTATTGATAGTACACACATGAAATTCTAGACTCCTTCAAAGTAATCTCCTCTGGCTGCAATGCACTTGTTGTACCGTTCCAACAATTTTTGGAAGGCACCATGGAAGTTCTCTTGTGTGAGCTTGTCAATGACCTTCGTCACAGCCTCTTTCATATCCTCAATTGTCTCATAACGACAGCCTCTGAGCTTAAGGAATAACCAAAAGTCACAGGGAACAAGGTCTGGACTTTAGGGAGGCTGAAGAACTGTCTTGATGCACATCTAGGTCAAATAGTCTGTGACAAGGATGGAGTTGTGGACTGGTGCATTGTCCTGATGCCACTGACCAGATTTGAAGAGTGCTGGCCTCTTCCGACGGAAACTCCCTTAAAACCTCAACATAGTAACCCTAGCCCTAACCCTTTGGCCAATCAACTCTGGTGTATTGACTTCTTTACTCCTCCCACACCTCACATCATCCCTTACAGACTCCGTACCTTCCTTGAATCTCTTATGCCACTCAAAATCTGATGCCCAATTCATGCAAGATGGTCGAAAAGCAGTCTGAAGCATTCCATACATTTCTGTGGCATTTTTTCCAAGTTTAAAACAGAATTTTATTGCATATCGTTCTTCTAAAGTGTCCTCACGTCTAGATTGCATTTTTGAAATTCACCAGCTGTGACAATTAGGCTTTAGTAAGGTGTATTCCAATTGCTGCTGTAGCTGTTGATTTGAACCTGAAATCATAAAAATTAGTCCGTCATCTCATAAGATGTATAGCAATAACATACTGAACTTTCAAGAGTCTACGACAATATTAAATGCCTATACAAAAAAGTCTGGAAACTTATTGAATGCACCACGTATATTGAATCCAGTGTTCGAATGTAAGGGTTGACTGGGGTATCATATTTACCAGCCCCTCCGGTTGGGCAGGATATGACACAAGGTCAATTTTTAAGCGGAGTTTAACAGGTTTTAATTCAGAGTTTTCCTTCTCCTAGACTAGTTGCCTCTCCAAGGCTGAAGGACCCAGTCTCTCCTACTATTTACCCATAGCTGGAGGGAGAATAATTGGATTCATACCTTTCCCAAGGGTATTAGTTCTATATGAAATGCAGTCAGCTTCGTCCAGGATTTGAACTCGTGTCGCCGTGTTCATTTCCTATGACGATAACCATTACACCATGGGTACCTCCATTTTGGGTTGACTGGGGTATGGTGGCTGAGCTATCTCTTCATCCTTAATGTCAATTTCCTATTTTTCTAGTTTTCTTTTGTTATATCGTAGATGATATACAATGACAGGCTTTTCCAAGTGGTAAAGAATAGACAACCCATTAAGTAGGTATAACAGAAAGGCTGCTTTATTCATACGGGTGTACAAATATAACAAGTAGATTGATAGTAATATTACTATCCTTGCAAGGGTAGTATTAAGTCCAAGCAAAGGTTGATCATGTGAGACCCTTGCTGAAGTCCTACACTGAGAGTCCTTCACTTAGTCTTGTGCAAAGTGATCTGTGTGTACTTAATAATGGTTAGTTCTACTACTATTGTTGGGGTATGAGGAAGATGGGTCATTCCATTATATCACCCCACCCCTGAGGTAAATTCTTCCATTGGAATTTAGCTTTTATCATTTCTTCTTTTTGCATTTACACATAGCCATTTTACTGCTTTCTTTTCTCTTAAACTTTTTCTCCTCACTATGGTTATGATGGTGGTGCTCATGAAATTTGTGGGGAATACGAAGTTGATGGTGCAGGCGGCACATCCACAAGTGCTTTTTGGTTAATGGGAGGTATGATCTCAAATAACACTTCCATTGGTAGCTCCATGTTGTTCTGCTCAATGCTTTCAATATATGATGGCCTAGTTTGATTTATATGTCTCTTGTGATCAAATCACTTTCCCTTGATTATATTGATTACTGTTCCAATTTTCTTGGTAACAATATCATCCTCCCAGTAACTCTTTTCAGTTTGGTAGTTCCTAAAAAAAAACTTTATCACCTGGTTTATAAAATTTTGCATTGAAATTCACTATTTAGAAATTTTCTTTTTCGGTCTTGGTAATAACTTGTCAAATATGGATCTTATCTTTTGTGCAATCATTAGTTCTGCTGGTGATAGTTTTGATCTAGTGTTTGGATTTGGTATGATCCTGTATACAGCAAGAAATTTCTGTATACTATGTTTGTCCGTATCTAGTACTTGGTTCTTTCTCAATGTTCTTTTGAACATATCAACTAATCTTTCTGCCTGCCTATTGGACCTTGGATTGTAGGCAGGTGTTGTGATATGTTCTATGGCCAATGATGAGCAGTAATCTTTAAATTCTTTACCCATAAACATTGTACCATTGTTGCTGACCAGTATATCTGGAACCCCAAAGCGACTAAATATTTTGTCCAGTGCTTTGATGGTGTTTGTAGATGTAGGGCATCTGCATTTGTAAATTTCTGGCCTCTTAGAAAAACTATCAATAATGATATAGTAATAGTATCCATTCAATGGTCCTGCATAATCTATATGCACATGTGTCCATGGGATGTCAATTTTTGGCCAAGGTTGAGTTTTAATTGGATGGGCTTTAGCTACAACCACTGCATTCTTTAATCATTTTCTCTATGTCTTGGTTCATGTGTTGCCAATATGTATAACTCATCAAGGATTTCATGAGACATACCCAGATGGCCTGTATGAAATTTTTTTTAGAATCTTTTTTGTAAAGAGTGTGGCATTACCACCCTTTCAGCGTACATTAGTGTTTGATCACAGATTGAAAATGAGACACTTTTTTTCCATTTTCATTTCTTTCATTCAATCTGACTTGCTTTTTTATTTGCTGAATAAAACTGTCCATTTCCATGGCTTTTCTAATATCTTCAAGGATGACCAGTAACTCTCAAATGGTATTAATCAGTAACCCTGAAAGCACTTTTTCATCCTTCAACAATGCTATCACAATTTCTTTCAAAGGTTCAGTATTCTTTGATATTGATATCGAGAGACCATTTGAGTTTGAAATCCTCTCTGCTGAGAAGATTCTTGTCCCTCTTTCTTGTGCTACTTGATTTGTTAGTAGTTTCTCAAAATTCTCTTGTTTCAATAGTTGGGTTTGCATTTGCTCTAATTGTTTCTGAACTAGTTGTTCACATTCCTCATGTAACTTTTGTTGTTGCTGCATAGGTGTACAAAAAGACTTCATAATTTGTACAACTGTTCCATTTTATTTTAAAAGGTATTAAATTCCACAAAGTATCTCAAAATTTTTTTTCAAAATCATAAGAAACAACTATACCTAACCTTAAACACTGTTCATAATAATAGTAAAAACAAAAAAAAAGTTCCAAGTTCAAATCAGTGTTGTGACCTGCTACACAATTTTTTTTTTTACATGAATCTAATTAGAAAAGATTCTTAGTTTTTGGCAGAATATTACGTTTTACTTGTATCTTTGAAATCTGTTAACAAAACTAACTGCAAGATCTGCCTGGTTATTGGATTGGGGATATGTGACAGAGGATAGTCTGTGCTTAACACACCATGTCCTAAGGAATTCTTGGAATATGCAGGAGGTGAAAGATGGGCCACCATTGGTACTGAGTTCCTCTGGGGCCTGGAACAGTTGTCGACAGATGGACATCAATTTGGATTTAGTGATGTGATCTGGTTCTAGACGGTACAAGATGAGACAGCCAGTTAATCTATCTGCGCAGGCAAGGTATACATGATCCCCAACATAGAAGAGATCCATGACAATCTGCTGGAATGGCCAATCTGGAGATTGTGTCAAGATGATAGACTCCCGTGGTTGACTAGGGGTGATGTTTGAACATACTATGCAATTTGCCCTGATACTGCAGATTGAAGCATCCATCCCAGGCCAGTACACTGATTCATTGGCATTTGCTTTCATGCTGACTACTCCTTGGTGTACAGAATGTAGGCAGTGCAGGACTTTTCTCCGTTGCATTTTAAGGATGACAATCCTTTAAGGGGGTTTCCTCGTGGTGTAATGGTTAAAGCGATGGACTGCGGAATC
Source organism: Sepioteuthis lessoniana (assembly GCA_963585895.1). NCBI lineage: Eukaryota > Metazoa > Mollusca > Cephalopoda > Myopsida > Loliginidae > Sepioteuthis > Sepioteuthis lessoniana. Next base: position 56,181,210 of record OY757914.1, read on the forward strand.
GTAGTACGCGAGTTCGTACTCCAGTCGCACTATTACATTCACTTTCGGGCAAATACCCTTGGGAAAGGTATGAACCCCCTTATCCTCCCAGCTATGGGTTAAATAGTACCACTACTGTTCTTCTAGGAGAATGGCTTTGGCATTAAATAACCTAAAAAGAGTTGATATGCCATTAAACAAAGAAAGAAAGAAACAATCCTTTAATCCAACAACACCAGGCCATTGTTAATTGCTGAGAGAGTGCCTCACTTCCCAATACTCATGGACCTCAGTTGCTGTAAGATTACATGTCCTTGAGAAGCCTTGCTGTATCAAACTTATTAGTTTTTCATATCGTGGACTGCCACAACCTGCTGTACCGATTAGGTCTGGTGATATCATGGCTATATTATTGCTGCCTGCAAATGTTACCATCAAGGCTGTTGACTCTATTATATCAACTTATATTGTTGGAGTCTTTAAATGTGTTCTCAAGACTATGGTTCCAAGGGAATTTGGAGTTCTGTTTGACAAAGTCCCAAAAGGGCAGCATGACTGGACCCAATGAGTATGCCCAGGCTATCAGGTTGACGAGCCCAAACCATGATCTGGCATCTGTAATTGTCTTTGGAACTAGAAAATTGAGTATTGTTTGTATCATGGACTTAGAAGAAGTTATCTGGAAGCCTTCAAACTGTACCACATCCTTACAGAACTGGAATTTGTCAGTGTTAAGCATAATTCCATTCTTTGCACATTGCAGCAGGAAATTAAAACTATGATAAAAGGCTCCCTTGATGCTTGAATCGTATGGCAGGATATCATCTGCAATCATCACCTTGCATGGGGTATCCTTGATTATTTCGTCATCTCTGCAGGTGGAGGCGTCTCCAGATGCCAGATAACCTTGAGGCATCCTATGATACGTGAATCTTTCCTACTCGGTTATGAAGGTGGTTGATGGTTGGAATTCCTTGTCTAAGGGTACTAAATGATACTCATCGACAGTATCTAGGACTGTTTTTTTTGTTCTAGGTGGCACTTGCAGTGCCAACTGGAATGGCAACCCAGTGTGGTGGGTCTCCCACTTGCACTGAGAGTTGAGGTGTTGGTAGTCTACAGTTCTCCATGGATTACCAATCTTTTTTGCAGTTATGACCATTGTACTGCGCCAATCGGTAGGCATATCCACTGGTACTGGAGCTATGATACCTCTTTCTACATTCCTCTAAAGGACTTGTTTATTGGTTCCTTGAAGTGGAAGGACACAGGAATTAGGTTATGCCTGGCTTTAGGGACTGCTCCCTATTTGAGGTGAATATGAGCAGCAGGGCTGGACATGGCTGAGAATACACTGTCTTTAGTGAATGCCATCTTGGCAAAGTTTGCCAGGAGCCAGCTCTTAAGTTTGCCAATGTTTTCTTCTGTTGTGGGAAAAGGAGGGTTTTGGGAGTGATTTGGCAATTGTTAGATATAGGGCCTAACTCTTTATGTTTGTATGCAAAGGGGTTTGGAAAATTTTCATGCAGTATTCCCATATCAATCCAGGCTTCCCTGCTAAAATAAAGCTGTTGTATGTCCTTGCATATGTAGAGGGCTTGTTTAATTATTTTTCCTCCAACCACAAATTCAACAGGCAGCCAAACATGAGAGTGAAACTGTCTGAATGATGTTCTTTAATTGGACAAGGTTATCCTTTGTGAGACCCATATTAAGTAAGTATTTTAGTCCTCCAAGACAAATGGTGGCACCACTGGTGGGGAAAACCTTAGTGTAGTACTACGATTACTAAGGATAGTCACTGCCCATCTGGGATCCTGTTTTAGTGAAAACGGGATTATGGATGCATTTATTTCCGTTACCTGTGGACATGAATGTGGCCCTTATTTGGTCAAACATGATATGAGCAATGAGGGTATTCATAGGAGCTTCTTCATCTTTGAAACTTTTATCATTACTCGGCGATATTTGTCTGGCACGCTGTTGAAAAATGGTTAGGTTTTCCACAAGTGTTGCACATCAGACGCCATGCTGGACACATTAAATGGTGGCCACCTGTTCTTAGAGTGCTATGTTGGTGACTACCCCAACCTATGCAGACTTGATAGTGTTCTTGTTCAGCAATATTATTGTTGCGAGTTGTAGTGGTGCTAGTGCCAATATTACCTCTGTTGGTCTGTGCAGTTCTGTTTTGTTTTTTGTCTGCAATACATTGATATCTGGATTGTAACTATGTCTGAAGTATTTGTCATTGCAGTTTGGTCCCATAATGCTGGCTCAAATGCTTCAGCATGATAGACATTCTGGTTGAGAGATTTTAGCACCTCGGCTTTTGCTAGTAGATTGGTTTGGGGTGCATTGTTTGCTATCCCTCTGATAAATTGGTCCTTGATGTAAATGTCGGACAGATCATGTTCACAGCGAGGGCTTGAAAAATTGCAGTCTGTAGCCCTAAGGCAAACAAAGTATTGTTGGATAGGTTCGTCTTCATGCTGTGACATTGTAGTGAATGTGATCCCATGGACCATGAAATTTGATGTTCAAGTGACTAATGCCTCTATCATCTGTTGCAGCCTGTCTGGGTCAGTGGTGAAGAATTTAGGGTAGGTGTTGATGATTGCAATTTGGACAGATTCATCAGCACAACTGTATAATTAGATGCTAGTCTGAGAAGATGGCATGTCTGTCATCATGTTTATCACTTCCTAATCGATTCGAAATTTTCTGAATTGTTGGGTGGTCATTTCAAAAAGGAGTTGGAGAAGCTTGGCAGATGGTGCCTTGGCATAGATGGTCTGGGTGGAGGGCTCCTTAGTTTGTTTAAGGATAGACAGAGCTTCTCATATTACCGTGATCCCCAACTCTTTTAGCATGGCCTGATCCATCATTTGAAAGCTCTTTTTTGTCAGCTTTTCCTTTGCAAACATTGCAGCATAGCTCTTGGCTGAATTGGTAGAGATGCCCGTTTTGATGAAGTAGTTTTCTTACTCTTCAGACTCATATTCTGTTTGTAGCGCCATGTTGAGATTCTATCGTAAAGCTTGATAACTATGAATCAGTACTCATTTGTGTACAGAGATGCAAGTTACGAATTGAAGTAAGAACATATGGACATTGGGACGTTCTATTATCCGCAACTGGCCAAGTCCATTCTCTGGACAGTGATTGGTTGCTGGCTCAGTGAATGGGTATATTAGTGTGTGTGTGTGTGTGTATATATATATATATATATATATATACTGGCTTGCTTCAGTCATGTTATGGGCTCACTATTGAGCTACTGCCTGTTTAATTTTTTGTCTGCCAGCTGGACACTAGCTGGGACCGCTGAGCTGGTAAGTGTTGTTATTCTTGTTTATTCTGCACGTTTTTTGTTGTTTTTTTTCATCTGCAAGTATTTTCTTTGTCAAGAAAATATTGAGCAATTAAAATCTTCTTATTAAACCTTTTTGGTCATTTTTCTAATGCAAACAAATCTGTTTCTATTCTAGCAATCTTAGAAACAATCCAGGTATTTTTTACTGGAACCTGGCTATTTGTTTAAGTCATTTGATCTTTTGAGTTTCTAAATATTTTCTTTGTCCAATGCCTTAGATTTTTACAAAAGTAGAACCCTACCTTCTTCTTTAGTCTGCTTGCTTTCAATTGATTACTCACCCTTCAGGCTCCAATGTCACACTATGATAATAAACATTATGTTAAGCATACTTCCATAATTTTATTTGAACTGAACACTTTTCTGATTAGAACTATGTTTATATTATTTGGAAGATTTGATTTTTGATCATCGCTGTAGAACGCAACAATATACAACAGCAATAATAGTGACAATAATAACAGCAACACTTACCTGAGGTCCAGCATAGTCAAGACTATTTATTGTATTTTAAAAGATGAGGGAAAATACAAATATGGCACAAGGCCTAAAAATGGGGGGGGGAAGGCTGGTCAACACTATCCTAATCTCTAACTTAACTAGACTCATTCACTGACCAATACATATCTCCAAATTAAAAAACACCAAAATACCTCAATTAAACATATCACTATCATACTGCATTCACCAAAAACAACAATCACCAAAACAAAACTACTGCTCCATGGACTTCTAAACTTAATCCCATATTTACAAAGTGAGGGGGAGGGGAGCGATTTAAAAAAACTAAACGAACGCTATATACATTTATTAAAAACTCCCCTAAAAACGAAAGATGAACAAAACATATATACATTATGATGGTTAGTATGGGGTCCCCCCCCCACGTACTAAAACATGGCAGAAAGAGGAGTTAACCAGTCGAAAATAGTGTCGAAGGAGGAAAAATAATCAAATAAGATAAATAAATGGTATAAAATATAAGTAAACAATAAATATGAATTAACATAAGCCCTCCATCGCACTCCTGGAGAACTCCAATTCCTGTCATCTAACAGAGGGGAAGGGAAGGGAGAGTAAAACAAAAGAAGGGGACAAAAAAAGGGGGGCCCAATGACCTTGCATACTCTAGCTAAGTTAACTAAATTAGGAACAAACTAAATCAAAATGGCCTAAAAAATTCTAACTTACCTGGGCTGGGTGATCGCGTCCTTCCGGTAACGCAATATTCTTAGGTCCCTGGGATGTCCAAGGTGAAAATAAGGTTGGCTCCTACCACGCGACACAAGCGCGCAACAGTCACCCACCTTTCGCCAAACTCCAGTGAAGAGAGTCTTTTTCTCTCAGACCGGATTTTGACTTTAATTTGGTGTTTAAAAAATGCCACCAGGGTCTGAGAAGAAAAAGACTCATCCTCAAAGAGTTCCTTCTTTCTCGTCGTCCAAATCACGACACGCATAACGCCGAGTAAGCAGAGAAACACATAATGTTCCTGTCTGTTCAACCTCGGCACCACATTGCTGCACACAGAACTGGCTTCCAGGACAAAAAACTTTCCATTGAGGATGCGGACCATGCAGCCTTCAAGAAGCTTGCACAGCGGCCGTACGACCGGGCAGTGAAAGAAGGTGTGACTAATAGTCTCCTCCAAATCACCGCACCGGCCGCACTCAGGCGAAATGACCTGTTGCGCTGCAAACAATTTCTTGCCGACCCAGAGGGCATTCCGAATGACCAGCCAGGTGAGGGAAGCCTCGTCATTATTGAGGCACCTCATCCTGGGGGCCCAAGGCCACAGTAAGCAACCCTCCGCCTCCGTCACACCGAGCTCGCCAATCAAACCATCGCTAGCGGCCCCCCTGACTAAACATCGATATAATGCCCTACTCGACAACGGCCGGCTGTCAGAGAGACCTGTCTGCAGCCGAGAGAGAACTTTCAAAGCATGCCGGCACTCGCGATAGAAGGGGCATTCGCATCTGGGCAACCGATGGGCCTCCCCATCTGCAAAATGCACACTTCTTACCGACGGGAAAGATTGTCTAGCGTCTTCTTTCCAGACGCTTCCCGTCGCTGTGTCCCGTGAACACATCCGGTCTAGGAAAGTAAGACGCAAAGTATGGCGCCGTACCTCGACGTTAGGTACTCCTAGACCGCCTTCAGAAGGGTGAAGGTAACAGATCTCCCGTCGCACCAAAGGATGTCTCTTAACCCAGAGAAACTGGAAGAGAATCCTTTCCAGCTTGAATAGGATGGTGGCCGGGATAGGAAGCACTGAAAGTCGGTATACGGCTAGGGAGTAGATGTGCGAACTGCACACCTCTGCCCGACCCTTGAGGGAAAGCCTTCTACGCAGCCACAACTCAGTTGCGGCTACGACCTTATCCAGTACCTCCGACCAATTTTTCTCCAATTGAAGATCAGGCCCAAACCAGACGCCGAGTATCTTGCACGGACCGTCTTTCCAAGTGAAGGGTCCGGGAAGAGCACAGCCTTTCCACGAGCCCAACCGCAAGCCGACAGACTTTTCGCGGTTAATCTTGGCCCCTGTTACAGCTTCGTACCTTCCAATTTCTTTGCTCACCTCCTCCACCTCGGCACTGCTCGTTACAAGCACGCTGACGTCGTCAGCGTATGCAGTGTACCTGGCCACCTCACTGGCGCCAGGTAACGTGAGGCCGCGTAGGACCGGGTTCGCCTTTATCCTGCGTAGAAAAGGTTCTAACGCCAGGATGTACAACATGGGTGATAACGGGCAACCCTGACGAATCGATCGAGTCAGAGTGAAGGGCTCCGACCTTACCCCATTCACCTCCACCATGACTCCGGGGGACGCATAAAGGAGACGTATCCAGGTGCGAAAATCAACCCCGAAGCCAGCTGAAGACAAGACAGCCTCCAGAAAAGCATGGTCAACCCTATCGAAGGCCTTGGACTGATCTAAATTGATCAGCGCGGCATTTCCGTCGACTTTTTCTACGATCGTGCGGACCAGATGAAGACTGTCCTGGATAGTCCTACCCTTCACAGCACAAGTCTGCTCGGGGCAAATCAGACTAGGCAGGACAGTCTGCAAGCGGTTTGCCAAGATCTTCGCCAAAATCTTTAAGTCCGTATTTAACATCGTTAAAGGGCGAAAGTTGCTAATCCCATCCCCACCATGTTTGTTCTTACGTAGCAACTTCACTATACCCCTGGTGAAGCGTCTGGGTATAGTACCCTGCCTCATCCAGTTGTTATAGATGGTTGCCAGCAAGGGGACAAACATGTGCGACAACCTCAAGTACACTTCGTAGGGCAAACCATCAATTCCGGGGGACTTATCCAGCCCGACCGACTTCAGTGCAACCCGAATCTCCTCCTCCTTTATGAGCCCCTCACACCCAGCCGCTTCAGTCGCCGAAAGGCGAGGGAAGTCGGCAAGATAGGCGTCGAACTGAGCAGAACTCAGTCCGGGCTCCCTGGTGAAAAGCTTCAAGAAATACTGCCGAAACTCCCCACAGATGGCTTCGTTTGTAGTTCGACGGAGCCCCTCCGGCGATGTGACACTGGCGATATGCCGATCAGTAGCATGCCTCAGTTCCTCGGCCCGTAATTCCTGGGCCATATTCGTCGCCTCGCAGGACATTCTCTTTAACCTAGCCCTAACTACCAGAGCTTGGTACTCCTTAATTTGCAAGGAGGCCAGCTCGGCCTTAGCTACGTTAACTTGCCCACTATCTCCCGCCAACACCGCCCTATCTAGCTTATCCTTAATCGACCTTTGCTCCGCTACCCTAGCTGACTTGAGTCTCCTACTATAGTCGGCAGCAAAGGATCTAATGCTATCCTTAAGGTTAGCCCACCACCTATTTCCCATAATAGCCCCCGTCAATTCCCGCTTTAATGTTAGTTCTAGCTGGTTCCGGAAGTCAGCCTCCGCCAAAAGGGAGAGGTTGAACTTCCAGTAACCAGACATCCTACATCTAGCCTTATCTAACCTAATCGACACACATAAAAATTTGTGGTCGGAATCTTTATATGGCTCAAAACTTGGACCACCTATATAGTCTAAGTCGACTCGCTTAACTAACACTCGGTCCAAATAGCTATACAGCTGGGCCGCGGCGCCCCTACCGGTCCAAGTCCAAACTATCTTATTTGGATGCCTTTCGCGAAATTTGTCCACCAGATCAAATTTCTGGACAAACTCGCGGAAATGTCTGGCATCCAAGGAGTTAGTACCCGCACTAGAAGCCCCTCTATCTAAGTTGGGATCAAGGACGGCGTTCCAATCACCCACTAAAATTACCCGCTTTGACGGCACGACGTACGGCTCGATGCGCCGGAAAAAGGCAGGAAGCTCACTGGTAGCATTGGGTCCATAAACCCCAATCACTCGAAACGCCTTGTCCTTTATGGTAATATCCAGAACACAAAGTCTGCCCGCCGGATCTGAAAGAACAAGAGCACACGAAGAGTCCAGACGTCTACTTACCAGCCAGGTGACACCTCTAGAACGACTATCAAAGCATGCTGAGAAGGACAAATAGTCCCTCGCCAGAATACCTTCATAGAAGTTGGAGTCGAAGTGAGTCTCCTGTAAACAACAAATATCAATGCCGCGACGCTGGAGGTATAACAATAGTTGGGATCGCTTAGAATCCGACCTCAGGTCGCGGCCATTTAAACTGGCCAACCTTAAGTCCATCATGAAAATTACAGGGGTTGAGTGCCCGGACTGAACATGGCTGGGGTCAGGACTCCGACGGTCTGGCTCATGGATCCCGTGGCCATCTCATTATCGATGGCTCCGTCATGAGCGAGACCCCCGACGTCCCGCGGAAAAGTTAGTTTCAAAGCCCTATAGTGGGAGGGGTGTAGAGCAACAGGGACCCTCCCAACAAGACCCTTACAGGATGATAAATCGTCTTTTATGTATGATATAGGGCCGAGGGCCTCGTTTGCCTCGCCGAGCATTTTCATCACACCTTCCGACCCTCGGCCCTTCCGAATGACGGTGGTGATCCATGAATTGGGGAAATTTTTAGGGTCCTCCACATTGCAACCGTTGACTTCTTTGAAGTTGTGGAGGACCCTTAAGTCTTTCAACAGCTGCGGCTGGACCTTGTGAAGACGATCCAGAGCCCCCTCATCCACCCGGCAGATGTTTGTTCCGGTGTGATGACGTGGTTTTTCCCTTTTTTTTATATGTTTGGGGACCTCATCCCCCGAGCTGTCGATTGACGAGCTCCGCTGCCGTTTCTTGGGCGTGGTAGATGGTGATGATGAGGTTGCTGTTGCTGGTGGTGCTGGTTTAGTTGGTGGTGATTCCAACGGCAGCGGAGGGGGGGGGTCCCTTTTTTCCCCGGGCTAGCACAGACATGAGAGGTGGAGGCATGGATCTATGGGGTGGTGTGGTTGGTGGTGGACGAATGGTTCTGGGATGTCTTGGTGATGATGGTGTGGAATGAGAAGGCCCTGGTCGTGGAGCCGATTTTCTCTCCTGGTCCAGCCGCTTTTTAAATTCCAGGAGTTGTTCAAATTTCTCCCGGCCTGGGCTGAAAGATCTGACCCTGGGAGGTGTACGCTGTTTAGGAGGGGTTTTGGGTAGGGCTTTGTTTTTTTGGGGGGATGACTTCTGGGCATATGTGGGGGGTGGACTGTTGGACTTTTTAGAGGGGGGTAAACTGTCGGTGCCTACCTGGGCCGACTTTTGGGAGCGAGGATCCTCTGGTTGGAGCTTCCTCCCACCTTTTCCCACAGTCAGCCACTCAGCCTTCGCCTCTTCGGAATTAACCGTAGGGGACGAAGGGGGAGTGGGGTTTTTTTTACCCGCTGGTGTGGGCGAGACTACGGGAGCCTCCTTTTCCGTGTTTATTTTAACCACAGGTGAGAGGGTATCATGTTTGTGGTCGGGCTTCTTCGGGGCCTTCTTCCCCGGGCAAACTGCGGAGAGGTGACCAATCTCGCCACAGTGCCAGCAGGCGGGTTTCCTTCCCGATACTATAACGGGAAGCCTGCGCCCTTCCACCTCCAACCAGTTGGGAACGGAGTAGAAGGTTTTCATATCCAACATGATGTCGAACCTCCATTCCCCACGCATTCCGTCGTGTGTTGCTGAGACGATGTCACCAAACTGAAGCATATAGGCGGCTAAGTTTGCGTCTCGAAGGAAGCTAGGGACCTCGTATATTGAAACCGTGGTCCGCCGTCGCCCCATATATTCTGTTCTAAAGAAATAATCCTTGTTCTCAAGGGATTTTTTTGTTAGGGCGACGGCTTCTTCTGTGGTCGGTAACAATATATCCCAGAAAGCGTAAGAAGCACCAGCGATTATCGCTTGTGCCTTTACGCCCAGGCTGGAAATTTGACGAAGGACCATGTCTTTTGCGGGCTTAACGATTTTTCTGGATCGTTTGTCCACTAAAAAGACAGACACCGTTCTTTTTTTCTGGTCTTGTCTTACCTCCTCCAAATTGAACATAAGGCCATGCTCCTGTACTTCACTGGAGATGGCCTTTGCTCGCTGGAGCAAGTCGTCGACATCGACCTGTATTTTCGGGGGGGCTGTCCAACTATTTTCTTTTTCATTTTTATCCCCCCCTTTTTGGGGAGATGATTTTTCTTCCTTTTCTGGGGAAGGTAATTTTTTGGGGGTCGTTTTTTCTTTCTGGTCAGGGGGAGGGGCTTTTTTTGGGTTAGGTGATATGTTTTTCTTTTTCACCTGGGGGGGAGGGTCACCCTTGGTGGGGGAAAAAGGGCCTTTGTGGCCGAGCCTTCAGCCCGGCCGGCCATGAATGATATGCTGGATGAAAGAATGAGGTGTAGAAATGAGGAGGAGAAAAAAAAAAAAAAAGACAACAAAAAAAATGGGAGAAAAAGAACTTAGCTTTGTTTTTCCAACCGGGTCAGAAAATTTCAGCCCAGCCGGGAGAAGTCGTCGCGATGATATGAGAAAGTGGTAAAATCCGGTTTGATGGTAACACTGAAATAAACTTTTTCTTTTTTTTATAAAAAAACGGTCAAAATTTGGACCAAACTAGACAAAAAGTATAGTCAAGGGTCCAGCATAGTCAAGACTAATGCTTACTGACAGGGTTGGTATTTATGAACAGACATATCCAATTAGATGTTCTAGCCAATCACAATCCAGGGAATGGACCGGCCAATGTGTGCACATTGGAATCTCCCAATGTGCCATAAATAGCTCTTTTCCTTGAGGACTTTTTACTTTGGTCTTGGCCTTGCTAAAGACGTTGCTCTTAGCCTAGCTACTGACTACAAGTGTGTTTCGTGATTCAACATGGCGCTGCGAACAGGATCCGACCTGACTGACTGGGAGAGAATATTCACCAATGCAGAGCATGTGGCAAAGAGAATCACTTTGAAGGAGTCTGTCAATCAAAGGGCAGAGTAAAACAAGGGGCCGTATGGAGTCCAGAGGAAATCAGTACAGATGGTGGCCAACCATTCACCTCTACTGCATTCCAGGAATTCCTTCAGACATGGGGCGTAAAGCACAGACGATCCTCGGTCGCATATCCCCAGTCCAATGGCCGTGCAGAGCTAGCAGTAAAAACTGCAAAGAGGATAGTCAACGGAAACACAGACGCTCAAGGTTCCCTGGACAATGACAAGGCCGCTCGAGCCATCTTGCAGTACAGAAATACCCCAATTCAAGGTATTGGCCTATCACCGGCACAACTACTCCACCGCTGGCTCCGGGATTCCATCCCGTCGCAACCATTCCTTTACAAACCACATCCTGAATGGATAGCGGCAGCGCAACGCCGCGAAGTAATCCTTCGAAAACGCAATGCTAAGTTGGTAGAAAGATACAACAGACATACTCACAACCTATGCCCATTACAAGCCGGTGACACAGTGACCATTCAAAACCCACTTAATCGCCGGTGGAACACCACAGGAAAGATAATCTCCGCTCTACCTGAGCGTCAATACAAAATCAGGGTTGATGGCTCCGGAAGAATCACACTTAGGAACCGTCGCTTCCTCAAAAAGTGCAAGCTCAAGCCTACACCAACCCCGATACCAAGTGCGACACTAGGACCAACAACCCCGTCAACGGATGCTACAGTCACACATCCCCCATTGTCTCCCTGTGATAGCACATGCACAGCAACCAGACCCCAACAACAAACCACACATATATCCCCACGACTTCGATCATCAAGGATTCCCCGAGCTCTCTCTAGGTTACTACCACACAACAAACCAGGCATAAAAGAGAGACACACCTCCCAAGCAACCCGGCCCACCCGTGGGGGGGAGGGGAGATGTAGAACGCAACAATATACAACAGCAATAATAGTGACAATAATAACAGCAACACTTACCTGAGGTCCAGCATAGTCAAGACTAATGCTTACTGACAGGGTTGGTATTTATGAACAGACATATCCAATTAGATGTTCTAGCCAATCACAATCCAGGGAATGGACCGGCCAATGTGTGCACATTGGAATCTCCCAATGTGCCATAAATAGCTCTTTTCCTTGAGGACTTTTTACTTTGGTCTTGGCCTTGCTAAAGACGTTGCTCTTAGCCTAGCTACTGACTACAAGTGTGTTTCGTGATTCAACAATCGCAAAAATGTTTAAAAAATTATATACAAGAAGATCTATTGAAGTGAATAAATAAAACTAGAATTATGATTAAAAAACAAAAACAGTCATTTTAAATTATTCAAAAATGCAAATGTTAGCATTTTCCCTAAAAGAAATGACCATCATTGAAAATTCACTTAAATGTTCCATCCTCTGATTGATATCAAATCACTCCTATTTATAGAATTTATAGAATAATTAGTTTCAAATAATGATTATTATCAAACTTTATTGTTATCATTATTATTATCATTAATCATTAAAGTATTGTCTCTGGTATACTTGATGAATAAGAATAAATAGGTAAATGAAAAAAAATGACTGTTATTAGCAGTTAATTGATATGAAGTTATCTCCCATGAATAAACATTCTTTTTTGTCAATTTATGCTTAATTACTTGAGGTGGAAATTGCTTTATTCTCTTAGAGCATTTTAACTGTGTTATGCTAACCAAAATTGCACCTCAGTATACAGCTTTTGCTGTGTTACATAGCAAACACATAAATAGGGTTATTATGATATAGTTAACCTTATAGTAGAGAATTTTATAACATTTTTAGGTTTATTTATTTGAAAGCAAAGCATACAGACTGATATTTGTTAATTTGTAGAATGATTTATCAAAATCATAATTGAAAAAGAAATTGTTAGTGCAAATCTAATAATTGTTCAGCTAATGGCCAGTTTTATTTATTTATAAACTCATAGCTTATGCTTTCTAGATTTGATAAGATATGGTTTATATTGGAATCTAAAGCATTATGATATTATGAATTTTTGCATTGAGCTGTTTGAAATTCTCTTTACTAACACAAGCAACATTTATCCAATTTGATAAATTTTAGAAATAATATCCTCATCCTTGTATCTCATAACCTATTAAGTTATCAGGGTGCTATACTAAGTGGAAAGGTTACTTGTTTGTGCCCATTCCCTCTCCAAGATTGTACTGGATTATATGTTATCTGTAGCAAGAAATGATTCCTGATCTGATTTTTACAGTAGCTTTTGAATTTAGAATGTTCCTTCTAGGTTGGTTGCTCTACCAAGGCTAAAGAGTCAAGTCTGTCCTACTATTTTACCTATGTGTGGAGAAGAAAAGTATAAATGTCTTTTCTTCGGACATTGGTGCAAAGGGAAATGCAAATGGCTGTGTCCAGTATTTAAAAAGGAACATTATGAGTCGGTGAGTAATAAATTTAATTTATTATTGGAAAATTTTAACAATTTAGAACTGTTTTACATAAAGAATTTAACTTCTTTTAACCATAAGCCTCAACTTCAAATAATGTTTTTTTTAAATTTCCAATGTTTGTTGAAATTGAATTTTTAGTAATCACTTCCTTGCTTATAAACTAGTGAAATGTATGCAGTAGATAATAAAGAATATGAATTTCTGTAAACAGCCTTTAATGCCTCATATTAAGATATTCAACTTTGTACCTCAGTGTTAGAAACAATAATATTAAGTAACCGGCCCATTGACATAATGGTTTGAGTGTTCACCAATGGTCTGGGAGACTGGGGTTCAATCCCAGATCGAATCATACCAAAGACTCAAAAATGGTAGTTGGTGCCTCCTTGCTTAACACTCACCATTATAAGGTATTATCGTAGTCAACTGACTACTCATAACTCAAACAAAAACGAAACAAACAAACCCCATTCCTACAAATGATGAGTCACTGATGTCATCAGCCAATAGTATTTAGGAACGAATCATTAAGGAACTAAATTGCTCTGCACAGAACTTTTTTTTTTAGATATTAAATTCAGCCTGTTTTTGTAAGGACAGTCCTCAACAAATGGACAAAATAGGTAGTATTTAAAAACACATGGTCTAATTAGGATGAAGTTTCTCACTATAATATAGTAATAGTAAGCAAGGTCATCCAATATAGACCACATAGCATAGTCGCATACAGTAGCTATAAAAGCAGCGGTATCAAACCGGGTCAAATCAGTTGGGCTGGACGCCAGCTGAGGGTGCGGGAGAAAGCAGATTCTCCCCTGCTCATTCTACGACTGAAGCCTAATCAGTAGCAGCTGTCCACAAGGACTGCTCAAGGTTTCCCCTAAAGCAGATGTCCCAGGAAGATTGTCAGTTTCTCAGCTTAAAAGCCTTTTCAGGGCTACTCAGAGAGTCTATCCAAACACCTCCTGAGATGGTACAATGCAGCAGACACAACTACCAGCCTCTCAATCTAACAGCCCTTTTCAGGACTAATTCAGAAAGTCTAATACTCTTTGAGACTGCACCAGCAGCTACCTTCTTGCACCAGCGACTATCACTCCTGCACTGGTGGACACTTTCCTGCAGAAGCAGCTACCAGTCCTGCACCGGCGATCATCTTCCTGCACCAGAAGATACCAGCAGCTACCAGTTCTGCACCAGCAGCTACAAACCCCTGCACCAGCAACCTTCCTGCAGCAGTGATTACCAGTCCTGTACCAGTGACCGCCTTCCTGAACCAGCAACCATTTTCCTGTACCTGTAGAAACCAGTCCTGCACCTGCGACCACTATCCAATGGATACCAGTCTTGTACCAGCTATCCAGACCTACTCCAGTGACTAGATCCTGTTCCAATGATCACCATTTGACCGCGGCGATTGTTCGCCGTACGCTTTTTCGATTTACAATTCGCCATAATAAAGTTTGGCCTTTCAAAGCAACACCCTTGTTTTGTCATTCTTGCCTAGTTCATTGTCAATCACTTATATTTCAAAAGTTTGCAGGGACCAGTATATTTATCTGGCCTCTTCAACAGTATGAATCAATGGTAAGTGGTGCAATTCAGTGAAAAGAGTAGTGCCCTCATTTACACTTCGGTGTAATAGTTATTGAAAAGGGAGCCTTCAGGTCACCCTTGACTACAGTCAGCCAACTTACATATGTGTCTTACATCAGTGAACTGACTAAAGAAAGCAATATTTAAGAAAGAAAAAAATTGTATAAGATTGAAGACAGTGTACTCAATGTATAAAGTAAAAAACAAACTAAAAAACATTTATTTTCTATACTATAATTTTAAAAAATGTAATAAGGAAATAATAGCTCTTTCAAACTTTAAAAAATCCCAACTCACTACCAATTTGTGTTTGGGAAGATACTTTTGTTTTGTAAGATTGATTTGAAAATTTGCTCAAAATGTTCTCTGTGCAAGGTTTGGTCACTAGCAAAGATTCATTAAAAAGTTTATATCTTGGAAGGCTATCAGAAATATCTTTTGGAGAAAGTTGGATTCTTTGATTAGTCAAAAGGTTCTTCTTCCAAAGATATCTTCTTGAAGAATGGTTATTGACAGTTATTTGAACAGTGGAGATAAAAGGTAGTGATAATTTTGCTTTTTTTTTCTGACTTGTTAGGAAGTGGTGACACCCCACCCAAATAGAAATCAATTGTTTGGTTGACAATGTATCAAATTAAATGTTTCTTCTTTGAAGGAGCTCATTTTCACAAGACAATGAGTTCTCACTGCTGTAAAACCTTGTTTAAGTCATTTACAGATAAAAAAAAGGGTTTACACCAATTCAGTCAGAACTGCCCCCACTCCCATTGTAAAAGATCAGGTTGAGGATAACAATTCAGTCCTTTTCAGATTGTCATGTTGCTCCTTTTTTATCCTCATTTCGCACAAAATTTTGTCAAGATGGAAGTTAAAACAAAAAGGCTTAATCATTATTTTTGGCACAAATTTTAGTATCCATCTCCTTATAAGTGAATGGTAATTCACTTTAAGGTGAAATTTTTAGAACAGGGCTTTTGTTATTTTTGCTTGCGAATCTGGAACTTTTAAAAATTGTTCTATCCCAATAGATATTGATAAAATTTTGTTGTAATTTTTTTCAAAAACTATTCATTAAAAGAAAAATTCTATTAACTTAGTTCAAGCTCATATATCATGCCATTAGAGAGAAGGAACCTTAGGTGACTATTTAAATGAAGTTTGAATGTCTTTTTTTAAAATGGCAATCTGATTTTGATAAAAACTAATATCTATGAAAATATTTTGTGCTTGTTTGTATTAAATCTCTTGCTGTTATTAATTCTGAAGAGTCTTAGAAAATGTGCAGTTCATGCAATGCTATCATTGTTGTTATTCTTATATAGATTGTCAGATTACATTATAATTATATTTTTAAAAATAGGAATATTAATGATAATGTGTTATGACTGTTCATTTTGATACACGCTGAACAATATCTAAGCCATGGGCATAAAGAATCTGACAGGGAAATCACTCTTACTGCTAGCCTTACTAAAGCAAATTATATTTTTTTTTATTATATGGTGTTATATGAAAAAAATCCTAACACTAGTGTGACAAAAATTTTTGTAAAATATTCTATAATTTGTATTCTTTTAAATAATAACTTTTTCAAAGAATTATAAACCTTTAGTATGGAGTGTTTTATAATATGAGGAATAGGTAATTTGTAGATTTGTATATTCACAAACTAAAGTAGAAGATATTAAAGTGGAGTTGTTAATGTGTTTGCTTGATAGTTTTCTATGATGATGTTTGAAAATTCAAAGGAATTATCTTGAACATGAAGACTTTTCGCCTCTTTTTGCTAGTTTCTTAGTTTTTTAAACTATAGCAGCAGACGCTCTGATAAGAAGTGTTGTTTTATGAGTAATGTTTGTTGAAATAACAATTTTTAATACAGCTTTGAATCTTGTTAACATCTTCCTCCAAATCTTATCTTGAGCAAGTAATTGAAATTTTGGCACTTCTTATTTAAAATTAGTGACATTTTGTCTTTTTAATTCAATTTGATAATTTTTTTCTAATATTTTATCCTTGATTGTCAAAATGCTTACAGGATTTTTTTGCTTCACTAAAAATAGAGAACTGATAGAACTTTTCTGTTGCTTATTGGCATGTTGATTCTTATTTGCTTAAAGACATTTTTAGTTTTAGCATGAGAATATATGTGTAAACATTTTTCACTAGAAATTGATAACTCCACTGTTTAATTCATGTCAATTTATATTTTTCATTTGATGATTTATTTTGATATTCACAAAATATTTACAATGAAAAATCTAAAATATTTAGACTTGCCAGAAGACAGTGTGATCTGAATGTGATGTTATATTATAAATATATGAATAAATACTGAATTATTTCCTGTAGGATATAGACTCTTGAGCTTTTTTAGATCATATTTTAAGTATTTTATTATACTGGTTTTTTGACTGATTTTAATTCCATTTGTCATTAATTTATTTACTGATTTCATTTAAACAAGATAGTGGCATCTCCACAGAAAATGGCAAGCCTCTGAAACCAAAAATCTTAGCCCAAATCACATACTTTGGTAGCAATATCTCATCTACTAAAAGCAGTTTCAACATATCCATAGGAAAGGCATGGACTGCTATCGACAGGTTCATATGGAAATCTGATCTCTCTAATAAAATAAAATAAAATAAAATGGGAATTCTTCTAAGCCCTACCTATGTCAATACTACTGTATGGTTGCAACATTTGGAATCTAATAAAACACTTGAAATAAAAGCTAGATGGGAACTGCACAAGAATGTTGCATGTCATTTTAAACAAATCTCGGAACCAACTTTCTACAAAGCAGCAGTTGTATGGTTACTTACTTCCCATCTCATAAACCATCCAAGTAACTCAAGAATAATGTTGGGTACTGCTGAAGAAGCAGGGACAAGTGATGTTTTTCCTGTGGACTCCTACTCATGGACACACCTGTGTTAGCTGACCAGGGAAGACTAACATCAACCCTGTGCAGATATTGGATGCAATTTGAGAATTTACCAAGAGCAATGGCTGATAGGGATGAATGGCAAGAAAGTCAAGGGAATCCATCATATCAGCACATCTTGATGATGTCCTCAAACAAATTTTTATATTATAACATATAGTCATAAAATAGATTGGACTGGTTTCTATTTTCTTTTCTTTTTTTTTCAGCTATTTACTTATCTTAGGCTGGTTTAGAACTATATAATAATTATCTAGTTTTTGTGCTTTACTCTAACGTAACGGAAATAACACAAGATTTTTGTTGTCCATTAGCATTAAAACGCAATAACTTATGAAATGAAGTAATTTCCAATCCAACTTGCAGCTTAATAGTGTGGGGGCTATTTTTGTTCATATCTACCATAATTTCTCAAGAATGATAACTATTAAATACTAATTATAGAGTACACCTTATTTATTCTTTAATGATATATAACTTATGTATTAAAGAAGTTATAAGTTATTAAAGAAGTTATAAGTTTTGTAAATAGGATGTTACTTGACATTAAACTTAATCACTGTTTGTGGTGTCCTTTAAACAATAATACTAAGGATTATGATCATAATGAACTGTGATTGGAACTTATAAAATAAGTTGTAAGATTAACGGTAACTATATGAGTAATTATAATACTAGAAAACAGCACTATATTGATGCTTCAAGAATGCTAGCATGTATATTCAGTATGTATATAGTATCTCAAGATGTATTTGTAATTTTATATTGGCTGAATATATTGGTGAGTTTTTGTTTGGTTTCTTTGTTTAATGACATATCAACCTTTGTGGATTATTTAATGCCAAAGCCATTCTTGTTGAACAGTGATATTATTTAACCCATAGCTGGGAAGATAAGCAGGTTTATACCTTTCCCAAGGATACTTGTCTGAGAGTAAATATGATAGTGCAACTCAAGTTCAAATTTGTTTACTTTGAGGCAGCAGTTCAGCATTTAAGCCATCATGACATAAGGACTCCCTACTGTGAGCTTTTGTCTATTACAGTTAATCAATATTTGAATAATGGTATTCATGATAGAAGGCAATAGGAAATGTATGTATTTATTTATCAATGATTAGAAAAATTAATGGTTGGGAAATTCACCATATCTACTTCAGTGAAAATACCAGAACAAGTATTTCTTTCTGCCTTATCCAGAGGTCTATGAAAAGCAGAGTTTTTGTTTTAGTAAAATTATTAGGATCTAATAAAATTATTTGGAAGGAAATTGATGCATACATAACCCAAATAAGTGTTGATATTTCAAAAACCCTTTTTACATTTCTATCATAATTTATGAGCTAATGTTAGTTGCTTTGTTAAACTATTTTATATTCCCTCAGTTGATATTATGCCTAAGAAGTTTGAAGTCTTATAATTTTCTAAAATCTTTGTTTTATTTGGATATCCTAATTATTTTAACTATTTGAGTCAGCTTTTTTGGTGGCCAGTCTAGCTACTCATAATGCACATGAAAAAATATTCCTTTTAGATAACAAAGTGTTAAATTCTCATCAACAAGAGTCCTCCAGAATCATTGATTATCTTTTGATTTGAGAGTCAGTCATTAAAGACCATTCAGATGTGACTAGCTATAAACAAGTCTTTTGGATCAATTATTTGAAAGAATAGTGATGTGATGACATTTTCATTTTATCACGTTTTTTAATAGAGATACCTATTTGTACTTAGAAGAATTTACTATGTATGTGTATGCACACACACAAATGCATGCATGTGATATAACTTTAACTTGTGTTTCAGTTGAATCAACAAGTAATATATACTTTCTAGCTAACAAAGAAAAAAATCAGAAGGTACCCCGCAAAAACAATTACCAACGTCGACTATGCTGATGACATAGCGATACTGGCAAATACACCTAACCAAGCCGAAACACTACTGCATAGTTTGGAATGAGCCGCTGCAGGCATTGGCCACCATGTCAATGCACGCAAAACAGAATATATGTGCTATAATCACACTGGTGACATCTCCACACTAGGCGGAACCTCTCTGAAACTTGTTGACAAATTCACCTACCTAGGAAGCAGCGTCTCATCAACCGAAAAGGACATTGACGTGCAGCTAACAAAGGCATGGACAGCTATCGATAGGCTATAGATCATATGGAAATTAGACCTGACCAATAAAATGAAACGCAGTTTCTTCCAGGCAGCAGTCGCATCGATACTGCTATATGGATGCACTACTTGGACACTAACTTAATGGCTGGAGAAGAAGCTAGACGGCAATTAAACAAGGATGCTGCGAGCAATATTGAACAAGTCCTGGCAGCAACACCAGTAGTACTTGCTCCCATTGGGATTTTAAGAGTTTCTCAGATGTATTCACACGAACCATTCCCTTGTGGGTTATAAAGTATTGTTCAGTTTGTTGCAATACCTAATTTTGTCAGGTACTCTCTTAGTTCCTTAGATCGGAATGAAAGTCCCTGGTCAGAGTGCATGTATGCAGACATTCTGAACACCACAAATACTTGGTTTAGACATTGGAATACTGTTTACATTGTCATGTTTGAACATGGGAAGGCAAAAAGGAAGCGAGAATACTCATTGACTATTGTTAGTAAGTAGAGGTTCCTGGAAGTAGAGGGCAGAGGTCTTCTGAAATTCATGCTGATTTGTTCCATAGGCTGCATGGCTTTGATGAGATGGGTTATTCTTGAAGTGTTAAATTGTAGATTTAATCAAGCACAAACAGGACACTTAGCACATACCCTTTTCATCTCCTCAATAGAATAAGGAAGATTTCATACTCTAATGAAGTGAACCTGTCTAGTTATTCTTTGATGGCACAGGAGGGTATGGAGTTCTGTTAGTTTCTCTTTGTTGTGACACCACAATGAGCTCTTGAGAGTGTGTCTGCGGGAATATTTTTTGTCTGGTTGGTACATTATGTCAGACTTGTAGGATCCCAATTCCATCTTCAACCATTCCATTTTGTTATATTCTATTTTTCCCAATCTTTTCAAGTGAAACATTTTACAGTCTGTTGGTCTGTGAATTTTCATCCAAATATTGAAACCACTTTTTCACTGCCTCAATTATAGTGCAAGCTTTTTTTAACAGAGGTATGTTTGGATTCCATTGGAGTATGTGTGCAGGAAACGAAGGCAACTGGGTAACCAACTTGATTCAGAGTTGCTGCAATAACTATATTGTTTCAATGATGGAATGCAAGAACACTTTGTCAATTTCCCTTTTGAAGTTGTTGAATGCTTTCACTGCCTCCTGGTTGGAAAGAAATGTTTCTGCAACCACTATTGGAGAACTTGGGAATCCACTGGGAATATGAAAATAAATCTACAACTCGGTGTAAGGTTGTCTTATTTTTTGGGACTTAATTCCTTAATGGGTCTCAATCTCTCCACATCATATCCATGGTTTATAGTATAACCCAAGAAATCAATCAACTTGGTTAAAAGGATCAGTTTCTTCTCATTAGAGTAATATTATGGTGCTTGGCAATCTTACGGAATCTCTCCAAACTTTTGTTGTGTTTTTGCAAAGTCATTCCAGTGATGATATTTACATAAGCATATGTTCCACTAAGGTTGTGTTTCTTCATGATGTTGGTAGTCCTTTGGAAACATGCGACTTCATTCATAACTCCAAATGGAATCCTGGAAAACTTAGAATTTAACATTAGCTTTGAATACTTTGTACAGTTTATCCTCACTCTGGATGGGTGTCTATGGTAGTTACTCTTCAACTTCAAAGAACCAGAATATTTAAAGCATGAAACTTCATAGATGAGATCATTCCTCTTTGTGAGTGGGTATGCATTTAGATGAGTGAATCTATTGATGGTCTGGCTATAATCAGCAACTAGTTTCTCATTGGTATTCTGTTATGGTGACCTACCTATACCATAATGAACTTTTCCTCCTACATAAATACTAACCCTATTTTACTGTCAAAGAGACTTCCTCCCAGCAGTCAAACTTGATAGTTTTGGACTGACACTTCTACCTGCTGTACTAATACTTATGTTCTGTTTATTCAATACACTTGTTCCACCTACTTTCTCTTCTTCCATGTCTTCTTTCTGGCCCCTAACAGGTCACAACATATTCATTGGTTATGATTAGGACCTGAGCCCTCCAGGGAGATGTACTTTCCTTGATGATTCCCTCTTGTAGCATCATGTCAATATTAGACTGTACAAACTTGTGGTCATTTAGTAGTGATAGGTTTGTAACCTGGCATCAAGTTAGAGAAGATAGATGATACGTCCACTAAAGCAGATGGAACTGTGCAAGAGAAAGAATTTGAAATATCAAGGTCTTTCTTTGTGCCACCAAAATTAAAGGATACTTTGGAGGGTGGATTCATTGAACTAAATCACAGCAGTGCTCTGCTAACAGTTGGGATATAAGTTACCTAATTGGTTGATCTTGACAGAGTTCTTTTATTGAAATCATTAATGATGTTATGGATATGTTTCCAGAAGCAGAATCCATTTTCAGTTTAAATCTCTTAACATAGTCATGGGAAATGAATACTCCAAGCTTCCCATGTTAGCAAAGTATAGTGGCCTCTTTGTCATTGACAAATATAAATACAATAGCTCACTTCAACAGTCCCATAAGGCAGAAAACATGGCAGCCAGTGTAGTTATATTAGTCAATATAGTAGCAGGTGTAACTGGCTGCATTGACCAACACACTTTATAGAAGTGCTGCCTCTTATCACATTTGACAAGTAGCTTCTTTCACTGGACACCACTTATAGTTTTGATAAAAACCACTGCAAGAGGAACATTTTTGGTGCTGTAATGGCACATGTAAAGGTGGAGTAAAATCAGAATCTACTTTAGCAATAGTGTTTATGATATGTCTGGTGACATGTGTATGATTCTGAGCACTTCTAAGCTATATTTAGGGTTCTGGCTTGATCTGCTGCTGTCTTAAGGTCTGGTGTTTTGTTTTCCAATAAATGCTGCCTCATGATATGTGAGTGTAGAGTACTAATAAAAACATCTCTGACTTACTGTTTTAAAATGGCACTTCTTTCTCAGAAGTTGGAGCGGTTACTCATAGTTGACTATCAACTCTCTTTCCCTTTGTTCTCATTTGGCTAATGCACGAAATCACAAAAACCTCTTTATTCAGTTTTATGTACAGCCCCTTTAATATGTTTAAGGTTGTCTTGTAATTATTCCACTCCTCAATGTACTTATAAGAAGAGGTAAATGTAACCAGTGTGTCAAGTTTATTGGTATCATTTGCTTGGGTAGAATGATGTAAAAGAGAAGAAAAAGTATGATACCAATATGTGAAGTCCCTGTTTACAGAGGGAGAGTTCAGCTGTGCTCCCAAACATTCCAGCTTCATGAATTTGTCCATCTTTAGGTTTGTCCACGTAAAGTTTTTCATTATTAAATTGAAGTAATGAGATGAGAATGTAGAACCTATTCAAAAGATTTAATAACAATCAAGATAGCTACATTTTACTACACAAGAGAGCAACAACCAAGGAAGGTTATTTACTGATAACCCCCTTTGATTGTCAATGACAAAAGGGAGATAATTTTAAGAATGCAAGCTGGAAGAGAGGAGTGAGTCTTTAAAATACAACAAATGTCTTTTGTATTATTTTTTACATGTACACTTTTTCAGAACTTGTAAAAAGAAAATAAAGAATAACCAAACTGAATAAAATTTAATATTGTTAACTGAAGTGTAAAACAAAAACAAAAATTGTAGTTCTAATTGGTAGTAACTCTTAAACAATGGAATTTCTTATATTAGGTGTTCTGCTAAAAACCTGTTTTAAGTTTGACTTTTCTGCTGACTATAAATCTCAGTCTAGTTAGCTGGGATTGTAGAATACATTGACTATATCTCTGCTAAAGGAGTAAGATCCTCTCCCACTTCTAGTAAGAGTCCTGAATATGATACTAAACTAGTCCTGGAGCTTTGGGGAATATGAAGTACTCTTTCATTGCCATTACTCTCTGGTCCAATCTGACCCGGAGTGGTAGTACTTGTTAAAGTGCTACTATCTATGGATCAAATAGAACTGTTTAATCATTTACTATATTTGAAACCATTTAACAGTGTGCAAACAAATGATTAATATTAAATTGAATTATTTGTATTAGATAGCAATATATGTGTCTTGCTGGTTGATATCAAGATCTTTTCCCCTTCTGTTTCTGCTTTCACAACGTGCAATCCGAACTCTTATACACCTCAATGAACAACTGCTGCAATGAAAAATTCTGGCTCCTTTTATTTATTTTGAGTTGACTATAATTTGCATTAGCGTAATCCTCGCTGTCAGTTCTGCTAGGCATGCACACAGCCAATCTCGGGTTCACCATCATATTGTGTACCTCGCCTGCCACCTGCTCTGCAATTGAGAAAAACACGAGCAGCACTAAGCTTCTTTCTTCTTCTGTGAAAAGGTTCCTCATACTTATCCTGCTCATGACCATCACACTCCTCTCTGATTTCAGGATCACAGATAGGACAATGTGGAGCTGGTTGTTTTTTCCGGCCACTCCATCTCAATGGTGCAAGTTTATTTGTTGCTTCAGCGGTACAAACTTCAGGCTCTTGCTTGCTGCTTCATCTTAATGGCACCAAATCAGTTTCCTCAGTAGCATTGTCTTCAGATGTATCACTGAACTTATCCTGCCTTAGACTGCTGGATGTGCTACTTGCTGATGAGTTCTCCTCCGCTGCTTTGTTTACCACCGAGTCTGCTTCATCATCTGAAGGGTCTAAAGAAGTAACATGATCACTGGCAGTATCATTCTTCCCATAAACAGGGTGGACATCTTTCATAAGGCATGGTATTCTGTCAACACAGACTGAGTGTGGGTTATAGATTCTCATCATTGTACCCATCAAATTGCGTTGAACGTCTTCCATGCAGATTCTTTATCCAGACAGCATCTCCACAATGTAAGGGCTTGAGATTATATCATCCTGTAACTAAAATCAGTGCACTTCTCATTCAACTGTTGATACACTGTGTAATCGCCACCTGATAGACGTATCAGGATAACAGACTCAATATGCTTCGCTCCGTTCAACTGACATATTAATTCCGCCTTTTTCCAACCATTCCACCACCGACTGTCCTGAATCACTTCCGTCAACAATGGTATCAACTTTGAGTCAAAAGCCATAGAGCCAAGTCTTGCTGGTTGGCATCAATATCTTTTCCCCTTCTGCTTCTGCTTTCACAATGCATGAACCAAACTCTTATTTGCCCAGTTGCCTGGGGCTGTAGGACACATTGACTGCATCTCTGCAGAGGGGAAATACTCCCCCACCAAGTGTCCTGGATATGACACTAAACCATCTGATGATGAGGCTCCAGTAATGTTGGAGTTTGGAGTATGCAGAGTACCCCTTCATTGGCATTGCTCCCAAGTCCACTCTGGCCCAGAGTGATAGCACCTGATAGGGTCCTGTCTATGGGTCAAATAACATAAACTATGTATTTATGCTAAACTGAATTGTTTGAATTAGAACTGTTTGACAAAACTGAATAACTTGAAATAGAAATGTTTTTGACAATAAAACTGTGTACTTATGCTAAATTGAATTGTTTGAAATGAAACTGTTTCTGTATGCTAAACTGAATTGTTTGAAGTAGAACTGATTATTTACATAAAAATGGATTTGGCATTAAATAACCTACAAAGGTTGATATGCTATAATTGTTTGAATTAGAACTGTTTGACTAAACTGAATAGCTTGAAATAGAAATGTTTTTGACAAACTGTGTACTCATGCTAAACTGAATTGTTTGTATAAAAATGGATTTGGCATTAAATAACCTACAAAGGTTGATATGCCATAAAACCCAAACAACCAACCAACCAACCAACTGAACTCTTATATGCCTCAATGAACAACTGCCACAATGAAAAATTCTGGCTCCTTTTATGTATTTTGAGTTAACCATAATTTGCATTAGTATTATTACAAATTACCCTTTTCATGTTTCTATTTGGAAGAGCACCTTAACTTTCTCCTTTTCTATATTTCATAGACTGCTAATCTAATTCGTATTCTAATTTCATTATTTGGTTTATCAAATGCATACCATATTCTTAAACTAAATAATGTTGCATTTTTTACCATATTTGATGAGCATATATAATTTCTTTTAATCAATTTGATAAATATGTACAAATTTTTATACTGTTCTATTACTACCTTATTGGTGTTTAGATTCTGTTATATCTAATTGAATGTCTTCATTAGTGAAAACTGACCAAAATGTTATCACCTTTGCTAAATAGCAAGTTACATGTCATAAGCTATTACTGTCAAAAGGTAGTGTAACAACTTTGACATTTCTCTACAACTCTAATATTCTTTCTTTCTCCCCCATCCAACATAGACCAAAATCTTTCTCAATATCTATAGCAGCTTCTCTTCATCATGAGACTTCATTAACATGCTTTTAAATTGCTCTGAAGTTTCAATTTATCCTCTATACAAACTTGTTTTAACATTTTTCAACATAGATTGCTGTTACAAACTAAAATCATTATTAATGTTTTTTTCTTGTCAGAAAAATTGAGTTACATTGTCATATTTACTGATGTATTTTGTTTATTTTGTTATTATTAAGACAAGTAGTTTTTGTAGATTTTTCACAAAAGTTTACTTAGATATTGACAAACTCTAGATGGGTTTTTGTTTTTTCAAAATTTAAAAAACAATTCTGAATTTTTATTTCCAGCAAAATAATCTTAAAATTAGTATGAGAGATCAAAAACAATTTAACTGCAAAATATTATATTTATATTTGTTCGTAAGCACTCGTTAAATAATCAGTTTTCAATTAAGTTTATGTTAGGCTATTTGTAAATAAGACATACTGCTCAACCAAATTTGGAAATACAGGTTAATGTGTAGTTTAAAGCAGTCATTTAAAAAAGAAATGAAAAATGGGGTCATTTATCTGCTGATTAGAATCTTAATGTGGGAATTTTCTCCAGAGAATATGTTAATAGTTAAGAATAAAAAGAAAACAAATCATGTTATGAGTAAGCAAGTTAGATGTTTTATAAATTTAAAAAGATTATTTTAACATTGTACATTTTGATTGTATCCACCAAATTTGTCCTTGGAGGAAAAGGGTATGATATTTTTATTTATTTATTGCATTTTAAATATGGTTGGAAATGGATACTTTTCTTTTCAATTATTGTGTAAATTTCATTTTCATAATCAATAAGTTGATTTTGAAGCAATCTTTTATCCATTGCCAAGTTAAATTATACTAAAATTATAATAATCAAGATTTTAAAAAAATATGACTATATTTTTATAACTTATCAGGTTTGTTAGTTGCTTATAAGATTTGTCATGTATAATCTCAATTAGATCTGATATAAAAGGTTCTTCCAATTGCCTATGTGCATATTTATGAAAAAAAATTCATTAGAAAATTACTTAAAAGAAAGTTTTTCTTAATTATATAAGATTTAGTAAGTGCTGTATTTTATTGAAATTTAAATTAAAGTTTTTATTCATAAATAGTTAAGTAGATTAAAAAAGGAATGTTGTCATGAACAAGTTTTTAATTTTTCATTTAGTATTTGGTTATTGGACACCCAAAAATTCAGAAATACTTTTTGAAAAAAATTATTATAGATAGTATTTTCCAAAATGTTCTATATATATATATATATATATATATATATATATATATATATATATATATAAGTGTCTTGTACCAAAAATCTTTCATTGCTAAATAAAACTTATGTTTGCTGGCAGTTGAACCATTTTTTTATATTCTCAACAAAGTTAAATCCTAAATGTATATTGTTTAATTCTGTTTGTAGTTTGTTTGTTTTTTAAATCAGTAAGTATAAAAATAAAATGGAAACCTTCCTTTAAAGAAACTAAACTGAGTACAAATGTTATATTACTTTGAATGAAATGTTATTTTACAACAATATAAAAAGAGTTGACTTTTATTGTTAAAGATGAATCTCAATTGTATTTGCTCTTACCATAAGTTATGATGCTTATATGTAAAATAGAAATAGATATGTAATATTTTTAGCCTGTATACTTTTATAAAGATGGAGAAATATTAGTAATTGGTGATGTTCAATAACATTAGCCTGTGATGTTTTCAAGGTCAAATATATATAAGTTGATTTTAAGGCCTTTTTTTTTTATGCTGAATCCAAAAATCATACTCATTTTCTCATCAGATCAAATTTTTAAGATACAAGCTCTTAATTGAAATGTATAGAACTGTATGAAAACTCTATTTTCTTGTTGAATTAAATTAAACAAATAATGCTAAATTTAGGGCTGATATATATGCAGAAAGCTCACATTGTACCATAGTAAACTGAAAAATACACAAAGAAAGCTATTCATGGAGGAAAGGTCTTTGTAAAGATTTCTTCTTGTGCTTGGCTATCACTGCATCCTGTTTCAAGCACCAGCAGTAGTCAGTGAGGAAGTTTATATCCCACCAGCCTTGGTAGTGCTCTTCTATAATATGAATATCTTGGTGAAAGTGCTCTCCCTGCTCTTCACTCAAATCTCCACAATTCTTTGGAAAATAGTCTAAATGTGACCACAGAAAGTGCAGTTTGACAGACATTCATGCCCCAAGTTGGTGGAAACTCTTCATTAGCTCTTCAGTTTCCTTCTTGTATTCCGCATTCTGGTGGTTTCCCAGGAAGTTAGTTATTCCTTATTTCAGTGCTTTGTCAAATGGACTGTTCACTTTCATCCAGTGCTTCTTCAAACATTGGGTCTTACATGAGTTATCTTTGAGGGCTATCAAATATACCAGCCTTGAGTTTTTCCATACTTATCTGTGGGAACTCCTCCTGGAGGAAAGCAAACTTGTTGCCTTCCTGTCCGTTGCCTTCACAAACTTCTTCATCACTCCTAATTTGATATGTAAGGGTGGAAGTAGTATTATTTTCAGTTCAGCAAGAAGGTGAGACTGAATGTTATGTGAGCCAGGTTCTAAACCTTGTCTTAACAGCCACCCTCGTCTCTCATAATGCTGGTTAATAGCCCGGCTGTCTCAGAGACAGAAAACAAGGATACTTTGAGTACCCACTTTGGAGCCCTAGGAACAGTCCAACCATGCTTAAGATCTCCATAGATCAACCATTTGTGCTCCTGGTAGTTAATAGCAGACTGCAAATGATCCATGCTGTTGTGAGTTTCTTTCATTTGTACTGAATGCTCAATAGGGATAGACGAAAAACTATTCCCATTATGCTGAAGAACTGCTTTGAGACTTCTGTTGGATGAGTCAATAAAAAGTCTCCATGCCATAGCATCATACTCTAAGTCCATTGATTTAATCAATCCTGCAGTGTTGTTGCAATAAACCAATGATGACTTATCCTGGAACATGAAAAACAGTCTTTATTCTCTCTCACAGTCTTGATACGAACAAAACGTTGATACTGGTGCCAACAGACGTTTCTCTTTGAGACCTGTACACAGCAGCTGAGCAGACTCTTTTGAAAGGTTTAGGTCTCATGTCAGGCCATTGAGTTCTACTTGTGTCAAGGGTACTGGCTGGTCATCTTCTTCTGGTTTGTATGCATCATCCCCAGCTACAACAGTCATGTGACTGTTTGGAATCAGAGCTATATTCCATGTTACTTTGTGGCTCAGGAACAGGAAAGTCTGGGCTATGAGGAATTAGTCTTATGGCAGAAGGAACATTGTTGTATTGGATGTGGTGCTTGTGCTTGCTATTTATTCCTTTTAGATTTATCATGCTGAAATAGTAGTCCGTAATGTGATCCTTTCCTTCCCTTCAGACTATAGAGTACGCTCTTTCTTTTACCATTCCTCCAATCCTTCAAGTTCTCCACACATTTTACAGTAAATGTGAGGAGCAAATGGCTTATCCTGATCCTCTAGTTTAACTCCAAAGTAACTGCGACATGCCTTCTTCACAAAGTCAGTAATTTTTACTTGACAGTTTTGAAAAACCTCCTTACTGCAGATATAACAGAACCTGTCAGGATTATTCTTACAGGAATACAAATGTAAAGCTGAAAAGAGAAAAAATTAATCAGCTCATCATTGACACTTGGCATGGTACATTAAAATCCTTTTAACCTGAGGGATAATCTCCACCCTTTCTTGGTATGTGGGTGTTGGCGAGTAGGGTCGTACACTGTAGTTAGGTACACATACAACATTATATGCTATACTAAACATCAGGCACCCATGATCAGCTGTGACAAGTAGAGTCTACAGGTTTTTGAATAAGTGTTATTATTGTAGACAACTTCTTTTGAAGTATTCAAGCACATCTTAAAAACCAGACCTGACCAAACACAATGAATGATATTTTTGAATTTAACCTAAGATGGTGATCATATATCACTTGATAAACCTTTGATCTTTAGAAAAAATTTTTAATGCAGGCCAGTGCATATATAATAATTATATTGAATACAATTAAAAATGAAAATTAGTTCACAAAGTTAAATGCTAAATGTATATTGTTTAATTCTGTTTTAATTCATCTCTCACTCTATTTTCTCTTAAGTCTTTTCTTTTTTATGAATTTCCAAAACCTGAGTGTGGAAAAAAGTTTCTTCTATAAAACCATCTCCAATTTCCTTTATTTTTCTTAATACACATATTTAACTGTGATTAACTGCTGTATGCTTAATGTACTGAGGGATAATTCCACATGTTAAGAAAAATGACATTAGAATATTTAACATCAGTTAGTGACTGTGTGAGTTATTGATTTTTTTAAATGCTTTATAATGATATAAATATCTGCATATATGTACACTAAGAGAAAAACTGAAGGTTATTTTAAGATACATTCTTATTACTGAAGAAAATTTAGTTTAACTAACTAGAAGGAATATAAGTAACCTATAACTATATTTTATTTCATACCTTAAGCCATCTCAGTTAGGAAAATGAAAAGAACACAAATCTCTTTGATCAGATTAGAAAATCAGAATTAGAAACAAAAGCAATTAGCAAGATGGAGTTGTGGGATTAAGCATGCTCTGTAGGCTTAATGTGCAAACCAGTAAACCTTATCTTGTTTAAGCTATAAGTAAATTGATCGAGAAGGCTTTTATTTTTTGTTCTCATATGTTTATAAGATAAATCAATATATAGAATGAGTATGATGAGTGATGAATATATCATAGCTGATTATAAATTGGTGGAACTACAACTTTTTTGATATTAGCTATGCTTTTCAGTATAAAATTTTTAAAGATAAGTTGAAAAATCTCTCTCTCTCTTATATATTTTATGTGTGTGTCTCTAACAAAATTACTGTCTTCCTTAATCTATTTTATGAAACTTATCTCATTCCTAATAGTGGTTCTTTCTTGTGATGTTTAACAGGAAGAGTCTATGATCTATTCTGCAATGTCTGACTGAAAAAAATACAAAAATTAACATGCAGTGTTTATTATAATTAGTTATCAAATTTTTATTTTAGTAATTTTTTAGTGAATTGTTTTACTTTATATCCAATAATTCTTGCTATAGCTTCTTTTTTTTTTTACATATAACTCTGAATTATATTCTAATAATTTTTTTCCTAATTTTGAAAACAATTGGCTTTATGATTCAATTTTTCAGCAAATCATATTTTCTATTGACACAAATCAAATATTTCATTTGAAGTCCAGTGCATCTATTCTATCTTAAATTATCCAGTATATTATTTTGTTTGTTCATAGGTATGACCATTATATTTTTACTTAAGACCTCAGCAACAACATCTTATCTACCGAAAGTGATGTCCATATATGCCTAATGAAGGCATGGAATGCTGTTGATAGATTATCAATCATGGAAGTCTGATCTGTCTGATAAAATAAAACGGGATTTTTTCTAAACTGTAGCTGTGTCTATATTATTATATGGATGCACCCCATAGATGCTTACAAAACACATAGAGAAAAAGCTAGATGGGAACAATACAACAATGCTGCATGTTGTCTTGAACAAATCCTAGAAGCAACACCACACAGAACAGCAGTTTTATGATCACTTGCCTCTCACAAACCATTCAAGTAAAACAAACAAGACATTCAGAGCACTGCTGGGGAAGCTAGGATGAACTTATAAGTGTCGTTCTCTGATGGACCCTTGCACATGGATGTGCCAGTGTTGGCGAACCAGTAAAGACTTACACAGTTCTGTGCAGAGACAAGATGCGACCCAGAAGACCTGCCAATGGATGATAGGGATAGATGGCAAGAGAACCAGGGAACTCTATGCTGCACGATTTGATGATTTTGTGATATGATAAAATATCTTTTTTAGTGAAATATTGTCAGAAGAGATGAAAGTAGATTCATTATAATAATCTTAAACATAAAAAATCACAGGTACATTCAAGGGAAACAGCAGCATCAAAAACAAAAACCTAATCTTTTTCAAAAAAAGATGTTTCTGCTCTGTATTTATTGATAAGATATAAAAGATACGCGATATTATGAATAGCTGAAGTTTGGTGAAACTTGTTGCTGAGTATTGTTGTCATCACCCTTTAAAGTTTGAGTGCTATCATGTCGCACCACCGGCACGGATCTCCTTGACCCTCTCTTGCCACCCGTCTCTATCTCCCATCACTCCCAGTTGGTCTTCAAGGCTACATCCTGTATCAACTTAGAGCTGTTGTATATAGATTCTAGCTGGTCATCCAACCTTTGCTTTTTCATATAATGGGGTCCTCAGGAGTATGTCGCTTATGAGTTTGTCCTTACTTCTCCAGCAGTGTTCTACATGTCTAGTTCGTCTAACTTGGATAGTTTTCGTGATAGGTGGTAGGTGGCTGTACAGCTGCCGCTTTGTTGTGTGCTACCACCAAGACTTGTTCAATATTGCTTGCAGCATTCTTGTGTAGTTGCCGTCAAGCTTTTTTTCTATACATTTAGTTAGCGTCAATGTAGTGCATCCATATAACAGTATCGACATGACCGCTGCTTGGAAAAAACTGTGTTTTATTCTATCAATTAGGTCTGACTTCCATAAGACCGATAGCCTATTGGTAGCTGTCCATGCCTTTGCTAGTTGTGTGCTGATGTCTTTCTCAGTTGATGAGACACTGCTTCCTAGGTAGGGGAACTTGTCAACTAGTTTCAGAGAACTACCATTTAGTGCGGCGATGTTGCTTCTTTGATTAAAGCACATGTATTCTGTCTTGTGTATATTGACATGGAGGCCTATGCTAACAGCTGCTCGTTCCAGACTATATAACAGAGTTTCAGTTTGGGCAGGTGTATTTTCCTGAAGTGCTGTCATTGGCATAGTCCACGTCTGTAATAGCTTGTGTAGGGTATCTTTTGCTTCTTTCTTTTGCTAGCTTGAAACCGTTATCTTTCATTATATCAATAGATGTTCTAAGCACGTAGTCTAGGCAAATGATAAACTGGTATGGGGCTAATGTGTCTCCTTGCAGTACACCTGCTACAATGTTGAAGTAGTCAGTGTCTTTTTACTTTTACTTTTGTGTTTTTATATAGCATCATTATGGCTGCGACAGTTTCTTTGGGTAGGCCGTAGGTGAATATTATTTGCTTCATCTTCCCTCTGTGTATGGAATCAGAGAAGTCGACAAATAATATTATAGCCTCTAGGTTTTTTGCACATACTCTTTCTAGAATTCGATGGATAGTCAAAATTTGTGATGTTGTGGATCGATTTCTCTGAAAGCCATTGTGGTTCTTCCTAGGTATCTTCTCAATTTTTGGTTCTATGCATTTGCGTAGTAGAGCATTGTAGATTTTGGCTGCTATGGATGTTAGGGTTATACCTTGGTAGTTCTTGACTATTCCGAGGTCACCTTTTTAGGGAAGGGGAGGATGCATCCTTTGTCCATATTGTATTTTGGTTATATACGGCATTACAGTATCGGAGCAGTATGTCATCAAATTCTTGTTGTCTCTCTTCAACTGAGTCAAATGTCCAGTGAAACTTATAATACTTGTCCATATGTTTCTCTGTCAAACAGAAAAAAAATATTGTTTGGATGAGAAATTTTTCCTTGTGCAGTATATTCACCAAACTTATCAGAACATCATTTGCTTCAATCAATGCAGCATTCTTTATATGATCAAAACTTTATTACATCAAAACAAGATGTAATTCAAAAACTTTTGGAACATTGGCATAAGGTCATAGAAAACTGAAGAAAATATTCTGATGTTTAATAAATACATGTACAAGTTAATTTTAAAAACTTTTAATAATAGTTTAAAGAAACTTTAAAAACTTTGAAATCAAATTTATAAATTTTTCTCACTGTAAGATTAATTTCTTTATGCATATATAACCCTCATTAGAATTAACAAAATTTACTGTTAAAACTTTAAAATAAAGTCAGATTTTAAGTTTTTCCTAGTGCATTTTATTCATGTAAGAAAAGTCTAAATTTAGCTAGAGTTGTACTCTTTTCATTGAACTTTTGAAAATCGTAGAGGTTTATTTGGTGTGATTAAAACTAAAATGGAATATAAGAGACCCCACATACATATACACATATCTATTTATAAATGTACCTAATATTTATTTCTATTCCAAAAAAAAACTACATGGTTTCCCCCTCAAAGTAATTCCCTTTGTTTCTAATGCACTTTTCCATCCTTTTCTGCCATACTTCTATGCACTGCTAGAAGGAATTTTCTGGCATACCCCTCAGCTCCCTCATTATGGCCTTCTTGATGTCCTCTACAACAGGTCCCATTTGATTATCCCCATGAGCTTGGAAAAAAAAACTCACAAGATCTGGTGAATAGGTAGGTGATGGTCCTGCAGTCAGGAACTGCCAGATGATCAGGGAATTGTTAGTGAAATAGATTATTGAGATTAAGTGTGTGTGAATGTATATATTGGAATGTGAAACTGAGCCAAGTATTTGCTTTCACTGTAGACTTCCTTTGCTCAGTTAGGGTGGCCATGTTTCTTCTTTCTCCCAAACCCATTATTCATTTTGCACACCAAGTATATACATGCTTGCTTTGCCTCATTGGGTAAGTCATCTTTATTTCTACTCTCCTCCCTGATCTCCTTATTACATAATACATCTCTCAATAAGTCCCTGGTCTAACAAATAAAACAACAACTTTTAGGCAAAATTTGACTTTATTCCTCAACATAGTTTCCTTCTAGGTTGATACACTGATTCCAATACTTCTATCAATTCAATGCCTTTTTTGTAAAACAATTTGTCTTTGGCCTCAAAATATGCCTTAATTTCCAATATCACTTCTTCATTGGAGTCAAATCTCTTTCCCTGGAGCATCTTTTTGAGGTCTGCAAACAGCCAGTAGTCGTTGAGGGCCAGATCTGGAGAATAGGGTGGGTGCGGAAGCAATTCGAAGTGCAATTTAATAGTTTTGCCATTGTTACGATCAACTTGTGACATGGTGCATAGTCTTGGTGAAAGAGTACTTTTTTTTCTTCATTTGTGGCCATTTTTTTGGCAATTTCTTCCTTCAAATGCATTAATAATACTATATAATATTCACTATTGATGGTTCTTCCTTTTTCAAAATAATTGATACACAAATACTATGCACATTCCAAAATACGGAGGGCAAAACCTTGCCTGCTGATGTTTGCATCTTTGGTCACTTTGGATGGCTTTTACCTGCTGATGGCCACTCAGCTGACTGCTGATTTGACTCTGGAGTGAAGTGGGGAATCCAATGCAAAAACTCTCTTTTGTTGTGTTGAAACAGTTGCAAACAACATCTTGAATCATCAGTGCCTTGTTGTTTTCGATCAGCTGTGAGTAAACACAACACCCATTATGAGCGCAGCTTTCTCATTGACAAATATTCATGCAAAGTGGTGAATACACTGCCTTCCGATATCTTAATCATTGTTTCTGATGGAGCAGAGTCTGAATAACACTTATTAAGCCATTGCTTTGATTGAACAGTATTTTTTCTCCTCAGAAAGCAATGCTTTATCAACACACAAAATTCAGATTTTTCCATTGTTTTGAAAATTTGCACCTGTAGCTTCACTTAAATAACTGTAATTTGTAAACTAATAATCTGATTGGGTCAAATTTTAATACATGCCATTTGAAGGTTAGTACTTTATAAAAATCAAATGATTTTTTTTATTAGTGCTGCCATCTATATGTCAGACCTGGGACTTATTAAGTGATGTGTTAGATGACATGGGAATGGCCATTGCCTTTGTCAAGTGCTTCTATGTAAAGGTAGATGAGATCCACCCCTCTCTTCTCCAGTTGTGCCCACTTGGTCTCTCTTGTTCTTGGCATCATCATCATCTTCAGAATCTGTTTCCTCTGGTTCTACAGATGAATCATCTGTCCCTGCACTGAAAAACAGCAGTGCATTTGAGTTGCTCTCAGATGAGTTATCACTGCCATCATCTTCTGATGAAGCAGATCTTTGTCATAGGCAGAGGTCTCTAATAGGACACAGCACTCCATTAATGAGAATAAAATGTGGGCTATAGACCCCTGTCACCATAGCTTTTTGGAATTGTGTAAAACATTGACTATAGAGGCTTTACACACACTGCATTTCCTACTTTGTAGATTCTAGGATCTGTGTGTTTGCATGGTGGTGCCACATTGATGCCCTCTATATAAGATTGATCCATGTAGAGAGTTGGCTGGTGCAGTTGAAGCTGTCACCATTTTTAGGAGTTACATTGTACCAATATACTGCTTCCATAATTGAGCACTGTGATCTTTTGGCAATGCACTTGATGGTGCATTGAGATCTGTTTACTATTTGTGATGTGGAAATATGACACCCTCATACATTTGCTGGGTTGTGGGGAAAGGAGAATGGACACGCTGGCCAGTAGCTGACTATAGTAGTAACCAAGAATTGTGGCTGTGGAAAAGCTGTTTCTCTTCAACTCTCCTCTATTAGCATTTGGTGACATGGTCATGAGAGAATCCCACTCACTATTAGCCATTTATGCATCAGCGGAGAGAGGCGGACAGTGACCATGATTGGTGCGGAGGAATAAACAACCAAAAAGCCAACACGTAGTCATTTTTCAAACTGCAGTAACTAACCAGTTGCTGTTTGTTTGTTGGAGAGTGAAGACACATAATTTGGGATACAGAAGAAACCTAGATTCTAAAGTCATGCTGCGCAGAGAACGCTGAGAGAAAAGAAAAAGCTTCTTCTTTGAATGAATTCGCACTCCAGAGTCTGGTGAGCCTTGTTAAATGAAATACCCAAAGCTGGAGACTTGTCCACAAGGAAAGATAAATAATTAATTAATCTTGATCTTATCTGAAATAAGATGTGCATCTTTCTATCAATGTGTTATGGAAGCCCAATAATGAGGGGAAAAAGACAAATGAAAAGTCTCAGCAAAATCCCAAGTAAGTGAACATACAATTTAAGTATATTTAAATTTCTCATGCTGTATTCATGCTGACATGAATAAAAGACAAATTACGGAAGGAAAGAATAGCTCTGATAAGATAGAGGAGAAAAGAAGAGGGAATATTCCCCAAATGATAAACTTGAGGTTTTGAATTTGGGCTCTACCATTAAACCCCAAAATCTGAAGGAAAGCGGACTGTACCTACCATGCTAAAGAACTGTATTTTCACCTTCCGCCATTTAAAAGAAAACTTTCTTGCTCCTGACTTTTACCTGAATTGTTTTTTTTTTGTTTCTTTATCTTATTCAATAAAAGAATATTGTTATTTTAGTCTTGTTGATCCAAACACAGCAGTTCAGTGTCTTCCTTTTGTTGTCGAAGTATTGTATTTGTCAAAGGCCTTGTATTTGAGGGGGAAAGCTAGCCAGTTAGCTGTGTTGAATTTTAATAAATCACTTATAACCCACCTAGTGGCTTTAAAATGTGGTTCAGCTAGGGAGTTGGTAATATCTGTAATATTAAATAGTGTTGGCCAACCACAGCCCACATATGTGCCCTGTTTTAACTGGTGGACTTGGCGGGAATGAACGGCACCCTGCAACTCCGTTGAGCACATGGTGGCATAACATATTCCATTACCTGATGGTATGTAGGTGCAGTGAAATCTCATTCATATGCCCCAAACCTCATCAAATTTTGTGAACATTTCTCCACAAAATACTGTGCTGTTGTCGGTAAGCAGTTCAACAAGTGGTCCTCTTTTGTAGAATACAGTTTCCAACTGCCAGATGATGCTGGCAAAATCCTGGTATAGCAGAGGCCTCAAAATGGCAAATCGACTGGAACTGCAATCTAGTTAGTGTTAGGTAATGCTGGATTCTAAGGTGGGTCACATCCATTCTGAACCTATCGAATTTTTATGCACATCCAGCGTGTCCATCTTCCACTGCATGGGAGCTGGATCTATAGGTTAACACTTGTCACAGTTTCTGACCAGGGACCCCAGTGCTGACCATCCCTACAAAGTATAGCATACGCTTCATGCTGGGGTGTCCACTAACTTGATAGATGTTTTGTATATGAGTGGACTCCACCCCATTTGAAGCTGCAGCACATGCCAGTTTTATGGGTTTTATTTTTTTCTGAATTTCATCTTGTCATCTAAGGTACTCTGATGAGTTGATCAGCTCAGTTCTCATGAGATTTAAGAAGCATTATACCAATATCAAAAAATATATTCTGAGGCCACTTCCTGAATGGTGGTCAGCCATCACCTAATCAACATTTCTGACGCTGCTTTGGTGCGCACACTAATCTTCCAAATGAAGCACACTAGCCTTCCATTGCTGTACCAGATTTATGTGCCTATATTTGTGCACCAGTTGCAACCAGCTAGCATCCTCAGCTAGGGATCCACCATTTTCGATAACAACATAGGTGGCAAGAGAGCTTGCATTCACCCACATGGTAACATCGTGTCCATTCACACACCAATCACCATGGGATGGGTTTGTCTGAGATGCTCTTGCAATAATTTTTGCCAGCATTTAATGCAGGAGAGGGTCTTGTACTTCATCCACACTTCATTCCCTGTCAATTTCCCACACAGGGAAAAGATGCTCTGATGGGTGAGTATATTGGATACAATCAGAAACCTGCCTTCATGTTACCATTGCAGTCTTCTGTGCTCCTCCCAGACGTGCAAACTAAACACACAAGTACCATTCGTCTGTTGTCCAGGGTCCTTGCTGGTCAATCTAAATCACTAAAGATACACTTTCACATGAGTTGTGGGACATATACTCTAGCTGATAAATATATTGTTGATGTATAAAGAGGTGGCACAGTTAATGACTTCATCCTTTCCAACCACGGCCTTGATAATAGACCACATGATCTGAGATACCACATTCAGCCCAAATCCCAAGCAGGTAAGGTAATATCTTTGGCCTTTAATCTTCACCATTTGGGATGACCACAATGACTTGTCAGCATGAATTTGTAAGTATGCCTAGTGCAAATCCAATAAGGTTACATTCAACCCTTGCTATCACCACTCTCTCAACTTCTGAGCTCACACATCTGCACTGATTGTTTACCTGTCTATGTGTTCATTGAGCTCAAAATCGTCCATGACAGGTCAAACTTTCTGTTTGTTCTTCCGCAGTATGGCCATCAGCAGAATCAGACCCTTTGGGGGTCCAAGCTTATCTTCAGGTATGGGAGTAGCCAGCCATTATTTATCCAGATCGCCAAGCTGTCTAGGAATGGGATATTCTGTTAGTCTGTTTTTTAGTCTGGCTGGTGGCTGATCATTGGACAACTTCTAAAACACAACCCAGATCCTCCTGTTATGGTCATTCTCTACATGAAAGTCAGGCTTGTTGATGGTAATGGCTGCGCATAAAGGTTGGTAAAGTTGAGGAAAGCTTGCAGTCCCATCACTGGTCACACATACTCTTCCCAACTTCTTGATAGCATCAAATCTGAGCAGCAGGTCCAACCCCAGCAATTTCTCATCCACAACCAGAACCTCAACATTAATAGGACACCTGTTGCTCATGTCAAATTGAACAAGTCCTACTCCAGAGCACCTCAGGGTATTTTCACCAACAGTGAGCATGTGTACATTGTTTTTTTCTTTTGTCTAAAAAGTAATCTTGAATTTACAAAAAGAAAGAAAAATGACTTTATTATTTCAAGCTTTGCATTTATCTGTGAATGTAAAAATATTTTTGATGTATTTTTTTATGAATTATCTTGAAAGTATAGGTATATGCATTTGAGAACTATGTATTAGTTTAAGATTATTTTTCCCTCTATTGGTTATATATTTCTTGTAATTTTTTTAATGTATTTTTCTCAACTCTCTCCTGTGCTAAATTCTTAGGCCATTTTTTTTCATCCTTAAAACCCATCAATTCAAAATACTTTTGTAACTGGGATTGGTTAATTCAACTATTAAT
Source organism: Sepioteuthis lessoniana (assembly GCA_963585895.1). Lineage (NCBI taxonomy): Eukaryota > Metazoa > Mollusca > Cephalopoda > Myopsida > Loliginidae > Sepioteuthis > Sepioteuthis lessoniana. The sequence goes on from OY757914.1 coordinate 56,221,304, forward strand.
TAATTTAGAATCATAAGTTGATTCATTCAAATCTAATATACTAATCAGTATGTTGTTTGATACACAGATTAGTGGTTATTTTTTAATATTATTTCTGGCCTTACGAAATTCTTTTCAAATATTTGAAACTCAGTTTCAATAGATCAAATATATTCAATTAATACAATATACCTGCATAGATAAACTTAGATTTTTATCATAATTTTATATATCAGCTGTATTCTATAAAATCATGTTTGTCTGCCATCTGAGTAGAAATGTTGCTGAATGCCAAAAGAGTAGTTTCATTATTACAGTTTAATAAGATTATTACAAAACACCAGAACCAAAAGCAAGTTTGTTTTGTTTTGTGGAGAAAGTGGTATTTGTGATCTTAATATCTATGGATCATTCATTTCTGTTCAACAAGATTATCTCTCTTTGTTGTAGTACATGAAATCCTTCATTGCTTTTTGATTTTCCTTTAAAAAATAAAACACATCTGACAAAATACAGTCCTGCTAACAGAAATATCTTTAAAAGTATTTTCTCTAAATTATTTTAATAAAGAAAGGTAATTCAAGGATGAAAGCAATACAAATAAGATTGGGCATGTGATGATGAGTTTTGATGTTTAATTGCAGAATCTTAATCACTCAAGGAAAACCTTTCCAAAAATAAATGTTAGATTTAATATTAAATTATTTGTATTTTTCTGCATAGTAGACTCTTTAATTTAAAATTTTGACTTTTTCTTTTCACAAACATTGGTATCTATATTGGTTTTGAGTCTGCCATTTGTCCTTTCATGAATAACTTAGCTTCATCAAACTTCTTCCCATCACCATTATTCCCATATCCAATTTGATTCTATTCTCATCCATCTCTCTATTCAGGGCTTTTTCATTCATAATCTTTGTAATTCTTTTTTTTTATCTCAAATTGATCATTCACAATGTGCTTAATGAAACCTGGATGATGTAAGTAGACTTGTTCTTTTCCCAGGTTAAATTGAAGGCTAGCATATTTGAAGTACAAGCTGGATAATGAGATGAACTAGGCAAAGTTCAATCAGATCTCTACCACAATGCTACTGCTGTGAGTAATAGATTATGGTTGAATATATAAAGTTTCATAGAAGAATGCTTGACAATAAAATGAATTATTAGTCATATAAAACATAATCTTAATATCATTATCACTTATGACAAAAATATATTGTTTAGTAATTTATTAATGTCTTTTGAATTTTTTGTAAAATCAATAAATTCTATTAAAATATCACATTTGTATTTATAATTGTTTATTTATTTGTTTGTTATGCCTCCTTAGCTTTTTACTATTTTATCACCTCAGCCTCAATTATTTTGGGGGGAGGGTAATCATTTTAGAGATATTGTATTTCTTGTCTTCCTTTGTCTGAGTCATTACTTTCTTAAAGAAAATTAAACATTTATTACTTTTATAAACATTACTAAAAAAGAGATGCACATGATCTCATGAATTCCATTTAAAAAGCAAAAAATTATATCAGAATTAGGAATATAATTTTTCTTTCCACAGCCAATAAAGATCTCACTTTCATAGAATTAAATTAATTGAAATGCTCAGATTATTGATGTTAAAACACAAAAATTATTCTTTAAATGGAAGATTTACTTGGTACTTTCTAAAGTTTTCTATCATGATATCTAAATTTAATACCTTGTTCTACAAACAACATATTCTCCTATGTATTCTTTTTCTCCAGACATTTCAAAAGTCTATTGTCTTATAGCTACTTTCTTTCTTTTTTTAATCATCTATTTAATTCATTAAAATTCACATAATTTATACTTTCTACATTTTGGCTTATTCTTAAATGTATATTTTAATGTTTGCTAATCTCAGGACTTTTGTCTGGGGCCTATCCATTTAAATATACTTTAAATACTCCGATTTGTTGCAAATTTCTAGTTTTACTCAAGAACATACAATTTTTGTGAACTTCTAACTCTGTACACTAAGCAGTTCAGGACCATTTTTGAACTATACATATTGAAAATAAAATGCACTTAATTTACATATCATCATCATCATGTTGTGTCACTAGCACGGATATCCCTGACCCTCTCTCGCCACTTCTCCCTATCTTTCATCACCTCTGGCAGGTCTTCAGAGCTACATCCCATACCCTCACATAGCTGTTGTATGTATGTTTGAGCTGGTCATCCTGCTTTTGCTTGGCCATTTGCTTGGTCCATAGGAGTACATCACTTATGACCATTCCTTGCTTCTCTAGCAGTGTCCTGCATGTCTGGTTCGTCTAGCTTGGATAGTTTTCGTGATGGGAGGCAGGTGGCCGTATAGTTGGTGACTTGTGGGGTGTTGCCACCAGGACTTGTTCAATATTGCTCACAACATTCTTGTGTAATTGCCGTCTAGCTTCTTCTCCAGCCATTTAGTTAGCATCCAAGTAGTGCATCCATATAGCAGTATCGACACAACCACTGCCTGGAAGAAACTGCGTTTCATTTTATTGGTCAGGTCTAATTTCCATATGATCTATAGCCTATCGATAGCTGTCCATGCCTTCATTAGCCATGTGTCAATGTCTTTTTTGGTTGATGAGACGCTGCTTCCTAGGTAGGTGAATTTGTCAACAAGTTTCAGAGAGGTTCCGTCTAGTGTGGAAATGTCACCTGTTTGATTATAGCACATATATTCAGTTTTGTGTGCATTGACATGAAGGCCAATGCCTGCGGCGGCTTGTTCTAAACTATGCAGTAGTGTTTCGGCTTGGTTGGGTGTATTTGCCAGTAACGCTATGTCATCGGCGTAGTCGGCATCAGTAATTGTTTTTGCGGGGTACCTTCTGCTTCTTTTCTTTTTCAGCTCGAAGCCATTTTCTCTGATTTTATCAATCGAAGTTCTAAGCATGTAGTCTAGATAGATGATAAAGAGGTATGGGGCTAGTGTGTCCCCTTGAAGTACTCCTGCTACAATGTCGAAGTATTCTGTGTCTCCATTCGGTGAACGTACTTTCACTTTGGTGAGAGGATTGAAATATCCAAAATCATTTCAGGTTTACTATTAATTTCAATGTGCTCATGAAATATAAAAACAAAAAAAAAAATTGAATACTACTCAAACTTCCCCCAAAACAAACAACACCCCAAAATGCACATATTTCATCAAAATTATGATAGGGTACATAAAAACTCATGAAATTTCTGTTGTTTCTGGATAGCAGCAGATGGTATTACAAATACCAGAATATTTCAAATTTCTGTTATGAATTTTCTGGTATCTTTTTTGAATTTTTGTTAACATTCTTAGTTTATTTTTCTTTTTACTCATATTTATGGCTTCTACTGTATTTCATTTTATGCTTTATTCACATTCATATTTGTTTCATCCAGGGTATTTGAAAAACATGTTAGGAGTATAATAAGTGGTCCTGAGGAGTTTTGAGTTGTTATTTTAACCATATAATTTGAATATATATTAGAAATATATATTATAAGAGTACAGATTTCTTTTTGTCTGCTCAAATTCTATTTATCTGAGAAGAATGTTTTGAAGGCACACTTGAACCTTCTGTTTTTGATAAACTGATTTAGTTATCTTTGTGACTGGATATATTTATTAATAATCTTGATTCACTTTTGTCTTTGTTTAAAGAGATATTTGTATAATCATGCTTTTAAATGGTTTAATATCAGGTGCATTCAAAAATTAATGATATTAATATTTTAAATGGATTTTCTACCAAATATGACAATAAACTTATTTCACTGCTATATTGGAACATGGTTTTTGTTTTAACAACTTTCAGACTGTTTATTTGCATCATCTTTCAAAAATTATCTATTATTTTATATTAAAAAAAAAACAGACTTAAAATAACTCACCACTGGTATTATTGGGAAAGTTTTCAAAGATCCTAATGAATTCTTGAAAGGGAAGAAATAAATGAAAGATTTATCTTTTAATAAACCAATTTATTTAATGAAATAACTTGTATACAGTTAATTGCTAAGTCAAGCATAAGGATGATTATAATTTTTAAAGTTTATATTATGTTTATGTATATACTCTCATAAAAAAAATTTCTGCTTTCTTATTCCTGTTTTATTTTGTTTCTTTTAGATATACGGGAAATACAGCTACTGAAAACAGTTGTTCTTATTGGATATTTAAATCTAGGACCTAAACATGTAAAATTGTTACCTGTTTTCATCATGTATTATTGGTATTATTGTATGTTCGGTTCAATATTTTGTAATGGTGAGTTAACATTTATTCATAATTGTTAATATTGTATATACATTTCTTTTTAAAAAAGTATCTCTCACGTAATTAATTTTTTCATTAATTTGTTGATTGTTCAACTTAGTCCAAACACAATGCTCTGACTTAAGATATAAATATGAGGTTGCTCTATTTGAAGATAAATACCTAGAATATCAAATTTGATTTGAAGTCTAATAAAATCAATTTCCTAGTCAATAGTTGTATGATTATCCTAAGCATATGATAATAAAACTAATTTCAGCAAAGGCAGCAAAAATATTAGCTTCTTAAAAAACAAATTGATCTCAAAGAAATCATTAAAAATTCTTAAATCTCTATGCAAACATTCTTAACATATAAAACTTCATTTTGATATAATTGATCTTTGTTCTTTATAATACCAAAATATATCTGTGTTTCTTTTCATATCACCATTCAATTTATGATTATTCAATTTTCAGATAAAATTAAATAACTATTAATTTGAATAACTCTCATGGCCAACTGAGGTGTTTAAAATTTGATAAGCTGTTGTCCAAAGTGTTGCGTAGCCATATACACGAATATGGCCATGTGCGAAATAGACATGTAATGTTCATAACGATAGAATATATAAAGAACAGGAATCTCAAAAACACGTAACTACTTCTTGTTCAGGTACGAAACCTTTTTATTAACTTTGAGTTAAAGGTTTCGACGTAAGGAGGAGAGACACAATATTCTATGCTGTCTTATTCATTTGGCCCCCAACTCGAGCGGCCCCCCATAGGGCGCAAGTTCGCCTCGCGCCTGCGAGCTCCAAAATCGATCCTTCTCGTTTGGTGTCAAGTGCCCGACTCTTATTTTCTTCAAATTCTCACACAAACTTCCGCGTGCTTCCGGTGCGTGACGTCAGCCGCACCTTGTCACCCAGTATCGTCTCGGACTGTTATGACATCTGAGTGACACCTCCATCCGCTCGCGCGCACCCGCGTTAACACCTGCTTCAATCTTACACCCAACCAACCCATGTGCTGAGCCGAAAGGTTCTCAGCCTAACTAAACTCAAAGGCAAGAACCGAAATCCCTCGGCTATTTCATAACATACCTATCCAACCACAATAAAATCATTTGTCATCGATGATGACAAATTATTTTCTTAAACTATTGTGCCGCTCCCCCCTATGTCGAACTGAGCAACAAAATCTTCAGCAATACAATTTCAACAAAATAATACAACAAAAAGCATGCTTTTTTTTTCATTTTTTTTTTCTGGTTCTTTTTTTTTTTTCTGGTTCTTTTTTCTCTTTTTTCTTTATTTTTTCATTTTTTCAACAGTCACTCGTTCGGCATGTATATTTTTTTCAGTCTTTAAATTGTTCTCTTATTTTCATATTTAAATTTTTTTTTTTTTTAAATCTCAGGTCAATTGCTCATTTTGTATTTTGCATTTTTGCCTTCCTTCTACGTCCGTACTTATTACTGCTAACTTTATATCTCCTTCTCACGTAATATCTGTCATTAATTAATGTACACATTTTAACCTTCCACAACCAAGCATAGCTCGTAATCGAACTAAGATACATGTTTCCCCGTTTTTTCCCAACTTTTGACCACCATCAAACGGTCTATCTCACATCTTTTCAACAGCTTACGAGTACCCTTCTTTCTTATCTTCTTTCTTTCTTTCGCCCTTAAAATACTGGGTGTTCTTTCTAAACCACCAAAACTTCTATCAGCTCACTCAATAAAATTTCTCCCTCGACACAACTCAAAATCGAGTCCGCGAATTTTCCAAACACATCCAATGAGACCACCAAAACTCTGCGCATATCTTAAATAACTAATCTCCAAACCCATGTTTTTCCGAACATCTTCCTCAACAAAACCTCACAGTCCCACTCCAGGGGGAACTCACAAAATAACCGTCTGCCCTGTCAGACACAATAAACATCCGTCTCTTCGTTGATCTACCTCTCTGGCGAGATATCTGAGAAAATTTTCCAGTCGATACGGACAACAAAACCTCCGAAGCATTCCACCGTACATCCGACTTTTTCGGATTCGACAAACAAAAACCTGGCCTGATTTCTTCAGCGCCCAAATATGCGAAATTCTTCCGGCAATCCCATCGATGAGCGAAATCTCCAAGGTCTCGAATCAAAATTCTAATCTCCGAATATTATTAGCCCGGACCACCAACAAGTTACAATTTTTCATTCATAAAAACGTTATTTACTACAAACTTCACCTACAATGACCCCGTCTATCGTAAAATCCATTCATAAAAATACGTTATTACTATAAAATTTCTTTACAAAATATTGTTTACTATTGCTGTCAATCATGAGCGTGACACAATCCTCTGTCCCCACAGCGACCACCTTTCTTTCTTTTCTGTCACTGCGAGCTTATTTCTCTGTTACTCTTTCTTTCTCTCCTCCCACCACGGTACAAAGTCACATACAGTAGTAATCATAATTTTCTATGCTACCAACGATTTTTCTTTTTTTTTTTTAATTTTAGAATTATTTCCAAATCTATCCTCCACAACCATTCAAACTCTATTCGTAAATTAAACTATGACAGACGTAAATGAGCAAATACCTTCTTATTCTTTTTCTTTTCTTCATGCCTTTTTTTTTTCTTAGAGTTGAGTTGTGTTACTTCTTTTTTTTTCTTTTCTTTTCACGCCTTCCTTTTTCTTTTCTTTTGGGGTTGCGCTATTCTTTTTTCGGTGCTGGACATTTTCCTTTTTCTTTCTGGGGGGCGCCGAATTTGTTCTTCGTGTTTTTGGTCTCTTTTCCTTGTTTCTTATTTTCTGGGGCCTTGTGTTTTCTCTCTCTCTCTCTCTCTCTCTCTCTCTCTCTCTCTCTCTCTCTCTCCCTCGATCGCCTGAACAAGCCGCCCCGAAATAGATTCCTCCTTGTTCTTAGCCGCTTCTCTGGTCGTCTTCGTGGAACCATGGTAACCCAATCGAAAACCATATCATGAACGATATGCCCAAGTTCTGGCACCAAATATGTCGATGTTGCGTAGCCATATACACGAATATGGCCATGTGCGAAATAGACATGTAATGTTCATTAACGATACAACATATAAAGAACAGGAATCTCAAAAACACGTAACTACTTCTTGTTCAGGTACGAAACCTTTTTATTAACTTTGAGTTAAAGGTTTCGACGTAAGGAGGAGAGACACAATCTTCTATGCTGTCTTATTCATTTGGCCCCCAACTCGAGCGGCCCCCATCGGGTGCACGTTCGCCTCGCGCCTGCGAGCTCCAAAATCGATCCTTCTCGTTTGGTGTCAAGTGCCCGACTCTTATTTTCTTCAAATTCTCACACAAACTTCCGGTTGCTTCCGGTGCGTGACGTCAGCCGCACCTTGTCACCCAGTATCGTCTCGGACTGTTATGACATGTGAGTGACACCTCCATCCGCTCGCGCGCACCCGCGTTAACACCTGCTTCAATCTTACACCCAACCAACCCATGTGCTGAGCCGAAAGGTTCTCAGCCTAACTAAACTCAAAGGCATGAACCGAAATCCCTCGGCTATTTCATAACAAAAGTATAAGGACCTAAAAATTGACACAATTGATATAAGTACATTTGTGGACCCCTTCATATGCACGAGCAAAGGCAGGATGACCAGCTAGAACCTATATACATCAGCTCTCTGCTGATACTGGATATAGCCTTGAAGACCTCCCAGGAGTGATGGATGATAAAGACGAGTAGCAAGAGAGGGTCAGGGAGATCTGTGCTGGCAGCACGACATGATGATGCTGACATTTATAGTATCATGAGTAGAGTTATTAACTAATGTTATATATATATATAATGTACAAATATGAAAAAACACTAGGTCTTCAGTGGATGATTTTATTTGTTGGCCAATGTTTCAGTTTCAATTTTTCGATGTAAAAACATTAAACTTTCATCAGAGTGTGTGAATTTTTAAATGAAATGTAACAATGAAAAAATTTTAAACATTCTATTTTGGTTGGTGGTATTCTGTCTCATAGTTCTGTGATGCAATTAGTATTTGAAAATGTATTAAAAGAATCTTAAATAAAATAAACAAATTTTGAATATCATATCAGTCTGTCTGTCAATCCATCTATCTATATTTGTTCATAACTACCTATTTTAAACATTGCATAACACATTTATCTATATCAATGTTTGTCTGCTTCCTTCTATCTATTTCAGTCTGATCCAGGTATCTATTTATCTGTATGTGTGTGTGTGTATATATATACTCACAAACACACATTTATTACATTAGCATGTGTAGATGGAAATCACATTTTAATTAATATTTGTCACAACTCGGTCACTAATTCCAATGCTCAACATGGTATTCAATAAGTACAATAAAATGGCTTGCATGAAATAGTATCTTGTTTTAACACTCTCCATACAATTTGTACAATGCTAAAACCTAAGGCTATTAGTAACAGACAGATTTGCTCCGAGTCTTTTCAAATATAATATTTCAACTCAGGTTTTCTTTAGGCAAATTTTGTGACAGATTTTGATGATTGCATTCTTGTCACAGTTATAACTACTTCTATATACCAGCACTCATTGTATTGATACTCATTATCAAAATTGATGACAGATATAAGAATTATGTATATATAATTCATTGTTCATATTTTATATTTTTCTTCTAATAACAACTGAGGTATTTTTGCATACAAAGTTGAGATGTCATCAGCATGTTGCACTTATGACCAACTAGACAATTTAATTCAATGTTCAAATATTAACAGCTCAGTCGACTGGGGAATGTAGAGTACCCCATCATTGCCATTGCTCCCAGGTCTACTCTGACTTGGAATGGTAGCACTTGATAGGGTCCTCTCTATGGGTCAAATAGAACTGTTTGACATTTAAATTGTATGCAAACAAATGATTTATGCTAAATTAAATAGTTAGAAAAAGGACAGTTTGATCATTTAACTGTGTATAAATAAATGAGTGATGTTTAATTGAATTGTTAGTGATACGTAGTAATACTTGGGACCATTTAACTGTGTGTGAACAAATGAGTAGTGTTGAATAGAATAATTAGTGTTAAATAAATAGCAATACTTGTAACCACTTGCGCAAACAAGTGATTAATAGTAAATAGAATTATTTATGTTTGATAGAAAAGCTTGAAACCATTTGACTGTGTGAAAAAAAAAAAATTGGGCTCATTCAAAAATATTCTGAGCAAAATGTGTTTACAGATCATATATTTAATATATCTGTAAAAGGATTTGGTATTAAATAACCTACAGTGGTTGATATGCCATAAAACCTAACCAACCAATATTAAATAAAGCTGATGTGGAATTGGAAATTTTCTTTCTTCAGTCATCCATTCCTTAAAATAATTCCTCATCTAAAGACTACTAGATTAATTTGCTTCAAATGTTTGTTGATTATCTTCTAAGCACTTTTGTAACAAGATTTCATGTTTGATTTTCAATTGATGCTAAATTTATTGATTTTTATCAATGATTTATTGTGACTGCAATTGAATTAAATAATTCTGTTGTGAATATGATAAAGTTTATTACAATGAAATCAGCAGTATTTATGTCATCATATGCATAATTACAGCATGGTCTACTATTGATAAGTTAACAACTATATGGAAATATGATTCTCTCTGATAAAATGGCAATTCTTCCAAGCTGTAGCCATCACCATCAGAACACTGTCATGAAACACTTGGTAAAAAAGCTAAATAGGAGCTGCAAAAGGATGTTACATGCTGCTTTGAGCAAATTCTGGAAGCAGTACCCCACAAAACAACAGTTGTACAGTCACTTACCTCCCATCACACAAACCGCCTAAGTAAGATGAGTAAGACATGCTGGGCACTGGTAGAGAAAGAAGAGCAATAAGTGACTTTCTGTTATGGACGCCTACACATAGATAGACCAGCATGGGCCCATCGGCAAAAACTTATATTAACCAGTTCTTTGCTGACTCTGTGTGCCGTGTAGAGGACTTGCTAAGAGCATTGCTAATTGGGATGGATAAAAAAAGAGTCAAGTGAATCTGTGTTGCTGGCATGCCCTGATGATTACATTGAAAGCTTGATGGGTTTAGTATAAAATAGGCAACTTTTATCCTATACACCCTTGAAGAAATAAACAGGTTGTTTTATGATTCATTGGTATGCACAATACCACATACCATTGGTATGCACAATCATTAGAAAAGATGTAATAGTGTTGCGGGGCCAATAAGAATGTCAATCCCACAAGTTATTTTTGTGTGGGGTGTGTAAATTGACTGCTAAAAGACAACGAAAAGGACAAAGGCGAGATAACAGAGTAATAACAAATAATTTATTTTGTCATAGGTTATAGTTTGATGGTCGTATAGGTGAGGGAAATAGTTGAGACAGCTGGTGGAATAGTCATTGATGGTAGAGACAGCTTGTGGTTGTTGATAGTAGACAGCTGGAGGTTGTCAATAGTATGAGGTGAGATCTGTGAGTCAGTTGAAGGCATCAAAGGTAGTTGGCTGTAAGGTAAGGATCAAGGGTAAGGTGGAGCAATCCAGGGAAAGGGGTAGTGCCCTCCCCTACACTTCAGTATAATAATTATTGAAAAGGGAGCCTTCAGGTTGACAACTTTACTTTTTACTGTTACAAATTTTCAAAACAATGTAAAAATCTGAATTTTGTGTGTTGATAAAGCATTCCTTTCTGATGGGAAAAAAATACTGTTCAAGCAAAGCAATGGCTTGATAAGTGTTATTCAGACTCTGCTCCATTGAAAACAATGGTTAAGAGGTGGTATGTTAACTTAAGTACAGACACAAATGATGCTGAATGCTCAGGTCACTCAAATTCAGCAGTTGTCTTGGAAAACATAAAAAAATCTCCACAGACTCCTTTTGGCCGATCATAAACTGAAGTTACTTGAGATAGGAAAGGAGTTGAAGATATCAGAAGGCAGTTTATTTACCATTTTGCATGAACATTTGTCAATGAGAAATCTGTGCTCAAAGTTGGTGTTGTGTTTGTTCACAGCCAATCAAAAACAACATGTTGACAATTCAGAGCATTGTTTGCAACTGTTTCAATGCAACAAAAAGGAGTTTTTGCGTAAATATGTGACAATGGATGAAACATGGATCCACCACTTCACTCCAGAGTCAAATCAGCAGTCAGCTGAGTGACCATCAGCAAGTGAAAGCTATCCAAAGTGATCAGACAAGGTTTTTGCCTCTGTATTTTGGAATGTGCATAGTATTTTATTCATCGATTATTTTGAGAAAGAAAGAAACATTAATAGTGAATATTATATATCATTACTGGTGTGTTTGAAGGAAGAAATTGCCAAAAAATGGCCACAATTGAAGAAGGAAAAAGTGCTCTCTCAGCAAGACAATGCACTGTGTCACAAGTTGATTGTAATGATGGCAAAAGTATATGAATTGCACTTCAGCTTGCTTCCACACCCACCCTATTCTCCAGATCTGGCCCCCAGTGACTACTGGCTGTTTGTAGACCTAAAAAAAATATGCTTGGAAAAGAGATTTGGCTCCAATGAAGAAGTGATATCGGAAACTGAGGTATATTTTGAGGCCAAAGACAAATTGTTCTCCAAAAAAGGCATTGAATTGTTAGAGAAGTGTTGGAATTAGTGTATCACCCTAGAAGGAGACTATGTTGATGAATAAAGTTGAATTTTGCCTTGAAGTTATTGTTTTATTAGTTAGGCTTGGGACTTATTGAGTGATGTGTTATATGCCAGTAACATCTATGTCTACTTGAATATTTCCATCAGTATCGCTTCTGTATCAATCCCAGTGTGCACTGGCATGACTTCATTACTATCACTGAGATCCTCAAGTCATTCAGTATCACAAGTATTAAGACTATGCTGCAAAAAAACTACCTGCAGGGAAAGGGGATGGCAAAGAAGAGATATTTGGTCCCTTTCCAAAGCAAACTTCAATATAAGAAGAAAAGTAGCCACACCATAAAACAGGAGTTTCTTTTAGCTGCTAACCTCTGTTTTCCACCTTTTCTATTGTTATGGGAAAGGCTGTCTCTTTAGTGTGGACCTTATTGAGCCTGCAAAAAATATTTGTGAAACCAAGTCATCTTAACAATAGATTTTTACAGTATTTTAACTGGCCCATTGTTTACCAATGGTCTGGGAGGCCGAGGTTCAATCCCTAGTCAAGTTATACCAGACTCAAAAAATGGTACTTGATACTTCCTTGCTTAACACTCAATATTATAAGGTACATATCAAGGTAAAGTGGAGGAATCTAGGGAAAGGAGTAATGCCCTCCCCTATACTATCCGGTATAGTAATTATTCTTACATATATTTAGAAACTAGTGTAGCCAGCCTTTCCAGCATGTGATGAATTCAAAGAAGACTTATTCTTTAAATTCTGTCATATTTATTATATTTTATAAAAGTCACTACTTTGTATCTGTCTCTTACTGTATGTAACTACATCACCAACATCACAATTCCCTTGATTGTTTACATCACATTTGTTGAAATTCACTTTAGTCAGTAATAACAGTGGGGCCAGAGGTTATCTGCCTGAAACCATTTTTGTATGGGTGAGTTACCTGCCCTTAGACTTTTGTTTTTTTAGTTGTTGTTATGAAATAGATGAAACACCTCATGTGTTGATAGCAGTCCTGATGTGTTGCTTTGTTATTTGACTGGAAGCTATCTCATGTCTAAATGACTAACTGCACTAGCCAGAAAGAAAAAGGTATGTCTCCTTTAATTTTAAGGGTTTAAGTCAACAAATTCCCAACAAAAGGTTATGGAGCCTAGAAAGCGCAAGCCCAGGAACACGTGTTACATTGAGCACATTTTCCCGCCATTTTTAATTTGTCGTTCTTGGAAGAAGTTTTTGTGTCGTTTATGATTTAAATATCTTTTATATTACTTATAATTGAAATATTCTTGAACATAGTGATGGAGACAAAACTTGTTAATCTTGTACCACTGAATGGGAGAAATTATGCTACTTGGAAGGTACAATGACATTAATAAGAGATGGTGTTTGGAACATTGCTAATGGAACAGAAATTGTTCCCAATTCTAGAACAGAAATGGGATTACAGGGAAAATATTTATCGCGCAAAGATTGCACATTGGCGACGATTGTACTCTCTCTAGAACTGTCACTTTTGTACCTAATTGGGGATCCAGACAATCCGGGAGTGGTATGGAAAAAATTAGCTGACCAGTTTCAAAAGAAGATGTGGGCTAACAAACTAGCATTAAGGAGGAGATTATATTCTCTTAAATTGAAGGAAGGTGATTCTGTTCATAATCACATAAAATTGATGATAGAAACATTCGATGAGTTATCTATTATTGGCGATTCCCTTAATGAGGAAGATAAAGTAGTACCTCTCCTGGCTAGCCTTCCTGAATCTTATGATATGTTAGTGACAACACTTGAAGCAAGTCAAGATGTACCTAAATGGGCTTTAGTCACAGAATGACTGCTATATGAGGAAAATAAAATGAGAAAAAAACAAACTGGTGGTGCTGAGTCAAAAGCCATGACATCAAAATACCATATCAACAAAAAGGGACCAAAATGTTTTCACTGTGGTAAATTTGGACATCTAAAACGTAACTGTCGTCTACTTGGAGAAGACTCTAAAGAAAGTGTAAAAAGAGACTATCCAAAGAAGAAAGCTTTCTTGACGAAGAAAACGAAAGTGGAGCCTAGTTGTTCTAAAAACGAACATGTTGGATTGTTTGCTCACCCTACATTAACAACCAATAATAATGAAAAGAGCTCATGGATCGTAGACTCTGGAGCAACATGTCATATGTGCCATGATATTGATAAGTTTATCAATATGAAAAAATTAGATAAAGCAGAGGATATAACCCTCAGTGATGGACACTCAGTTAAAGCATTTGGGATAGGGACTGTTGATTTAAATGTGAGAGTGTCTGACGAAAAACAACAAAGATGTAGATTATTTGAGACACTATATGTTCCCAAGTTATCTTACAACTTGCTTAGTGTGTCTAAGGCTACCACATCAGGAAAATCGTTTACATTCACAGAGTCATGTTGTCATCTTCTGGATGAAAAACGGAATGTAGTAGTTACAGGTTCAAAAGTTGGTAACATGTACTACTTGAACTGTATTGATGAACAGGGATCAACCCATGCAGCAACTATATGCTTGAGTGGTGACACAAAGGAGGTGATTTGGCATCAACATTTTAGTCATCTTGGAATGAAGAATTTACAGAAGCTAGCAACAGATCAACTAGTAAATGGACTTGACTATGATGTAACAAAAGACATAAAACTTTGTGAGCCATGTATGGATGGAAAACATCACCGTTCTTCATTTCCAAAATCTGGTGGTAGGCGAGCCACAAAACTGCTTGAAATTGTGCACAGTGATGTTTGTGGAAGATTAGAGGCAAAATCACTCAATGGAACTGAATATTTTGTCACATTTATTGACGATAAATCAAGATATGTATGGATATACATTCTTTAAAACAAAAGCAAACTTTTTTTTAAATTCCCGAAGTGGAAATCCATAGTGGAGAAATCCAGTGGTGAAAAAATCAAGACACTATACTCTGATAATGGTGGTGAATGCACTTCAAAAGAGTTTGAAGATTACTTAAAAAAGAATGGTATTTGCCATGAGCACACTGTTCCTAAATCACCAGAGCAAAATGGAGTAGCTGAAAGAATGAATTGGACATTGGTGGAAACTGTACGAGCAATGTTGTCAGATTCGAAGCCGCCTAAGAAATTTTAGTCAGAGGCCCTATCGACAACTTCATATGTTCGAAACCGAAGCCCAACAAGTGCCGTAAGAGCAATGACACAATATGAAGTATAGAAAGGCTACAAACCAAATGTTAATCATTCACGCATTTTTGGATGTAGTGCTTATGCTCATATACCAAAGGATGAAAGATCTAAAATGGATCCTAAAGCAAAGAAGAGCATCTTCCTTGGATATGGCATTGGTGTTAAAGGGTATAGATTCTTTGATACAGACACATCGAAAGTTTTCCATGGCAGAAATGTCATATCTAATGAAACAGCATCCATAAGTGAACAGGGGACAGAAGAAGTTGAAAATCAACCTTTAGTGGAGGTTGAATGTGAAAACTACAGCAGTGATGATGATGAGAATTCACGAGAGGCCACAGAACCCCGAAGATTACCAAAGATTAGAAAAGCTCCAGATCAGTATGGTAAATGGGTATACATTGCTCGCAGGTTGGATGTAAAAGAAGCACTTTCCAGTCCTGAGAAAGGGGAATGGATGAAAGCAATGGAAAGTGAAATAAATTCACTAAATACTAATAAAGTATGGGATCTTCCTGAATTACCCTGTGGATGAAAAGCTATTGGAAGTAAGTAGGTATTCAAAAGAAAATACGATAGTGGTGGAAACATGAAACAGCACAAAGCTCGACATGTAGCTCAAGGTTTTCTTCAAAAACATGGAGTTGACTATGATGAGACCTTTTGTCCAGTTGTAAGTTTTGAATCAGTTCAAATTGTTATAACAATGGCAGCTAAACATGATCTCAAACTACACCAGTTGGACATAACCACGGCATTTTTGAATGGTGAGTTAAATGAAGACATCTATATGAAGCAGCCGGAAGGATTTGAAGTCAAAGGCAAAGAGCATCTTGTCTGTAAACTGAATCGAAGCTTATATGGTTTGAAACAGTCATCAAGATGTTGGAATGAAGCCCTTAACAGCTGAAGAAGATGCATTTCAAACAGTTAGAAAATGATCCTTGTATCTACACACTAACTTCAGGAGGAGAGATCTTCATAGCAGCTGTTTATGTTGATGATATTATTCTGGCGAGCAAGTCTTCGACATGTATCCAAGAATTCATTAAAAGCATCTCAGAAAGTTTTGACATCAAGGATATGGGAAAACTCCATTACTTCTTGGGTGTCAAAATTGCTTATCCAGTTTCAGGAAAGATCTGGATCGGACAACCAGCATATACAGCAGAAGCTTTGAAAAGATTTCAAATGGAAATTTCCAAACCTACAGCAACACCAATTGATACTGTGCAAAGCTAACCAAAGCCACTGAGGACAGCAAGTTATTCAATCAAGAATTGTATTAGTCGGCAATCGGAAGTCTATTATATCTTTCAACAAGAACAAGATATTGCCTATGCTGTCAGTAATGTAGCCAGATTTTGTTCCAAGCCTACTATGGAACACTGGAAGTCCATTAAACACATCATTTATTATCTAAATGGTACACAGAACTATGGGCTGCTGTATGACAAGGAAAAGGTGATGGATTTCATTGGATATTCTCATGCAGATTTGGATAACTGCAGGTCAACTTCATGCTACCTATTTGAATTGAGTGGAGCTGCTGTCAATTGGAGAAGCAAAAAACAATCTTGTGTGGCATTATCTACAGCTGAAGCAGAATACATGGCATTGGTAAGTGCAGCACAAGAAGCTGTATGGATGCAAAGTCTTCAAAATAATCTCAATGAAGCCTCAGTTAAATCAACACTCATATATGAGGATAACCAATCCATAACATGCATGGGGAAAAATCCACAGTATCATGGACGAGCAAAACATATTGACATTAAGTTTCATTACATCCGTGAACAAGTTGAAAAAAAAGCTATTCAACTTGAATCTTGTGAAAGCAAGAACATGGTTGCTGATATGTTGACAAAATCACTTCTAAGCTCACAATTTGTGAAGCTCAGAGAAATGTTAGGTGTTCGAGAAATTATTGAACAAGTCTGACTGCAGGTAAGGAGGAGTGTTGAAATTCACTTTAGTCAGTAATAACAGTGGGGCCAGAGGTTATCTGCCCGAAACCATTTTTGTATGGGTGAGTTACCTGCCCTTAGACTTTTGTTTTTTAGTTGTTTTTGTTGTTATAAAATAAATGAAACACCTCGTGTGTTGATAGCAGTCTTGATGTATTGCTTCATTATTTGTCTGGAAGTTATCTCATGTCTAAATGACTAACTATGCTTGCCAGAAAGAAAAAGGTATGTCTCCTTTAGTTTTAAGAATTTAAGTGTACAAATTCCCAACAACATTCTCCACGATTTCATTTCTATTTGAATCTCAATTATTAATAGAATTGTTTTATATTATCAATATAGTTCCCTTATTAACATACTGATAACATGTGATTTTATTTATATATATATATATAACTAAATATCAGTGTAAATGCTAATAAAGTCCAACAAGATATTATAACAGGAGAAAAGATTTATTAGATGACCAAGTTCACAGCTTGATGATAACAATATAGCTTCAGTTGAATTTCCTGGTAAAATTGACCCTTAAAAGTCACTGCTCTAATGTGCAGAATAACAACAGTAATAATAACACTTACCGGCCCAGCGGTCCCAACTAGTGTCCAGTTGGCAGATAAAAATAAAACAAGCTGTAACTCAATACAGACCCCAAGACAGTACTTGAAATTCCCTGCAATGTTCATCCTTCCAGCCCACATTTACCTCAAAGAAATTTCAACTCCCAAAGCCAAACATAATCCTATTCTGGTACTGTACCACTACAAAAAAGAAGTAAGAGAAGCACTTTGGGAGGATGTCAAGAGGCATCATCATTCCCATGCCAATTGGTACAGTACCATATCACAAATAAAAATGGGAGACCAAAGGATAGTAGACTACCAGCATCTGAATTCCCAGTGCAAATGGGAAACACACCACACCAGCTCATCATTCTAACTCTCACTACAGGTACCAGCAAATACAATAAAAACAGTCCTGGGTGCTGTGGATGGCTACCACTCAATCCCCCTTGATGAGGAATCACAACCATTTACAACATTCATCATGGAGTGGGGTCATTTTATGTATCTCAGGATGCCCCAAGAATACTTAGATTCTAGTGATGCCCTCACATGTAGGTATGACAAAATAATCAAAAATGTTTTTAAAAAAAGTAAAAGTGGTTGATGATACCTTACTATGCAACAAAAACATAAAAGAGGCCTTCTACCACACTCTGGAGTACTTGTTGCTGTCTGAGTAAAATGGATTCATCCTCAACAAATTTAAATTCTGCTAGGATGTAGTCCAATTTGGAGGCCTACAAATAACATCATCAGGAGTGACTCTTTCCAACAATTTACGAAATGCAATCTACAGCTTCCTTGCCCCCCGCCAAATATCACCAATGTAAGTTCTTGGTTTGAGCTTGTCAACTAAGTTGCACGGGCATATTCATTAAGCTCTATAATGCTCCCATTTGTCAAAAAAAAAAAAAAATTTGATTGGAATGAAATCTCGGAAAAGCATTCCAACAATCCAAACACAAAAAGATGGCAACAATTGTGGGATGAAAATACCCAAAACAAGCTCCCCCTAATAGAGCCTCTTCTGAATGAAAGAAAACGTGATGCTAGGAATACTAGAAGAGAAGAAACCATTCTTTCTTGACTACGTATAGGCCACACTAGATTAACGCACACCTTTGTTCTAAAAGAAGAATCTTCTCCTAAATGTCCATGCAGAAACCATTACACAATTAGGCATATTTTAATAGAATGTACAAACCTATCTTGCATCCAAAAAAATTTTTACAAAATTAACAGTATGAAGGAATTATTTGGGAAAATAAACCCTAAAAACAATAGAATTTCTTCTATCAAGGCTGTAGGCTCATAGACCTACAAAAATGATTATATAAAAAATCAGAAATGCTGACTTCAGCAGAAAATTCAAGACTGAACGCTATAAACAAATACCAATGACATCAAAATAAAAGGATATGCAAATAACTATATGCATAAAGATTATACCTAACAAGAATAATAAACAAAAAATAAAATAACCCAATGGGTTGAGATGCCGTAAAACCCAACCAACCAACCAAACTCAGACTTTCACCAGCAGAAAAGAGGGAATATATAAAAAAGATTCAAAACAAGGCTGTAACTGCATCTGAACAGATATAGCATTCATACAGATCAAACACCATCCAATAAAGTCTGGTAGTATTGTGAGATACTGCTGGGGTGCCCTGGGTTAGTAGTAATGATGCTTTAACCCCAAAACTATGCCTCAACCTAGGGTTATCATCTGATGAAGACTTTATTTGAAGCAAAACTGCTATTTATGTGGCAGTTTTTGTATATAGTTTTTTTTATTTTTTATTTAAATTTTTTTTTTTAAACTTTAGCGTGAATTGCTCAATTTGTGCAAACTTTGCCCTAAGCCAACCACGAGAACCCATTACCATGACCCCATCCCTGTGATAGTGATGGACATATTCCATGTCAAGCACGTTGCATACCTTGCCTGTGCAGACAGACTAACTGGCTAGCTCATGTCATCACATCCAAATTAATATCTGTCAACAGCTCTTCCAAACATGCGACACTCCAGACGAACTCAGTACTGACTGCAGCTCACCTTTCATCTCCAACATATTGAAGGAGTTCCTTCAGATGGGGTGTGTGAAGACTGTCTTCAGTTGCATATCTTCAATCTAATGGTTGGGCAGAGATCACAGTAAAAATCATAAAACGGATAGTGAATGGAAATACAGGCCCCCAAGGTTCCTTGGACAACAACAATGTTGCCCAGGCCATCCTGGAGTACTAAAACACTTCAATCCAAAATATTGGTCTATCGCTAACACAACTCCTACTCTACCACCAACTCCGTGATTTCATTTCTTCACAGCCAATCCTCTACAAATCACACCCTGAATGGGCTACAAGGAACTCCTTCACCACCACAATGTCAGAATGGTGGAATGGTATAACAGATATACCCACAACCTCTGCCCATTACGAACTAGTGACACAGTAGCTATCAGAGTCCACTCAGTCACCGGGGGAATACTACTGGAAAAATCATCACTGTCCTACCAGATTGCCAATACCGAATTACGGTTGATGGATCTGAAAGAATCACAATTAGGAACTGCTGTTTCCTGAGAAAGTGTGAAATCAAGGCCGCACCCTTCCCAATACCAAGCACAGCACCTCTACCAATAACCACCACAAGCAATGCTCTACTCTTGCACTCTGATCCCCCAACATATTCTGGTATCACACACATACAACAATTGAACTCCTCAAAGAGGAGTTCAATTATTGATATGTTCATCAACATGCCTTTGGTCATCGAAAATTCCTGGAGCTCTGTCCAAGTTATTACCACGTAACAGGCCTAGTCTCAAAGAAGGGCTCAACTCTCATACAGCCCTGCTCACATGCAGGAGGAGAGGAGAGATGTAGAAATCACTGCTCTAATGTGCAGAATAACTACAATAATAATAACACTTACAGGCCCAGCAGTCTCAACTTGTGTCCATTTGATAGACAAAAGTAAAATGGGCTGGTATTTGTTGAGTGTCCCATGTACGCACGAGTATGACACATGGCTTTTTTTATTGTTGGAACTAGGCGCAGGACCATAGCCCACACATGCCTGATGGTTCCAAAAACGCCCTGAGCTCTGTCAGAATTCCTCTCAAAAGGAGTGCCTCAGGTGCCGGTTGATAAACATAGCCCCTCCAAAGAGGGTTAGAGGCTCAAGGAATGCTGGTCTTAGTGAGTGTGACATGAATTCCAGTTTCCTAGAATCCACATTGGATGGCCTTGACCAACTGCCACCAGATCCCAGATGGTACCTGACCTGATCCGTATATTGGAGAAAATGGCTGGCCGAAGCACGTCTCAGCCCAATGGGCAAAGCTGTAACTCAATACAGGCCCCTTGCCAGTACTAAAATGAGCTGGTATATGTATACACTAACATGCCCATTCCTGGGCCAGCAACCAATCACTGTCCAGAGAATGGACTTACCCACATGTGCTCAGTAGAATGCCCCAATGACCATAAAATCCCTCCTTACTCAGAGTTCTGAAGCTAACTTCAAAATGTAATTCAACTGAGTGCTGACTTTATATCTACGAGATGCATTCAATAAGTTCCCAGACTTTTTTTGTACAGGCATTTAAAATTGTCATAGACTCTTGAAAATTCAGTATGTTATTGCTATACATCTTATGAGATGACTGACCAATTTTTATGATTTCAGGTTCAAATCAACAGCTACAGCAGCAATTGGAATACACCCTACAAAAGCCTGATTGTCACAGATGGTGAATTTCAAAAATACAATCTGGACGTGAGGACACTTTAGAAGAACGATATGCAATAAAATTGTGTTTTAAACTTGGAAAAAATGCCACAGAAACGTATGGAATGCTTCAGACTGCTTTTGAAGCATCTCGCATGAATCGAGCATCAGTTTTTGAGTGGCATAAGAGATTCAAGGAAGGCAGGGAGTCTGTGAGGGATGATGAGAGGTGCCGAAGGAGTAAGGAAGTCAATACACCAGAGTTGATTGGCCAAACGGTTAGGGTTATTATGTTGAGGTTTTAAGGGAGCTCTGGAAGAGATTCCTTGGGAAGAAGCCAGCACTCTTCAAATTGGGTCAGTGGCATTTCAATCAGGATAATGCACCAGTCCACAACTCCATCCTTGTTACAGATTATTTGACAAAGATGGGCATCAAGACAGTTCCTCAGCCTCCCTATAGTCCAGACCTTGCTCCCTGTGACTTTTGGTTATTCCCTAAGCTCAGAGGCTGTCGTTATGAGACAATTGAGGAGATGAAAGAGGCTGTGATGAAGGTCATTGACACACTCACTCAAGAGGACTTCCATGAGGACTTCCAGAAGTTGTTGGAATGGTACAACAAGTGCATTGCAGCCGGAGGAGATTACTTTGAAGGGGACTAGAGTTTCATGTGTATACTATTGTGACGGGAAATCGACTAAAATCCCAAAACGGGACTTTATTTTCGCACGTGTGAAGACGGGGCAGGTTGGCACTTGATCCCCTACAGAATAAGTCCTGTTCAGAGTTTTTCTCTCAGGCATATGAGAACTGGCATATTACGTGAGGGAATAATTAAGGCCAGACTGACCACCGCTGGCAAAGGGGTTCCAAATTTCACACTATCACACACCCACCAGGCCGCTAAACTTCTTCCCCTTAGACAACAGAAGAGTATGGGCCTACAGGTTTTAGTCGTAATAATATTAATATTGTAGTAGTCGGCAACTCCGGTTTCCCGTGTGATACTTTAGGAATTAATAGGACAATTCTAAGCAAGATAACATAAGGCGAATAGAAGCTGAAAAGAAAGCATGAAGTAACAACATAGACCACATGGTAACATGAAAATACATAAAATCCTTTACTACTTGTATATACACGTTCAGAGTGTCAAAACATATAATTGGACAGTCCACGAATATAAATGTCTTTTCTTGGCTTTTATCCTTCTTCAAATTGAGAGAGAGAGAGAGAGAGAGAGTGGTAAACGAAATTTGGGTATAAAGGGAAAATGTCCCCAAAGTTACTTATCTTATTTTCGACGGGGTTCCACTGGAGAATCGTTCTTCTTTTACGGGCTAATAGACTTTGTTCTGTTTTTAGTACTAGCTTGAGGGACTCGGGTCTCTCATGTCTCAGTTAATCTTTTGTCTTCAACCCGGAGTAAAGTGGCTATGGTTTGTCTGCCCGCTATGAACCCTGCTCAAAAACTAACTTTCTTGTCCTTTACTTCCGCTGAGGGGAAGGAAGCCCCCACTTCCGTTTTGGGGTCCCAGCTAATCATTTGGCTTCTCTCTCTTTCCCCTTCCGATGTCCGGTGACCTGAGGTCACTAAGTACCAACATCTGTTTATCCCCTCTGTGACCCACATTCTCTCTTAACGGTCACTTTTTGACTGCTAGATACTGCTAATTCAATAAGGGAGAATAGTATCAGTCTTACCTCTTCGTCTCCGTGGGCTATCACGTGACATTATCAATAAAATAGCCCATACGAAAAAAGTCTGGAAACATTTAATGATCCTCGTAGAACTCATATGGAGTAACAATTCTTCCTCTTTTTTTGGTTCCTTTTAGATGAGTATCATGTTTTATTTGAAAAAAAAATTGTAAAATGGGAGTTCATTAAACTGAGGACTCTTTGGACTCTGATATAAAATCAAGGATTTTAAATGATGGCACTCCTTTTTTGTTAAAGAGTCTGCAATTTGTGCATCAATTGGTATCAAGAGATCTCTGCAATTTTCTGTTGATCATTTCTCTCAAAATGGCCTTCTCAAAATGAAGTCTCTTTCCAAAATTTGTGTTAATGAATGTACTGAGTCATAGAAACAGGATTTGTCTGTTTTGCATATAATTTCAATGTTCTCAGTTTATCTTTTAGTTGTAGTATTTCCAGTAGTTGTTTTTTGTGAAATTGGCAGGCTTCAGTTATGTCAACCATGACTAATGTTTCAGCAGCTAGGGTATTTTTGACAACTCTTCTGATACGCTTGGATTGCCAAGCAATAGGCAAATATTTATTATTACTTCCTACCAAAAAGAGTATATAGCTTCCTTTGGACTGTCAAATTAGCAAAAGAAGCATTGCTATATGCAACAATTTTTAAATGCTTAATATTTTGGAGGTCTGGAATATCTATCAGGGATTTTTCTATTTTTGCTTTCTTAACAACTCTATTGGCTTGTTTTATGCATTCTACATTTTCTTGTTTTACTATGAAGTCTAATGCACTCACATCATAACTTAGATCAGGTCTGGTTGGGGTGGCGAGCCAGTTGGTCAATAATTTGCTTGGTTTCTGTAATTTCTTGTGTGAATATTGCATCTTTCTGCCTACTTCTACTTGAATATATTTTAATTTCTTTACATATTAATTCTGTCCAAGTTTAATATTTTCACCAGTTTTTTTTATGTCTAGTCCTATGTATTGGAACTATAAATTTCTTCATATTTAACTACAAAAACATTACAAAGCCTGTTTATAATTCTGATCTGATTGATCGCTAACTCAATCAACATGAGCAGCAATTATACCCTGCAGTTTTTTCCCAGCATACTATGTAAATATTGCTTGATCATATTTGAAGCTACTGCTTCTGACTTCATTAATTCCTCCCTGAGTGGTATCAGTATTTAGAAGCATCAGTCAAGCCATATACACATTTTGAGTTTTCAGATATAACCTGGAGGTACATTAGCCACTTTAGGAGAATCCAGACATACCAATTGGTCTGACAGTTTGCTCTGCAGAAATACTGTCTTTATGTCCATTGACCTATGGTTAGCTGCCATTATTGCAATGTTATACATAAAGCTTCTTTAGAGCAAATAGGAGAATCATTCTTTATGTTACAAGTATCTTTGTCCTGAAAGCCTCTTACAACAAGTCTAGCTTTGCAGGGTTTTTTACCATTGGAACTTTTATTAGTGTAAATTCATCTTGTGGAAGTTTTGGGTTAACCTTGGTCAGGTATTTGGTTTTACACTTTATTTTCAACCCACTTTTGGAGTTCCTTCTTTCTTGCCTTTTCCTGACTGTCATTAAAGGAGAAAATCATTATATTTTCCTCATCACAAGAATTGTATAAATATTCGGTTTTCTCAACCTCACTTATTTACCACTCTAACAACTCGTGCTCAGTCCAACCAAAAAGGTTCACCTTGTTCCATAAACAGTCATCAAATGCTTGTTCTTGACTGTTGCTTTGGCTGCTCTACTTATGATATTCAGTTTTCTTCATTCTAAGTAGTAGAATACACTGACTACACCTCTGCAGAGGGGTAATACTCCTCCACCTAGTGTCCATGATATGACACTAAACAAACTGATGGTGAAGTTCCAGCAGTGCTGGAGCTTCGGGGAATGTGGAGTACCCCTTTATTGCCATTGCCCCCAGGTCCACTCTGGCCCGGAGTGGTAGCACCTGATAAGGGTCCTATCTATGGGTTAAATAGAACTAAACTGTGCTTCTTTCACTATATTGATTTAAACTGTGTATTTATGCTAAACTGGGTTGCTCAAAATAGAATTGTTTTGACATTTAAACTGCATATTTTTGCTAAACTGAATGGCTCAAAATAAAACTGTTTTGATGTCTAAACTGTGTACTTATGCTAAATTGAATTATCTGAAATAAAACTTTTGACATTTAGCTCTGTGTATTGCCCAGTTGGCTGGGGCTGTAGAATATACTGTCTGCACCTCTGCAGAGTGGTAAGACCCCACCTCAAATGAGTGTCCTGGATATGACACTAAACAATCTGATGGTGAGGTTCCAGTGATGCTGGAGCTTTGGGAAATGCAGAGTACTTCTTCATTGCCATTGCTCCCAGGTTCACCTGATAGGGCCCTATCTATGGGTTAAATAGAACTAATGGCATACTTATGCCAAATTATTTGAAATAGAAATGTTTTTGACAATTAAACTGTGTACTTACATTTAAACTGTGTGCTTATGCTAAACTGAATTATTTGAAATGGAACTGGCTTTTGACATTGAAACTGTACTTACACTAAACTGAATTGTTTAATATAGAACTGTTTTGACATTTAACTGTGTGCAAACAAAATCTATGCTTATACTAAACTGAATTAGGTAAATTAGAAATGTTTGAATAAACTGAATAGCTTGAAATAGAAATGTTTTTCACAATTAAACTGTACCTTATTGGCCTAGTGGGTAGAGTGTTCACCAATGGTCCGGGGACCTGGGTTCAATCCCAGGTTGCGTCATACCAAAGACTTTAAAAATGGCACTTGATACCTCCTTGTTTAACACTCAGCAATAGGTACATATCAAGGGTAAAGTAGAGCAATCCAGAGAAAGGAGTAGCGCCCTCCCCTACACCTTGGTGTAGTAGCTGTTGAAAAGGGAGCCTTCTGGTTACCCTCGACTACGGTTGTCAACAGCATTTAAACTGTGTGCTTTTGCTAAACTGAATTGTTTGAAATTGAACTGTTTTTGACTTTGAAACTGTACTTACACTAAACTTAATTGCTTGATATAGAACTGTTTGACATTTAACTGTGTAAACAAAATTTGTTCTTATACTAAACTTAATTAGCTGAATTATAACTGTCTGACAACGCAGAATAGCTTGAAATAGAAATGTTTTTGACAATTAAACTGTGCACTAATGCTAAACTGAATTGTTTGAAATAGAACTATTTGCATAAAAATGGATTTAGCATTAAATAACCTACAAAGGTTGATATGTCATAAACCCAAACAACCAACCAAACTGTGTCATTGACATGCTTGCATTTAACAGTTTGTCCTAATTTAGGAAGCTTAATTTTCTTTGAAGTGGAATTTTATTTCAATGGTCTGTCAATGTTGTTTGGAGTTTCTACATCTTCATTCATATCAATATCTTAAAAAATTAGTACTTTTGGAGATGCATGAGGCTTTTTCTCTGAGGTGTTTGATTCAGTTTTGCCATCCCCAGAAGGACTTTGATATGTCTCAGGGTTGGGAGTAAATGAGATCAATGTATTCTTACATATCTGCCACTCTGACAATAACTTGCTTATGCTCCCACCCTATGATAGTTCCTTCACCAAAACATCTCTCTTATAGTTCCTTTTATTAAGAACATAATTTTTGTAGGATTGTGCTATGCTTGTTCTCACTTGATACTGAAGTGCATATCTTAGTTTCTCTGAAGACTCATATGCTATGAAATATTTCTTTGTTGCATGCATAATATTTAGGCCACCTGCAACAACTTCACTGGTGGACACACCTTTCAATGCAGGGAGTTTATTTAGAAAAGAAGCAAGGTTAGGATTCCTACCAAAAACAAGTTGATTAGGACTATAACCATGAATGCTATTAAGTGTATTTTGGCATTTATAGCCCATGCAAGTGCTACCTGAAAACTATAATTAGTGTCTTCTATAGTTTTTTTTACCATTTCTCCTAATATTCCATTGTGTCATTCATTCAACTCATTGGTCCATGAACTTTCAGTAGCAGTGTTTCTTATTACGATATTCAAATTTTGCACCATGTCCTTTGACTAGTTTTTAAATTCTCTGATATTGTCAGGGAGGATAGATCCAAGAGTTCTAAGATATGCAATTCAGTGCTTAAAGATAGCACTAATGATGTCAGAACTTTCCTTACTAGGAATACTGACTCCAGCACTGTATCTTGTATCATGGTCAATCAGGTGTTATACTTTGTTGCCATTGATTTCTTTTATATCCATGGCAACACTTTTATTGTAATAAAATCTCAATGTGAACTCTACGATGGGTCTAAATTCAGTTCTTTTGTGTCTAATGCATTTTTCATAGGAATTAGGAAGTTCTTGTTAAATTTTTATGGATTCAGAATCTTTTATACCTGTTTTCCTGACTAGATCACATAGCCCTTTACTTCTAGGATGACTGAATTTTCTATATAAGTTAGTTGCAATTTTAACTTTCCCTGATTTATTTTCAGTTGTAATTTCTTTAATAAAAAATATTTGATTAAACTTACTTCTGTTTAGTAGAGGTCTGGTAATGGGAATGTGATAATGACTAGATGAAGTATACTTCATTCAAAATTTTTCTTACATGGTGACATAGTCATTTTCAAAGTTAAGGCATGTCCTAGCTCTTTTCATAGCATCTTTGCTAAATAAAAGCAGTATGACTAAGTCCACAACATCAGTAATGATAGTGCCTTCAATGCCAGTAATAACACACAGTAGAGTGGCTGTGTTAAGGTAAATAGAATAATAACTTAGTAAAGGTGAAAAAAAATCTTTCGAAAGACAAAGAGAAAATTATAAATTTACGATCATATAAAATTTCCTCCTTAATTCTTCAAGTACCTTTGGATATATCAATATTGTTGATTCACACTATTATGCATATTTGTGTTACCCATAACTAATACTTTTACTGCTATAGTCAAGCTTCCTTTATTAAAAGTAGTATCATTATTGCTGTATAAAGCTCAATCAAACTAGCTCAGTAGATCAGAATGAATTACTCTATGATAATATTTTACATCCACTGGATGTACTCTTGAAACTAGCTCTACTTAATGTGAGCCCTAATACACATGAAATCATTCAAAATATTCACAATATTCTATTGGTTATTAAAGCCCTGGACAAGCTGAATTACTGATAACTGTTTCTGCAACAACTGTTGGAAAATAAATTCTTTGTATAAGAAATTGTTTTCCAACGCTCTTTATATTTAAGAATAGCTGAAAAGCAATCGGTCATATAATAGACTTAATTATTCTTTGAGCACAGCAGTAGCAACTCCATTGAACAACCCAAAAAGCTAAATTGTTGTCAACCAATTGCAGCTGCCTTAAGGTTCTTTTTCTTTTCATTGTCTCACAAGATACCCAACAAAAGATTGCCCAGTTGGGTGGTCTGTAGAATACACCGACTGTATCTCTGCAGAGGGGTAAGACTCCTCCAATGTTTGAGGAATGCGGAGTACTCTTTCATTGCCTTTTCTCTCAGGTCCAGTGTGACCCAGAGTGGTAGTACCTGATAGGTCCTATCTATGGATAAAAAAGAACTAAACTGTGTAATTCCACTAAACTGAATTGTTTGAAATAGAACTCTTTGATCATTTAACTGTGTGTAAACAAATGACTGATATTTAATTGATTTGTTAGTGATACATAGCAATACTTGGAACCATTTAACTTTGTTGACATGCTAAACTGAATTGTTTAAAAAAGAACTGTTTGATCGTTTAACTGTGTGTAAACAAAAAACTGTATTTCAACTAATGACTGTGTGTAAACAAAAGACTGTACTTATGCTAAACTGAATTGTTTGAAATGAAGTGAAACCATTTAACTATGTGCAAAAAAACAAAACAAGGTCAAGCTTGTTCAAAAATGTTATCTTCATAATTTGTTTAGAAATAATATATTAATATATGTATAAAAAGTATTTGCCATTAAATGGCCTACAATGGTTGATATGCCATAAAACTAAACCAAAACCCTACTAAAGAATCTAAGTAACTAAATAGAGTATTATGCTTAATTTTGTAAGTTCTAAACAGAATGGCTGTTATTCTTGCCACAACTGCTGCTCCTCAAAACTTATAGAAAACTGTTTTCACACCAAAAGTATACTGGAAAGTAGTTGATGATCTATTGGAACCTGGTTGCTCACAATTTCATGAGCTACTTGTTGAAAAATAAAAGGAATTTTTTTCTGTCAAAAGAGATTATTTCTGTGTTCTACTAATAAATTAGTAGAACACAGAAATAATCTCTTTTGACAGAAAAAAATTTTCCAGTTCATAGCAAATATAGCAGTTTCCAGTTCATAGCAAATATTACTGCTGTGTTCATATGACTATTGAAAAGTTTGCCCAGTTGGCTAGGGCTGTAGAATACACCAACTGCACCTCTGCAATAAGACCCCCCCCAACGAGTGTCCTAATATGACACTAAACAATCTGATGGTGAGATTCCAGTGATGCTGGGACTTAGGGGAATACAAAGCACTCCTTCATTGCCATTGCTCCCAAGTCCAATCTGGCTTGGAATGGTAGCACCTGATAGGGCCCTATCTATGCATTGAATAGAACTAACTGCATACTTATGCTAAACTGAATTGTTGGAAATAGAACTGTTTGACTAAACTGAATAACTTGAAATAGAAATGTTTTTGACAATTAAACTGTGTACTTTCATTTAAACTGCTTACTTATACTAAACTGAGTTGTTTGAAATGAAACTGTTTTTGACATTGAAACTGTACTTATGCTAAACTGAATTGTTTAATATAGAACTGTTTTGACATTTAACTGTGTGTAAAGAAAATCTATACTCATACTAAACTGAATTAACTCGAAATAGAAATGTTTTTGACACTTAAACTGAATTGTTTGAAACAGAACTGATTATTTGTTTAAAAATGGATTTGGCATTAAATAACCCAACTAACCAAAAAGTATTGAAAAGTACTATTGACTGCTATATTAGGGTATATTGTGAACCAGCATTCTAATGTAAATATTTGGTTTGGTGAATATCTGTAGTGAAATTGAAAGGTAGAACCTGCAGACTGCAGCCTCCGATGAGCCAACCAGGGTTCATCGTTCAAAGAGACAACGAGTGATGTGCTGTATATGCAGGCAGAACAGCCTACGTTTACATGAATCCAGCTACTATCCCTGGCTGTATAAAAAACAGGTGGTGAGCTAACAAACAAGAGAAATGAAATGTGACAATGAAGCTGTGTGTATTGAATTCCTTTCATAGCAACACTAAAAGGAAGGAAGGTAGGAAGGAAGGAAGAAAGAAAGAAGCAAGAAGTGACGAGTGAAATGGCCTACCTCAAAGTTCAAAACGAGCGCAAATGTGTCTTGCATGTGGAGTGCCGGAAGTATAGAAAAAAACAGAAGCATGAGTATCTTTGGGAGTGCAATTTGTAGGTCACGCATCTCGTCTTTAGAGGGATGGGGTTTGTGACATATGCAAATTTCGGCCAGCCAGAACTAGTATAAAAGGAATAATCTCAGCATTGCTGTTGTTGCATTTGTTGCCTCACAGTAGGACTAAGCGAACCAGTGTATTGACAAGATAAGTGAGAAAGACAAGACTGGTCACTAGCAATTAAAAGATTTCCTGGCTGTAACTGTAGCTCATTTCATAAAATTTGAAGTAAGTTGGTTGATATTGAGGAAATTGTATCACCATGTAGAGCTCAAGTGTTTGGAGGTTAAAAAAAACAAAACAAATAGTTATTGATTATGCATAAATAATAACTATTAGATGTGTATCTATTACTTAACATCAATGACTTTGTGGAAAAGATATCTAAATATAAGTACTTACCACCAAATTCTAATTAGAAAAGTAAAACTTATAGGGCCTTTAAAGCTAGCATCAGACAATATCACTTTTGTAGGGTTGTCCTTGGTGATTAAAAATGGTATCTTTCCAGCAGGTTATTGATCAAATTATTAAAAATGAAAATATAAAAGATACTTCTGTGTATATTAAAACTTAATAACAAATGTATGTATGACCAAATGTCTATCAATTTTCTGAGATATTCCATTGTGGATTTTAATATTAAGTCCAATCCTTATATGCTACTACTGCGATAAATAGTGTTTCCTTCTATGATAGTATCATTATTGTAAAACTTCGTCAAACTAGTTAAGCAGAACAAAAATGTAAAGAATTTCAGAAATGTTTTTAACATTTCATTAATTTTTATACCATTTATGAATAAAAGTATTGAAAAAAATGACTTGAAATTATTAAAAAATTTTTTTTTCTAAGTCACAAATGAGTTTTAATTATTAAGTTGTAATAACCAACATATTGAATTGGAGTAGTTACTAATTTCTAACTTATCACCTCTTAAAACTATTTAGAGCAATTGGCAAATGTTTATTCATTCTACTTTAATGAGGTATTGCAAAACAGAATAACTTATCAGCATTTTTTTCTGTGAAAAAATACATTTTTGAAATAATATCTAGCACTTAAAAAAGAAGGAGAAAAAAAATTATACTTTGTTCAGAAACTCTTTAAATTGTCTTTACAAAAATAATTTGACATAATATTGCATTATTTGTGCATAACTTCTTTTTAAACTTTAGAGGTTATTCCATTTCTAGGAAGCTATCCAAATAATGATCGCAGTATTAAATTATGTTGTTAGTGTTAAATTAAATAATGGCAGTGTTAAGTTATGTTGCAGCTTTTTAAGTGAAAAAATTGTTGCCATATATATCCTGTTACATACTTGAACATCTAGAAGCTGAAGTTATTCAATAGCTTACAAATCAAAGGTGTAAATATATATGATTTTTGAAAAGCATTTTCAAGCTTTTATATGAAATGTTCTAATGATGAAAATACTTGTTTATTATTTATATATATATATATATATATATATATATATATATATATATATATATATATATATATATATATATATATTGAAATCATTGTTTCAATAAAACAGTGCTGACAGTACAAAAATAACTTATAAGGTCATTTAATTTTCAAAAATATTTGGAATTCAAGAAAATTAAGAGATAAACACATAAAATATTGTTAAATGAGATGGAATTAATATGATTTATGAAGAAATTGTGGAATATAATTGAATATGTAAAGAGGTAGTTATTTCCGAATACGAATAAGAACCGGCCCATTGGCCTATAGTGTTCACCAATGGCCCAGAAGAATAGAATTCAATCTCTGGTTGAGTCATACAAAAAACTAAAAAAAAATGGTATTTGATGCCTCCTAACTTAACATTCAGCATTGTAAAATACCTATTAAGAGTAAAGTTGAGCAATCCAGAGAAAGGAGTTGTGCCCTCCCCTACACCTCGGTGTAGGAGCTAATGAAAGGGAAACTTTTGGGTTGCCCTTGACTATGATTGCCAACTTTTTATTGTTCAGACACCAACTTGCAAACCATTAAGCTATTGATGGTGCATAATCTCAGATGTAATAGAGAAGGAATTAGGCAGTGTAAGTTATTTAGCATGAAATCTTACAAAAGCAAAATATATCCTTAGTATTCAATCTTACCTTATGATTTAAGAATGTTTCAACTGTTTCTTCTCAAATAAAGACAGTGCATACAAGAAAAGAGACATTAAAAGTTAACTTTCACATTATCAGTTATATCAAAATTTACTTTTTCTCTGGTGAAGTGAAAAGGGTTAATAATACATGATTATAATTCATTATAATGCTAAATTTATAATTGTTATTTATAATTTGAGTTGATATTTAACATATAAAGGAAATCAAATTTAAGTGTTATTTCCAAATATCAAAGTGAGTACTTTTCTATGCAAATATAGAATGATTAAAGTTGTATTTTTAAAATTCATGATTTAGGCAAATCTGTTTTTATTTTTTCAAAGGATTACTGACACTATTTTCCATAACTCTAATTACACTTAAATTTCTGCTTATGATGACAAAGACATTTGACCGGAGGTTAATACTCATGTATATTGGCATTGATCCTGACCAATCAATAATCATGGATTGGAAAGGTGGAACTAGTGTGCTGATTATGTGAGGTGGAAAAACTAGAATGTATAATTCCTACCAGTTGACGGGAAGTGCATTTGTCATCTACCAGCAATTGAACAAGAAGAAAAAAGAAGATTTTGATGCAATAAAGGAGGGTTTTTTCACTGCATTTGCCATGGACTCATTTGTGGGATATGTGCAGTTTGTAGAGCATTGCTTGTGCCCAGGAGGGACAGTGGATGTATTTTTGGCAGATTTGAAAAGGATTTCTGTGCTGTTTGGGTGAGATGACAGAACAAGGTTTCAAAGCTGCCTTCGTCTATGGGTTGCCCAAACATGTCCCACAGCATTTGCATGCATCTTTTTGAATGGAAGAGATAGACATTTTCCAACTTTTAGCTTGAGTGAGAGCCATAATGAAAGATAGCCTACCCAAGTTTGTACCAATTACAGCAGCAGTTAAAGCAATACAAGATAAAGGGAGCAAAATCTCAGCTGTTAAGATGATATGCTATGATTGCAATGAACCTATTCACTTGGCCAAAATAGTTTATATTTTGTTCCATCACACTCACCTCTTCCTATTGTGGATTTTTGCTCAGTCACACTCACCTCTTGCTATTATAGATCTTTGTTCTGTCACGCTTACTTCTCATTATTGTAGATCTTCATTCCATCACGTCTCCTCTTAAGTGTCAGAACTACCTCTTTATATACTGCCTCTGTAAGAGCACAACCCACATGCATGTGGCATCACTTTCACTACATTCTCTATAAATTCCTTGTGTCAATGGCAGTCATTTTTTCCTGTCTAAATGATTTAGCAGGGGTAAGTTATCTCTTTCATCACAAAATTCATATTTCTAATATTATTTATTATTACTGCAAGGAAATTAAAAGTTTGATATTAAGTTTAATATTAAGTGAATATTGTCCAAGAGTGATTAATTATCAACAATTTGCATTCATTACTTAAAGAAAATTACAGATGATTAATGATTTTTCAATTAACATTTTAGACTGTACTTTCTTCACTATTGTCTATATAATATTTTGCTTGAAAACAATCTCATTTAGCTGTTGGTTTCTTTCTTAGATATCTATACAGTTTGTATATTCTAAATTAGTCTAAATTAACTGCTATGATTGTGTAAAAGGCTTATATTTTTCTTTTGTAAAAATTTTTACATTAGTAATGATATTTACCCCTCTGTGAAACTTTTTTTGATAAAAACTATAGCTCTTTCATTTATAGAGTGCTTGACTTAATATATGTGTATATGTGTATCTTTTTGCTAATATTACAAATTTAATAGTTTCAATATGTATTTAGCATTAAGATATAAATACTAAACTTATAGTAGCTACTATATGTTCAATACTATTTTTATTTTGGAAATGTTATGCAGTACACTCAACATCACACTTAGAAACTGAGGTTTGTTAGAAAAATGACAAATTTAGAGGTTATCTTAAATTTCTGAATATCTGGTGGTATAAATAATGATCATATATACACAAAACAACTTGTTTTTTTTTTTTCATTATGACAGTATTAACAATAACTGAGTTTACACCATTAATTATAAAGAAAAGAAAAATAATTTAGCTACATTTAGAGGAAATCAAAAACAGTAATTCAATTACTGGAAGATAAAATGACCAAACTCAAAAATTTATGTACAAACAAGCTTTTGTATATATTATTTTTCTCAGACTTAATATTTAGAGCATAATCATTGAAATTACTCAAGTTATTATTTTAAAAACTGGAAACATCTGCACAATAACTTTATTAAAAATATTTTCTGTTTTTTCTTTAGAATGTTTTGTACTTCAGAAGTATGAGAATTATTAGGCTTTGAAAGGTGTCTTATTGGTCAGTCCATATGGAGAATGATGCACATAGAATCAAATTAAGAATTTGGATTCCAACTGTGAACTATCTGCCAGTACAATTCATTAATTGAAAAGAGAAAACAATTATCCCTTGTTAAGATCCACCTGGGCCACAAAAAAGTGTTTTTGTGTGATGAAACGAGAATCTTATTTTTTAAAACTCCATTTCAAAGCAGCAGTGTATATTCAAAGCTTAAAAATGAAAGTACATCTTCTTCATATGGATGATGAGGTCAAAGAGTGGCCAAAAGATATTTACTTCTTAAACTAGCATTTTGCCAATTTGGTGCAGAATCACGTTTTCCAGATCACTTCTCCACATTTGCTCAATTTGGATACGTATGGATTTAGCCAAAAAATTTCTTTGAATTGTCTGCACCCCATTATCAGATAGAGCAGATTTTAATTTAAAAGGATATCATTTTTATGTTAACCTTTTCACTTTTAGAGGCATGTGAAAAGATTTGCAGGATTTTAAATGTACATTATTAATAAAATGAAAGAAAATTTCAAGTTCAAAAAAGTATCCTCAAAAATCAAATGCTAAAAAAGTTTGTTATGATTAGAATATGATAAATTGTTTAAACTTTAAAATCATGTTTTTGTTATTCTAAAACTTGCTTATTCCTATTTTTTACAAAATGAACTGTAGAATAATTGGATCATTTCTTTGAAGTGTTTAGGTAGATCATTTTTATCAATTTGCTGAATTTATAATAATTAATTTTGTATAATAATTTCTAATACTTATATTGTGTGTAAAATTGTCAAGTTCTTTGGTCACTTTGATTACCAAGATAATGTAGATATTGCTACATAGTATAGTAGGGCATGAGACATTAGTTTAAATCTTCTCTAGTAACAGCTTCTTTGTTCTGGAATCAAATTAGATCTGGCCTCTTAGGAAAAATATTCTCAAATATTTCTTTCAATAAAAGTGTCTAAAATTAGTATATAATAAAGATGATTATATAAAAATATTGATTATCAGACTGAAGATTATAAACTTGATATTATTGATGAAACAATCTATCATTTCTTTTTAATGAACATTTTGCATGCATGTTACCTGTGAAATCTAAACCAGCATGTTCTGAAAATCTAAAGCTTAGGTTTACTAAGTTTCTTTTTAGTCTGTTAGTAATATTAGTCTTATTTTATCCATTATATGATTTTCTGATTTGATCCTATTTACCAACCCCTCCGCTCGGGCAGGATATGACACAAGGTCAATTTTTAAGCGGAGTTTAACAGGTTTGAATTCAGAGTTTTCCTTCTCCTAGACTAGTTGCCTAACCAAGGCTGAAGAACCTAGTCTGTCCTACTATTTACCCATAGCTGGAGGGAGAATAATTGGATTCATACCTTTCCCAAGGGTATTAGTGCTATGTGAAATGCAATCAGTCTTGTCCAGGATTTGAACTCGTGTCGCCGTGTTAATTTCCTACGACAATAACAATTACACCACGGGCACCTCCAATTTTCTGATTTGATAAATAAAAAAAGGTGTGTTGAAAGGATTTTTAACCCTCTGTTTAAATCAATATTTTACTCTTTCATAAATAGAATTAAGAATTTAAAATCTAGATTGTATTTCACATTTATATAAATTAGAAAGTTACTCACAACTATTTTGTATGTGTTTGTATATGCATACATACAGTGGCATGGCTTAGTTTAAGGATATAAGTATCCTGGTATAAAAATAGAGGCTATATTGTTGTATCTAATGTATATAACCTCTGAACCATTAAAGCATGTTTTTTTCTCTTTTTGAATTGATTGGTATTTTAACGTGAATGATTTAGGCAAGGTAATGTGAATTTGTCAAATAACTTAAAGACACTCTAGTATACTGCTATTTGTATAAAATAATAAAGATATAAAAATAATCAAAATTAAGAAATGAAAGGACAAATACTAATATCTGATAGAGTAACCAACATCTTTTGATATAGTATCACATCTATGAAGAATTGATACAATTAAGGTCTTTACAAAGCTTGTAATGATTTTAAAAAATAAAAATACCAGATTGTTGTAGAGATCGATTTGGTTCATGGTGGGGTTGAGATCAAATGATTGACAGTTCCTCACTGGTATTGTCTTCAACGTATATGCTTATGTCTGACTATATCTGAAAAACTTATGATTGGCCTATATGATTTGTGGCATATGATAACATAATCTTATCCAACATTTCTAAATACATTTACTATCCATCATTCACTTATCAACTGGTTCCATGTGGTTATCTTGTAAAAACTTTTTTGTTTGTTTGAGAGTGGCTGGTGAGATATCTTGTTGATATAACATTACAGATTAGCATTGAAAAGTATGAAAGAGTCTCAAGGAGAAAAACTGACATTTTTCATTTGATTCTCCTTTCTAAAAACCTGGAGTCATAAAGAGTAAAATAAAATATCCTTGTCTCGAGGGCATAATTCATTAAAAAGGACCAACACTATTTCTAAACTACAATCTTATACTGTAACATCATACTTGTTTTAGGTGGCATTTGCATTAGGTGGGTTATTGTAAATTGATCACCAGGTCCCAGGAAGCCTTCCCCCGTAGACAATACTTGCTTGGTAGGGTCGAGGTGCTTCAAAATGGAAAATATCAAGGCGGGCAAACATTTTTTGAGATGGCCATGCATAAGTTGTGATTAATATGACTTCATGTCAAATCTGACTAGGTTGGGAAATGGATAAATATCATTCTCTGTCGAATTTGTAAAGTTATTCACAGCAGCACTCAGTTGTGAAGCAAACAGAGTTGAACACCACTTGAGGAGAAGGAGGACTATTTATGGAGCATCTCATTGTGCACATACGGGGACGTCATTGCATGAGCTGTGATTGGCTGCTGGTAAAATGAGGGAAGGTAATTCTCTATTTTTGTTTAGCACTGTTGCAAGGACATTATGGCGGTAAGTGCTATTATTATTATTCTACAACTCTTTTCCCCCATCATGCGTGGGTAGTGGTCTTTGGGGAGGGGTGAGTACCTCCAAACCTGGCTGGTTGTGTGGAAATAATTTGGACAATGCCCCATGGGTTTTTGTCCGTGTCAATGTAGATGGCTGAGCGGTAGTTGCTGTCGAGTGTGACTTTGTTATTCCAGTGTCCATGATTTGCGGCATTGGTGGATTGAGTCTATGGGGAGTTGGATTCAGTGCAGAGGTCTTGGGCACGCAACTAGGAATAGGAAACAGAATTGTTGGTGTTCCAAGTTTCCTGAGGAATCGGCAATTTCGTTAGGTAATTCTACCTGATCTGTCAACTCTGACATGGTATTGGTGGTTGGGGAAGGTCTCGATGACCTGACCTGTTGTGTCCGATCGGCGGGTTGTTGGTCGTTGAATTGCAATTATTTATCTCTTTTGAAGGGGGCATAGGGTATGTGCTGTTTTGTTGTATCACTCTATGAGACAATCGTTCCAATGGGATAGACTCATCTCACAATTTTGGGCTGCGGCTATCCAATTCACATGTGGCTTGTAGAGTGTGGGTTGGGATGGTACGAAATCACGTAGCTGGCGATGGAGTAGCAGTTGAGCAGGGGACAGCTCGATGTTTTGGATAGGCATATTCTTGTATTGGAAGATGGCTCTTACTGCGTGGTCATTGTCCAATAATCCCTGAACTGTGTTGCCACTTATGATTCTCTTGGCTGATTTGACAGCGAGCTCTGCTTGACCATTGGATTTTGGGTAAGCAACAGATGATAGCCTGTGTTTAATGGTCCAGTCTTGTAAAAACTGTTTGAATAGAAGGGATGTGAAGGGTGGCCCACCATCACTGCTGAGTTCTTCAGGGGCACCTTGGTTTGAAATATGTCTCGGCAAATCAAAATAAGCCTTGAGGCATTAGCTCGTCCATTGTTCAAGTGGTACAGAATAAGCTAGCCGGTTAACTTGTCAGTGCATGCTAAGTACTCATGGTTCCCAACATGGAAGATGTCCATGACAATTTGCTGAAATGGCCAATCAGGAGATGGTGTCGAGTTGATTGGCTCCTTTGGTTGACTAGGGTCAATTTTTGAGCAGTACATACAACCTGCTCTAGTGTTACAGATTGAGGCATTCATTCCAGGCCAATAAACAGATTCATTGGCACAGGCCTTCATACCAACTTCTCCTTGGTGCGCAGAATGCAAGCTCCATAAGACTTTTGTGCATTGAGAAGTGGAGATGAAATTCCTTTGATCTAGGAGCACTAATCCATCGTTGCTTCAATTCCCAGTATTCACGGATCTTGGGTGCAGTGAGGCTGCAAATTTTTTGAAATCTGTTTTGTTTTGTGTCTATTAACTTATTGTATTGCAGGTCACTGCATCCATCTGCATGAATAATGTCTGGTGAGATGAGCACTATGTTGTTGCTTGCCCCGAATGTTGCTAGTAGGGTTGTTGATTTGACCCAAACATCCATCTCGTCAAACTCTATGATGTCTGACCGAGAGGGGTCAGCAGGGAATACATTTAGGCGTGCCTGCAAGATGGTTGCTGGGTTGTGAGAGACGGCATCAGAGGCTGAATGCCACTTCCCAGGGCAGTGCTGAATGGTGAATCTGTACCTGAGGGTTTTCTCCTTTAACCTGAATAATCGTGGCCTTTTAGTGGTTTGTGATCTGTGACCACTATAAGGTTTGGACAACCCATTATAAACATGCAATATTTTTCCAATACCCATGTGATTGCTGCAGCCTTGCCCTCAATAGGTTTGTATCTGTGTTCGGCATCGAGGCAGAATCTGCTGCCAGCAAATATCAGGCATCAGCCTTCAGGGCAGTAAACTGGGGCTTTGTCAATGATGCATGAACAATACTTCTGCAGCTGTAGGAAGCCCATCTCTTCTTTACTCCAGTCTGGAGTGAGGCAGGTTGCTCATTCTTTTTCAAATGTAGAGATGCTTTTTCAGACTAGGTTAACTATGACTTTTTTGGAATGATCGAATGCATCTTCGAGGCTTTTATTCCATATAAAGTGTGAGTCTTCTTTGATGAGATCATGAAAGGGGAGCATGACAGAGCCTAGTGAGTACACCCAAGTGACTTGATTGACCAGTCCAAACCACAATCTGGCATCTGTGAGTGTTTTTGGTATGGGAAAGCTTAATATCGCCTCAAGTATGGATCTAGAAGGGGTTACTCCAGAGGGTGTTATCTGGAGACCCCCAAACTGTACTGTGTCTTGGCAAAACTAAAACTTTTCTCCAATGAGTACAATCCTATTTTTTGCACAATGGAGGAGGAAATCAAAGGTGTGATAGAAGGCTCCTTCGATGTTGGAGTCATAGAGTAGGGTGTCATCTACTATTTATACTTTGTGGGGGGATGTCTTTTATTACATCATCATACCTTCGGGTGTAGGCATTGCCAGATGCGAGGTAGCCTTGTGGCATCCTCAGATATATGAATCTTCCCCATTCTGTGAAGGTGGTGAGTGGCTGGGAGGGAGGGAGCGAGAGAGAGAGAGAAGGAAAAGCTTAGGAGAAAGAGGGACAGAAGCGCTCGAGTCAATACGCCCTGAAACTGACTTGCGAAATCCATCGCAGCCTACTGACACACAGAATTGGGATTCGGTCATTGTCTCTAGTGTGAGGTGTACGTTGAAGAGAGAGGAGTTTGCGAAAGGAAATCCAAGAATCGATTTAACGTTGTCATTTATGTCCGCCCTTGACAACATTAACTACAAATCTCCCGAGATTACATACTTTGAATGTCAATAGATTTAAGAAAAGAAAATGGTTTCACATTAAAAAAAAAGCAAGAAGCAGATGATACTCCATAGAAACTATAACAGATGCAGACTCTACAGATGATCTAATATTTCTCACAAATACACCTGCCCAAGCCAAATCCCTGCTGCAAAGCCTGCAGCGAGCAGTTGGAGGTTGAGTTCACATGTTTTAAACAAAAAGGAGCTATCTCCACTTTAAATGGCAAGTCTCTGAAATTAGTAGACCTGTCCACATACTTCACAAGCAATATCTCATCTAAAGTTATGCTAACATATACCTAGCAAGTGCATGGGCA
Organism: Sepioteuthis lessoniana; assembly: GCA_963585895.1. Taxonomy (NCBI): domain Eukaryota; kingdom Metazoa; phylum Mollusca; class Cephalopoda; order Myopsida; family Loliginidae; genus Sepioteuthis; species Sepioteuthis lessoniana. The sequence continues at coordinate 56,262,381 of OY757914.1, forward strand.
CCTATTGATGGGTTATCAATGATATGTGTAATATATTGTTGTTGTGGGTGTTAGTATTCATTATTAGGCTTTATAAGTTTAAAAGACAACATAAGGCGTGCGTGCTTTAGTTAAGGCATATTTATTCTAAATCAGCAGAGTGTGTGTAGGTATTCCTATGCCAAGGGGTTGTAACCTTGCACGTAGAGAAATAGTCCGTGTTATTACTACCCCCCTTACCAATAGAAAAGAAGGATGTTGCTATATTCCTTGTTTATTTGTTTTACATCTTTTTGGCCTGTGTATTTCACGGCCACTTCTTGTTGTATTGCATGTTGGCTGTTTTGTACTTCTCTGGTGTGAGACGTTGTTTGTATTTGTGAGTCCTTTTTGCAATGAAGTGGTGTGGTCATTAAAATGAAACTGTTTATGGCTGGATGTTTCTGCTGCTCTTATTTGGACTCTGTTTCGTCTTTTTGATTATCCATCTGGAAGTTGTAGGATGTATGATCTGGGTTCTGTACATCTACTTATGATTGTTGCTGGTTTCCATTTCCTAGTTTGGTTATCCAATATATGTACATCTTGCCCAGGGACAAGTGGTGGTAGATCATGAGCTGTTCTATCATGTTACCATTTTCTGCATATCCTGTCTGTATTTCAGTTCTTCATGGATATGGTCAGTATTGGAAAATCTTGGGGTTGAAACTTTGGCAATTAAGTTTGATCTTAAAATGCGATTGTTTAAGAGTTTAGCTGGACTTGGAAGTTTGTGGTTGATTGTTGTTGTTCACAAACACAACATTGCTAAGTTAGGATCTCTTCCTGCTTGCTTAGCCTTAATTAGAGCTCTTTTAATTGTTTGGATTTGTCTTTTAATAAAACCATTTGATTTTGGGAACTTTGGTGATTATTTGATGTGATCAAATTGTCACTGTTGGGCAAATTCTTTGAATGCTTCATTGGAGTACTGTGGTCCATTGTCACTAACAACTCTGCTGGGTATACCATGTTCAGAGAATATTTGCTTCATTGTTGATATGACCCTATTGCTTGTTGTCAGGCCATTCATTTTCTATATAATTGGAAATTTACTGTAATAATCAGCAATTATCAGATATTCATGATTATTGCAGTTAAACATATCTGTGCCAATGACTTCCCATGCTGTGCTGGGGATGTCATGTAGCTGTGAAGTTTCCTTTGGTTGTGCTGGAAGGTTTCCTGGCATATTGAACAATTCTTGATCATGTTCTCGATATCTGCATTAATTCTCTCCCAGTATACAGCATCTCTGGCTTGAAGACGTTTTTTCAATACCTTGATGGCTGTAATGTAGCTGGTCCAAGATAATTTTTGTTGGGTTTCAGAAATAATAATTCTTGATCCCTTCATGATGATACCATCGTTGACAGATAGTTCATCTCTGTATGGCCAATATGATCGTGTTACCGGTGGTAAATCCTTAATTGAGTCTGGCCATCCTGCTGTTATGATTCCTTGTAGTTGATCAAGTACTGGATGAGCCTTGGTTTCTTTTCTTATCTCATTCAGGCGTTCACTCTTGAATCTGACCAAATCGACTTTAATGTCTAGGTCGATTGTATCGGTATTTTCAGTGCTAGGGAGACGGCTTAGAGTATCAGCTAGAGCCATTCCCTGTCCTGGAATGTACTTGATTTGCATCTGGTATCATTCGCTGTAATCTAGTGGGTGTACTGGTAAGTGGCTTTTGTAGTATCATGACAAGTGGCTTATGGTCAGTGAGTACTTTGAAATGACGTCCATATGGATATATGTGAAATCTTTGGACACCAAATACAATTGCAAGAAGTTTCCTTTCTATGCATGCATACCGTTTTTCTGCATCTGTTAGAGACTTTGATGCATATGCGATAGGTTTTTTGTTTTTTATTAGTGCAGTTCTAAGTCCTTTCAGGATTGCATCAGTTTGTAATACTGGTATTTCAGTTGTGTTAAAGTATGTTAACATTGAGTCTTGACTGATTACTGTTTTGAGTTTCTCAAAATATTCCTTGTGGTGTTCTTCCCACAAAAAGGGTACATCTTTCTTCAACAGTCCTCGTAGAGTATGTGTCTTGTCAGCCAGGTTAGGAATAAATGGTGATAGGTATGTGATAAGACCTAAGAATTCTTGTAGCTCTTTTTTGCATGTTGGGTACGGCATGTTTTGCAGGTTTTTGAGCTTTTCTGGGTCAGGGCTGACACTATTTTCACTATATATCATTCTGAAGAAAGATATGCTTTTTGATTTGATTTTGCATTTTGTTGAATTAAACACAAGACCCTTTTTGGCGGCTTTTTGCATGAGCCTGCGTAGAATCTTATTGTGTTCTTCTTCTGATTTAGCATAGACAACGACGTCATCAGCGATTCATATAGCGCCATCAACTAACTCAAGTATCCATCTTCATTTGGAAGATGTCTTGTGATACACTCCAAATGGTAACCGCTGAAAGCAGTACCTGCCATAAGGGGATTGAAATGTTTTTAACAATTACAATTCAGTGTCGAGATGTATTGACCAATAACCAGCTTTGGCGTCAAGTTTAGAGAATATCTTGGCGCCTGTAAAATGGTGTGTTATCTCTTTTATGGTCGGTGTTGCATGGTGTGGTCTTCTGAGCACTACATTAAGGTGTCTTGGGTCTAGGCAAATTCTCAAACTCTCATCTTTTTTATACGAGTATGTTAGACTTGAAACCCAGTCTGTAGGTTCAGTCACCTTTCTTATTATCTTATTTTTGACCATGTTATCAAGCTCCTGTTTTATATAGTCTTTAAGTGCAATTGGGGTTTTTCTATGTGCGTCAATATGTGGATGTATGTTTTTGTTGACCAATAGTCTGACTGCACCTGGCATGGAGCAAATTTTGTCAAACTGATCAGGATACATCTGCATCAGGTCTTTGGTTGCATATATCTGTGTTGCTGCTGGAGTTTGGAATGCATCTTCTTTCTTGACTGTGCAGTGAAAAGTAATTAGTTTGAGCTGTTCCAGCGATGGTAGCCCTAGTTCTGCTGGCCCTTGTACGTCCACAATGTGGAAGATGCTGACATGCCTGGCTGATTTGTTGTATTGACAGGGTATTTTGATGTTACCAAAGCATTTTATTGGTGTGCCGTTATAAGCTATCAGTTTTTTGTTGATAAATTGTTTTTTTATGTTTGGGAAACCATCTGCGTCTAGTATTTCTGGGAATATTCTACAGAATGTAGAAACTGGTAGGGTGTTCCCTTGTGCCCCTATGTGGATGCCATTTCGATTTGACAATTTAATGTTAATGAGTACGAAAGCTTAATCTCTTTGGGTCATATTAATACAATTGAACGTCAGGCCTTCCATTTTTTCCTCAGCTTTTTTGTTGTTGTATACTGCATCAGTTTTCACATACTGTTTTCTCCTATATTGTGGTTGATAGTGAGATTTAGGTTTTTTGTGTACTCTGCTTTGTGACCTCAGCCTTTGTTTTGGTTTTGTACCGTTTGACAAATATACTGATGCTCAGTGGTTTGCTTTACCACATGTGTTGCATTTTGATCCGAATGCTGGAAAGCTTCACGGTGAAAAGCATGACCTTTACCACATTTGAGACAATTATTTGACATAGTAGAATGTGTTGGTGTTATTATGGCTTGTATATTAGTATTATCCACATTATTATGATTCACTATAGCCCTCAGTTGTTTAATGTGAATGTTGGAAGCTTCATATGTTTTGCCAATACTAACAGTTTCTTCCAGGGTTAGAGTTTTGTCTTTTCTTAATAACTCCTTTTGGAAATCTGCAATGGCGATAATAAGTTCTATTACCCGTTGCTGTTGCTAATGTTCTGTAAACAAACATCTCTGAGTCATTCGCCTACATCTGTTTACAAAGTCATCTAACGATTCCTCAGCTTCCTGTTTATAAGTCATTAATTTCAAACGGTTTATTCTGAAATTTTCTTTAGGTTCGAGTTGTTTAATGAGCGTATTAAAAATAATGTCAGGAGTACGTTTTTCTTCCTCCGTTAATAACCATGTGTTGTATTTTTTTAAACCTTCATTCCCAACTTTATTGTAGTTTATTTGTTGCTCTATTTTTATTTTATTGACAACAAAATACAACTCCAACCGCTGTTTAAACAATTTAAATGTTTCAGCTAGATTTGAGGATTGCCAGTCCATATAAGGGATATCATTAACCATTATAAATGTTCTACGTTGAATGTGTTTAGAAAAAATATACAAATTCAAGATGGCGGAATCACGTAAAAAAACGACGCACGTAGCAATAATTAAAAACGAGTTTGAATTATTTACCTGATAGGTTTTTTCTTGAAATTCTGTAAAAAGACAACGTTTTGTTGCTTTTTTTTACGAGTTGGTTTGTTGGGCTTTTTGTCCAGAAGTGTCTTTGGTTTTTTTCTTTATACACAGATTTTTTTGGGGGGTGTTGAGCCTTTAAATGCTGTTTTCGTTTTTTAAACCTTTAAATGTTGTTTTCATTTTTTAAGCCTTTAAATGTTGTTTTTTCTTTTTATCATCCCACTGCTGCCACCATGTAATATATTGTTGTTGTGGGTGTTAGTATTCATTATTAGGCTTTATAAGTTTAAAAGACAACATAAGGCATGCGTGCTCTAGTTAAGGCATATTTATTCTAAATCAGCAGAGTGTGTGTATGTATTCCTATGCCAAGGGGTTGTAATCTTGTACATAGAGAAATAGTTTGTGTTATTACTACAATATGGACATCTGATCTCTGATAAAATGAGATTTCTTCCAAGCTGTAGCTATCAGCACAACTGTATGGATGCACCACCTGGACTCTAACACAATGTACAGAAAAAAAGTTAGATGGGAACTACACAAGAATGCTACTTATTGTTTTGAATAAATCTGGGAAGCAACACCACATAAAACAGCAGTTGTACGGCTGCTTACCTCCCATCTCACAAATCATGCAAGTAAGATGAAGATAAGCTGAGTACTACTCTCTTATGAACTCCTACACATGGATACACCAGTATTGGCTGATCAGCAAGGACTTGCTAACATCAGTTCAGGGTGGACACTGTATGCAGTCTAGAAGACCTATCAAAATTGATCAATGATAGGAATAAATGGCAAGAGAGAGTCAGGAAAATCCATACTGTCAGCATGACTTGATGATGATGTTATCATGATGTTTTATTCAAATGCACTACTTAATATTTTATAGCTTCTGTTAGGAGAGTAAACACAAATACAGTAACATCATCAAAAACTTTTGCTCACATTAGCTGACTTTAGTAAGTATATGTACATTTTCATGTATACAATTGAAAATGTACACAAGCAAACAAAATCTATTTTTACATAAGATTCTGGTAAGAAATAAGAGTTGAAAATCTGAAGTTATATTAGAATTGTTTTATTTTTGGTATAACATTTTATTCATCATATGAGCATTTTCAAACACATCTGCTCAAATGATGAAGAGCAAAATGTTACATTAGTAAACAAAACAATTGTAACACTAATTTGAGATCTTCAACTGCTATTTCTTATCATTTTCTTATGTTATATCTAATACATTTATCATATAAGATTCTTCAAAATATTCCTTTATTTACTGAAGATACAGTTTAGTATAAAAAATTTGTTACATTTCAGTCTTGTTAACTATCCATATTGATTTTAGACTTTAATAGTATTTATCTCTTACTGACATTAACAGCATAATACTGCATGCTATTACAAGATGCTAAATTGTTTAATTTGGACTTTAGCTGAAAACAAATAAGTTGAAAGTAAATAGGAAGTTCATTGACAGCATCTATTCTCTAGAATAATTCAGTGTTATTTATGAGGTAATGTCTTATATTGACCACTAAAAATTGGTAGTGTTAACACAGTACAGTCAGACAGCACTTTATATAAGTTTTGTTTACCATTAAAGAATGTCTTAAGAACAGAAAATTTATATGCTACGTTGATAATGTGTAAATACAATTTTAAGTGACTATGTGAGTGGTTATAGAAGAACAATGACAAGGTCATTTATTAAAATGATTTGAAGATAGACTGCTGTGGATATTTTTATTTCATTCTTTTTGTCATTTTTAGTTATAGCACATTATTTTACTGATGCTTAGCTAATATCTTCATTTTTTATAGGATTTTTATTAATTTTTTAAATAGCAAACACCTAGTTTGACTATCAATCTTGTAATTAAAAAATCCACTATTTATTAATTGTTTTTATTAATGCTATGTTTGCATATTAGATATATTTAGATGTATGTAACTTTATTCAAAAAAATTATCCTCTGCAGACTGATGGTAAAACAGGCTGAAGACAAATTTGTGTTGAATTGCAGATTCCTCATTAGCAATTGTATTGAACCTGAGCTTGAATCATCTAAAGTTTATTTTCCTGTAACACAGACTACAGTAACCAGAATAGTAGACAAATCATTACTAACAGTAAGAAAGATTACAGTAGATTCTTTGTAAGACAGATTACAGCAAACCAAAATACTGGTTATTCTCATTCTGAGTACATAAGAGAAAAGAAATGGAAGCAAACAAACTGATCAGCCCAAATTATTCACAACATAAGCACTAGTATCTGACAGACAAGGTCATGATTGCTTAGAATACTACACTATTGACCATGAATATTAAGTAGGGCATTGTGATGAGTTTGATACTATTATTTTTGAAAATTCTATTTAAGTGAATTAATTAACATTATCTAAAACCAATATATTTGGGCCATACCAGGAAAACAAATGTCAAAAAACAAAACAAAACAAAAAATCTGTTAAAATATGCTTACATTTTGACAAATAAAGATTTCAGGCAGTTTGGAATAAGAGTCAGTTATTCCCAATGGATCTTGCATAATCAATGGTTAGTTAGGGTAGGTTGGGTGGTTTTACAGCATGTCAACCATTATTGGGTTATCTAATGCTGAAGTTTCAGCAAAAACATTGTGAGTATAGCAATCAAGATAAGTATTGCAGTCCACAATGCTTCAAGTGACTATTTCTCTTTAATAATAGTCATTTGTTTGCACACAGCTATATAGTTTCTAGTATTCCTATCTAATATTAATAATTTTGGAAAAGATATATTTGACTCATAAGTACTACCTCTCTGGGTCAGAGTGGACCTGGAAATAATGCCAATGAAGAGATGACTCCACACTCTCCAGAGCTTAAGAAATGGAGCCTTAGCACACAATGCTATTTAGTGTCATACCTATGATGTTCTTTTAAATGGGAGAAAATTTTACTTCTTTTTAAGGGATACAGTTGATTCATTCTAAGTCCAGAAGACAGAGTGGACAAAATCAATGTAAATCCTTAACCATGGAGTGCATGATTCTATCCAAAATTGCATTTCTTTTTAATAAGTGAGAAGGGAACTCTTTGTTATTATATTACATTTGTGGCAATGTACAACTTAAAAAACATCTTTGTCCTCTTAGGATCAACAGATATAATCAGTGTTTTCATTCAACAGATATATGAAACTGTTAAATATATTTGTAAAGTCTTTGGAACTATAAAACATTCTGAAAATGCATCAAGCGTCACCATTGAAAAACTTGCTCCATAAATAAAACTGATGATAATGTGTGTGACTTTTTCTCCTCTTGACTTCTTAGGTAATGTATAACTTTTTTAAATGCTAGAACCTCTTTAGATATTTTTAAAAAATGTGATGAATTATGGGTTTTGGGTTGCTGATTCATTTTTTGACAGACAAAATCTTAAGAACTTCACATGTAAATCTTTTATTAACCAATAACAAGTGGTTATCAATAATTAATAATTGTTGTATATCGTGTAGGTAGGAATATCTTATTTGAACAAAATATGTATACTGATAGCATATAATTCATTTTAAGTATTTTATAGAACTTTTCATAGCAAAAATAATTCCTAAACCTTCTTTTTCTATCTAACCATAGTAGTGTTTTTTCTGTTCTTCCCTTTATGTTGTATATCTGCCCCAATACCATAATCTGAAGTGCCAGTTGCTACAATTATTCCTAAGTTTGGATTAAAATGGATTATCAAATTGAATGCATTAAAAAGATTTTGGGCATTTATTTGACCAATTCTATGAGAAAAGAACACTTGTTCATTTTTTTATACAAACTGTTTAGAATATTTTATGAACCTTCATGAAGGATTGTAGTTTTGTAATATTTATGATTGCTAACATATGTAAAGTTTTTATTTTCTCTCAATTTGGATGTAGTATTTCAATTGTAAGTTAATACTACCTACCAATTTAACAAATTTATTTTTAATAAATTTTAAAATTTGGAAATTCAATTATATCATTATTATAAAAAATGATTACAAAATATTCTGTTATTACATGTTTATTAAATTAAATTCAGCTGGTTTAATGAACAATTATGAATGATGAGAAAAATTGTGAAAACTATTTAAATAAAAAATACTTTTATTTCACAACTATTTTCTAACTGAATTTTGTGGTTTAGGTTGAAAAAGTGTTACCCTTTGTCAAATTACATTAATTGAAAACTTAAATCAGTGAATTTTCCTTTTACAAAAGTTGTAAAGATAGTAATCTAATTACTTGAAATACAAATTAACAAAATAATTATTTCAATAAAACAGAAATCAGCTAATGTGCAAGCAATAACAATATTTTAATAAATCCTAATTCAGAGAAAACAAATTAGCAGAAAAGATAGAAAGCAACTTAGCTCTTGATTTTTAATAAATATTAGATATAAAAAAAGCTGTTTCTGATAATTTGTAAATGTTGAAAATACCATTTCAAAATAGGAATTAACCACATAATACAAATTCCAAGATTTGATGGGCACTCTCAAAAGATATTTTACTGCATATGCTAATAATTGGTTTAAATTCAAGAAATGAATTTTTTTCCAAGAGGCAGTTATAAAAAATGAGTTATCCAAAGGGAGATGAGACATTTAAAAATGAATTAGTGAAAACATAATTTCATACAATGGGATGCATCCCATATTGAAAACTGTTCAGAATATGATGCCAGCTGAGTTTAAATTGAGTGTCAGAAATCAATCTGATATGTCAGAAATACATACCGATTTCATTTGGTTTCAAATATAATTCAAAACAGGAATATATAGTAGAAAATATAAGAGAAATAATATACAGTTGTTTTAATTTTTGCCAAATCAAATGACAAAATATGTAAAGTTCTTCATATAGAACAACAATAAACAGCACTCACCTTTACAAGCCAAAAGTAACATGGCTGCCTCCTTGGAAATTATTTATTGTAACAAATTTACAAATTTGGCACAAGGCCTAAAAAATGGAGGGGGAGGCTGGTCAACACTATCCTAAACTCTAACTTAACTAGACTCATTCACTGACCAATACATATCTCCAAAATGAAAACACCAAAATACCTCAATTAAGCAGATCACTATCAAACTACGTTCACCAAAACAACACTAGTGCTCCATGGACTTCTAAAATTAATCCCATATTTACGGTGTGAGGGGGAGGGGAACAATTTAAAAATTCAAAGAAAGCTATATACAAATATACATATATACACAGTTCCCCTAAAAATGAAAGATGAACAAAGTATGTACACAGTATGATGGTTAGAATGGGGACCCCACCCCCACATACTAAAACATGGCAGAAAGAGGAGTTAACCAGTCGAAAAATAGTGCTGAAGGAGAATAAATGAATAAATAAATAGATAAATAAATGGTAAATAATATAAGTAAACAATAAATAATTGAAATAGGATAAGCACTCCATCGCACTCCTGGAGAACTCCAATTCCTGGAAGGGGGAAGGGAAGGGAGAGAAGAATAAACAAAGGGGACAAAAAGAAAAAGGGGGCCAATGACCTCACACACTCTAGCTAAGTGAACTAAAATAGGACAAACTAAATCAAAATGGCCTAAAATTTAACTTACCTTGGCTGGGTGGTCATGTCGTTCCGGTAACCCAAGATCCTTACGTCCCTGGGATGTCCAAGCTGAAAATAAGGCCGGCTCCTACCACGCGAAACAAGCGCGCAACAGTCACCCACCTTTCTCCAAACTCCAGTGAAGAAAGTCTCTTTCTCTCAGACCGGATTTTAACTTTGATTTGGTGCTTACAAAAGGCCACCAGGGTCTGAGTAAGCAGAGAAACAAATAATGTTACTGTCTGTTCAACTTTGGTACCACATTGCTGCACACAGAACTGGCTTCCAGGACGAAGAACTTTCCATTGAGGATGTGAACCATGTAGCCTTCAAGAAGCTTGCACAGCAGCCGCACGACCGGGCAGTGAAAGAAGACATGACCAATAGTCTCCTCTAAATCACTGCACCGGCCGCACTCTGGCGAAATAGCCTGTTGCACTGAAAACAATTTCTTGCCGACCCAGAGGGCATTCCGAATGACCAGCCAGGTGAGGGAAGCCTCGTCATTATTGAGACACCTCATCCTGGGGGCCCAAGGCCACAGTAAGCGACCCTCCGCCTCCGTCACACTGAGCTCACCAATCAGACCATCGCTAGCGGCCCCCCTGACTAAACAATGATATAATGCCCTACTCGACAACGGCCGGCTGTCAGAGAGACCTGTCTGCAGCCGAGAGAGAACTTTCAATGCATGCCGGCACTCATGATAGAAGGGGCACTCGTGTCTGGGAAAACAGTGGAAAACAAAGGGGGGAAGGATGGTCAACACTATCCTAATCTCTAACTTAACTAGACTCATTCACTGACCAATACATACTTCCAAGATGATAGCACCAAAATACCTCAATTAAATCACTTTCAAACTACATTCATCAAAGCAACATTCACCAAAACAACACTAGTGCTCCATGGACTTCTAAACTTAATCCCGTATTTACAGTGTGAGGGGGAAGGGGGACCGATAAAAAGATAAAAGAAAACTATATACATATATGTACAAAACCCCTAGAAGGAAAGATGAACAACACATATATACATTATGAAGGTTAGTATGGGGTCCCCCCCACGTACTAAAACATGGCAGAAAGAGGAGTTAACCAGTCAAAAATAGTGTCGATGGAGAATAAATAAATAGATAAATAAATAAATAGGGCGAAGCATAAGAAGACAATAAATACAAGAAATAACATAAGCACCCCGTCGCACTCCTAGAGAACTCCAATTCCTGTCATCTAACAGTGGGGAAGGGAAGGGGGAGAAAAACAAAAGAAAGGGGACAAAAAGAGGGACCCAATGACCTCGCATACTCTAGCTAAGTTAACTGAAAAGGGAACAAACTAAATCAAAATGGCCTAAAACCTGACTTACCTGGGCTGGGCGGTCATGAATTTCCAGTAACCCAAAATCCTTATGTCCCTGGGATGTCCAAGTCGAAAATAAGGCCGGCTCCTACCACGTGACACAAGCACGCAACAGTCACCCACCTTTCGCCAAACTCCAGTGAAGAGAGTCTCTTTCTCTCAGACCGGATTTTGACCTTGATTTGGTGCTTAAAAAATGCCACCAGGGTCTGAGAAGAAAAAGACTCATCCTCGTAGAGTTCCTTCTTTCTCGTCGTCCGAATCACGACACGCATAACGCCGAGTAAGCAGAGAAACACATAATGTTCCTGTCTGTTCAACTTCGGTCCCACATTGCTGCACACAGAACTGGCTTCCAGGACAAAAAACTTTCCATTGAGGATGCGGACCATGTAGCCTTCAAGAAGCTTGCACAGCGGCCGTACGACCGGGCAATGAAAGAAGGCGTGACTAATAGTCTCCTCCAAATCACCACACCGGCCGCACTCAGGCGAAATAGCCTGTTGCGCTGCAAACAATTTCTTGCCGACCCAGAGGGCATTCCGAATGACCAGCCAGGTGAGGGAAGCCTCGTCATTATTGAGACACCTCATCCTGGGGGCCCAAGGCCACAGTAAGCGACCCTCCGCCTCCGTCACACCGAGCTCGCCAATCAGACCGTCGCTAGCGGCCCCCCTAACTAAACATCGATATAATGCCCTACTCGACAACGGCCGGCTGTCAGAGAGACCTGTCTGCAGCCGAGAGAGAACTTTCAAAGCATGCCGGACTCGCGATAGAAGAGGCATTCGTGTCTGGGCAACCGATGGGCCTCCCCGTCAGCAGAATGCACACTTCTTAGCGACGGGAAAGATTGTTTAGTGTCTTCTTTCCAGACGCTTCCCGCTGCCGTATCTCATGAACACATCCGGTCTAGGAAAGTAAGACGCAAAGTATGGCGCCGTACCTCGACGTTAGGCACACCTAGACCGCCTTCGGAAGGGTGAGGTAACAGATCTCCCGTCGCACCAAAGGATGTCTCTTAGCCCAGAGAAACTGGAAGAGAATCCTTTCCAGCTTGAATAGGATGGTGGCCGGGATAGGAAGCACTGAAAGTCGGTATACGGCTCGGGAGTAGATGTGCGAACAGCACACTTCTGCCCGTCCCTTAAGGGAGAGCCGCCTACGTAACCACAACTCCGTTGCAGCTACGACCTTTTCCAATACTTCCGACCAATTTTTCTCCAACTGAAGATCAGGCCCGAACCAGACGCCGAGTATCTTGCATGGGCCGTCTTTCCAAATGAAGGGGCCGGGAAGAGCACAGCCTTTCCACTTGCTAAACCGCAAGCCGACAGACTTATCGCAGTTAATCTTGGCCCCTGTCACAGCTTCGTACCTTCTGATTTCTTTGCTCACCTCCTCCACCTCGGCACTGCTCGTTACAAGCAGGCTGACATTGTCAGCGTATGCAGTGTACCTGGCTACCTCACTGGTGCCAGATAGCGTGAGGCCGCATAGGGCCGGGTTCGCCTTTAGCTTGCGCAGAAACGGCTCTAACGCAAGTATATACAACATTGGCGATAACGGGCAACCTTGGCGAATCGATCGAGTCAGAGTAAAAGGCTCCGACCTTACCCCATTCACCTCCACCAAGACTCCGGGGGACACATAAAGGAGGCGTATCCAGGTGCGAAAATCCACCCCGAAGCCGGCCGCAGACAAGACAGCCTCCAGAAAAGCATGGTCAACCCTATCAAAGGCCTTGGACTGATCTAAATTGATCAGCGCTGCATTTCCGTCGACTTTTTCTACAATCGTGCGGACCAGATGAAGACTGTCCTGGATAGTCCTACCCTTTACAGCACAAGTCTGCTCGGGGCAAATCAGACTAGGCAGGACAGTCTGCAAACGGTTTGCTAGGATCTTCGCCAAAATCTTTAAGTCCGTGTTTAACATCGTTAAAGGGCGAAAGTTACTAATCCCATCCCCACCATGTTTGTTCTTACGAAGCAACTTCACTATGCCCCTGGTGAAGCGTCTGGATATAGTACCCTGCCTCATTCAGTTGTCATAGGTGGTTGCCAGCAAGGGGACAAACATGTGCGACAACCTCAAGTACACTTCGTAGGGCAGTCCATCAATTCCGGGACACTTGTCCAGCCCGACCGACTTCAGGGCTTCCCGAATCTCCTCCTCCTTTATGAGCCCCTCACACCCAGCCGCTTCAGTCGCCGAAAGGCGAGGAAAGTTGGCAAGATAGGTGTCGAACTGAGCAGAGCTCAGTCCGGGCTCCCTAGTGAAAAGTTTCACGAAATACTGCCGGAACTCCCTACGTATGGCTTCGTTTGTAGTTCAACGTTGCCCCTCCGGCGATGTGACACTGGCGATATGCCGATCTGTTGCATGCCTCAGTTCCTCAGCCCGTAGTTCCTGGGCCATATTCATCGCCTCGCACGACATTCTCTTTAACCTAGCCTTAACTACCAGAGCTTGGTACTCCTTAATTTGCAAGGAGGCCAGCTCGGCCTTAGCTACGTTAGCTTGCCCACTATCTCCCGCCAACACCGCCCTATCTAGCTTATCCTTAATCGACCTTTGCTCCGCTACCCTGGCTGACTTGAGTCTCCTACCATAGTCGGCAGCAAAGGATCTAATGCTATCCTTAAGGTTAGCCCACCACCTATTTCCCATAATAGCCCCCGTCAATTCCCGCTTTATCGTTAGTTCTAGCTGGTTCCGGAAGTCAGCCTCCGCCAAAAGAGAAGAGTTAAACTTCCAATAACCAGACATCCTACTTCTAGCCTTATCTAACTTAATCGACACACATAAAAATTTGTGGTCGGAATCTTTGTAGGCATTAAAACTTGGACCACCTAAATAATCTAAGTCGACTCGCTTAACTAACACTCGGTCCAAATAGCTATAAAGCTGGGCCGAGGCACCCCTACCGGTCCAAGTCCAAACTAGCTTATTTGGATGCCTTTCGCGAAATTTGTCAGCGAGATCAAGTCGCTGTACAAACTCGCAAAAATATCTGGCATCCAACGTGTTAGTACCTGCACTAATGGCCCCTCTATCTAAATTGGGATCAAGGACGGCGTTCCAATCTCCCACTAAAATTACCCGCTTCGACGGAATAACATACGGCTCGATGCGCCGGAAAAACGCAGGGAGCTCACTGGTAGCGTTGAGTCCATAAACCCCAATCAGCCGAAACGCCTTATCCACCACGCAAAGTCTGCCCGCCGGATCTGAAAGAACAAGAGCACACGTAGCGTCCAGACGTCTACTTATCAGCCAGGTGACACCTCTGGAATGACCATCAAAACATGCTGAGGAGGACAAATAGTCCTTCGACAGAATATCTTCATGGAAGTTGAAGTCAAAACGAGTCTCCTGCAAACAACATATATCAATGCCGCGACGCTGGAGGTATAAAAATAAATGGGATGTTCTTGAATCCGACCTCAGGCCGCGGCCATTTAAACTAGCCAACCTTAGATCCATCATGGACATTACAGGGGTTGAGTGCCCGGACTGAACATGGCTGGGGTCAGGACTCCGACGGTCTGGCTCATGGATCCTGTGGCCATCTCATTATCGATGGCTCCGTCATGAGCGAGCCCCCCGACGTCCCGCGGAAAAGTTAGTTTTAAAGCCCTATAGAGGGAGGGGTGCAAAACAACAGGGACCCTCCCCACAAGACCCTTACAAGATGATAAATCGTCTTTGAGGTATGATACAGGGCCGTGGGCCTCGTTAGCCTCGCCTAACATTCTCATCACACCTTCTGACCCTCGGCCCTTCCGAATGACTGTGGTGACCCATGATTTTGGAAATTTTTTGGGGTCCTCCACGTTATGACCATTGACTTCCTTGAAGTTGTGGAGGACCCTACATTCTTTTAAAATTTGAGGCTGGACCTTGTGCAGACGAACCAGAGCCCCCTCATCCACACAGCAGATGTTTATCCCGGTGTTGTGACGTGGTTTTTCTTTTTTTTTTATGTGTTTTGGGACCTCATCCCCCAAACTGTTGATGGATGAGCTCCGCTGCCGTTTCTTCGGTGTGGTAGATGGTGATGAGGTTGCTGCGGCTATTGCTGGTGGGGCTGGCTTAGTTGGTGGTGACTCCAACGGCAGCGGAGGGCGGGTGGGTCCCTTTTTTCTCTGGACTAAAACAGACATGAGAGGTGGAGGCATGGATCTATGAGGAGGTGTGGATGGCGGTGGTCGGATGATTCGAGGTTGTCTCGGTGATGAAGGGGTGGAATGAGGGGGTCCTGGTCGCGGAGACGATTTTCGCTCCTGGTCCAGCCTCTTTTTAAATTCCAGTAATTTTTCGAACTTCTCCCGGCCTGGACTAAAAGATCTGACCTTGGGAGGAGTGCGTTGTTTAGGTGGGGTCTTGGGTGGGAATTTGTGTTTTGGGGGAGATGACTTTTGGGCATATGTGGGGGGTGAACTGTTGCCGTTGGACTTTTTTGAAGGGGGCAAACTGTCGGTGCCCACCTGGGACGACTTTTGGGAGCGAGGATCCTCAGGCTGGAGCTTCCTCCCACCTTTTCCGACAGTCAGCCACTCAGCCTTCGCCTCTTCGGAATTAACCGTAGGGGACGAAGGGGGAGTGGGTTTTTTTTTACCCGCTGGTGTGGGCGAGACTACGGGAGCCTCCTTTTCTGTGTTTGCTTTAACCACAGGTGAGAGGGTATCGGGTTTGTGGTCGGGCTTCTTCGGGGCCTTCTTCCCCGGGCAAACTGCGGAGAGGTGACCAATCTCGCCACAGTGCCAGCAGGCGGGTTTCCTTCCTGATACTATGAAAGGAAGCCTGCGCCCTTCCACATCCAACCAGTTGGGAACGGAGTAGAAGGTTTTCATATCCAACATTATGTCAAACCTCAATTCCCCACGCATTCCATCGTGTGTTGCATGTATGCAGCTAAATTTGCGTCTCGAAGGAAGCTAGGGACCTCGTATATTGAAACTGTGGTCCGCCGTCGCCCCATATATTCCGTTCTGAAGAAATACTCCTTGTTTTCTAAGGATTTTTTGGTTAGGGCGACGGCTTCTTCTATGGTCGGTAGCAATATATCCCAGAAAGCGTAAGAAGCACCAGCTATTATAGCTTGTGCCTTTACGCCCAGGCTGGAAATCTGACGGAGAACCATGTCTTTGGCGGGTTTAACGATTTTACGTGATCGTTTGTCCACTACGAAGACAGACACCGTTCTTTTTTTCTGGTCTTGTCTTACCTCCTCCAAATTGAACATAAGGCCATGCTCCTGTACTTTACTGGAGATGGCCTTTGCTCACTGGAGCAAGTCGTCGACATCGACCTGTATTTTTGGTGGGGCCGTCCAACTATTTTCTTTTTCTTTTTTATTTTTATCCGGTGATGATTTTTTTTCCTGGGAGGGTAATTTTTTTTAGGGGCGTTTTTTCTTTCTGGTCAGGGGGAGGGACATTTTGAGAGGTAGGTGATTTATTTTTCTTTTTTTTTTCCACCACCTGTGGGGGAGGGTCACCCTTGATAGGGGAGAATAAGGCCTTTATGGCCGAGCCGTCTGGCCGGCCGGCCATAAATGATAGGCTGGTTGAAAAATAAAAGTGGGTGTAGATAATGAGGAGGAAACCCCTCCCCCAAAACCAACAAAAAAGTGGAGAAAAGGAACTTATCTTGTTTTCCAACCAGGTCAGAATATTTCAGCCCAGCCGGGA
The DNA here is from genome assembly GCA_963585895.1 of Sepioteuthis lessoniana. Lineage (NCBI taxonomy): Eukaryota > Metazoa > Mollusca > Cephalopoda > Myopsida > Loliginidae > Sepioteuthis > Sepioteuthis lessoniana. The sequence continues at coordinate 56,279,374 of OY757914.1, forward strand.
GAAGTTGACACAATTTGATGTTGAGTATGGTAAATTCCAATCGTTATGAGAGCGCCTGAAAACAAACTTTTTCTGGTTAAGGTCAAAAAGGACCTAGCATAGCCAAGACTAATGGCTGCCTCCTTGGAAATTATTTATTGTAATTGTTAAAAAATAAATGGGAAAATTACAAATTTGGCACAAGGCCTAAAAAATGGGAGGGGAAGGCTGGTCAACACTATCCTAATCTCTAACTTAACTAGACTCATTCACTGACCAATACATATCTCCAAATTAAAAAAACACCAAAATACCTCAATTAAACATATCACTATCATACTGCATTCACCAAAAACAACAATCACCAAAACAACACTACTGCTCCATGGACTTCTAAACTTATTCCCATATTTACAGAGTGAGGGGAAGGGGAGCAATTTAAAAAAAACTAAACGAACGCTATATACATTTATTCAAAACTCCCCTAAAAAAAACGAAAGATGAATAAAACATATATACATTATGATGGTTAGTATGGGGTCCCCCCCCACGTACTAAAACATGGCAGAAAGAGGAGTTAACCAGTCGAAAATAGTGTCGAAGGAGGAAAAATAATCAAATAAGATAAATAAATGGTATAAAATATAAGTAAACAATAAATATGAATTAACATAAGCCCTCCATCGCACTCCTGGAGAACTCCAATTCCTGTCACCTAACAGGGGGAAGGGAAGGGAGAGTAAAACAAAAGAAGGGGACAAAATTGGGGTGGGGCCCAATGACCTTGCATACTCTAGCTAAGTTAACTAAATTAGGAACAAACTAAATCAAAATGGCCTAAAAAATTCTAACTTACCTGGGCTGGGTGGTCACGTCCTTCCGGTAACTCAAAATTCTTAAGTCCCTGGAATGTCCAAAGTGAAAGTAAGGTTGGCTCCTACCACGCGACACAAGCGCGCAACAGTCACCCACCTTTCGCCAAACTCCAGCGAAGAGAGTCTCTTTCTCTCAGACCGGATTTTGACTTTGATTTGGTGTTTGTAATATGCCACCAGGGTCTGAGAAGAAAAAGACTCATCCTCGTAGAGTTCCTTCTTTCTCGTCGTCCACATCACGACACGCATAACGCCGAGTAAGCAGAGAAACACATAATGTTCCTGTCTGTTCAACCTCGGTACCACATTGCTGCACACAGAACTGGCTTCCAGGACAAAAAACTTTCCATCGAGGATGCGGACCATGTAGCCTTCAAGAAGCTTGCACAGCGGCCGTACGACCGGGCAGTGAAAGAAGGCGTGACTAATAGTCTCCTCCAAATCACCGCACCGGCCGCACTCAGGCGAAATGGCCTGTTGCGCTGCGAACAATTTCTTGCCGACCCAGAGGGCATTCCGAATGACCAGCCAGGTGAGGGAAGCCTCGTCATTATTGAGACACCTCATCCTGGGGGCCCAAGGCCACAGTAAGCGACCCTCCGCCTCCGTCACACCGAGCTCGCCAATCAGACCATCGCTAGCGGCCCCCCTAACTAAACAACGATATAATGCCTTACTCGACAACGGCCGGCTGTCAGAGAGACCTGTCTGCAGCCGAGAGAGAACTTTCAAAGCATGCCGGCACTCGCGATAGAAGGGGCATTCGCGTCTGGGCAAACGATGGGCCTCCCCATCAGCAAAATGCACACTTCTTAGCGACGGGAAAGACTGTTTAGCGTCTTCTTTCCAGACGCTTCCCGCCGCCGTGTCCCGTGAACACATCCGGTCTAGGAAAGTAAGACGCAAAGTATGGCGCCGTACCTCGACGTTAGGTACTCCTAGACCGCCTTCAGAAGGGTGAAGGTAACAGATCTCCCGTCGCACCAAAGGATGTCTCTTAGCCCAGAGAAACTGGAAGAGAATCCTTTCCAGCTTGAATAGGATGGTGGCCTGGATAGGAAGCACTGAAAGTCGGTATACGGCTAGGGAGTAGATGTGCGAACAGCACACCTCTGCCCGACCCTTAAGGGAAAGCCTTCTACGCAACCACAACTCAGTTGCGGCTACGACCTTATCCAGTACTTCCGACCAATTTTTCTCCAATTGAAGATCAGGCCCAAACCAGACGCCGAGTATCTTGCACGGACCGTCTTTCCAAATGAAGGGGCCGGGAAGAGCATAGCCTTTCCACGAGCCCAACCGCAAGCCGACAGACTTATCGCGGTTAATCTTGGCCCCCGTTACAGCTTCGTACCTTCCGATTTCTTTGCTCACCTCCTCCACCTCGGCACTGCTCGTTACAAGCACGCTGACGTCGTCAGCGTATGCAGTGTACCTGGCCACCTCACTGGCGCCAGGTAACGTGAGGCCGCGTAGGACCGGGTTCGCCTTTATCCTGCGTAGAAAAGGTTCTAACGCCAGGATATATAACATGGGCGATAACGGGCAACCTTGCCGAATAGATCGAGTCAGAGTGAAGGGCTCCGACCTTACCCCATTCACCTCCACCACGACTCCGGGGGACGCATAAAGGAGATGTATCCAGGTGCGAAAATCAACCCCAAAGCCGGCCGAAGACAAGACAGCCTCCAAAAAAGCATGGTCAACCCTATCGAAGGCCTTGGACTGATCTAAATTGATCAGCGCTGCATTTCCGTCGACTTTTTCTACGATCGTGCGGACCAGATGAAGACTGTCCTGGATAGTCCTACCCTTCACAGCACAAGTCTGCTCGGGGCAAATCAGACTAGGCAGGAGAGTCTGCAAACGGTTTGCCAGGATCTTCGCCAAAATCTTTAAGTCAGTGTTAAGCATCGTTAAAGGGCGAAAGTTACTAATCCCATCCCCACCATGTTTGTTCTTACGAAGCAACTTCACTATACCCCTGGTGAAGTGTCTGGGTATAGTACCCTGCCTCATCCAGTTGTTATAGGTGGTTGCCAGCAAGGGGACAAACATGTGCGACAACCTCAAGTACACTTCATAGGGCAGACCATCAATTCCGGGGGACTTGTCCAGCCCGACCGACTTCAGTGCATCCCGAATCTCCTCCTCCTTTATGCGCCCCTCACACCCAGCCGCTTCAGCCGCCGAAAGACGAGGAAAGTCGGCAAGATAGGTGTCGAACTGAGCAGAACTCAGTCCGGGCTCCCCGGTGAAAAGCTTCAAGAAATACTGCCGGAACTCACCACAGATGGCTTCGTTTGTAGTTCGACGGAGCCCCTCCGGCGATGTGACACTGGCGATATGCCGATCAGTAGCATGCCTCAGTTCCTCGGCCCGTAATTCCTGGGCCATATTCGTCGCCTCGCACGACATTCTCTTTAACCTAGCCCTAACTACCAGAGCTTGGTACTCCTTAATTTGCAAGGAGGCCAGCTCGGCCTTAGCTACGTTAACTTGCCCACTATCTCCCGCCAAAACTGCCCTATCTAGCTTATCCTTAATCGACCTTTGCTCCGCTACCCTAGCTGACTTGAGTCTCCTACTATAGTCGGTAGCAAAGGATCTAATGCTATCCTTAAGGTTAGCCCACCACCTATTTCCCATAATAGCCCCCGTCAATTCCCGCTTTATCGTTAGTTCTAGCTGGTTCCGGAAGTCAGCCTCCGCCAAAAGGGAAAGGTTGAATTTCCAGTAACCAGACATCCTACATCTAGCCTTATCTAACTTAATCGACACACATAAAAATTTGTGGTCGGAATCTTTATACGGCTCAAAACTTGGACCACCTAAATAGTCTAAGTCGACTCGCTTAACTAACACTCAGTCCAAATAGCTATAAAGCTGGGCCGAGGCGCCCCTACCGGTCCAAGTCCAAATTAACTTATTTGGATGCCTTTCGCGAAATTTGTCAGCGAGATCAAGTCGCTGTACAAACTCGCGAAAATATCTCGCATCCAACGTATTAGTACCCGAACTAATAGCCCCTCTATCTAAATTGGGATCAAGGACGGCGTTCCAATCTCCCACTAAAATTACCCGCTTCGACGGACTAACGTACGGCTCGATGCGCCGGAAAAACGCAGGGAGCTCACTAGTAGCGTTGGGTCCATAAACCCCAATCAGCCGAAACGCCTTATCCTTTATGGTAACGTCCACCACGCAAAGTCTGCCCGCCGGATCTGAAAGAACAAGAGCACACGTGGCGCCCAGACGTCTACTTATCAGCCAGGTGACACCTCTGGAACGACCATCAAAACATGCTGAGAAAGACAAATAGTCCTTCGACAGAATATCTTCATGGAAGTTGAAGTCAAAACGAGTCTCCTGCAAGCAACATATATCAATGCCGCGACGCTGGAGGTATAAAAATAGATGGGATCTTCTCGAATCCGACCTCAGGCCGCGGCCATTTAGACTAGCCAATCTTAGATCCATCATGAACATTACAGGGGTTGAGTGCCCGGACTGAACATGGCTGGGGTCAGGACTCCGACGGTCTGGCTCATGGATCCCGTGGCCATCTCATTATCGATGGCTCCGTCATGAGCGAGACCCCCGACGTCCCGCGGAAATGTTAGTTTTATTGCCCTATAAAGGGAGGGGTGTAAAACAACAGGGACCCTCCCAATGAGCCCCTTACATGATGTGAGATTGTCTTTAAAAAATGATATAGGGCCGAGGGCCTCGTTAGCCTCTCCTAGCATTTTCATCACACCTTCCGACCCTCGGCCCTTTCGGATGACGGTGGTGACCCATGCTCTTGGAAATTTCTTGGGGTCCTCCACGTTATGTCCGTTTACTTCCTTGAAGTTGTGGAGGACCCTCAATTCTTTTAAAAGTTGAGGCTGGACCTTGTGCAAACGATCCAGGGCCCCCTCATCCACCCGACAAATGTTTATGCCGCTGTTATGGCGTGGTTTTTCTTTTTTTTTTATGTGTTTTGGGACCTCATCCCCCGAACTGTCGATGGATGAGCTCCGCTGCCGTTTCTTTGGTGTTGTGGATGGTGATGCTGCTGCTGTTACTGGTGGTTCTGGCTTGGTTGGTGGTGACTCCAACGGCAGCGGAGGGGGGAAGGGTCCCTTTTTTTTTGGTGCTAAAACCGACATGAGAGGTGGAGGCATGGGTCTATGAGGTGGTGTGGTTGGTGGTGGTCGGATGATTCGAGGTTGTCTCGGTGATGAAGGGGTGGAATGAGGGGGTCCTGGTCGCGGAGACGATTTTCGCTCCTGGTCCAGCCTCTTTTTAAACTCCAGTAATTTTTCAAACTTCTCCCGGCCTGGACTAAAAGATCTGACCTTGGGAGGAGTGCGTTGTTTAGGTGGGGTCTTGGGTAGGAGTATATGTTTTGGGGATGATTTTTGTGCATAAGTGGTGGAGGGGCTGTTGGACTTTTTTGATGGGGTCGAACTGTCGGTGCCTACCTGGGACGACTTTTGGGAGCGAGGATCCTCAGGTTGGAGCTTCCTCCCACCTTTTCCCACAGTCAGCCACTCAGCCTTCGCCTCTTCGGAGTTAACCGTAGGGGACGAAGGGGGAGTGGGGTTTTTTTTACCCGCTGGTGTGGGCGAGACTACGGGAGCCTCCTTTTCCGTGTTGCTTTTAACAACAGGTGAGAGGGTATCTGGTTTGTGGTCGGGCTTCTTCGGGGCCTTCTTCCCCGGGCAAACTGCGGAGAGGTGACCAATCTCGCCACAGTGCCAGCAGGCGGGTTTCCTTCCCGATACTATTACGGGAAGCCTGCGCCCTTCCACCTCCAACCAGTTGGGAACGGAGTAGAAGGTTTTCATATCTAACATTATGTCAAACCTCCATTCCCCACGCATTCCATCGTGTGTTGCTGAGACGATGTCACCAAACTGAAGCATATAGGCAGCTAAGTTTGCGTCTCGAAGGTAGCTCGGGACCTCGTATATTGATACCGTGGTCCGCCGTCGCCCCATATATTCTGTTCTAAAAAAATATTCCTTATTCTCTAAGGATTTTTTAGTTAGGGCGACGGCTTCTTCTGTAGTCGGTAACAATATATCCCAGAAAGCGTAAGAAGCACCAGCAATTATAGCTTGTGCTTTTACGCCCAGGCTGGAAATCTGACGGAGAACCATGTCTTTGGCGGGTTTAACGATTTTTCTAGATCGTTTATCCACAACAAAGACAGACACCGTTCTTTTTTTCTGGTCTTGTCTTACCTCCTCCAAATTGAACATAAGGCCATGCTCCTGTACTTCACTGGAGATGGCCTTTGCTCGCTGGAGCAAGTCGTCAACGTCGACCTGTATTTTCGGGGGGGCTGTCCAACTATTCTCTTTTTCATTTTCATTTTTTTGGGGAGATGATTTTCTTTCCTTTTCTGGGGAGGGTAATTTTTGGGGGGATGTTTTCTCTTTTTGGTCAGGGGGAGGGGCATTTTTTGTGTTTGGTGACTTTTTCTTTTTCACCTGGGGGGGAGGGTCACCCTTGGTAGGGGAAAAAAGGGCCTTTATGGCCGAGCCATCTGCCCGGCCGGCCATAACCGATAGGCTGCTTAGACAAAGGGGGAGGGTGAATGTGAAAACAAAAAAAAAAAAAAAATGTGAAAGGGTAAAAAAAACTTAACTTTTGTAAAAACCAACCAGGTCAGAAAATTTCAGCCCGGCCGGGAGAAGTCGTCACGATGAGCAGAATGGTAATCCGTTTGACTGAAAAATGAAATCTTTTTTTTTGAAAAACTGGTCAAAATGGGACCAATGAAGTCAAATGGCTGGCTCCTTGGAAAAGCTAGCTAGCTAAAGATCACCTCTTTTATTGAAGAGTGCATGAGCAGCATGTGGATTGGCTCACTTTACAAGAATGGACCTATCCAACACATTTGCATGTGTGGTGTCCATTCATCTACTTATTCTCAACCAAGTTACTCAGAGGTTGATCTTGGACATCACTCTACTTGAGTTAACCAATATTCCACACAGACGAGGTACACAGCATCTTAATTTTTTTTCCAAACCTTTCCACTGTGTCATCATTAAAGTTGAGGAATTTCTGTGATCTTTTCATTGCCTTCTTGCTCAATAATAGTGTGATATCATCATCCACAACATCACTTATTATTTCTACATCCATTTTCATGGTGACACAAGGTAAAATTACCATTTTTAAGGGTTTTAACTTTACTCCATCCCTGAATTTAAAGGTTTTAGTGCCAACTTGGGTGGGAATTTTCTTTTTCAAATAGTCTCAAGAAAATAATCAAGCCATTTCTTTCCACATACCTTAGTAGTTGCCCAAGAATCCAAAATGGCAGAGTTGATAGTCTGTCTTAGTAATGTGGAATTATCTAGCTTCTCTTGATTGAGCAACACAATGTTTGCAATTTCTTCATAAATTTTAGTGGCATTATCTGTATGGTAGTTATTCTTGTATTCATTTAACAATTCCATATTTTCTTTGGTTTGCCTTTTATTGTTGTTTGTTTTGGAGTAGGGGCAATTGTTCGCTTGATGAAATTTGCATGAACAAATGTCGCAAGCAGTCTGACTGGTTCTTCTTGAATATCGGCCATTATAACAAGTGAAATTATGCATACCTTCCTTCTTGTTGTTGGTGCCTTTGGGTCCATTACTACCAAAAGTAGTTTGTTGACAAAGTGCTGGCCATATAGTATGTCATCTTTGGTCTGGCTGTAGGCTATGTCTCTCTCCTTTTTTACAGAAATGGGTCACTGTGAATGTTGAGCGAGGTTGAATTTCCATTGATTTTTTTAAAATTGACCTGAGAGTATGGTAAGCCAGGACAGGTTCAAGTAATGTTATTTGAAATTCTCTGAGTTTTGATAGGTGTTGTTATGTAGCATGATGTAGAGAAAACTCAAATGCAGTGTAGGTAGGTTTAAGCGTCCAAGCTTTATTTACCGGAAACGTTGCAAGCCTACAATTCTGGTCGTGTTGTAGCCGTAGCTACGTACTTTATAGCATCCCCCTCATTTCCCATTGTTTATTGGTTTGGATTACTTCACACATGAACAAGATTGTGTAAGATGTGCGTTGTAGTCGGTGTGTGTGTATCTTAGGCATGTCTTTGTATGTTCGTGTTTAGTGTTTTTTTGTTGTGTGTATTAGAGTTGGATTGAGGATCCTGCTTTCAGGCTGGTAGTCTCTGATTACAATTACAGTATGTAGTCTCTTAGCCATGTTGGGAGCTTGACAACACGGCTAGACCTGCAAAGTTGTTTCTCATGTGTCAGGGGTTGTTGTGACCCTAGTTTCGCCTGAAGGTTTTTTGTTTCAGCTGGTTGTGGCATGGATGCATGTTGTGGCACTGCGAGTATACTAGTTAGGAGGGTGGTTGGTTCACGGATGTGAATTCTATTCCTTCTATCGAATCTTCCATTTACTTGGACTCCGTAACTGCATGATTCTTCTTTGCCAATGACTGTCCCAGATTCCCAGTTGCTGTTAGGGATCTGTAGGTGGCATTTCATCCTAACAGGCTGTCCTATTGTGAGATTAGGTAGTGGCTTAGTGTGATGGTCATAGTATGTTTTTGCCATTCATCTCTTCCTTATGAGTGTGCTTTGTACCTCTGCTTGCACTTGTGGTGTGTAATCAGTGGTTTTGCAAGGTGATATGGAGAGAGTGTGCCTGGAAAAGAATCTTTGTGCTGGTGAGCTGTGCATACCAGGTGTGGTTGCATTACACCATTCCAGTATGGCTTTCCACATGTCTGTGCCTTCTTTTACTTCACTCAGCTGACGTACACATTCTGTATTGAAAACTATGAGCTTCAGAGCAGGGCTAGCCTGTCCGGAAAGTAATGATGGTGAGTTGCTGTCCACAACTTGGAAGGTGATTTTTTTCTTATTCCTTTCACTTCACAGTGGAGTGTTATTAAGCCCAAAAGTTGAAGTATGGAGTTGTCATACAGCTTCAACTTTCTGTGAGATGGCTGTAGTGGTGCTTTTGTAATGTGTTTGTAGTCAGCAAAGGCCAGCGTACTGCAGCTGGCCCTGGTGTCAATTTGGAATTTGCACGTGATTTTTGTGCTGTCTTCTGGGGTGGATAAGTGAACGTCTGCATGATAGTATTTGCGATCTGACAGACTTCTCAAGGCATAAATGCTTTCATTGCTGCTGAGTGTTTCTGTTTCAACATAGCGCACCTTTGCTGTTCGTTGTGTTGAGGATTTATTTGGCCATTGTGGTGGAGTGGCTGTGCCTGTGATTGGTATACTCTGGCAATATGGTTGCGCTTTAAGCAGATAGCACACCTGAGTCCATAAGCCTGACACTTCCATTTGTCATGGCTCTGTCTGCAGAATTTACAATCTTTTATGAATTCTCATGCCTTTTTTATCAGCCTTGGTGTAGTGGTGGTCTCTGCGGAGTTGTTCAGTTTGCCGAGCTGTTGTTCTGCCTGTTCAGTGCTCCTGCAGATATCTATTGCCCGGTCTAGTGTGAGTCCAGATTCGCTGAGGAGCCTGGCCTAAACATTATTATTGCTGGTACCTGTTACAATTCAGTCACGCAGTAGTTCATCCTTAAGGGCACTGTATTCACACGTTTTGATTAGGTGTCTTAGTTTGATCAGATATGCGTTGAACTTTTCACCCTGTTCCTGTGTACAAGAATTAAACATATATCGTTGGTATATGATATTTTGTTTGGGTTCAAAGTAGTTTATGAGTCTTTCCAAAATTTGTTGTGTGTCTGCTCGTTCCTCTGCTGACATTGGCTGGTTTTTGTATATTTGCAGACATTCCCTGCCGATTGCCGAAAGAAGTGTGCCAACTTGTATGTTTGCTGCTTTTTTTCCAACATCCATCACGGCCGCATAGTTCTCCCATGTTAGTTTGAAAAGTGCCCACTTTTCTCACAGATCGCCATCCATTCTTATTTTTGCTGGTGATGGAATTGCGTATGTCATGTTTATTTGTTGAGGAGGTTTTGTCCAAATTCCGAGCTTGTTTAAATCCATGTGATCCGATAAATGTTTCTTCCATACGGAGATGAGAGTGTACGTAAACACTAGAATATAAAGTATAATATTGCATACATTTACCGACTGTGTTGAAAGTGTTTACAGTGTGTGCTTAGTTCCAAAGAAAAAAAATCCCACTGACACCATGTTATGTTGTGTGATGTAGAGAAAACTCAAATGCAGTGTAGGTAGGTTTAAGCGTCCAAGCTTTATTTACCGGAAACATTGCAAGCCTACAAAGCTGGTCGTGTTTTCCACACACACCGTTTCGCAGGGGGTTGTAACCATAGCTACGTGCTATATAACAGGTGTCATTCAAAGTCTATCAGTCATTAATGGAAACATGTGGTACATGGTGGTAACTCTCAAAATTTTCGTAGCAAATGAACATAAACTGATTTTTATCTTCCAGGAAGAGTGTATCTAGTTTTTTTAATTAGTTTGTCAATGCTGTCATCAGAATGAAGTAGAGCTATGTCCATTTCTAATATGGCTTTGTGAGCTTGACCTTTTTGTGACAAAAATACTGTTCATGCTTTTCTGGCAGGAGGAATGTTCATTGCTAGCTGCTATAAACGCATTTCTTTTTTCCACAAAGCATAAAATTCTGGGTTTAAAGGTGGTGGTTCTAACAGGCTAGAACTCATTTTGTTGTCGTAGGTCTTAATCTCTGCTACCAAATGTTAATAGAAATAAGTAAAATCCAGTCAGGATATAATGTATAGTGATGTTTATTTTACACTAATAACACATATGACTTGTCTCCAAGAGTTCCCTGTCTCTATTGACCCTCTTCCTACTTGTCTGCTGCCTCTCTAGGTCAAGGGGAGATCATTCGTCTTCTAGTCGTCCAATATGAAATGTTTTGGGATGTTAACAAAATGCCATGGAGGAATCCCATGAACAATTGTGTTGCCTCAAGATTTATTGCATAATTTTCCCTCCCTTTTTTGTGGAAATTAGTATTTTGACATGCTAACTTGTTCTTGAATGAAAAATGTACTAGATATTCACCATTTCTGTTTGGCAAGTTGTGTAAGCAGAATTTATTATTTTTATCTTTGCCTATTTAAGCATTCATGTTTCCACCAATGATTAGAACATTGTGTTTATAGATATATCAGACAAGTGAAGATAGCTCATTATAGAAGGTAGTGATGTCTGTTTCATCACTGGCATTGGTGGGACTGTAGCTAGAGATAATTGTTGTGCAGATTTGTCATTAAATGTAGCACACATCATTTTTGGTTGGATTTTCTCTATGCTACTTAGTGATTTTAAGGCATGAGGACTGATAAGTATTCATATACCTCCAATGGTAGCATTGACAGAGTTTTTCCATGCAGATGCTGACAAATATTCATCCATTACTGAAATAATGTTATTTTAGTCTTAGTTCACTATGGTAATATCCTTGTTCTTTCATGCATAGAATGTCTGTGTTATGCTCAGCTGCAGATGCTGCAAGCACTGTTTAAAGTCCTAATGTTAAATATCACTATGTTAAGTTTGGTTTAAACTTGCATGTGTGTTTGGTATTCAATGAAAAAATTGATTTGGAGGCAGAGTATTCTGCCTCCAAATCAATTTTTTCATTGAATTATCTAAACTTATAGACAAGAGAAATTCTATTAGTTTTTTTCTTAGATAAAGCATTGTCAGTTATTATTTATTTTTTGAGTAGTCTTTTATTCACCTTAATTTCTTTGTGCTAAAAAGTAATTCAAATTAAGATTTTTAAAAATCAAATGACTGACATCTAATAATTTTTAAAGATAATTCTACTAGTTTATATAGATAAAAAAGACGGCAAATAAGGGATACGTATTGGCTTTAATTTAAATGAATGCAGTTAGTGTTCTCTTTAGCCTAATTAATGAAGCACTCATTGTGGTTTGACAGGTTTTTAAAATAAAGGGATGTGAGTCAAGTATCTCCATAGGCTTATTCTTTATTTTGTTCTGCATTGCCTACAAAGGACTGTAGAATGACACATTGAAAAATGAATTAGAATAATTCAATTTTGTACTGCAAGTAAGAAAAAACTGGTTCCTATGAAGTCAGAAACACTAGTAGTAAATGTTTTACTTGTTTGATCTATTATACCCAAAGTGTATTTGCCAGATGTAGAGAATAGACATTAGATAAGTTGCTACTCTTCTTGCTAGTGATTTTTAATTCTTATTGGATGCTCTATGAATGTGATTTTGTGCTAAAGTTGGAGTAGTGCAAATATCTAATATCTGAGTATCATTTAAATATTTTGCTAACAAACTGTTTAAAGATTTGCATGATTAGTATTTTCTGCTATTAAATAGTAATTCCCTATCTTATTATCATTTGTATTTTTTTTAAATATTAGTATCTTAGAGAACAAAACTGATAGGTTATAAAACTAAGATAAGTGTCACCTTCAAACTGTGTGAAGTTAGTCATATCTGTCACTTTAGATTCTAAATTCATGGAACAACAAGCTAAACTGACTAATCTAATCTTGAACAGTGGAGTTTTATGTATGCATAGAATGCTCCATCTATTCTTCAGTCATGTTATACTTTTTCATTTTGTTTAATTTTCTAGGATTTTTTCTCTGTTGTAATTAACTGTTTTTTTTAATCTGTAAAGAATAACTTTTTATTAGTTCATATGAATCAGGCTTAATTGCTAATATTAAAATGTCTGCTTTTGTTCGACCATTTGATTGTAATCACTTTCAATATTTTGAATAATTCATAAGCAATTTTTGATGGCAAGTTTGTTTCAATTTTTCTGAAAAGAATTGAATTGACTGTTAAGATTTTTGGCAAAAATGAATCTCTGTTCTTTATATGATTTTAACTCTTAACAATTTGTAAAAATTCATTTTTTGCAAATGTATGTAATTGAATTCAGTATGATTTTTATATATGAGATCTTGCCAATTTCATTATCTTTTAGCTTTCTCTAAGATAAATTATTTCAAAACTTATAGTCTATCGTTTTGATTTTGTGAAGGGAGATTTCTTGCAAAATGAATTTGTAGCATTTTATTCCATCATGTTCACCTCTTTTGTTGTAGATTTTCACTTCATCACACTCTCCTCTTGCTACTATAGATTTTGTTTCATCACACTCACCTCTTGCTATTGTAGATTTTCATTCTGTCATACTCACCTGTTGCTATTGTAGATCTTTGTTATGTCATGTCTCCTCTTAAGTGCCTGAATAGATACTGTTGGCTGGAGCAGTTGATGGTGTCACATTATCTCTGGGAGCAATGTTCTGGCTGCTATTTTCTTAATGGTGCAGTGACACCACTCCTCTATCTCATTACTCTCTGGATTGTATGCACACTGGTATCATACTCACACTCCCCATTTGGCCACAAAGTCCTGAAAATATCCACCACAGAAAGTTGGGGTGTTATCCATTAATATTTTGACTAGAGGAAAGATTTTTGTTGTATAACTGAAACTGCATCCTGGCACAACAGTGGATACCATACAGTGAAATGCATTGGGCCACAATTTGTCAACGTTAGAAAATAATTGCCACCACAATGAGTCACGTCCAAGCTCAGTCACCACCAATTTCCACCAACCTTGAGTTCACCTTTCTTCAACTTCTCACAAGTTTTTATGGCCAATCTAATGGTCACCTACAAAACTACAGGACGCACTCATTGAATGAAATAGTTTGTGCACCGAACTCCAGGATATCTGTTCTTTCAGTGTATGGTGCGTATCTGCTTGGTGGTTAACTGGTCCATTAAGGCAGCGCACATTGACAGTTTTTGTTTCATCATTTAAACCACCACTTCGGTATATGAGTAAGTTTATTTGCCAGATTTTTATCTGATATGGTCAGGTTCACATCGACTACCAAGCCATAAAGTTGACAATCTCCTGAACACTAGCATTTTGCTAGCGGCTTTCATCCTTACTCAGGCTTTATATGTCAGAGTGTTTGTCAGTCAGTGGTACATTCATAGTGAATCAGTGTACACATGTACCACCTTGCCTCACCACTGTAATGTGAGATTAAAACCTTTCAACATGGCATAAAGTTCTGCCAAGTTGATCTTTTGAACATCTCCAGTTAAACAAAGCTAGCACACATCTTCCAGTACCGCACCATTGCTTGCCAATATCATTCCTATTGCCAGGGAGCTTGCATCAACCCATGCATTCACTTCTCTGATCATGCACCAAATTCCTCAGGCAGGTTTATCTTGGTGTACTCTGGTCAATACTTCAACCATCAGTTGCTTGAGAGGAACATCTTTCATGGTGCATTCCACCTGTTCGTTACTATGTTCACCCATCTTTTTATCATTCCTGATACTGCATGGAGCCACCCATAGACAGGAAAATGCTCCACCAACTTCCTGCTGGTGGAGAATACAGCACATCACTTCGGTGTAACAGGAAGCTGAGCTTCCTTGCTTCCACCACAGTGTAATATACACCCTCCGGACCTCTAATCCCAGCACTAGGGTCTCATCTTTTTATCACATAGGGTCCTTGCTAGTCAACCCAAAGGATTCCAGTTTGCTCTTAACTTTATCGGCTAATAGTTTGTCCTCATTCATGCATATGTCATTGACATATGCTGAAGTAGCATTCATCGTCAGCTTATCTTGCTCCAACACCATCTTAATGATAACCTTCATTATTAAGGGTGCCACTTTAAGGTCAAATCCCCGATCCATCAAGTAGTATCTTCTCCTTTTCCCAATTACTGTTTGATATAGCCATAGCGACTCATAAATCTGTATTAGAAGATATGACTTCTGTAGTTCATTTTACTCCCTGCTGTCACCATTCCTTCATTTTCTTGGCTCACATATTTGCATTTGTAGTGAAGGCATCCACATATTGGTTCACTACCTTGTTATCCATTACTGGCTGTACCTTGGTTTTGGTGAGTTGTGTAATGGCCATTAACAGGATCAATCCCCCAGTAGGGTGGAGCCATTCTTGGAGATATGGGATCATCCAGCCATTTTCAATCCCTCTCTGCAATTACTCTTCATACACAGCCCTATTCTCATCAGACACTTTATACTCTGTTATAGTGTTGTGCTGCTGATCTGGTGCTTTATTCTTTGTCTACTTTCACCTTGCAGTACAAGCTCTTCTCCTTGTGATCAAAAGTAGCACAGAAATCTGGTTCCTCAATCATGATGGCTGCACATGATTCACATTTTCTTCCAAGCTATACTTCCCAAGTGGGCATGATATCAATACTGTCTAAATCCCGTATCAATCCTGATCACCAAGAGGCTTTTTATGCACTACCAGTATATTAACCTTAGCACTATTACCTTCCTTTGTGCAGACTGAAACTACTCCAGCTTCCCAGCATGGCTGGGATATATCATTGATTGTCTTGATCTCAATATGTTTTCTACTCTAGGCCTGGCACTGGTTGACAGTGTCTATGGATCAGGAACATCCTGTATCAACAAGAGCTGAATACTGCATGCCATTCACTTGCACACTGATCATGAGCAAAGCTGCATTTACTAACTGAAAGGGGGCAAAGGGTGACAATGATGCCCTGCCTCTGAACCTATTTTTCTGAACAGGATTGTGCTACATAGCCCAGTTAATTATATCAGAAACAATGCATGTCACACTTTTGGAGTCTTGAGTCTTGTTCTCTTCATCGGTTATGACAAACAAGGCAATTTCTGGCCAAGTGGTTAGGTTCATTGCAGTCATCTTGGAAGTTGAGATTTTGCTCCCTTTATCACATGTCAGTTTAACTGCTGCTATAATTGGTTCAAACCCATTAGGACTGTTGCTCGAGCTAAAAGTTGGCAAATGACCTTCAAGAAGATGCATGCAAAAGCTGTAGGACCTGTTCAGGCAACCCATAGACAAAGGTAGCTTTGAGACCTTGTTCAGTCATGCTACCAAACGACACTGAAATCCTTTTCAAATCCACCAAGAATACATCCCCATCTCTCCCAGGCACAAGTGACACTCTACAAACTGTGCATATGCTGCAAATGAGTCCATGGCAAATACAGTGAAAAGTGCCTCCCCTATTGCATTAAAGTCCTTTTTTCTCCTCATTCAGTTGCTGGTAAACAGCAAATGCTCCTCCTATCAACTGCATAGGGATTACACATTCTGGTTTTTCCACCTTGCATTATCGGCACACAAGTTCTGCCTTTCGAATCCATTCAATTATGGGTTGATTGGGATAGATGCTGCTAAACTCAAGTATTAACCTCATGTTGAATGTTTCTGCTATCAAGGCTGAAATAGCTTGTAACGTTTTGTTCCATCACACTCACCTTTTGCTGTTGTAGATTTTCACTCCATCACACTTGCCTCTTGCTATTGTAGATTTTCATTCTGTCACATCTCCTCTTATGTGCCAAAACCACCTCTTTATATACTGCCTCTATAGGAGCCCAACCTGCATGCATGTGGCATCATTTCCACTGCACTCTCTTTAAATTCATGTGTTAATGGCTGCAATTTTTTCCCTATCAAAATGACCCAGCATACTAGACACATTTTCGTCTACTTTGCCTGAGGAGGTAAGTTATCTCTTTTGCCACAGAATTTTTAGTTACAATTAACAAACTATAGCATTTGATCATCAGGAATTCAACAAAGCAATCAAGATCTTAACTTATCATTTTAGCTATATTTATCACTGCTTCTCACCAGACAGGATTTGACACAAAGTTTTTTTTTATGGCAGGGGTTTTAGGGAATGGAAGGTTGAGTACAAGCAGAGACTTGTGCCCTGCTAGACTATGTTGGTCAAAGACTCACCTAGTGCAATGTAAGCCAGGTAACCCTGTAGGGACTTGGACTCACTAAGTGCAATGTGAGTCTGGCATGTATACCTGCTCATAGCTTAAAGTAGACCATTGAAAAAGATATATAAAATGAAGGTACCATTGTTAATGGTTTTGCTTCTAATTATTGTAAATTGATATCTGATTATTTTAGAGTCAAAGCAAATCTCGACAGTAAGCTGAATTTACTATTCAGTCTTTCATAACCATTTGTGGACATTCACTGTTGCAAAATGTAAATGGATACATTGATATGAGAGGATTCTCATTGATTAAGAATAATGTTCAATCTCCTGATATTCTAATGCTGATCAACTTGAAACTGGAGCCATATTGTGTACCATGAAAACAAATTTCCTACTTTCACTACTAACAACCTGTATGGTCTGCATGAAACCAATGGAAAGCACATGATATTTGTTTTTATTTCGACTAATGTAAAACAGCAGTCACTATCATTTGACCAAATACTTGCCACTTTTCTCATCTCTACAATTTCCTTTATTTCACAACTTATGATACATTTTTTTTTATTAAATCAAATTTATTACTTCCGATGAAATAGCCATGTATTCTATACATGTAAATTTTTGGTGGTGCTTGAAGCAAGTCTGTCATTTTATGATGTAATGAAACCACTTGAAATTAAGGTCTGCAGTATTTCTTTGTTTTATCTTTTTGTTGTAAGGGTTAGGTCACACTAATATACTTGTGTATGTATGTTATATGATTGAGAGAGAGAGAGAGATTGGAGGTGTTAAACACAAAGAACTCAGACTTTAACATTCTGCATACGGTGACGCCTTTATTACACCCCTCTTCTTACACTTGCACATAAATCAATATGGCCGTTTGTTTACTTCCCGTCATCCAATAATGCCTTCTCTTCTCGAGAGTATCAGGGGAGATAATTTGCATACTTAACAGTTCTTCCCCCTTTTTCTTTTCATTTCTGTAGGGTATAAGTTCTGTAAAAGAAAATAAGAAAGTGTAACAACATTAGGCAGAGGACTCTTTCGGCTCAGACATGAACCCCAGGATCTTAAATGAAGACTCTCCTTTCTTTGTCAAGGGTGGGCAATTTGTGTGTTAGTTGGTACCCAAGAGATCTCTGCAATTTCTTCTCCTTCAAGCATCTCTCTCTTTTTTTTCTTTTACTATTTAAATCTTCTTCAATGTCACTGGAATCAAAATGAGGCCATGTGCCATTCATATCGTTTAGTAAAGTTGTATTTGCATCTTTGTTGAAGAAAGAAGAATTGGATTTTATTTCTGTAGCCAATTTCATGAGGATTTTTCTTGCAAGTTGAACCTGGAATTTTTCCAAGCAATTTCTTCTTTGCAGAATGTTGTGCATGGCAAATAACTTTTGCAACCGAATCCTCTTTATTCCAATTCTCTTTCTCATTCATAGTTTCACTTAGTTTGTCATCAACTTCAGCATCATATTGTCTATAAGAAATAGATCCTTTTCCTGGAGTACAAATTGTTTCTCTTCTATGAACATCAGGAGATAAAAAGTTGCATTCTAGAGTAGGTAATGATTTCATCCCATTCTTGCAGATTTTTGCTGATGTAGGATTATTGAGATCAACAAGCTGACTCTGCGCTAATGGCTTTCTGTTTGTACACTTGGCCTTGATTCTTTCCTTGGGTGCTGGCTTATACAAAGACTTTTTAGAAATCCCAGAATTTGAACCACTGGTTTCTGACGCCATATTAAAATTTCCAAAAATAGGTTTGGGTTCAGTCTTTTTGTAATGAATGCATAGTTCACAAGAATTTGGGAGTGTCTGCAAAATTTTTATGAATTCAGAATCTGTCACTCCTGCATTTTTAACTAAGTCACACAATTTCTTACTACTAGGATGATTAAATTGTCTATGTAACTTTGTTGCAATTTTAATTTTTTTTGGCCGTATTTTTAGAAGAGATTTCTTTAATAAAAGGTATGTGTTTGAACTTACATTTGTCTGGTAGAGGCTTGGTAATAGGAATGTAGTAATGTCCAGACGGTGTGCAGCTTAATGGAATTTTCTTTTTTAACATTGTAACAGTGTCATCTTCAAAATTGAGGCAAGTTCCAGCCTTTTTCATGGTGTCTTTACTCAGGAGGAGTGGAATGTCTGAGTTCACCACATCTGTGATAATACTGACTTCAATATCAGCGATAACACATGGTAGAATCACCTTGTAGAGTGAGTTCAGTTTATTCCCATTGCTAAATTTAAAGGTTCTCACTCCTTTTCTTTTTACTATTTTTTTCTTTTGTGCATCTGTTAATGTTTCAAGAAAACATTTATACCATTTTGTTCCACAAACCGTGCTGGATGCACCACTATCTAGAACCGCAGAGCCTAGTGTCTCACCCAAAAAAAAGTCTCCGCCATTCTTACGTTTTTGCTGACTCATTAAGAACACGTGCGACACGGATAAATCTTCCTCTATTTCGACACCATCTTTCTTCCTGCTACTATAACCATAAGGACAATCATAAGACCAGTGAAACCTGCAGCCACAATTAAAACATACTGTAATGTTACCTGTTCGGTCTCGCGGATTTAACTTCTTTTTGTTCGTGGAGCTTGTTTTATTCTTATATCCCTGTCATCTTCCAGCGCAGATTATCTTTTCTCGCGAATTATTTAAACGCAAATCACGTTGATATGAGGAGCGGCCATAATATACTGCAGTAGGGTCCATTTGGTTATCTTCTGTATAGTTAACAATATCCATTTCGGGTTTTTTTTTGACAGGTGAAGTATTGGGTGATGAATCACTAGAAGAATGTCCCTGCATAATCTTCCGTAACTGTTTCGATATAGAAGATAGCGTTAATTCGCTGACTGTAGCTTTGACCAATTTTTCGTTATCCGGGGTGATATTGGCACTCTTTAGTGCTCTGAATGCGAGTACAGGTTCTGGTAAAAGAATGTTAAAGTCTTTTAATTTGGCGACAAGTCGGCCAAATTCAATCAAAAAATCTTCTAATGACGTCCCAGACAGTCTCTGATAATTTTCAAATGTTTCGTATGCTCGAAAGGCAG
Organism: Sepioteuthis lessoniana; assembly: GCA_963585895.1. Lineage (NCBI taxonomy): Eukaryota > Metazoa > Mollusca > Cephalopoda > Myopsida > Loliginidae > Sepioteuthis > Sepioteuthis lessoniana. The sequence goes on from OY757914.1 coordinate 56,299,073, forward strand.
ACTGGTTTATATCTTCCAGAAAAAGTGTATCCATTTTTTCATATAACTTTTTCATTCCATCCTCAGAATTAAGAACCGCAGTATCTAATTCCAAAACAGCCTCTCTTGCTGTTCCTTCCAATGACAAAAACACCATGAGGGTTCTTTTCGTTTTATCCAGTGAAGTGGCTAGTTCCCATATTAACATTTCCTTCCGCCATGTACTGTATTTATCTTTAAGCAATGCGGGTGGAGGAAAATACTTAGAAGCCATAGTGTCTTTTAGCTCTGCTACCATTGTTAAACACAAAGAACTCAGACTTAAACACTCTGCATACGGTGACGCCTTTATTACACCCCTCTTCTTACACTCGCACATAAACCAATATGGCCGTTTGTTTACTTCCCGTCATCCATGTAGAACGCAACAATGTACAACAACAATAACAGTGACAATTATAACAAGCAACACTTACCTGAGGTCCAGTATAATCAAGACTAATGCTACTGACAGGGTTGGTATTTATGAACAGACATAGCCAATCAGATGTTCTAGCCAATCACAATCCAAGGAATGGACCGGCCAATGTGTGCACATTGGAATCTCCCAATGTGCCATAAATAAGCTCTTTCATTGAAGACTGTTACTTTAGTTCTAGCCTTGCTAAAGACGTTGCTCTTAGCCTAGCTACTGACTACAAGTGTGTTTCGTATTTCAACATGGCGCTGTAGACAGGATCCGACCTGACTGACTGGGAGAGCATTTTTACCAATGCAGGCATAACCACGGCCTCTGCAAAGATCTATGCGCAGACATTCTCAAGCGAGGGCATCACAAGGGACACTATACATATGCTGGACCGAACGATGCTCAAGGAGCTCGGTATAAAGAACATGGGAGAAGTACTCATCATACTGAAGTTGGCCAAAGAAAATCCGGCATCACCAACCACTCATGTAAAACCGACCGCCAAGCCTCCTCAGCTTAACTCAGGAATGACACCACAGCAGTTTCGGAAATTCAAAATTGACTGGGACGTATTCACAAAGATGACCAACCTTTCTGACACACAAATGAACGTCCAACTATATAACTGCGCCGAAGAAACTGTCCAGAACTCAATCATCAACACATATCCTGAGTTCTTCAATGCAGACCCAAACAAACTACTAGACATGCTTGAGGTTTTGGTCACGATGAAGTCCAATCCCATCGTACACAGAATCTCTTTTTCGTCTATTGCACAAGGTGATGGTGAGCCTGTCAGCGATTACCTGATTCGACTGAAGTCAGGAGCAAGGGATTGCAACTTCATATGTCCCAACTGTGACCACGATTTATCCGGCATATACGTTAAGGACCAGTTCATTCGGGGTATAGCCAACGATGCTCTACAAGCAGACTTGTTGGCTAAAGCGGGATCGCTGGAGACCCTAGAACAAAATGTGAGCCACGCCCAAGCATTCGAGATGGCACTGCGGGACCAAAACAAAATGTCCAGCATCTTGGACATAGCAAGGCTTCAGATGTCGGCATATCGCCAACAAAAACGGACTCAAAACACGATCCGACCAACTGCCACCAATAACCGCAGAAGGAACATCATGGAAATACAGTCCCAACGTAACGCATGTAGGGGTTGCGGTAGTTTCCAACATGGTAAGACTGGGTCAGGCGATCGACCACGGATGTGTCCTGCATGGGGTCAAACATGCAGAGCATGTGGCAAAGAGAATCACATTGAAGGAGTCTGTCAACCAAAGGGCAGAGTAAGACAAGGGGCCGTATGGAGTCCAGAGGACGAGGAAGCCGTCATGGATGCTCTCATTGCCCACATGGTATTCGACCCGGCAACCAACACCTATAAACCGGGCAACCATATCAGCCGCGAGGAAGTGGAAGCAACACTTATCCCATTCTCTCCGTGTCCGGATCCAAGACGGGCCGAGGACATTCCCTCTTTTCGTCCTACCAAACTAAGGATCTACCCAGACAGTGGTGCAACAATATGCCTCGGCGGGACAAAGCATCTGAGACACATGGGAATATCAGAGAAGAACTTGGTCCCCTCAAGCAAGAAGGTGCGCACGGTTGGAGGATTCTCCTTGACATGCCAGGGCTGGCTACCCGTCGCCTTCAAAGTGGGAAAAAAGACCACAAAACAGGCACTGTACATATGCAGAAATGTACAGATACTGTACTTCAGCAAAGATGCATGCATGGATGTGGGTATACTGCCCCCTTGCTTTCCTAAGCCCATGACATCACCACCCTCGCTCATCGATCCAATAAAATGCGATGCTACTTATTCAAGACCACGTCTTTCTGAAGTAGACCTCTCTGAAGAACAAAAAACAAAAACAAGCTCCAACTACCCTAAAACTCCTCCATTCTCGCCAACCAGCGAAAACGTGCCCAAACTGAAGGAATGGTTGTTGGAAAGGTTTGCCACCACGGTATTTAATAGCAGCGGGAAATTTCCAGCCATGTCCGGCCCTCCAGCCCACATCCACCTAAAGGAAGGCTCAACCCCCAAAGCTAGACACAGCCCGATTCCAGTACCATACCACTACAAGGAACAGGTAAAGGAAGCTCTTTGGGAAGATGTCAAAAGAGGCATCATCAGTCCCGTACCCATTGGTACCCCTACTGATTGGTGTAGCACCATGGTGATCACCGCAAAAAAAAACGGGAAACCAAGGAGGACGGTGGACTACCAACATTTGAATTCCCAATGCAAGCGGGAGACACACCACACTAGCTCCCCATTCCAACTCTCACTCCAGGTACCACCAAACACAAAGAAAACAGTTCTGGACGCGGTGGATGGCTACCATTCAATACCCCTAGATGAAGAATCTCAACCTCTCACGACCTTCATCACAGAATGGGGTCGTTTCATGTATCTCAGAATGCCCCAAGGGTATGTAGCTTCGGGTGACGCCTATACACGAAGGTACGATGAGATAATTAAAGACATCCCGCGCAAAATAAAGGTCGTTGATGACACCCTCCTTTATGACAAGACCATAAAAGACGCCTTCTACCATACCCTAGACTACTTGTCACTATGCGAGGCGAATGGAATAGTCATCAACAAGGATAAATTCCAGTTCTGCCAAGACGTAGTCCAATTCGGAGGCCTCCAAATAACATCAACAGGAGTGACCCCTTCTAACGACTTGCTGAATGCAATTTCCAGCTTCCCAAGCCCTAAAAACATTACAGATGCTAGGTCCTGGTTCGGGCTTGTCAACCAAGTAGCATGGGCATACTCGTTAAGCCCTATAATGCTACCATTCCGAGAACTTGTAAAAAAAAACTCCAACTTCGCTTGGAATGAAGGTCTCGAAAAGGCATTTCAGCAGTCTAAGCAAGTTATAGTGGGGCTAGTAAAAAAAGGAGTCACCACTTTTGATATAAATAGAACGACCTGCTTAGCACCTGACTGGAGCAAGGATGGAATGGGCTTCCTACTATTACAGAAGCACTGCACATTGTTGAAATACGAAACACACTTGTAGTCAGTAGCTAGGCTAAGAGCAACGTCTTTAGCAAGGCTAGAACTAAAGTGAATCAGTCCTCAATGAAAGAGCTATTTATGGCACATTGGGAGATTCCAATGTGCACACGTTGGCTGGTCCATTCCTTGTATAGTGATTGGCTAGAACATCTGATTGGCTATGTCTGTTCATAAATACCAACCCTATCAGTAGCATTAGTCTTGACTATGACTATGCTGGACCTCAGGTAAGTGTTGCTTGTTATAATTGTCACTGTTATTGTTGTTGTACATTGTTGCGTTCTACATCTCCCCTCCCCCCCCACGGGTGGGCTGGGTTGCTTGGGAGGTGTGTCTCTCTTTTATGCCTGGTTTGTTGTGTGGTAGCAACCTAGAGAGAGCTCGGGGAATCCTTGATGCTCGAAGTCGTGGGGATATGTGTGTGGTTTGTTGTTGGGGTCTGGTTGCTGTGCATGTGCTATCACAGGGAGACAATGGGGGATGTGTGACTGTGGCATTAGTTGACGGGATTCTTGGTCCTAGTGTCGCACTTGGTATCGGGGTTGGTGTAGGCTTGAGATTGCACTTTTTGAGGAAGCGACGGTTCCTAAGTGTAATTCTTCCGGAGCCATCAACCCTGATTTTGTATTGACGCTCAGGTAGAGCGGAGATTATCTTTGTTCCTACTCCACCGCCGGCTCCGGGATTCCATCCCGTCGCAACCATTCCTTTACAAACCACATCCTGAATGGATAGCGGCAGCGCAACGCCGCGAATTAATTCTTCAGAAACGCAATGCTAAGTTGGTAGAAAGATACAACAGGCATACTCACAACCTATGCCCATTACAAGCCGGTGACACTGTCACCATTCAAAACCCACTTAATCGCCGGTGGAACACCACAGGAAAGATAATCTCCGCTCTACCTGAGCGTCAATACAAAATCAGGGTTGATGGCTCCGGAAGAATTACACTTAGGAACCGTCGCTTCCTCAAAAAGTGCAATCTCAAGCCTACACCAACCCCGATACCAAGTGCGACACTAGGACCAAGAATCCCGTCAACTAATGCTACAGTCACACATCCCCCATTGTCTCCCTGTGATAGCACATGCACAGCAACCAGACCCCAACAACAAACCACACACATATCCCCACGACCTCGAGCATCAAGGATTCCCCGAGCTCTCTCTAGGTTGCTACCACATAACAAACCAGGCATAAAAGAGAGACACACCTCCCAAGCAACCCGGCCCACCCGTGGGGGGGGAGGGGAGATGTAGAACGCAACAATGTACAACAACAATAACAGTGACAATTATAACAAGCAACACTTACCTGAGGTCCAGTATAATCAAGACTAATGCTACTGACAGGGTTGGTATTTATGAACAGACATAGCCAATCAGATGTTCTAGCCAATCACAATCCAAGGAATGGACCGGCCAATGTGTGCACATTGGAATCTCCCAATGTGCCATAAATAAGCTCTTTCATTGAAGACTGTTACTTTAGTTCTAGCCTTGCTAAAGACGTTGCTCTTAGCCTAGCTACTGACTACAAGTGTGTTTCGTATTTCAACAATCCAATAATGCCTTCTCTTCTCGAGAGTATCAGGGGAGATAATTTGCATACTTAACAGGAGGATTACTTTTTTTTCTTTTTCTTGAATAAGCCTATAATAATTTTGTTTCAGTAAGTCACTTAATTATTGATTCATATTCCTCTGCCATCCATTTGAAGTTCTACTATTGAGTTATATACATGAATATAACTAATAAACATATGAATTGACTAATGATGACTTGTCTTATCAGCCTTATCATAGGGTGTAGTAGGGTTTTTTTTTACATGAGGTAGGAGATGTTTCTTTTCCACATTTGAATATGTACATTATATATAAATTAGCAAAAAACCAATCCCTTAGAAAATTTTAAAATATTTCAATAATCTTTCATTTTTCTTAAAAGATTTAGAAACCAATTCATAAAATAATTTCTCATATCAACCCAGAATGTGGTGATAGAAAGTAACAATAAGATGGATAAAACAAATTATCAAAATATTAATAAATTTAGAATAAATAAGTTTATATTCAGAATTATGTGAAATTATTGAATTATGTTTAAAATCGTTTCTTTGTGTAAAGATTAATTTGTATTTTTACTTTTGATTTTAAACTTCAACTTAAAGCTATTTGGAAAAGAAAAATACTTTACATGATCAGGAGTAAAAAATCTGTATAAATGCTTCAGTTTTGTGGGGTTTTAATTTAGAAGAACTCTTTCTCTTCATTTCATTTTGGTTGTAAAATGAAAAAATAAAGGAAGTGGATGTTTTTATCAACACTTACTTTAATGTTGAACAAAAGCTGCCGCTACTATTATTATTATTATTATTCATAAAAGATAGCTGAATGCAATAAATATTTATCAGTTTAAACATGTACATTTGTTCTTTCCTTTTTTTTCCCTATTCTCTTAAACTTGTTTTAATCATTTAAAATTATAATTTTCAATTATAAATTGAATTACTATGACCACAAAATCCAGCAAGCAGGCACTGCTCGTGATGTACAAAACCACTGGACAGCTGTTTCAACTTTATTAAGTCTCATCAGCAGTGTATACTATGTATAGATATGCATATATGTCTATTTCCTTGTCTATGAGGTTATGATTACATGGATTTATATCTTCAATCCTCTTGGGAAGACATAGCCTTGGAGATGACCATGTCTTCTGTAAGAGTATGGATGTAACTGCAAGACACATCAGGTTAATTGGCCATGCATTTACTATAACTAGTTAATTTGGCATCCCTTGTGTGCAATGTGGACTTGTTGTCAGTGGTAGAGTTTTAGCTCTGCATTCTATGGTCGCTGGTTTGATCTCCAGTAAGGTCGATCACTAATGAGGTCAAAACAGCTGTTCAGTGGTTCTGTATGCTGTGCAAAGTGCTTGCTAGATTTTCTGGTCATGGTAATTCAATTTATAAATGGCCAGCATGAGTTGTATCAAAGTGATATTTTAGAATAATTCATGTTTAAGTCTATATGAATAAAAGAAAATAGGATTTAACCTATAATGATTTTCTGTGAGCTATGTAGGTATATCAATAGACCTAATAGTCATAAGACCATTTATTTTACATTAATATTTAATTTTCAGTTAAGCTTTTTGTCAGTGCACTAAATTCAGTAGTATATATTAATAATATATAGTAAAAATTTCGGTTTAATATTCTAATAATTTTCAGTTTGCACACATTGAAAACTTTCTTTTGCACACATTGAAAACTCACTATTTGGCACAAGTTGGAATTTACCTTAAAGGAAATCTGTAAACCTTAGTTTTAAATTAGTGAAAAATTAGCTTTAAAAGCTAGAAAGCAAAATCTGACTTATAAAATGCTGCTTTATTGAACAGTTTATTGCTTGAAGCAAGAAATATATTTAAAGATCTGTTCAGAACACTTTTTCATGCACTAAACATAACACTTTACACTTCATATGCCTACAGATGATATATTATTTTTATGCTAGTCTGTTTTAAACTATTTAAGTATATTTAACAATTATGTTAATGCTACTTCAGAAAGATTAATATAAAGAAAATCTTATTCCAACTTTAAAACCAAATAACATTTAAATTGAAATTACTATGTTAAAATCCTGAAAACTTTTTATTCTGGTTCCAGGTTAATTGATTTTCTGGAGAATAATATTTAGTAATGTTAATGCAATATATAATAGTGAATGTAGAAAATAATTCTATTGTAGAGAAGAGGAAAATCCCGTATTTTGTTTTGGCGTGCAATTTAATTCAACACTGAATTTCACCCAATCAGGATGACTTATCCTCTTCAGCCCGGACCTTCATTTCCGGCTAGCAAAACGGGTGAGCGGCCAAACCCAGTCTCTTCGGCGTGAGACAGCGACCAGAACAGACGTTCCTCTGGACGTCCCTGCTTAGCGATGCTTTTTAGCTAGACAAGCCACCTAGTGTGGACACCTCACTGTGGCTTTAACCCTAGCAGCAGCAACATGGACACTCAACGAGGGAACCATCTAATTTATGGATTCTTTACGAGGAATCCCAGTTGAACATAAATTAGAAACATACAACATGCCTCGGACAGGCCCAACTTTGTGTCACCCCAAAAATCCATTTTAGTGATGTTTGAAGTGAGTATTATTGTTTAGCGAGAGGAAACCATTTTTTTAGCCAGAGTTTTTGTTGTTGGTAAGCGAGGAATGGTTGTAACGTATGTGTGTTTACGTTGTGTCGTTTTCTCACTGAGCGTGTTGTTGGATATATAAAGGTGGATGAAGAAGTAAGATGCCGAAGGTCGAAAGGTGTTGTTATGAATAGTTTTTATTTGTTTTGCAATTCAGAAGGTGCCATGCGGGGTTACCAATTTATAGCGTGACGAGAAATTTGTTAAATTGTTTAACACTATATTTTTTTAGGCACACAAATGAATTATGAAACTTTTCTTTATCAACACAACAACGAAAGTTCTTTATTTGCAGCTTTGAATATATGGTTTGCGTTTGGTGCTGCAAGACTCGTGGAGTTTAGGCTTGTTAGTGTTGGAGACGAAATGGCTTAGCGGGATGTTGAGATGGCAGCGTGTTGTTGGACGTGTGAGGGATTGTGTTCATAGTCACCGTGTAGTTTTGTATCTGGTATTTGGGGGAGAGTATGCGTTATCTCCATTAATGTGGACCAAGAGTGAAATATGAGCTAGTGTGTCGAGAGCGGAGTTATGCTCAGATTGACATAGCCAATTTTTGGGGTGACATGAAGTGGTGCCTGTGGAAGGCATGCTGAATGTTTCTAATTTATGTTCAACTGGGATTCCTCGTAAAGAATCCATAAATTAGATGGTTCCCTCGTTGAGTGTCCATGTTGCTGCTGCTAGTGTTAAAGCCACAGTGAGATGTCCACACTGGGTGGCTTGTCTAGCTAAAAAGCATCGCTAAGCAGGGACGTCCAGAGGAACGTCTGTTCTGGTCGCCATCTCACGCCGAAGAGACTGGCTTTGGCCGCTCACCTGTTTTGCTAGCCGGAAATGAAGGTCCGGGCTGAATAGGATAAGTCATCCTGATTGGGTGAAATTCAGTGTTGAATTAAATTGCGCGCCAAAACAAAATACGAGATTCTCTACTCTATTCTTACTTGTTCTTTTGAATTCTGTAGGGGTATCTTTTTTCTACTGCTAAATATTTAACAAATGGATACAAGTACCTACTTAACTTTTACTTTTTAATCTTGATAGATTTTTTTAAATTCTTTTTAGTTTTGGGAATCTGTTATTTTCTAAATTCTGCTAATATGCATTTACTGGACTTTAGTCTGTCATTTTAAGAATATATTTTGTAGATTGAATTGGAAAGAATTGTTTTAAGATATCCTTTCTAATTGTTGGTTCTTGTTTTGTAATTTGTTATAAATTAAGTTGTTGATACCTACATCAAGTTCAATATGAAATGAATTTTAAAAGATTGAAATCTTGATTAATCTGAATTGGATATCTCCTCTTAAAACACATTGCTTTATAAAAAGAAGGATGAAATTCCTGGCATTAACATGAATAAAAAGAAACATTCATGTAAATTATTTTTAAATGAAATATATAGAAATAGTTCACTACAAAAAAAAACCCCTGATAATAACAAAAATCCATTAATTCTAATTCAATTTCTTTTATGACAGTATCACTACTGATAAAGCACTTAGTCACCCTCTTTTTGACTCTTCTCCCAACATTGAGCAATGGTTACAAGATATTTTCCGAACTGCTAATAGGGACTGGTCTAAATGTCAATTTATCATACTAAAGTATGATATCAGTTATTTTGTTCTCATCAGTCAATATTCAGGAATACAACATTTTGCAGAAGAAACATAATACTTTAATAGAAGTTTAAAGATGAGTACATCTATTTAAAATATCTATTAAATATTCTTTGTTCTCCTATCACTTCAATATAAATGAAAAGATGTTAAAATTTATCATGACTTTTTTTCTTTTTTGTTCATTCATCTTTATTGCAAATGACATAATAGCATTTTTCCAAGAACCTTTTTGTTTTTGCTACTTCTTTGCAGTTACATATCCTGACTTTTCAATAAATTAAGACTAGATTAAGGTTCCTTGCATTAGTGCATACAATTCATCCTAATCAACAAACAATCTCTCTCCAGAAGGATTAAAAAAAGACCTTCCACAGTTTTTTTTAATTGTTTGCTTATGACATAATATCATTTTAAGAATAACCATTACAATTAGTACAACTATTATTTTGGGCATAAGGGCAGTTCCAGTGACAGAGATATTCATAAAACAAAATGACTGTCAAATATTATTTTTAGACTTTGCTGATCCTCATTTTTACATAGTTGATGAAGCATTAAAAGAATTTCTTCCTATAAATACACACAATAGCCTCCATCATCAGTACCAAACAATATAACTTCATTTAAAAACAAACTTATTTTCTAATAAATTATGCATATTCTTATAGATAAAATTCAGGGATTTATATATCTATTTGTAGATAATGATATTGTGACCAAGGCATATTTTAAAGAACTATATTGATACTGTATTTAGATCACACAATTTTGGTTTTCCTAAAAGAAATGTATAATTTTCTTTGTTATCTATCATTGTTGAAAAATCATAATTCAAATCAAGTCACCATAACAATGATACCAAACTCCTACAAATACAGTAATTTCTAGGATTTATCAGTTTTTACAGTACATTTCATGAAATGCAAATCCCAATAAATAAGTTATTAGTGAAATGTGTCAAAAGGAATTTGTTGTAGGAGTGTAAAGAAGCTTTCACAGAAGTAAGTTTATTTGCTAAATTGCTCAGTGTTATAACTTTTTATTTTTCCTAGATAGAAATGAAAAAAAATGTAAGTATATGTTGTACACTAATTCATTTGTGACACTATGGACCTTTGGTGTGGTAGTATATAGGGTTAGATATATGTGTGGTTTAGAGTTGACCATGGTTGTAGATGTGTGTGTGTGTGTGTGTGTGTGTGTGTGTGTGTGTGTGTGTGTGTGTAAGCATACATTGAGCATGTGTATTGTGGATATATATATATATATATATATATATATATATATACTTACCACATTTTGACATTTTTTACCAATGATTTCAGTGGGAGATTTGTGTTTTGTGAAGTGTGTATGTGTGTATAAAGTCAAGGTTTGTGTGGTGATAAATTGGAAGTCTGGTCAAAAGTTTGAAAAAGAGATAAAATCTAAATCTGGTGAAAATGTTATTTAAATGAAAAGGTTTTTTTTTTAAGTGTCTATCTGGCATTTGTGGCACTGTAGTCTGGCAGATAAGGGTTGAGTCATTTCTAAGCAACCAAGATTTGGGTCATCCATGTCCAGAAATTGAAAGGGTTGTGGCTCTATATATAAGTTGAATTTTAAAAGATGGCAGTTTGAGATCAGCCCAGATGGGAGTCAGTTTATTGGCAGTGACCAGAGAGACATAGAAGATAGTTTGTTTGCTACAACCAGACATAGCAGTGGCTGGTGAGAGTTCATGATACACACCAAAGAGAAGGGGACAGAGTTATCTAAAGGTTCTTAATGAACTCCCTTCCCTCATGTCCATGGGTAGGTCCAGGCCTTCAAATCATGTCATTTTTGACACTGCCTTGGGCTTTGTGCACCTTGATCAGCATCTTCAAAACTGTAATGATCTCAGTATGGAGCCAAAACATCACGTTGCAGAAAGGACACAAAGCCAGCAGAAGTGGTTATGTCACACATTTTTAATCATAATGTTGAGACATTTTTAAAATTGCTAAAAATTCTTATAACAAATACTTCAACAATAGCACAGAAATATATTTTTATTATGAGAGAATACTATTCAACATGTCAAGTTCTTGACCTACCATTATCAATCAAGCTGGATATGTTGAGGACACTTAAAGCAAAATCTCATGCCCATGGGAGAACATCTTTAATGATAAAACAACAAATTATAAGAATACTGGACCAAATTATTTATGAAATAATGGAAATACCTCATTTGAGAACTTTAGATAACATTTGTAAGAATATTCTATTATAATTTCAACAAAGTGATGAATGGTGGAAATATATATTTGAATTCTAATCTAATAAAAATTTCATTAAATTAGTAATTTCTGTCATTAATATGTATTATCTTTTTGTTTTAAAGTTTCTGTAATGCATTTAAAAGAATCTAAAATATTTTAAAAGAACTATGAAACATACTTTTAATGAAAAATGTATGTGGTTTTACAAATCGTATTAGATTCTTTTTTCTTTTAAAGTTAATGACTGTTTAATGATATATGAAATATAATATACCTGAAGAAATTTTATAGAATAAATGCATAATTATTCCTCAAATTCAAATTATAAATAACATTCTGAGATAATGTTTCAATTTCTAAATTTTAGATTTGGTGAATTAACAACAAAACATGTCTAACAAAAAAATTAAATATAACTTTACTACAGCAACAACAACAACAAAAACAAAATCTAATTGAAAAATTGAAGATTTGGTTGTATGAAGTAATTAACTCACTTTTGTAGGTTAATATATTTATTCTATTTTTTAAATAAAATGAGTCAATTTTTTAGTAGAGTGGTTTGATTTACAATACTGTTGGTTTGAAGAAGGTCAGTGTTTATAGCTACACTAATACAGTTGAGAATATCTGTAAAACCTATGAATAAACCAATCACTAATTTAAAAAAACAACAGTTTATTAATGATATATCAACCTTTGAAGGTTATTTAATGCCAAACCCATCCTTCTAGAACAGTTGTAGTACTATTCAATCCATAGCTGGGAGGATAAGGGGGTTCATACCTTTTTCAAGGGTATTTGTCTGAAAGTGTAATAGCGCGACTGGAGTTCAAACTCATTTACTACGATTCCACAGTGTCCATTTCTTTAATCATTACACCACAAGGACACCTCCCAACAGTTTATTAAGAAAATAAGATTGAAAATGAATTATAAAATAGTTATTCATTTACAATTTTATCTCTTCTAAAAACTTTTTTAGTAAGTGATTTATTTAAAGCAAAATATGCGAACTAACTGACCTTATAAGGAAAAATTCATGACCTTTGTCAAGTTATATAGCAGGCTACCCATAAACTTTTTGAAGTGGTTGTTTTGCCAGATCCAAACATACATCACCTTTATATATAGATATAGGATAATAAACAGAAGTAGTTAAACAAAGTCTGAAATGGAATATCAAATATAGTCTTAGACTTGTATAGAATATAATAATTTTTTTCATTAAGCTATTGATATATTCTATTTATTTTGAAAAATATGAATATTTACTGCTTATCCATTATAATATTAAAACAATCTTTAGGGAATGAATATAAAATATTTGGTTTACAAAATAAGTGCTTTAATGTGTTAAAAAAAGCAACAGTCTTAATGCAAACTCTCTGCACATGTCTAGCTGTATAATAAATATCTATGTTGTATTACAACTAAGCATATACAAGTGTACATATAAAAACTGGTGCTTGTTACTGTAGAATATTTGGCCTCACTTATAGGTTATTAAAACGCTTATTTTGCAAATCAATGACTTTTTATTGATTCTTGATTGGTTGTTTTGATATCATTATAGATAAGCATTAAAACTTTATATTTTTCAAAATGAATAAAAAGATATCTATGACTTAATAAGAAAAATCATTATATTATAATAAGTCTCTCTGCATGCATAAGTATTCAAGAGTATTAGAAAGAAGTATTGATTAAGGAATGATAAAACTAAATTATTAGTTGCTCTGGTGTATTTTTCAGAAATAGATCTGGTAATATTTATAAGGGTTTCCAGGATAGTGTTTTAAAAGTATTCTAGAAATACAAAAGATATGTACAGTAAATATATCTAAAAAGGAAAGTGGATCTTTTTTTGATGAAATTTTAATAAAAATTAAATTCTTTTCTTTTATTTAAAAAAATCCTCTTAATCAAGGAAATTCTGTGAAACTGTTACTTGATAAAATTTATGTTGATAACCATTAACAGGAGGAGGTAGAAAAAGGAAGAACCTTAAGCTTAAAGATAGGATAAGATTTCTTGCAGCAAAGAGAATGTTATTAAAAGTTTAGAAAATTAACTGGGTTTGCCTTCGGAAGAATAGTTGATATTATAGACTTAATGCACATTGTGACATGGTGCATTCAATCATTCCTGCATATTTCACAATGGATAAGAAGACAATTACAGCTGAGTTTCTAAAAGCTTTATTTCTATATTTGCAGCAATAAATAATATTCTTTTTTGCACTGAAACTAATTTTTTAACATTGGAATTTCTTTCTACATTTAGTAAAGAGAGAAAGTATTTAAGATTATCATAAAACATTTTTATATGCAAAACATAGCATTGGTTCTGTATTTGTCAAAATTTGTTTTAAACTAGATGGAGCCTCCTCCACTTTAAATCACATGGTTCTGAAATTAATAGACCAATTCATATATCTTATATACAGAAACCAATGTCAATATACCCATAGGAAAGGCATGAACTATTATTGACAGGTTATCAGTCATATGTAAATCTGATCTCTGATGAAATGAAATGGGAATTCTTCCAAGTTGTAGTTATGTCAGTACTACAGTATGGATGCACCCCTGGGCTTAACAAACAAGAATGCTTTATGCTGTTTTGAGCTAATCCTGGAAACACCATCCCACAAAACAGCAGCTGTACACCCACTTACTTCTCATCTCTCAAACATTCCAATGTAAGTTGAGCAAGATATCTTGAATGCCGTTGGAGAAGCAGGGATGAACTCAAAAGTGACGTTCTCTTGTAGACTTCTACATGTGAACACATCACTGTTGGCTGACCAGTGAAAACTTACATTCATCTGTTGTGTGTTGACATAGAATACCATGCTATCAGTATGACTTGATGATGTATCCTTGAAATCCCTGAAGTGATTTCTAAAATATCTAATGATTATGTCAAATCTACTGTGATTTCGCATGATATTTCTGTATTTAAGATCAGTTATACATAACTTAATAATGCAGCACTGTGATTTTACCAAATATGATCATACATTACTGAATTTACTTTTAAAATTTTTCTAATATTTTGGTAATGTGAGGCATGATTCGGCAGCTCTTGATGCTTTTGCTAAGTTTGTGAAGATGATGAACCACATTGGACTGTGAGATGCCATGCTTGCCTGATACTCTCCAAGTAATATACACTAGATTTAGTGGAGGTGCCCGTGGTGTAATGGTTATCGTCGTAGGAAATGGACACGACGACACGAGTTCAAATCCTGGACCAGGCTAATTGCATTTCACATACCACTAATACCCTTGGGAAAGGTATGAATCCAATTATTCTCCCTCCAGCTATGGGTAAATAGTAATGGTTTAGGAGAAGGAAAACTTTGAATTCAGACCTGTTAAACTCCGCTAAAAAATTGACCTTGTGTCATATTTTGCCCGAGCGGAGGGGTTGGTAAATATGGATACACACTAGATTTGCCTCTATAGCTTGGAGCATGACCTCAGAATCCATGGTGTTTGGCCTACCTGACCTTGTGTTGTGCAACCCAAACAAAATTTTGTGAACTATCTGATTACTTACTGTATTGTGATCAACTGCTCCTTCACTTTTCACACCGCAAATATTTTTGGTTGCTTCCATGGTTTTATAGCCTAGTTTGAACTTGTAAAGCATAAGTTCTTGAATTAGACGACATTATAGAGATAGTGATTGCTGTCGGAAATCGATCCATTTTTTTTTTATTAATTACTAATTCATCTGTCTTCCTTGCAGTAGTTTTCCTAGGCCTGCCAGGTGGTTTCTTGGCTTCACAAGACCCAGTTTCCTCAAGTTTTCTCAAAATACTATAACACTTTCAGATTTCCCCACAGTCTTTGAAATATTCCCAATAGAGAGTTTATCTTCATTACGTAACTTGACTCTCAGTTTTCTAACTTCCAATGATGTCACAGATTTTTTCGCCATGTTTACAATGCAAGACCCGGTGTAATTTAGTAAAATACTCTATTTTATATTCTTACCCACTAGAATTTTTAATAATACAAAATAATTATTAAATTTTACAGTTAAATCGTTCTGGTGTATTTGATCATCTATTTTTTTTTTCGAATGTTATATAATTATTCTTATAACATTATCAAAATAAGTTTATTGAGCTTTATATTTTGGAATTATATATGTGTATGTATGTATATATATATATGTGTGTGTGTATGTATATATATATGTGTGTGTGTGTGTGTATTTTTTCATCATACAACGTGTGAAAGCACGTGCGATACCCTGTGTGTGTATGTGCATATATTTATATGTGTGTGTATATATGTATGTGTGTGTATATACATATATGTATGTGTATATATATTTGTGTGTATATGTGTGCATATATGTGTGTGTATATATATATGTGTGTGTGTATTATATATATATATATATATATATATATATATATATATATAAATATTACGGACATTTTTTTGTCTACATATTTTGTCTACATATTTTTCGGTTAATCCTTTCGAGTTGTATCGATCTTATGATATTCGATGGGGCTTGATTGATAAACCTTTCAAAATTAGTTATTTCTTAAGTACTTTCTGCCCAACCTTGGGCCTTCATCAGTGGAGGATGTATTACAAATGTGATTTAAATTTTATATGTACATTACTTCTTTGTATGAATGAGTGTTTATACTGTTGTATTGTGTAGCATTTACTTTTCAAATTTGTTTCTATAAATAGCGTCATTAGCTAAAACATGTAAGTACATTAGCTCTGGTTTCAAAATTAATTCTAATATGTAGTGCCTCGAGAATCTGTAGTTTTTGCTTGTTGTTTTAATATTTCGAAATTCAGTTGTCTGGCACGTATGTTTTTTTAGATGTTGTGCTCTAGAACTGGTATCGGTGTCATATAATAGCCGAGGGCAGAGCGGACGTGTCACTCAGATATGTCTCAATAGCCCAGATGGGAAACGGGGAGGAAGAGAGTGCGAATGACGTCACACACCGGAAGCGCACGCGGAGGATTTTGGGAGATTTGAAAAAGTCAGTAGAGTTGAGACTAGACACCGGACGAGAAGGATCGACTTTCGGGGCTCGCAGAGGCCAGACGAATTTGTGCGCTACGGGCGCCGCACAAGATGGGGGCGGATGACAAAGCCAGAATAGAAAGAATATGTATCTCTCTCTTTATGTTGAAGAACCTTTAAACTCAAAGGTAATAAAAAGTTTCGTACCTGAACTAAGAAGTCGCTACGTGTTTTTCGAATTTCGAGATTCCTATGTTCTATCTTTATAGAAATTCGATGTACGTTTCACACATAGCCATATCATGGCTATGGTAAATCGGGAAGGTGCATTGTAAGTCTTCTCGATAGGGTAGTTGAGGTTAAACCAACATATATATTGTCGTCTTCAGAGATACAATCTCTTAAAGAACATTTAAATTGATATATAAAGTTAGTTTTTTGTAAAACTTTAATCGAGTGAGAAATCATTATTAATGACTAAGTTGGATATTTTAAATCTATTGTAGTATAAGTTTTATTTTTTCATTAGGATCAGTGGGGAGTATATTTCTTTAAATTAATGTTTTTAATGTATTTTACTCTAATTTATAATTGTAGTTCATTTGGTTGAGGTAAAAAGTTTGATAAATGCTTGTTTACTGGGTGGAGTGTTACAGTGTTTGCTTTGTCGATTAACATTTTTAATTATATGTGTGGTTTAGGCTTATTTTACGTTGGTATTACTTTGGTATCGTTCGTATTTCGTTGGCTATGTTGGCGTTAGATATGACTCCATATTTTGGTTATATTATTTTACGTTACCCCCACGTTAGTTTGTCGGTGTAATGCCTTGCCCAAGAAAGTCCAAAAAATCATACAAAAGAAAAGACAGAAACAGATAAGAGACGAAAACATTTCTTCTATACTTTCCTTTATTTACTGGGTTCAACAACCATTCCGTGGATGAGGGAGTTTTTCCTGAATACATTGAAATGGTTGAATCCCCCAGTTAAGGTGTCAAAAATACGTTAATTCGTTTCATGTATGTAGATGTCCGCATTCGGTATTTCGGGCTTCCATAAGGGTTAGTTTTCTTTTGGAAGTTTTGACAAAGTCCGGTAAGAGTTAGTCTATAGTTCATTTGTGGGTCTTGTATATTCCAGCATCGTACAGACCGGTAGAGAGAGAGCTGCTACTGGGTGAAGGGAATAACCGACGCTACACCAGCACGAGGTTATAAATCCCCTGGTCACTACCTGAAAGAGAGAGAATGACTCGTCCCCTTTGTCAAGAGGAAATGCCTTTTTTTCTTTTTACGCATACGTCATTCCCTTTTCCTGTTATGGACCTCTGCGAGTATTCTGCAAATTTAATAGTTTTCTTTTTTTTAATTAAATTTAATAAAAAATGTTTTTATTTATTTATTCGTTCCCTACATATGTTTAATTTCTTCATCAACAATATAGTTAGGGAATTGACCACTTCGAGAGAAGACTATCATAGATAAATTACGTTGTCTGATAGTGATTCGGAGACGCCGATGCTTTACGCGATGTAGTCAAATGATTTGCCTCTTGCATCTCAAAGTTCAAAATCGGACAATGACGAAGCTGGTGATGGCACCAGGAATGCCAAGTGTAGAGAAGAGGAAAATCTAGTATTTTGGTTTGGCGCGCAATTTAATTCGACGCTTAATTTCACCCAATCAGGATGACTTATCCTATTCAGCCCGGACCTTCATTTCTGGCTAGCAAAACGGGGGAGCGGCCAAACCCAGTCTCTTTGGCTTGAGACGCCGACCAGTACAGACGTCCCATTGGCCGTTCTTCAATAGCGATGCTTTTTAGCTGGGCAACGACGCCCAGTGCGGATATCTCACTGCGGCTCTAGAATAGCACCAGCAGCAGCATAGACAAACGAGGGAACCATCTAATTTATGGATTCCTTACGAGGAATCCCAGTTGAATATAAATTAGATGCATACAACATGCCTCGCACAAGCCCAACTTTGTGTCACCCCAAAATTGGCTCTGTCGATCTGAGCGTAACTCCGCTCTCGACACACAAGCTCCCAATTCACCGCTGGTCCACATTAATGGAGATAACGCCTACTCTCCCCCAAATACCAGACGCGAAACTCACGGTGACATCCAAGTTCAATTCCTACAACTGCCACATGTCTTTCGTCAAAAATGCAAAAGTTCAATCCCTCACGTCCGACAACACACGCTGCCTTCTCAACATCTCATGACACCATTTCATCTCAACACTAACAAGCCTAAACTCCACGAGTCTTGCAGCACCAAAAGCAAACCATATTCCATGCTGCAATAAAAACCTATTCATAAAAACACCTTTCGACCTTCGCCATCTTACTTCATCTTCAACCACCTTTTATTACCTAACAACTATTAGCGAGGAGACTAACAACTCTCAGCGAGGAAACAACACAACGTAAACACATATACGTTACACCATCTTCCTCGCTGAACCAAACAAACTTTCCCTCATGTTCGGCAGCTCAAGTGAGGACGCATCTTGAACGATTTGGGCTGACTTGTAAGAATCCGGAACAAGTAAGTAGTGGCGCTCGAGTGTTGGGCGTATACGTCTGGGAGGAGCGCGGCAAGCTTAGATGGCGACGCGACGGCGAGCGTCCGAAGGTTCCCAATGTACTTACGCGTCGTGCCGTCTTTTCTGTGTGTGGGCGGCTGACCGGGCATTTTCCAGTGTGCGGCTGGCTCCGTGTTGCAGCTGCGTTTTGAAACGGAGAGCTAACGCTGTGACAACCGGATGAGACGACGAAACACAAGACCCCATGTTGCGTCGGATGCTTGACGAAATCGTGATGAGATCGTCACAAACTGATCCAGCACGTGGGGACTGGTGCGCAGATGGTCAGGAAGTCACTGTGTGGTTGGATGCCAGCTCCCTGGCCACCGGGGTGGCTACTAAATATGCCGGAGCTATCATTGAAGACGCAAGTTGGCTACGACCGGTGCACGCAGATAAGCACATCAACCTGGCGGAGCTTGATGCAGTGTTGAGGGGCATTAATCTGGTGCTGCACTGGAAAGCGAGTGTGATTCACCCGCGGACGGACTCGGCCTGCGTGCACCGGTGGATTTCTGACACCCTGTCCGGGAAAGCCAGGGTGCGGACTAAGGCGGCGTCGGAGATGTTAATAAGACGGCGACCGAGTACGCTCCAAGAATTAGCGGCGGAGTATAGACTGACAATTGACGTGGCACTCGTCAAATCCCAGGTGAACCGAGCCGATCCACTCACTAGAGTGCCCCAACGATGGCTGGATGCACTTCGGAAAGAAGCGGAACCCATCGAGCCAGTATGTGCCGCATCTATGGGTGAGCTGGATCCCGCTCGCATTCGGACCATTCACCGGTCTTGTGGGCACCCTGGCGTAAAGCGCACACTCTACTTTGTGAAACTGGCAAGTCCTGAGGTCTCTAAGGCAGCTGTTCGGGAGGTAGTTAGAGAATGCGAAGAGTGTCAGTCCATAGATCAAGCCCCGGTGAGTTGGAAAGCAGGCAGACTGGACGTATGCGAAAACTGGAGGAGGGTTGGAATGGACGTAACTCACCTTGGAGGTCGTCATTACCTAACCTTAATCGACTGCGGTCCCAATCGGTTTGCTATTTGGAGGCCGTTATCATGCCAAGATGCTGCCAGCATTGTTCGGCAGTTGCGAGAGGGGGGCGCCTGTTGAGCTACTCACGCCACGACCTTTAGCGGAGAGACGTTCTTTAGATTCGCCGAGCGCTGGGGCGTTCGAATGAGATTCCGATGCGCATACGTACCGGCTGGCAACGGGATTGTGGAGAGATCTCACCGCACAATAAAGCGCATTGCCGCAAGAACGCGGTGCTCGGTGATGGAGGCTGTATACTGGTACAATGTGACTCCCAAAGACGATGCGTCGGCGTCAACTGCACCAGCAAACATAATATACTCATATACAGCCCGTATAAGAGGTGTTGATGTCAGGTTACCACCGGAGGATGCCGGACCCAGCAGTTATGAGGTAGCGGATAGTGTGTGGGTGAAAATCCCTCATGGGCGATGTACAACCCAGTTCGGAAAGGGGACAATTACGGGTGTGTACAGCCCCCATTCGGTCCTTGTTGACGGGACACCTCGCCACGTAAAGGATGTTCGTCCAGTGCGTGGAGCAGACGCCACTTATTGCAGCAGCGCTTCCTCTGACGACGAAGCGCTGATGCTGTATTTACCGCGGGAGGTTCCCATGGCGTCGGAAAGCGACCACAGTGACCGTGGTCAACGTGGGCCCAGAGACACGTCCGAGGACGACGACGTTGCCTAGAGCGTTCCGCTCAGACGAAGTAGCAGACTCAAAAGACCTGCTCCGCGCTGTACGGTGTGTGATTCCCAAATCAGGGAGGAGTGTGAAGGTAACGTACCTGGGCATTCGAAGCGCGCACGAACGTGTCTGGCTTGTAGAGCAGAAACCGATATGGCTGCCGCAAGCATATTTGACGAAGGGAGATCTCGAACCTGCGAGAGGTAATTTGCACGTATGCAAATTCTTACGAGATCTCACAATAATACAAATACGCACGGTAACGGCTGAATGGGCGATTTTTGTTCTGAGTGCAGTTGCCCGACGAACGTGTTACATCGCAAGGAAGGAAGGAAGGAAGGCGAGAACCAGAAGGAGAGAGAGAAAGAAGGAAGGAACAGCTACTGAGAGAGAGGGAAAAAGGGTGAAACTAACAACCGTGTCCTCTCTTGAATTAATACAAGAATCAGTTTCCTGTTGCCTTTTACGCCCGCTCTTGACAACACTAACAAATCAAATTCTCCAGCTAAAATCATCCGGGCCAAAAACCCCGTACAAAAATCCCGTACACAAGGAACCCCTGGACATAGACGCGGAAGTATTGTCGTCGAAGAGTCTCCCCC
Source organism: Sepioteuthis lessoniana (assembly GCA_963585895.1). Classification (NCBI taxonomy): domain Eukaryota; kingdom Metazoa; phylum Mollusca; class Cephalopoda; order Myopsida; family Loliginidae; genus Sepioteuthis; species Sepioteuthis lessoniana. The sequence goes on from OY757914.1 coordinate 56,320,601, forward strand.
ACCTTTACGAAGAAGGGCTCGTCGAAGGCATTGCACCACCCTCCTACTTGTCATCTGTGTGATCATGAGATCAAAGGGTAATGTAATTAACTAGATGACTTACGTCCTGCAAAACCCGTCTCTTTAGCGTGTCAAGTTTCTTTAAGAGCTCGCGGCCCCCATTAAAAGGCGAATTTATAAGTTGTGGTCTCGTTTTGTCTCGTGAACGCCGCAGCACCTATTCAAATTTGTGCCCACCTTCATTGCATTTAAAGCGGCTAATTTCGTCATTTTGGGAGATTGCTTTAAAGCAAAGGAAGTTATTATCTTCATTGCGATGTGTACGTAAAGGAGAAAGGAGTGTGTGCAAAACTGATTCAGCCCTATAACACAGAAAAGGGAGTCTATTTTCTAACAAAATAGCAGTCTGCCTGAACCAACTGCCTGGCAACTTTCAATAAACATTGTCTCAGAACTAACAGAGGCCGCTTTAAAAGTGAATACTGGAATCAATTTCACATTTCCATTCACACCTACTCTCGGCAAGTTACAACAGCATCTTGGCAAAATTAAACCAAGCAAGTGACATGCTTTGTGAAAAGGGGCTCAATGTGGTCAGTTTTCATACAACCGTTTCTATTTAAACAACCTATTGTGCGAGTACTTACACTGATACCTATCATATCCAAACTATTGACGAAGTTTTTCAAAATAAACCTTGGGTTTATATTGACCTTACAACACATTTTCATGCAGTTCTTGGTGACAATATGGGTTTTCTTCCACGCTCAGGCAAATTCTCTGTCATGCCAAACTGTTTTAAACTTCTTTAAAATCTACTGTACTGTAGGGATAGCTAACCAGTTTGAAATAGTGCTGTAACCATTTCTCAACTTGTGGAAGTTAATAATTCTCTGTCTTAAGTCAGTGCTGAGCTCCTTTGTCTTCCCCATCGTTTTAACATAAGAATAACAATAGTGACGCTCTATGCACCAACTGATGTTCTTTGCTTTTCACTAACATTTGACTGAAGAAATAGTCAAGAAGGCTTCACTGATAAAATAGTTATATAAATTACTTATACTGATGCAAATCAATCAATTTAAAATGATATTTTCTACTGTACAATTAATTTTGTCTTTTCCTATTCAGTATAATTTACCAGTCAAATTTGTTGTATTTAACCAATTGTTCTGAAAATCAAGTTATATATATATATGTATATATAGCTTATTAACATATAAAAAACCTGACATCATCTAAGCATTATATTCTGAGAAAGGGATAGAAATACTAAAAATTAGTGTGTGTATAAATAATTTCATCATTGACTTATTATATATATCAGTGTGTATTATATGTTTATATTATATATATATGTGTGTGTGTGTGTGTGTGTGTGTGTGTCTTTATTATATATTACATTATATATATATAACTGGCCTAGTGGACAGAGTGTTTGTCAATGGCCCGGGGGACTGGAGTTTAATTCCAGGTGGAGTTATAGCAAAGAATCAAAAAATAGTATATAACATATGTGGTGCATTCAATAAGTTTCCAGACTGTTTTTGTACAGGCATTTAAAATTGTCGTAGACTCTTGAAAATTCAGTATGTTATTGCTATACATCTTATGAAATGACTGCTTTTCGACCATCTTGCATGAATTGAGCATCAGTTTTTGAGTGGCATAAGAGATTCAAGGAAGGCAGGGAGTCTGTGAGGAATGATGAGAGGTGTGGGAGGAGTAAGGAAGTCACAACAGCAAAGTTGATTGGCCAAAGGGTTAGGGCTAGGGTTACTATGTTGAGGTTTTAAGGGAGTTCAGGAAGAGATTACATTGGAAGAGGCCAGCACTCTTCAAATCGGGTCAGTGGCATTTCTACCAGGACAATGTACCAGTCCACAACTCTATCCTCGTTACAGACTATTTGACCAAGATGAGCATCAAAACAGTTCCTCATCCACCCTATTGTCCAGACCTTGCTCCCATGACTTTTGGTTATTCCCTAAGCTCAGAGTCTGTCATTATGAGACAATTGAGGAGATGAAAGAGGCTGTGACGAAGGTCATTGACACACTCACACAAGAGGACTTCCATGGGGCCTTCCAGAAGTTGTTGAAGTGGTACAACAAGTGCTTTGCAGCCGGAGGAGATTACTTTGAAGGGGACTAGAGTTTCATGCATGTACCATCAATAAAAGTGCCCATTCGAAAAAAAACTCTGGAAACTTATTTAATGATCCTCGTATATATTATATAAATATCATGTATGTACATTTATTATATATATATATATATCTCATATTATATTATGTATAATATATTTACAAATTATCTTTTATTATATCATATGAGATATCAGGAAAGGAGTTGCACCCTCCTCTACACCTCGGTGTAGTAGCTATTGAAAAGGGAGCCTTCAGGTCACCCTTGGCAACAGTTGCCAACTTTTTACTATATATATATATATATATATATATGTATATGTTTATATATTATGTCTGTTATCTATGATATATTTTGCCTATATATATTGTGATATATATGTATATCTTATATCTATGTTATATATATATATATATATATATATATATTTTATCAGAAATTATTTTTTCTATTCTGCCTCAAATACATAGTTGATATATGTAATAGAAAAAATGGCTGACAATATAGACAATAGAGACTGACAATATTTTTGTAGAAACTCTGTCAGATGTAGATGGTCTCTCTATTCTCACAAATAGACCCATCCAAGTAGAATTTTTTTTACCTAGTCTGGAGTATGCAACAGGAAACATTTGGCTTCTATGTGAAAGCAAATAAAACAAAGTTCATGCATTTTAAAGAAGGACTCACCTCCATGAAAATGACTTGATCAGTTCATATTCCTCAGCAGCTAAATCTCCTCTACTGAAAATGATGTTAATATATGCCTATTAAAGGCATGCATTGTTATCAACAGGTTATTAGTCATATGAAAATCTGATCTATCCTTGCCCAGTCAGCTGGAGCTGTAAAATACACCAATTACATCTCTGCTGATGGGTAAAACCACCCCAAAGTGTGTCCTGGATATGACACTAAACAATCTGAAGATGAGTTTCCAGTAATGCTGGAGCTTTGGGGAATGTGGAGTACCTCTTCATCACCATCACTCCCAGGTCCACTCAGGCCCAGAGTGGTAGCACCTGATAGAGTCCTATCTATGGGTCAAATAAAACTAAACTGTGTGCTTATTCTAAACTGAATTACTTGAATTAGTACTGTTTTTGACATTGAAACTGTACTCATGTTAAACTGAATTGTTTGAGATAGGACTGATTATTTGTATAAAAAATGGATTTGGCATTGAATAACCTACAAATATGCCATAAAACCCAAACAACCAACCTGATTAATCCTGCTGAATTGAGTGAGCCAGTGTACTGTTGTGTTGAGCAGCAACAATGGCAGACAAGCAAATTACATCTCTTGGTGCGTAAAGCAACCAGTATTATTGGTACTCTGGAATATTCCATTCCTGCATTTGGGTGATCTCATTCCTCAAGTCCTGATTGACCTCTGGTTTCAGTGTGGATATGGACATTACATGAACACTAATTAAACGCATTAAGATAATGCTAAATGGGAACTACACAAGAATGGTACATGAAGTTTTGAACAAATCCTGGAAGCAACACCTCTCAAAACAGCTATTGTACAGCCATTTATCTCTCATTTCACAAAACATCCAAGTAAGAAAAACAATACATGCTGGATACTACTGGAAAAGCAAGGAGAAACTCATAAGCAATGTCTTTTCATGGATTCCTAAATATGTACATACTAGTGATAGCCAACCAGCAAGAATTTAATCATACCAGCTATGTTCAGGCACAGGGTGTAGTTTGGAAGATCTACCGAGAGTGAGGGATGATAGGGACAGATGATGAGAGAGAGTTAGGGAAATCTGTGCTGTCAGCATGACTAGATGATGGTATATACATATATTATTTAAATAGATACCTAATCGGTCAGAAGAAATCTACCTAGGTTTCATCTTACCAGATCATCAAGATAAAACAGGTATATGATATATATTAAACTCAAGGATATGTGGATATTTCTATCCCTTTCTCAGAATATAATGCTTAGATGATGTCAGGTTTTTTATATGTTAATAAGCTATATATATATATACATATATATATAACTTGATTTTCAGAACAATTGGTTAAATACAACAAATTTGACTGGTAAATTATACTGAATAGGAAAAGACAAAATTAATTGTACAGTAGAAAATATCATTTTAAATTGATTGATTTGCATCAATATAAGTAATTTATATAACTATTTTATCAGTGAAGCCTTCTTGACTATTTCTTCAGTCAAATGTTAGTGAAAAGCAAAGAACATCAGTTGGTGCATAGAGCGTCACTATTGTTATTCTTATGTTAAAACGATGGGGAAGACAAAAGAGCTCAGCACTGACTTAAGACAGAGAATTATTAACTTTAAATAATAAGTTGCACATGGAGATATGGTTCAGTGAATGTTTTCCTTAATTTATGTGAAAGTCACATATCAAAGCAATCAACATAAACTGGAGCAAATAATTTTAAAAAATGATTTTGATATTTTGAGTTTATCTTTTGAGCCATGCAATGTTGATCATTCTTAAGGTAGATGTCTTGATTTATTGGTCTTCCCTTCTTTGAGATTTTCAAGAAATCTTTCATATAAAACTTCACAAACTACTTTGATATGTTAGATCATTCACCATACCTTCTTTATAAAACTGCATAATTTTTTTCATTTGGCTGAAAAATGAAAAATATGCTGAAAATGTTGCTTATTTTCTTTCTACTTCAAAAATAAAATCAATAAACAAAAATGTCAATTCTGATGTTCTTTGTTTTCAATGAATATGATAGCTGTCACTATGTCAACAAACTCCAACTTTTTTCTTTTTTAAATTGTTGAAGTAGAAACAGCTTTTTAACTGGCTCAATATCCATAACCTTGCCATTCTTCTGTGTAGAATTAATCTCTACTTAATCTCTAATGAAGTAGAGATGATGATAATCAGGAGAGAAATATTAACTATATGAAAGGTACAAAGATAACCTTTACAAACTGATATGTTTGGTTAAAGATTAAAATCAATTCCTATTAAGGTAATTATATTTTTCTCATCAAATTGAGAATTGCCTTGTCGGCTGGGGCTGTTGAATATACCAACTGTATCTCTGCAGATGGGTAAGAACCCCCACCCAATGTGTGTCCGCGATATGACACTAAACAATGATGGTGAGGTTCTAGTAATTGCTATCTCTCCCAGGTCCACTCTGACCCAGAGTGGTAGCATCTGATAGAGTCCTATCTATGAGTCAAATAGAACGAAACTAAACAAACTGAATCGCTTAAAAAAACAGTTTTTGACATTTAAACTGGATACATATGCTAAACTGAATTGTTAGAAATGGAACTGTTTTTGAATGCTAAACTGAATTGTTTGAAATAGAACTGTTTTTGACATTTGACTGTGTGTAAAAAAAATCTATACTTATACTAAGCTGAATTGTTTGAATTAGAACTGTTTGACTAAACTGAATAGCTTGAAATAGAAATGTTTATGACTATTAAACTGTGTACTAAACTGAATTATTTAAAATAGAAGTGTTTGTGTAAAAATGGATTTGGCATTAAATAACCTACAAAGGTTGATATGCTATAAAACCCTAACAAGTAAACAAAATCAAATCGATAAGTACTGCTCCAGTTTGCCATTGTTATGACCATTAAATTTTACAGCTTTCCTACCAAAAGAATTCTATATTCAAATTTATAAAATGTTAATTTATTGGACTTTTTTCAATAATTCCCTTTATGATACCATTTTAAAGTTCTTGCTAAAAATTTCCCATCTCATCCAGCTTATTGACATTGGTAACAATTTAATGTATAATAATAATTCATGAAAATAAACTAAAAACACTGACATTATTTGGTATTGAAAGGGTCTTATATAAAATTTAATGATGAATATTTCTGTGTATTATAATTATACATAGCATCTTCCTTTTCATTCAGATTCATCTACTAAAGTAATTTTATTCAATGATTGTTGAATAATTATATATTGCTTTTTATTTGCTGAATTTTGAAAATGTTCTTTTCTTTTAAGCTACAATTTTCTCTATTATATATTTTACACAGGGACAACTCTTCATATTATTACCATTGATCTCAATCATTTTTGTTATTATTTAATGAATAGAAGCAATAGGAATAGGGAAAAATAAAAAATGTTCATCTTGAAATTAAAAAAAGAATTAAAAAATTTTATTTTTTATAATTGTTTGTCAAAAGAATAAGTAATTTCATTGCAATGTTTGTGTATCTAGGGAAGAAATATGGTGATTCATTTTTGTTATGATCAAGTACTTTGTACTACCTTCAAATTTGAAAATGAATGCTACTTAAGCTAAGTGTAAAAACAAAAAATGAAAATTTCAACCATATTGATAGCTGTAATTTTTTCTTCTTTAAAACAAACAGTGGGAAATATTGCATTGCAAGAATATATATTTTTGTATTATGTAGAAGAGTAGTTTTAACATTATTTCAGAGTTGATATCTGATTTTTTTTTTGGTTTATTTTTATGTTTCTCATTAAGTAGAATCATTTATTGTGAAAGTTTTATCATTCAGATACTGTTTAATTTTTTTCAAAGAAATATGATTGTAACCTCAAAGCAAGCTAATTTGAACTTCAGACATGCTATTACTTTCACTTTTGGACTAATACCCTTGGGAAAAGTATGAACCCTTTTATCCTCCCAGCTAGGGTTTGAATAGTATCACTGCTATTCTTCTACAAGGAAGGCTTTGGCATTAATTGACCCAAAAAGCAAAGAAACCTAACCAATCAATTGTATTTTTCTATTCAGAAAAGTTTTATATAAATTATGAACTTAAAATTTGTTTTTTATCATTCAGTTATAAAACAAGATTGTCTAATAATATAACTTGATACATTTGTTTCACTGGTAGATATGTTATATTTTGTTTACATATCATATTTAATTGTTTGTAATAGATTTATTGCAATTTTTATTGAGTTACTTATATATAGCAAGGAATATAACAAGCTATAAAGATAGGTAGTCAACAATATCACTTTTTATTTCAACAAGAAGACAGTTTATTGAGTGTCTGGGTCTTGTTACTTCCTTTTTATTGGATTAGTAAATAAGTCATTTGTTTTGCCCTAGTTGTCTAAAATTAAACTATATCTTACATTTACTTAAAGTATAAGTTTTGATAAAAGCAAGTCATACTAAAAGGACTTACTTTTAAATTGTTCTTAAAAGCCTATTCTGGTTGTGTTTATTAATTCAATTCTTTGTTAAATATTTGCCAATATAAAATGAAAAAAAAAAGCATTAAATGTTTTATGATAATAGCAAATAGGCAAAAGGATTAATTGCAAAATGGCTTTCACTTATTAGAATTAATTTTTCATGGTGCAAGCATTGTCAAATATGCCTCAATTTGATTCAGTAACATCAAACAAATTATTGTTAATCAAAGATTTTATTTGTATTAGTTTCATATAAAATATTTTTGTAAAGTGTTGCATTATTAAACTTTTCTTTTTGCATATAATAATGAAATGAATGTCTTAAAGAATTGCCCTCTTAAAAATTGTTATTTGAGAATGTGAAATAATGCTAGAAGCTGGTGGCATGGTTATAATGAATTCATTGTTGGTCATCTCCAGTAATTAGTAAATGATGTTGATTATTCATTAAAAGTAGAAGCTAATTCATTTTATAACCCTTATATGCACCGTAAAAACAAAAAATAGAGATAAAATATATTGAAAGAAATGTTATTAAAAATCATAAAATTCTGATGTTAAGTGTGTCATTGTAAAACTGTTAGAGCAAAAATGTTGGAAATAAACAATTTTCAAGATTTTACAATCTTGATTTTCATTTATAACATATATTACCACTATTTTTAATAATAATAATAAAAAAAGCAACTTTGCTATATAGAGGATGATTGAATCAGATTGCTTTATAACACTTGTTACATACATAATCAATCCTGTGCAAACCCACTGCAGAGAAGGCTTTAGGTTTTAGAAGTATAAATATGGTAAAGGAGATTCCTGATAGCAGAGCTGAGGTGAGTGAAGGAAATTTGAGTTGAACCAATAACTATACCAGGATATATGGACTGTATTTGAAGAGGTAAAAAAATCCCATCCTTTCATTGGGTTGAAATTTCGGGAATGAATAATTTTTTAGTTAGCCTTCCTTTGATTTTTGTATGATCTGCTTCCATCTCATACAAACATGCAGAGTTAGAAGCTTGATGTGACAGATGCATGTGGTCTTTGTATGTATTGTTTGCTGTTGTGCATGTGGAAGCATAATTAAATGTTATGCTACTGGAAAGACAGTGAAATCGGTTCAGTTATACAATTGAGTCATTCCATGTCCATTGCTACTTGGCAGGAACTAATTTTATCAAAGTGGAGTATCAGTTGCATTTAGTTGTTGCTTTATTCATCAGCTATAGGTGGTTATTATATGTTGGCAGATTTGAACACACAACACGATTTTAGTGGTTTGTGTTACAGCTCTGTAATGTGGAGAAATATAAGACTTTTCTTATTGAACTAACCATTCCTGGTGAATAGAAATGGGCCAGTGAGCAAATACATTTAAAAATGCAATAACCTAGAGATTAAATGTCAGGGTACTGGCTTGGAATGTAACATATCTATGATAGGATATGTGTGACCGGAAGTGAATTAGGGAGGCTATGTGTGCAAGCATTCATTTATATGGATGTGTATATTATCAGGGTTTGCGCAAGTCTCTAAAAACTTCATAACCATGGTTTCTGGTAGTTATCAGAGCAGTAATAAATCTGCTCAGTGCTGTATATTTTTCAATGAATATAATGTTTAAATGCTACACTGTTTTTTAAAAATATATAGTTATATGGATATATAAAGAAAATTTTAAATGTCCTTGCATTTATTTAAGATATATATATATAAGTGGAAACACTTGTTTAAATACAAAAATACATTAAAACTTGTCTGTCTGTTACCAGAAAATAATTAATAGGTTTCGTAGATAGCTAAACAACCTAAAGTGTTTTGTTTTTTTTTTTGCTTATATGAAATTAATTTCTATGATATTAGAATTTTAAAACTATTTCAGAAATGAAAAATTTTCCCATGTTTCTTTTGCCATCACCATCATTATCATCATCATTATGGGGACTGGTGTTGGTGAGAAGGGGGTCATGAGTGCCTCTATCTCTGTTACTTGGCCTGTCCCCTCGTGTGTGTATGTGCCCGTTGCTAGGTTAAATGTAATATTCTACAATAACCATGTAGCTTTAATATTCCTTGGCATGGCCTAAAACAATGTTCCTTTTGTTCAAAGACTAAAGGCAAAAAGAGGTCAAGATTGACATGCAAATTATCTAAAAATTATTATTTCTTGTATCACTATATTTTTATCAATGTGTACCTGTACCTAAAGTTTACAATTCTGTTAATTTTAAAAAAATATCAGCTAAATATGTATCTTTCTCAGTTCACTAAAGTTTAAAGACAGAACACGGAACAAAGATTATAAATATGTATAGTAAAAAGAAAAAAACACGAAGGTACAGATTCACAATCCAGCACTGTCCTGGAAAGTGGCACAGAGCTTCTGATGCTGTTTCCCGTAACCCAACTAGCGTATTGAAATCACTACTTGATGTATTGCCCGCTAAACCAACACAATCAGACGTGACAGAATCTGATGACATGGATGATTGGGTTACATCAACAACAACCATGGCAACATTCGGAACAAACAGCAACACAGCTCTGACCTCACCAGACCTCATTCGTGCAGCTGGACACAGTGACCCACAATACATCAAACTCATTAAGACAATACAAAAGGGATTCCCGAGAACACGCAGTCTCACAGCACCAGAAGTCCGCGAATACTGGAAAGTGAGGCACCGCCTCAGTGTCGACAACGACCTAGCACTGTTGGATCAAAGAATCATAATCCCCACTTCACAACGCACAAAGATCCTTCGCAGCCTACATTCAGCCCATCAGGGTGAGGTCGGCATGAAGGCTCGTGCAAATGAAACTTTCTACTGGCCTGGAATTAATGCCTCAATTCGTACGACCAGAGCCAACTGCACAGAATGCTCAAAGATCGCCCCTAGTCAACCAAGGGAGCCCATTACCTTAACGGTATCACCCGATTGGCCGTTTCAACAAATAGTGGTGGATCTATTCCATGTGGGAGGTCAAATTTCTATCTGCCGAGACATCTTCCAGACATACGGAGCCCCTGAAGAATTAAGCAGCGATAGTGGACCACCCTTCAAATCTTCCACGTTCACACAGTTCCTGAAGGACTGGGCTGTAAAGCACAGACTGTCGTCTGCTGCCTACCCCCAATCAAATGGTCGGGCAGAACTGGCTGTCAAAACGGCCAAAAGAATAATAATTGGTAATACGGGACCTCAAGGGTCCTTGGACAACGATAGGACAGCTAGAGCCATTCTGCAATATCGAAATACGCCCATCCAAAATATCGGTCTGTCCCCGGCCCAACTGTTGCTCCACCGCCGACTGCGTGACTTTGTACCATCCCACCCAATATTATACAAGCCACATGCAGAATGGATAGCCGCGGCTCAAAACCGTGAAAAAAGCCTGTCTCAGTGCAATGCCCGGCTCATAGAAAAATACAACCGCACCGCCCACACGCTACGCCCACTCTTAAAGGGGCAAATAGTATCTATCCAGTGCACAAACAATGGTCGGTGGGGTACAACAGGCCAGATCATTGAAACTCTCCCTCACAACCAATACTGGATCAGAGTCGACGGATCAGAGAGGATAACCTTGCGGAACTGCAGATTCCTCAGGAAACTCGAAACCCTGATAACCCCACATCCAATTCTAAGTCCTTCTAATGGAACACCAATACTAGAAGGGAATAGTGAAAGCAAAGCACCGGCATTGCAAACCACAGACAGTGAAACAGCACCACAGCCACCCCTGCCAACGAGCAGTACCAACCAGCCAGCAGTGACAACGCAGACAAGACCTGCTCGAGCTCTATCCCGTCTGCTCCCACACAACAAACCAGGATTGAAGGAACTCATCCCCCCTGAAAGACCATTGCCCATGGGGGGAGGGGGAGATATAGAACATCAATGAACAGCACTCACCTTCACAAGCCAAAAGTAACATGGCTGCCTCCTTGGAAATTATTTATTGTAATTGTTAAAAAATAAATGGGAAAATTACAAATTTGGCACAAGGCCTAAAAAATGGGAGGGGAAGGCTGGTCAACACTATCCTAATCTCTAACTTAACTAGACTCATTCACTGACCAATACATATCTCCAAATTAAAAAAACACCAAAATACCTCAATTAAACATATCACTATCATACTGCATTCACCAAAAACAACAATCACCAAAACAACACTACTGCTCCATGGACTTCTAAACTTATTCCCATATTTACAGAGTGAGGGGGAGGGGAGCAATTTAAAAAAACTAAACGAACGCTATATACATTTATTAAAAACTCCCCTAAAAAAACGAAAGATGAATAAAACATATATACATTATGATGGTTAGTATGGGGTCCCCCCCACGTACTAAAACATGGCAGAAAGAGGAGTTAACCAGTCGAAAATAGTGTCGAAGGAGGAAAAATAATCAAATAAGATAAATAAATGGTATAAAATATAAGTAAACAATAAATATGAATTAACATAAGCCCTCCATCGCACTCCTGGAGAACTCCAATTCCTGTCACCTAACAGGGGGGAGGGGAGGGAGAGTGAAACAAAAGGATGGGACAAAAAAAAGGGGGGCCCAATGACCTTGCATACTCTAGCTAAGTGAACTAAATTAGGAACAAACTAAATCAAAATGGCCTAAAAAATTCTAACTTACCTGGGCTGGGTGGTCACGTCCTTCCGGTAACTCAAAATTCTTAAGTCCCTGGAATGTCCAAAGTGAAAGTAAGGTTGGCTCCTACCACGCGACACAAGCGCGCAACAGTCACCCACCTTTCGCCAAACTCCAGCGAAGAGAGTCTCTTTCTCTCAGACCGGATTTTGACTTTGATTTGGTGTTTGTAATATGCCACCAGGGTCTGAGCAGAAAAAGACTCATCCTCGTAGAGTTCCTTCTTTCTCGTCGTCCACATCACGACACGCATAACGCCGAGTAAGCAGAGAAACACATAATGTTCCTGTCTGTTCAACCTCGGTACCACATTGCTGCACACAGAACTGGCTTCCAGGACAAAAAACTTTCCATTGAGGATGCGGACCATGTAGCCTTCAAGAAGCTTGCACAGCGGCCGTACGACCGGGCAGTGAAAGAAGGCGTGACTAATAGTCTCCTCCAAATCACCGCACCGGCCGCACTCAGGCGAAATGGCCTGTTGCGCTGCAAACAATTTCTTGCCGACCCAGAGGGCATTCCGAATGACCAGCCAGGTGAGGGAAGCCTCGTCATTATTGAGACACCTCATCCTGGGGGCCCAAGGCCACAGTAAGCGACCCTCCGCCTCCGTCACACCGAGCTCGCCAATCAGACCATCGCTAGCGGCCCCCCTAACTAAACAACGATATAATGCCTTACTCGACAACGGCCGGCTGTCAGAGAGACCTGTCTGCAGCCGAGAGAGAACTTTCAAAGCATGCCGGCACTCGCGATAGAAGGGGCATTCGCGTCTGGGCAAACGATGGGCCTCCCCATCAGCAAAATGCACACTTCTTAGCGACGGGAAAGACTGTTTAGCGTCTTCTTTCCAGACGCTTCCCGCCGCCGTGTCCCGTGAACACATCCGGTCTAGGAAAGTAAGACGCAAAGTATGGCGCCGTACCTCGACGTTAGGTACTCCTAGACCGCCTTCAGAAGGGTGAAGGTAACAGATCTCCCGTCGCACCAAAGGATGTCTCTTAGCCCAGAGAAACTGGAAGAGAATCCTTTCCAGCTTGAATAGGATGGTGGCCGGGATAGGAAGCACTGAAAGTCGGTATACGGCTAGGGAGTAGATGTGCGAACAGCACACCTCTGCCCGACCCTTAAGGGAAAGCCTTCTACGCAACCACAACTCAGTTGCGGCTACGACCTTATCCAGTACTTCCGACCAATTTTTCTCCAATTGAAGATCAGGCCCAAACCAGACGCCGAGTATCTTGCACGGACCGTCTTTCCAAATGAAGGGGCCGGGAAGAGCATAGCCTTTCCACGAGCCCAACCGCAAGCCGACAGACTTATCGCGGTTAATCTTGGCCCCCGTTACAGCTTCGTACCTTCCGATTTCTTTGCTCACCTCCTCCACCTCGGCACTGCTCGTTACAAGCACGCTGACGTCGTCAGCGTATGCAGTGTACCTGGCCACCTCACTGGCGCCAGGTAACGTGAGGCCGCGTAGGACCGGGTTCGCCTTTATCCTGCGTAGAAAAGGTTCTAACGCCAGGATATATAACATGGGCGATAACGGGCAACCTTGCCGAATAGATCGAGTCAGAGTGAAGGGCTCCGACCTTACCCCATTCACCTCCACCACGACTCCGGGGGACGCATAAAGGAGACGTATCCAGGTGCGAAAATCAACCCCAAAGCCGGCCGAAGACAAGACAGCCTCCAAAAAAGCATGGTCAACCCTATCGAAGGCCTTGGACTGATCTAAATTGATCAGCGCGGCATTTCCGTCGACTTTCTCTACGATCGTGCGGACCAGATGAAGACTGTCCTGGATAGTCCTACCCTTCACAGCACAAGTCTGCTCGGGGCAAATCAGACTAGGCAGGACAGTCTGCAAACGGTTTGCCAGGATCTTCGCCAAAATCTTTAAGTCAGTGTTAAGCATCGTTAAAGGGCGAAAGTTACTAATCCCATCCCCACCATGTTTGTTCTTACGAAGCAACTTCACTATACCCCTGGTGAAGCGTCTGGGTATAGTACCCTGCCTCATCCAGTTGTTATAGATGGTTGCCAGCAAGGGGACAAACATGTGCGACAACCGAAAGACGAGGAAAGTCGGCAAGATAGGTGTCGAACTGAGCAGAACTCAGTCCGGGCTCCCTGGTGAAAAGCTTCAAGAAATACTGCCGGAACTCACCACAGATGGCTTCGTTTGTAGTTCGACGGAGCCCCTCCGGCGATGTGACACTGGCGATATGCCGATCAGTAGCATGCCTCAGTTCCTCGGCCCGTAATTCCTGGGCCATATTCGTCGCCTCGCACGACATTCTCTTTAACCTAGCCCTAACTACCAGAGCTTGGTACTCCTTAATTTGCAAGGAGGCCAGCTCGGCCTTAGCTACGTTAACTTGCCCACTATCTCCCGCCAAAACCGCCCTATCTAGCTTATCCTTAATCGACCTTTGCTCCGCTACCCTAGCTGACTTGAGTCTCCTACTATAGTCGGCAGCAAAGGATCTAATGCTATCCTTAAGGTTAGCCCACCACCTATTTCCCATAATAGCCCCCGTCAATTCCCGCTTTATCGTTAGTTCTAGCTGGTTCCGGAAGTCAGCCTCCGCCAAAAGGGAAAGGTTGAATTTCCAGTAACCAGACATCCTACATCTAGCCTTATCTAACTTAATCGACACACATAAAAATTTGTGGTCGGAATCTTTATACGGCTCAAAACTTGGACCACCTAAATAGTCTAAGTCGACTCGCTTAACTAACACTCGGTCCAAATAGCTATAAAGCTGGGCCGAGGCGCCCCTACCGGTCCAAGTCCAAACTAACTTATTTGGATGCCTTTCGCGAAATTTGTCAGCGAGATCAAGTCGCTGTACAAACTCGCGAAAATATCTGGCATCCAACGTGTTAGTACCCGAACTAATAGCCCCTCTATCTAAATTGGGATCAAGGACGGCGTTCCAATCTCCCACTAAAATTACCCGCTTCGACGGACTAACGTACGGCTCGATGCGCCGGAAAAACGCAGGGAGCTCACTAGTAGCGTTGGGTCCATAAACCCCAATCAGCCGAAACGCCTTATCCTTTATGGTAACGTCCACCACGCAAAGTCTGCCCGCCGGATCTGAAAGAACAAGAGCACACGTGGCGCCCAGACGTCTACTTATCAGCCAGGTGACACCTCTGGAACGACCATCAAAACATGCTGAGAAAGACAAATAGTCCTTCGACAGAATATCTTCATGGAAGTTGAAGTCAAAACGAGTCTCCTGCAAGCAACATATATCAATGCCGCGACGCTGGAGGTATAAAAATAGATGGGATCTTCTCGAATCCGACCTCAGGCCGCGGCCATTTAGACTAGCCAATCTTAGATCCATCATGAACATTACAGGGGTTGAGTGCCCGGACTGAACATGGCTGGGGTCAGGACTCCGACGGTCTGGCTCATGGATCCCGTGGCCATCTCATTATCGATGGCTCCGTCATGAGCGAGACCCCCGACGTCCCGCGGAAATGTTAGTTTTATTGCCCTATAAAGGGAGGGGTGTAAAACAACAGGGACCCTCCCAATGAGCCCCTTACATGATGTGAGATTGTCTTTAAAAAATGATATAGGGCCGAGGGCCTCGTTAGCCTCTCCTAGCATTTTCATCACACCTTCCGACCCTCGGCCCTTTCGGATGACGGTGGTGACCCATGCTCTTGGAAATTTCTTGGGGTCCTCCACGTTATGTCCGTTTACTTCCTTGAAGTTGTGGAGGACCCTCAATTCTTTTAAAAGTTGAGGCTGGACCTTGTGCAAACGATCCAGGGCCCCCTCATCCACCCGACAAATGTTTATGCCGCTGTTATGGCGTGGTTTTTCTTTTTTTTTTATGTGTTTTGGGACCTCATCCCCCGAACTGTCGATGGATGAGCTCCGCTGCCGTTTCTTTGGTGTTGTGGATGGTGATGCTGCTGCTGTTACTGGTGGTTCTGGCTTGGTTGGTGGTGACTCCAACGGCAGCGGAGGGGGGAAGGGTCCCTTTTTTTTTGGTGCTAAAACCGACATGAGAGGTGGAGGCATGGGTCTATGAGGTGGTGTGGTTGGTGGTGGTCGGATGATTCGAGGTTGTCTCGGTGATGAAGGGGTGGAATGAGGGGGTCCTGGTCGCGGAGACGATTTTCGCTCCTGGTCCAGCCTCTTTTTAAACTCCAGTAATTTTTCAAACTTCTCCCGGCCTGGACTAAAAGATCTGACCTTGGGAGGAGTGCGTTGTTTAGGTGGGGTCTTGGGTAGGAGTATATGTTTTGGGGATGATTTTTGTGCATAAGTGGTGGAGGGGCTGTTGGACTTTTTTGATGGGGTCGAACTGTCGGTGCCTACCTGGGACGACTTTTGGGAGCGAGGATCCTCAGGTTGGAGCTTCCTCCCACCTTTTCCCACAGTCAGCCACTCAGCCTTCGCCTCTTCGGAGTTAACCGTAGGGGACGAAGGGGGAGTGGGGTTTTTTTTACCCGCTGGTGTGGGCGAGACTACGGGAGCCTCCTTTTCCGTGTTGCTTTTAACAACAGGTGAGAGGGTATCTGGTTTGTGGTCGGGCTTCTTCGGGGCCTTCTTCCCCGGGCAAACTGCGGAGAGGTGACCAATCTCGCCACAGTGCCAGCAGGCGGGTTTCCTTCCCGATACTATTACGGGAAGCCTGCGCCCTTCCACCTCCAACCAGTTGGGAACGGAGTAGAAGGTTTTCATATCTAACATTATGTCAAACCTCCATTCCCCACGCATTCCATCGTGTGTTGCTGAGACGATGTCACCAAACTGAAGCATATAGGCAGCTAAGTTTGCGTCTCGAAGGTAGCTCGGGACCTCGTATATTGATACCGTGGTCCGCCGTCGCCCCATATATTCTGTTCTAAAAAAATATTCCTTATTCTCTAAGGATTTTTTAGTTAGGGCGACGGCTTCTTCTGTAGTCGGTAACAATATATCCCAGAAAGCGTAAGAAGCACCAGCAATTATAGCTTGTGCTTTTACGCCCAGGCTGGAAATCTGACGGAGAACCATGTCTTTGGCGGGTTTAACGATTTTTTTAGATCGTTTATCCACAACAAAGACAGACACCGTTCTTTTTTTCTGGTCTTGTCTTACCTCCTCCAAATTGAACATAAGGCCATGCTCCTGTACTTCACTGGAGATGGCCTTTGCTCGCTGGAGCAAGTCGTCGACATCGACCTGTATTTTCGGGGGGGCTGTCCAACTATTCTCTTTTTCATTTTCATTTTTTTGGGGAGATGATTTTCTTTCCTTTTCTGGGGAGGGTAATTTTTGGGGGGACGTTTTCTCTTTTTGGTCAGGGGGAGGGGCATTTTTTGTGTTTGGTGACTTTTTCTTTTTCACCTGGGGGGGAGGGTCACCCTTGGTAGGGGAAAAAAGGGCCTTTATGGCCGAGCCATCTGCCCGGCCGGCCATAACTGATAGGCTGCTTAGACAAAGGGGGAGGGTGAATGTGAAAACAAAAAAAAACAAAAATGTGAAAAGGTAAAAAAAAACTTAACTTTTGTAAAAACCAACCAGGTCAGAAAATTTCAGCCCGGCCGGGAGAAGTCGTCACGATGAGAAGAATGGTAATCCGTGTGACTGAAAATGAAAATTTTTTTTTTTGAAAAACTGGTCAAAATGGGACCAATAAAGTCAAATGGCTGGCGCCTTGGAAAAGCTAGCCAGCTAAAGCTCACCTCTTTTACTGAAGAGTGCATGAGCAGCATGTAGATTGGCTCACTTTAAAGGAATGGACCTATCCAACACATTTGCATGAGTGGGATCCATTAATCTACTTATTCTCAACCAAATTACTCATAGGTAATTCTGGGGACTCTACGTGAGTCAAGAAATATTCTACAATCATTACTATGACCATCATAAGTATCTTGAGAATCTTCTCTGAATTCTCTTGTTTATTATTAATGTTAATTTTGGTCAGGAACAGAAGTCCTTTAATACTGAATCTAGAATCAACTAAAATGTTTTTCTTTCATCAGTACAAATTGACTCCATTCAAATGCTAGATTTAACAGATTAAAAGATCTTACATTTTTTATTAAATATTTCACATATCTCCTTTCATATTATCTAATCAGAATAATTATGGAATAGGAAAGACTTACTAAGTTTTCTTAAAGTCCATTTCCAAGTTTATTATATGACCAATATTACATGATAATAGCAAATTTTTCTTTTTTGGGAGAGTATCTACTCTTCTTACTCCACCTAATGAGTAATCTGAATTTTAACTTGCTAAAAGCAATGCAAAGTATAAATGTTTGAACATGAGGGTGGGAAATGTCCTGTTGAGAAAATATATCATTTGTAGATTTTTTTGTCTCTGTAATATCATTAAAAAAACTCACTTGGTTTATGTATTCAGTGATAAATGTTATTGTTATCATCACCATTCCATCTGATTCATGTTTTATTGGAAATTTAAAGTATTAAATTAGAGGTCATGAGCCTATAATTCAGTTCAGTGTTACATAATGTTCATTAATTCAAGAGAAAATATTTACCATCAAAATAAAGCCTATTATTAGAAAAATAGAAATAGCAAAATCTATTGTACTATTTTAAATGTCTAAAGTTAAAAGGAAATTTCAGATTGTAAATATGTCTCAGGTACATCTGAACAATCAATAAATATGATTTTATATTAAATAGTAGCAATGATGACATTTTAAATTTAAAAGAACTAAATAATATTTTTTTAAAAATTCTTTATCTAATGGTTGTTGAGTAATTTTTGAAATGTGTTCTTGAAATTTTGATAGATTGTTTCCCCACATATAGCAGGAATTGTGAACTATAAATTAGTGTTTGTAGTAGCAACCCAAAAGACGATATCACTAATGTTGAACTCATATTACCATGAATGTAGAAAAGAAGATGACCTACCCCATGTGGCAAAGCAATCGTGTGTGCAAAATGAGTGGAGGGCTCGATAGGAAAAAATATGGCTGTGCTAATACCTCAATTTATGAAAAAAACAAACATGATCCTGGAGCCAGGAGAATTGGCGAGAGTGGTTGGGTGTATGCAAATTTTTCTCAAGATCAGAAAAAAGATGCGACATTTGTGAACTTGTCACACTTCAGCTAGACAAATACCAAGACACTTGCGAACGTGGTACTTCATATATGGAGAGACTTTGTCGTTGGAAAATCGATTATTGAGGTCAGTTTCACACAAGCTATTTTTGCGAAAATGATGGGGAAGTTTGACTCTGTGTCTGGAACATCACTGGTTGAGTGGATAGAGAAGGCTGAACTGGTCTGCAAAATGTGCACAGGTGAAACATCCAGAACACATAGTCCCCTTAAGGCTGACAGGTGGTGCATTTGCTGTCTACCTGCAGCTGAGAGAAAAAGAAAAGGAAGATTTCAGCCAGATAAAATCTGCACTGTATACAGCTTTAGCTGTAGATGGGTTTCTGGTATATAAGCAATTTGCTGAGTGACGTCCCTGTCACGGGGAATCAGTTGACCTGGTGGAGTTACGAAAACTCAGTTCTGTCCGGTGGAATGAGCGACTGTTGGCTTTGGCATGTGCGTTCTTGCGAGAGTTACCAGACTTGGTTAAACGTCTCCTTCGTGCTTCGACCCGAATGGACAAAATATCCATTGTCCAGCTGCTGGCTCGAGCGCGAGCAAACATGAAAGATGAGGTAATGGAGGAGGGTCTAGCAGTTGCGGTGGTACGAACAACACAGAATGATCCATGTGGCTCCATATCATGCCATCGTTGCAAAGGTCCGAATCATTTTACAAAGGACTGCACACCGAAAGGTAGAAACTCCAGATACGATGTTACAAGTGCGATGCAGTGGGCCATATATCCCGCAATTGTCCGGGAAACGAGCCAAGGGAATAAGCCTCAGCGCTAGCCTACTCCTCGAGCCCCATATGAAGGAGGCGCTACTTATGATTGCCATACGTATCAATGGAATCAGAAGTCTAGCCTAACTAGACATGGCTGTTCATGGTCACTCACGAGCAGACTGCTTTGTCACTCTTGGAAGAGGAAAGAAGTGGACGTGCTCACTGTTAGTGAAAGGATCCTTAGCTGCTCTGGAGTACGACTTGTTCAACTTCCATATCTCAAGGAAGAACTTGGGTCCCTCAAGGTCCTGATCTTTCTAATGGCTATGCTGCAGGAAAACAAACAGAAGGTCCGACTGGTCTTGGATTATCAGAATCTCAGTCAATATGTTGACGCGCATACAGCTAACGCAGATATTTGCGCGCAAAAATTGAGAGAGTGGCAATAGGAAGGATGGAATATCGCCGTGCTGGATTTGCGTCGTGCCCATTTGCAGCTCCATGTTAAATCTGTGACGAGGAAATATGACACCCTCATACATTCACCGGGTTGTGGAGAAAGGAGGTGTGGCTCGCTGGCCGTCGGCCGACTATAGTGGCAAGCAAGAATCAGAAGTGGAAAGAGAGGCCGTCTCACTTCAACCTTCTCTAGTTGTACAGGGTGACATGGGCATAAGAAAACCCCACTCTCTATTGGCCATGTATGCGTCTGCAGAGAGAGACAGACCTGCGACCATGATTGGTACTGAGGAATAAACGGCCAAAAAGCCAACACGTGGTAATTTTTCAAACTACGGAGAGTAGGTAGTTGCCGTTCATTCGTCGAAGGGTGAAGACATATAAGTAGTTGCTTCTTGTTCGTCGAAAAACTAAGAATATGATTTGGGATACGGAAGAAACCCAAATTTCAAAGTCATGCCGCGCAGAGAACACCGAGAAAAAAGAAAAAGCTTCTCCTTTGAATGAACTCGGACTCCGATGTATGGTGAACCTCATTAAACGAATACTTAAAGAAAAGACTTGTCCACTAGGAAAGAGACAATAATTAATCTTATTCTCTATTTGAAATAAGGTGTATCCTTCTACCAACATGTTATGGAACGAGAGGAAAAAGAGAAGAGAATAAACTCCACAGAATCCTAAGTAAGTGAACATACAATTTAAGTATAGTTAAATTTATCTTACTGCATTCATGCTTACAGGAAGAAAGAATAGCCCTGATAAGATAGAGGAGAGAAGATGAGGGAATATTTCCCTCATGATAAACTTGAGATATGGAGCATGAGCTCTACCATTAAATCCCAAGGTCCGAAGGAAAGTGGGACGTGTCTACCGCTGACGAACTGTATTCTCACCTTCAGCCATTTACAAGAAAGACTTTCTCGCTCCTGACTTTTACTTGAATTGTATTTTTATTTATTTATTTATTTTTTAACCCAAACACAGCTGTTCAGATTCTTTTTTTTTTTTTTTTTTTGTGGAAGTATTGTATTTGTCGAAGACCTTGTATTTGACGGGAAAGCTAGCCAGTTAGCTGTGTTGAATTTTAATAATTCACCTAGAACTCACCTGGTGGCTTTAAAATGTGGTTCAGCTAGGGAGTTGGTGATATCTGTAAAATTAAATAGCGTCGGCAAACCACAGCCAACACGTGTGCTCTGCTTTAACTGGTGGACTTGGCGGGAACGAACAGCATCCTGCAAGCCCGCTGGGCACATGGCAGCGTAACAAATCTCTATGGCCCTTTCAGTGAAGATAAACGGGCAAATATATTGCCTCGTATAGTGAGAGCATATTTGTCATTGAGAGTGTATGCACTGCAGCACGTGTGAAGGCACATCTTCAACAATCTGGACTGACAAGTAAGACTCCGCAGCGTTTAAAGAGTGGCACCCATGTGTTGGGAATGTGTGTCTGGGAGGAGCGAGGTAAACTACAATGTAGTTGCGGGAGAGAACTCCTACCACTGACTAACGTGCTCACCCATCGGAGCATCTTTTCCCTGTGTTAGAAGTTGACTGAACATTTGCCGGTATGTGGCTGGCTCTGTTTCGCAACTGCATTCATAAAACGGCACGCGAACTCCGTGATGACAAGCTGGGACGATGAAGTGCGGGACCAACCCCTGATTCGAATGCTGACAGACGTCATTATCCAATTGGCACAGAAGGATTCGGTATAGGGTGATTGGTGTGTTTATGGACACAAAGTCAACGTGTGGGTTAACTCAAGTTCCTTGGCCACCGTTGTGAAAAGTGGCGAATCCCTGGTCAAAGGTGCCTGTTGGCTGCGATCAGGATGCAAAGACAGGTATATCAACCCGTAGGACTCGTCAGATCCCATGCGATCTGAGCCGATCAGCTGACCAGAGTGCCTCAACGATGGCTGAATGCGGCTCGGAAAGAAACAGAATCAGTGTGTGCTGCGTCCATAGAAGAGTAGGAATCCACCCACATACAAAGCATTCATCAACATAGTGGGTATCCCGGTGTGAAATGCACCTTTTATATCTGTAAGTTAGATCAGCCCTGAGGTCTCAATGACAGCTGTTCGGGTGATGGTTAGGGAAAACTAGCCGGTTGGATATGCATGAGAATTGGATCAGGGTGGGGGTGGATATAACACGTTATGAAGGCCGGCATTGCCTGACTCTGATAGATTGTGGCCCTAGTCAGTTTTCCATCTGGTGACCGTTACCATATCAATATACATCATCTGACAGCTAGTTGCTATTCTGCGTGAGGTCAACTGCCGAGCTGCTCATCGACAATGGTTCAGCATTCTGTGGGGAGACATTCACTGTTTTTCAATGCAGGGTCAGACGAATCATTTGTGAAACCAGAGAAAACAGATTTTGAAGACAACGATGATGGTACCAAGAATGAAATAGGCCAAGTGAGCATAACTGGAGAAGAAATTGGTGGATCCCATCATCCACCTTTACATAGAAGCACTCGACAAAGGCGATCGCCATCTCTTTGCCATTTATGTGACCAGGAGATCAAAGAGGATTATAGAAGGAGTCACACTACAGCCGACCATGTTGCTCTGTAAACGGACCGGTTCGTATGGTCTTGTTTGCGTGTTCTTGTTTACATCGGTCAAGACCGTCTGAGATGCGTATTGGGGAAGCCTAGCATTCGTATCGGTTTACTCCTCTTAGCCTCAGTGGACCGTGTCCCCAGGCTTTCACCTGCTTTGGCAGGATTAGGTTTATTGCCTGGCGCCTGAGGCAACCCTTTATAGGGGAATCCCGACGGGGCCCTATGTCTTTTTGTGCATGTAGCGCATTTGAGCTTTGACTTGTGACCGATCGCACATTAAAAAAGGCCTTGTGCCACACTCTGGCTTAGTGGGAAGCTGAACAAATACCAAGACACTTGCGAATGTGGTACTGTGTATACAGAGACTTTGTCATTGGGAAAGCGATTACTTGGATCAGTTTCACACAATGAAATCATTGTATACCAGTTTATTTCCTATTTAGCATTTTCTTATTTTCATACCTCTCACCCATTGATATTTTTTGTTTGCTTATTCACCGAAGAGTCATTTGAAGCAAAGTGAAGAAGAAATACTAGTACTACTACTACTAATAATAATAATAATAATAATCTCTACATTACTTGATTAGGTTTCTAGATGAGTACAGATTATACATTTATCTTACTCCTGTTGAGACTGTCAGGCATTGGGTCTTGATTTAACTCTTAATATAATGTAAATTTTCTTTTACTTTATTCAATAAAACCAAAAATCTTCGCACTGTATGTCATAGTCCAGTCAGCTGGGGCTGTAGAATACACCGACTGCATCTCTGCAAGGGACTTTATTGAATAAAGTAAAAAAAATCTTTCCACCCTCCCCAACGAGTGTCCTAGATACGATACTAAACAATCTGATGTTGAGGCTCCTGTAATGCTTTGGGGAATGCAGAGTATCCCTTCATTGCCATCGCTCCCTGGTCCACTTTGACCCAGAGTGGTAGCATCTGATTGAGTCCAATCTATGGGTCAAATAGAACTGTTTTACATTTAAACTGGGTGCAAACAAATGATTTTTGCTAAACTGAATTGTTAGAAATAAAACTATTTGATGTAAACAAACTGTGTGTAAACAAATAACTGATGTTTAATTGAATTGTTAGCGTTTCATAGCAATGCTTAGAACTATTTAACTGTACAAAAGAATGAGCTTAGGCTCGTTTAAAAACGTTATTAACAAAATGTATTTACAAATCATATATATATTTAATATATTTATATAAAGAGGATTTGGCTTTAAGTAACCTACAATGGATGATTTGCCATAAAAACCAACAAAACAAAACCAAACTGTATGACATTGTATTTTACCATGCACATCTAATACAAAGAAAACTTACTAGTGAAAGCAAGATTTCTTCATGTGATGTAATCTATTGTAAATAAATCCATTTATCTAAGTCCCAAAATAGAATCATTAAACATTGTGGGTTATATCCTAATTATATCATGCTTAGTTTTAATTTCAAAATACTGCTAGAAAAATATGCTTTGATATTGCTAATATTCTTAACAGCAATTGTTATTGTCAACTCATTCTTGTATATAATTTATGTTATAGTTAATTGCAAATACATAAAGAGAAGTACTCTATAAATTAGCAAGTAATAGTTATCTCCATTGAGAAATTATAATGATCAGAGTGAACACAAGTGGAAAGTTACACTATCATTATTATTAAACTGCTAATTAAAGTGGTTATTGCTTTATTCTTTAAGTTGGGGCATTTTAATGCAATATATCCTTTTTTACTGTGTTGTGATAACATCCATATAAAAATTAGATAATTATATATTACTTCACAGGCAATCATTAGATTTGTTGTCAAATTAGTTACTATCTATAGAATTTATACTATAATTATTTGAAAAAAATAACTGAATTGCAATGATAATGTAACATTGACAGACTTTTTAAAAGTTGCTAAATACTATTGATCTAAGAGAACAGAATTTAGAAAAAAATTACTTCATAAGATTTTGGTTCACCTCAAGATTTTACCATTTAGCTTGTTCAATTTTAATATTTACTTTAAAATGATATATATACTTTATATGATAAGTGATCAACAATATATTTTGTATTTTAACATTTTGTCATTTCAAAGTAGAAAATAATAAAACCATTAAAATAAAGATTATTTATCAATCATTTTATAAAACAATTTGTAATCTTTCATTTCTTTTTCTATGTCAATGTTAATACGATCTTCTTTATTACAAGATAATTTAATTGTATTATCTAGCATGTTATACATTGCCTTAAAGCTATTACTATGTGAGTCAAAAGTTTTGCAATATTTTGGTAATTTGAGGCACAATTAAACACTTTTGGATGATTTTGCCAAGTTTGTGAAGTTAACAAACCACACTGAACTATGAGATGCCAAGCTTGCCTGATACTCTCTAAGTTTGCCTCTATAACTTTGAGCATAACCTTGGAATTCACACTTCTAGGTCTACCTAACCTTGTTGCAACCTGAGCTGAATTTTTAGAGCCATCTGGTTATATTCTGTGATCAGCTGCATCTTTACATTTTGTACAATTGTTTTTGGCTACTTCAATGACATTATGGCCCAGTTTGAATTCATAAAGAATAAGTTGCTGAATTAGACTATGTTGTGTGTTGACCTGTGTGGATTTCAAATCATACATAGACTGAAGCATTGCACAATGTGTCAGTGTACCAACTACCACAATACCATAGCAGATACTTTCCATGTCTTGAACTGCTTTGAACTAATGATATATACACCACAAATTAGCGCATACCAAAACATTACAAAACTTTTGACTCTCCTTAGTTGATTGCTAACTTCTAAAGCATTGAGATTTATTTTTATTTAACACTTAGAATTTGTAGATGCTGTAATTTGAATTTAAAACTGAAAAATCTATATCTGGAATTAGCTCATTCAAACAAGTCATTATTAGAGTGTAAACAAAGACCCCAAATTATTATTATCATTATTAATTTGCAAAGGGAATTTGAGAATTTTAATGGTAATGTGCTTAAAATGTTTTACTTTACTATGTTATGGTAACATATATACCAAACTCTGGTTATTATAATTTAGATGATTTATCAAAACATTTTCTTTCATATTGGTATGCATACTTTAGGACATTTTGTGCATAAAATTTATTTCAACAATTTTTTAACTGGAAATATTTATCTTTATTTCAGAATGCTTTATCAAACATAATTTTGATTGAAGTTCAAATATTGGATGTTATGTAAGTAATTTTGATTTAATTTTTTTACAATAGATAATTTTCATTTTATGATTTAGAAGAAATTGCAAATTTTGCTAAATGAATTGCATCTTTATAATTTCTTATTTGCATATCATTAATACATATATGAAATTATCAAAGTAAGTTTTTTGGATCATTCTATTTTTTTAAAAATCAGGAAAATTACCCAGCATAATTAAACAAATTTGTTTTCCTTTATAATTATTCTGATTTCTAAAATGTACCAAAGTTTTAGAAATGACAAATATATCCAGAACTGAATTATGTATAACATTATAGCATTTCTATTTTTATTTCATTGCATTATCTTTTATGATTTAATAATTTTCCAAGTCACTGACAAAGAAGCACAATGTATTTCATTTTTTTTTCTCTTGTTTATTCTTAAAAAGAATGAATTTGTTCCACCCTTTCCTCTTAGCTTCGAGCTATCTCTTCAGAAAAAAAGGGAGTTTAAGATTAAAATTTGATGTATCAAGTATGAAAATTAAAGCAGTATTTATCAAGACAGAAATGAAAATTGAATGAAACAGTCCTCTTGGTATTCAAGACAATTCAGCAACTTTCCATTGGTTGAAGCAATTCTGAAATTCTTCTTTTGATATTGTGTGAAACTGCACTATCCTATTTCTTTTAATCTCCTCCACATCCTTAAATCTTTTGTACTTGGGATGAATTTTCAGTTTCAGAAACCAAAAGTTAGTCAGAGCTAGGTCTGGTGACTATGGACAGTGCTTCAATTACACAATTTTGTGTCTCATTAAAAACTACTTGGCAAGTTGTACAGATAAATTGTCAAAGTGAATCTGCCACTGACTTGTGGATCACATGTTTTGCTGTTTATCACATACAATATTACAGAGATGGTGTAAAGACCTTCAATATATATTCATGGTGAACTACACCTTATTTGTCTAAAAGATTATTAGCAGCATTTTATTTTGCTCTGAACTTGGCAAACCTTCCTTGGTTTTGGTGATGAAGGATATTTTTACACAAATGACTGAACCTTCACTTCAGGATCATAGCCATATACACCTATGATTCCTTACTTATCATTATGATGGTTTTTTAAAAGTTTTTATCAGTTTCTACATACTGAAGCTAATCAGTACCAGGAGTCATCCAACACTTCTTCTGCTCCAGTGTCAAAAGCCATGGAACAATTTGGCTGAAACTAATCTCATTAATTCAGTACAGACTTGTTCAATTTTTGCTCATTGTTGCAGAGCAGTTGCTTTGACAGTTGTGAATAATAAATGAAGGGAAGACAATTAAGAAAAACTTAATAAAATGTATTTATAGAAATGTGAACAATTAAACAGAGAACAAATATGTAAATGCAATAAAAGGTAGAAAATCTTTTAGTAAAGTTCTTTCATACAGATGGAAAAATATACAAAGCTCATTAAATAAGTTTCCAGACTTTTTTCGTATGGTCACTTTTATTGATAGTACCCAGATGAAACTCTAGTCCCCTTTGAAGTAATCTCCTCCAACTGCAATGCACTTGTAACGTTCCAACAACTTCTGGAAGGCCCCATGGAAGTCCTCTTGTGTGAGCATGTCAATGACCTTCGTCACAGCCTCTTTCATCTCCTCAATTGTCTCATAACAACTGCCTCTAAGTTTTTCCTTGAGCTTAGGGAACAACCAAAAGTCGCAGGGAGCAAGGTCAGGACAATAGGGAGGCTGAGGAACTGTCTTGATGCCCATCTTGCTCAAATAGTCTGTGACAAGGATGCAGTTGTGGACTGGTGCATTGTCCTGGTGGAAATGCCAATGACCCGATTTGAAGAGTTCTGGCCTCTTCCGGCAGAATCTCTTCTTGAACTCCCTTTAAACCTCAACATAGTATTCCTTGTTGACTGTCTGTCCAGTGGGAACTCAGTGCATGTAGATCATGCCAGTGCTGTCAAAAAAAGGGATTATCAAAAGTTTGTGTGGATTTGCTCTGTCTGGCCTTCCACTGAGAACTCTGTCTCTTGGTTTCTGGGTCATTGCAGTAGATCCAGCTTTCATCGCAGGTCACCAGAGTATCAAGAACTGCAGGATCTGAATTGATCAGCTCAACCATCTCCCTGCTGTCATGTCAACATCTTTCTTTCTGATCTACTCTTAGCACCCTTTGGACAAACTTCACGCAAATCTTCCGCATCTTCAGTTCCTTGCGAATAATTGTGTGTACAGTTCCCACACTGACATCAAACTGTACACTTACTGTCTCTATAGACACACGACAGTCCTTATCCATGAAATTCTTTATTTGGCCAATCAACTCTAGTGTTCTGACTTCCTTACTCCTCCCACACCTCTCATCATTCCTCACAGACTCCCTGCCTTCCTTGAATGCCTTATGCCACTCAAAAACTGATGCTCAATTCATGCAAGATGGTTGAAAAGCAGTCTGAAGCATTCCATAGGTTTCTGTGGCATTTTTTCCAAGTTTAAAACACAATTTTATTGTATATCGTTCTTCTAAAGTGTCCTCACGTCCAGATTGCATTTTTGCCAGTCACCAGCTGTGATAATCAGGATTTAGTAGGGTGTATTCCAATTGCTGCTGTAGCTGTTCATTTGAAGCTGAAATCATAAAAATTGGTCAGTAATCTCATAAGATGTATAGCAATAACCTACTGAATTTTCAAGAGTCTACGACAATTAAATGCCTGTACAGAAAAGTCTGGAAACTTATTGATGGCACCTCGTATATGTGAATAGAAGGGGGAATATGTGTGTGTATGTTATAAATTCCTACCTCCTTGTGTCAGTTGAGGCCTGGAACCTGTCATATCAAAGCATGAGTCTTTTGGAGCAATAGTGGCAAAAAGAGATGATTTGATTTTTCTGCTTTATCCTTATGTACTAGCTTTACTACATCCACTAGTGGTCATTAGCAGAACTATTTTGGTAGCAGTGGAGGATAATGACCTTTTGTATCACTTAATTCCAAATAATAGAAATGTAATCCCTACACCATAAGAAAATGTAACACATTAAAAGAAATAAAAATGCACAGCTGAGTAACTTATATAATAAAGTAATGATGTCCAGAAGTCTAGATGAGTCAGTGCTAATTTAAAAGAAAATTATGAAGCCAGTCCTAAGACTTTTAGAACACATTTCATATGGCACCTAACATTTTCAAGTTTTTCATACATCAAAAAAGTCTGTTTGATAGTGGGACAAAATCTGTATTCATTTTTTGGTTATAAGCAACTGAGTATATTAATTACTATTCCTCGGTCATGAACTTGTAATATTTCTTTTATCGATTAATATTTTATATACTTAAACCAATATTATTTTAAAAGATTATCAATCATAATCATTCCAAATCATCATCTCTTCTCTATTTCTAATGTAAATTACTAATCCTTTCACTCACTCAGTTTATTGAAAATCGCCATACCTCTCATTTTTCTAGTTACTGATCTCTTTCATATATCTCTTGTACTTATTGTAGTTATTTCAGTTTATCATTAATGAGAATGATATAAATTGATGAACTTTTTTTAAAGGCATTTGAATGAAAATAATATGTTGAGAAGCATATACCAGTTTTATTTATATTTTATGGACATACAACTTCTAGATATGCTATCTTTATTATATAGTAAGATTGAATTTGATATTATTACTTGTAGTGTACAACTTGTCAGTTTGCTTATTCCTGTGTGTTCAACATGAACAAAGAGTGACATGATAACAGGAAGCAATGGTATCAATAGCTGCAATTAATGAGTTAGTAGCTGTAGACAACTTGAAGGTCACATTTTATCCTGAATTGTCCAGTACTATTGTTTGTTTACATTAGAAGCTATGAAGTAGTCACTATTCACATTACCTTTCATTTACTATTATACAATGCTTATTCAAAGAAAGGGCAAACATACTTTTAAAAATAAATTATACTGTATGTTTCTGAGTGATAAAACCAGCAGCAAAATAAGAATGGCTTCTGTTTACTCTTAGTTTATTGTTTCAGAACCATAACCATGGAAACTAATATTTACTGAGTCTTGTGAGACAGCCAGCAACTCTTTTTTTTACACTGTTATAAGTTATCTAACTCATTTACTCATAAAATTATCACTAATAATTAATGACAAAATTGAATCAAAAGTATATCTTTATGTTAAGAAAATATAGAATTCATTAAAAATTCTTTGCTGACATTTTCTTTTTATAGCTAATATAAATTGTCTTTTTGGTTTTTATTGAAAAGAAGTTTGTAATTTTTATTTTCTCTTTCTCAAGATACGTATACAGATTCATAAATAAATCCCACTTTTAGTCTGCAATGATAAAGGAGTATGTTAGCCTATAATAATTGTGAACACAATCAAAGTGTGTACTAGAAAAATTTGACTGCTGATCTTCAGATGAGTTTAATGGTATATATCATTTACTGGTTTAATTATGGACTAAAACTTGAAAATGGCTAAAAAAATCAACTTATATTGTCTGTTTGAATACTATGCACTACCAATCAAAAGTATGGCCACTCATAAATTTTTATTTAAAATTGATTTGATGGGGGTTTTCTTCTTTATTACTAAAAATAAAAATTCCTAGAGCTACAGTGGATTATACTGTTAGAAGACATCAGGAAACAGGACAAAACAAGACCAAAAGCATGGCTGGGGGACTAAAAATGACAAAAGTAGGGGACAATTTCATCAGTCACCAGCTTGAGTGACAGTAGGCTGACTGCTCCAATCATCACTCTATAACTGAACCAATATTGTAAAAAAAACGTGTCAACATCCACTGTGAAGATTCTATGAAGTTGGTCTATATGACAGAATTGCTGTCAAGAAACCACTGTTGAGAAAGCAAAACAATGTCAAAAGGCTCCAGTGGGCCAAGGCACACAAAGACTGGACTGCACAAAGAGTAATGGAATAAAGTCTTTTGAATTGACGAATCAAAATCTTTGAGTCAAATTGGAAGGTCTATGTGCAGTGAAGAGTTTGTGAAACAGCTGCAACCTACCGTATCAAACCAACTGTTAAGCATGAAGGAGGTTCTGTTATGGAGGGCTTCTGCTAATTTTTAAGTCATGGATTTGCACCTTGTGAAGGGCAAATTGAATCAAACTGGATATCAAAGCATACTGCAGCATCATGTGATCCCATCTGGAATTGCAGCTTGTGGCTCAAGGATTTGTACACCTGCAAGATAATGACCCAAAGCATACTAATAAACTCTGCCAGAGGTAAATTAAAAGCAAAGAGGAACAGTATGTCCTTCAACTGATGTCTTGGCTGACACAATTAGTGGACTTTAAATCCCATTGGACTGGGGTGGGATGAACTTTACCAAAAAGTCAGAGCTAAACAACCCACAAGCATGGCTCATCTTTGGCAATTCTTGCAGGAAAGCTGTGCAGAACTATCTTCAGTCTACTTCCAGTCTTTAGTGGAAAGAATGCCAAGAATCTGTGAAGCAGTGATAGCAGCCAAAGGAGGTCATTTTGATGAATCAAAACTTTAAGAAGTTTTTTTGTGTTTTTTTTTCTTTTGGCTTAATTTGTAAGTTCACTAATATTACTGCTAAGAATGTTGTTCTCATCAGGACCCAGAATGGAATAAGGGAATTGGTTTGGTCAAAGTTTACATTGCATGAATGATGTTCATCCACACAAAAATAAATAAGTGGCTATAAATCCTTTTTGGCTTACTAAATTGGTCATTTCTACCATCAACTTACTAAAATAATCAATTAGAATGAGAGAATATTTCCCAAGAGTATGTCATCATTTATCAAGAATAATATCATATGAATAAAATGTCACATCAAACAAGATATAACCTTCATTCTTTTCAAAGTATGTGAAATTTTAGAGATTGGCTAATTATATATAGAGAGTAAAACACTCTTATTTTTCTAAAATTTGGAAACTAACCATTACTTTTCCAACTGTAATATAAAGCTCTGTTATCCTTGAATTTACAAGAAATAATTTTGAAAAGTTATCCTTTTGTCAAATGTTTGTTTAACCCGTGAATCATTTCATCACAAAATCTGCAAAGTTTATGAATAAAATTCTTTTAAACTGAGTAATTTATAATTTTAGAAATTCTTTAAAATCCCACCAAATTCATAGAAGAATACTGTTGTGCCATAACTTACCACTTATTAATACACAAACCTGCTTGGAATACTACTCTCTCAACATGTACGTAAATTCATATTATCTTGTCTACACTAGACAGGATTTGATTGGTTGATATCACTACTCCTCCCGAAAACAAAGAGGTTTTTTACTCTTGGCTAACTTTTCGCTTCTTCTTACTATGTGGAGGGCAAATCTTCTTAACAGGGATCTGGATCAGGTTTCATCCCTATAAAATCTTCAGTTGTGGATTATGTTTTTTCTCTTCACGGACTACTCTGTATCACTTTCTGTAGAGTTCTCTTCTTCCTTCTTTTCTTCTTCCATATCCACATCCTCCTCCTCTATACTGCTCCTTATCTGGTCTGCTTGTGCTAACACATTTCTTTCATTTTCGTTTATTAGGGATGTGTTATGTCCTCTCTGCATAACAAAGTTGACCCTTTCAGGAGGCATATCTTTGTGTTTTTTCGTACCACATTTTCGCATTTGTAGATTAAGACATAGTAATGGGAGATCGGATCTGTCTTCCCATCATTGCCAAAGAACTCTTCACATCTCCTTGCATATGGAATAGATTTGTAGCTCATTAACAGTCGTAGTAAATAGCTGTCTATACCATCTCTAGCATGATTGAATGCTTTTAACTCCATTTTAATGGTTTGTACCATACCTTCTGCTAACCCATTAGATTCAGGATGGCTTGCATCCAATTCTTTTTAACCAAAATGACCAATTCTCATCACAAAATTCTGGGGTATTGTCTGTCACAAGCACTCTTGGAACCCCATCCCATGAAAAAATATTAATATTTGTTTTATGGTATTCATTTTTCTATCATAAACATGAACCACCTCAAGCCATGCAAAGAAGGAGTCTATTAAAATTATCAGTAATTTGATACCATTGATGATATATTGATGTATGTCTGGTTCATGTGAACTCTACTCAATGGTTCTTTTTCTATTGGCCAAATGTGTACTGTATTTTTTTAATATTTCAGGCATTTTTTTAATATATTCTTCAATATCACTTGAGTACCCTGACCACCATGCTTCAAGTTTCAACCTTCTCTAAGTTCCTGCTATTCTACTATGAATGTCATAATCATGTCTTTTTTTTTACTGTCTGAAGTGGTACTATCATGTCTCCATTGCATATTAAATCATCTTCTATAGTTAGTCTGTGTCTCACTTCTTTATAGGGTCTCTCTGCACTTGAACAATCATTCCTCCTATTTCTTTTGATTCTCCAATAAACATTGTTAAATATAGGATCCTGTAGAGTTTCTGTTTTTAAGCACTGAAAGGGTAATATGTCAGTTTCTACCCAGTGCAATATTTCATCTTCCGAATTATTGTCCATTTCTTTTTTCTCATTATGAAATTTCAACTGCGATAATGTATCAACATTGGATATTGTGCTCCCTTTTATATATTCAGTATCAAAATCAAAAACCATTAGTTTAATAGCCCACTTTAAAATACACAACAAAGTTACTTTAGGCAATTCTTTTCAAGGGTTGAAAATGAACTCCAATAGTTTATGGTTTGATTTCAATAAGAATTTTTCGCCCAATAAAAATTGTCTCACTTTCTCTGTGCTCCAGACAATTGCTAACACTTCTTTTTCTATGTTTGAATTATTAGCTTTGGCCAAAGTTAATTTTCTTGACAAGTACATAAACAGATAGCCTTCCTATGATAATATTGCAGATACTGCCAGTTTGCTTGCATCAGTAGTAAACAATGTTTTTTTAGGGTCAAAAACTTTCACAATAAGCTTCTTCATTAATGCCTTTTTTACCCCGTTGAATGCAATATCTTTCCATTTGAATTCACTATTCCTTTTTCTTAAATTTGCAATTGGTTGTATTAACTCAAAGAACTTTGGAATATATTTATTGTAGAAATTTGCAGGTCCAAGAAAACATTCCAATTCTTATTTTATTTTATTTTTTTTGTTTGTGGGTGTTGATGTTTACTCTTTTATTTGATAAATTTGGGTCTGGTGAAATACCTTCATTAGATATCTTGAAACCAAGAAAATTGATCATCTCACAATTAAATTCCTATTTGTCTGGATTTACACATAACCCGGCCTTTTTTAATTCTTTTAAAAGTCTTTTGTTTTTTTTATTAGCAGTTCTTTGCTAGATGCTCCCAAACACATATTTTCTATTTTTCCTAACAAAACATTCTCCAGTGCCTTTTGAAAAATAGCTGAAGCTGTTTTTATCCCATAAGGCAGTGGAGTCCATCATAGTAAGCCTGTTGGTGTATTTATGGTTGTTACTTCCTTAATTTTTTTTATCAATCATTATTTGATTATATACCAATTTCAAGTTGATATTTGTGAAATAATTGGTGCCTGGTTATTTATGTAGATTTGCTTCTACATTAGGAATGGGGTATGAATCAAAGCAAATTTTATGTTTAACTCCTACTTTGAAGTCCCAACAAATTCTCAGATCCCCTTCAAGCTTTTGTTCTACAATAATTAGTGACCTCTAGTCACTACTTCTCTTAGAGGCTCTTTCCAAAATTCCTTGCTGCATCATTTAAAAAAAAGATTTTAATGACTATAGGTAACATATGAATTGGTATCTTCCTAGATTCATAGTAAGAGGGTGGAGCTATTTTATTTCAATTTAACAGTAGCTTTGTAGCCTTTTAAAGTGCTGATATCCTGGTTTTCTACTTTAACGTTATTGATTAATTTTTGTGTATCTACTTTCAACACATCTGTTCCAATCAGCTTGTGAGACTTTTTACAATCCACTACAACTATGGAAACTATTTCAAACCTCTCTTTTGTTCCAAAAGAGGCCTCAAAAGTTTCCAGAGTTTTGATGTACATCCCATCAAACTGTTTGAGTTCAAAATGCATTTTTTAAAAATCTGGGTTGACACAATCATTCCCAGAAATGTCTGTGTATCAGGGGAAGGTCACTTCCTGTATCAATTTGCATCTCAAATACAATGCCATTTATTTCAATTTTCTCTCTACTGCTTTTTTTCCTCCCCATTTCAAAGACTTCCTTTGGTACCTGCTCCACTATGTGTATCTCATTTTTGAACCAGCTGACACTTGAAAAATGGCTCAACTTCTTGCAACTTGTGCAAACTTGTCCAAAGGCAGAACATTTGTTTCTATCCCTTTCATGCCTTATGTTACAATATTTGCAGATGTCAAACTCTCCCTTTTCTTTAGATGTATTTACTTGAAACACACAAGTGTTTTCTTAAGTTGTATTAAAATACTCTATAAGCTGCATTTGCTGCATAAATTCTACACAGGCATCTAATGACATGTCCTGTGTTTGTAATTGTTCAAGAAATTTATTTTACTCCATTGTACAGTCCTTTGATCAGTCTTAACTGTAGCAGTTTTTCTTTGATGGTCATTTCTTTTGTCCTAAGTTTTTCAATCTCACAAAATCTCAGTTCCTGTTTCAACCTGTGAAGACTGCTTCATTCTATTCTTGTATTTTTGATAGGAATTTTGTCCTCTCTGCAATGACTAATTTTTTCTTTGGTCTCAAATACTTTTTTATTACAAGGGATTCTCCTTTGAATGTCATATCCTCCAATTCTACTGGATAGACCACGATGGTTATTTTCATTATGGCTTTGCATCCAGCATAGGCCAAGAATGAATGTTATTTGGTTTTACCCTCCTATGTTTCTTCTGATTTTAGTTTTTTGGACCTGGCATGGGCTAAAACACATTTGATCTATGTCTCCATGTAATCAGCCTCTTCCCTTTGTGTTTATAAGCAACACAATGTTGTTGTGTCATAGCTAAGCTCTTGCTGATATGCAAGCCTGCTTGGAATGCTATTCTATTGACATGCATTTAAATTTATTTTATCTTGTCTACACAAGATGGCATGTGATTGGTTGATATCTCTACAAATACCCTTTACACACTGTAGATTTGATTTAAGTTGAAATGTTTAAGCTTGTCTTCAGTCTAGACATGGTTTTCTTCATATTGGATTCTCATAATAAATCCATTTTTTAATCATTAGTGAATCTCTAGTGCAAAAATAACTTCTTTATTCCCCAGTAAAGAGAAAAGCAATTGGTTAAATGCTGACTAACGTTTATTTCTGTAAGCTCATTTTCTTAGCTTCTGAATTTTCTCTAAAGCTTATAGACAATATGCTACAATTAAATGATTGCACAAGTACTAAACAGCTGAATAAACCTGAAAGAGAGATTCCCAAACACTGTGCTTGGTCATAGTAAGGTGATTGCATAGTAGGGGGTGTCCTCGTGGTATATATTCAATGGACTGCGAAATTGTAGTAGGCAAGTTCGAACTCCAGTCGTGCTATTACATTCACTTTCGGACAAATACCCTTGGGAAAGTTGTGAACCCCCTTATCCTCCCAGCTATGGGTTAAATAGTACCACTACTGTTCATCTAGGAGAATGGCTTTGGCATTAAATAACCTGCAAAGGTTGATATGCCATTAAACAAAGAAACCAAAACCAAACTGATTGCATAGTATAGTTTTACTTTTAAAAACTGTTTTTGTGTTATACAGGACACAAACCTACTGAATTATTTTCTGTTACATTTCTGATGTAAAGCAATATTATTTGTTTTTTGGTTTTTATCTTCCAAGTTTGTTCTTTTTGCTGGTTGGGAGATAATTATTTCATTGGAGCAGGTTTTGTTTGTGTAGGATGTCTGAGTTCCCACTTATCTTTTGTATTGCAAAAATGATTAATATTTTTAATACTGAATTTATATATTGGGAATTGAGATTCAAGTGTAATTTAATATGTTAACTTTTGATATAGAAATATTTTGCATTGATAATCTATGCAAGTCACTACCAGTATATCCTAATTGCTGTGGTAAGAACAAAAAATAAAACAGAACAAATTGTAAACAAAATGAAGAATCCCATTTAAAGTTCCTTGTGCATTATGTCTAAGAAAACCAGAAACTAAAAGACTTTAGTCAAAGTAATTTATGAAATGTTTTGTTTAGTTTGATTGCTGTTTAGAAATAGCTTACAACTTGGAAGAATGATATAATCTTGTGTGTCTTCGATGTATTTAGTTGTTCATATATTTCTTTTGAAAAGTAAATTATATTTGCAGCTGCTTGACTTCATGAGTTTTTGCTTGGGTTTTTGTTTTCTGGTCCTGATCTTCATAACATGATAGTTTATGCTAAATTTTACTAGATGATATTTATTGAAAATTATGATAAAGTATAATATTCAATGGAACATTATTTTACTCATTTTTATTCATTAAATTTATTTAATACAAAGTGCATTGGAATTATAGAAAATGTAGTCTTAAAAATAATGATCTACTTAAAGATAGGCTCAATATCATTAGTAGTCAATATACACAATTCAATGGTTTCACTGAAAGAAAAGTACTTTATTCTTAGTGTTTATCATAAGAATTTGGTAATACTTAATCAAATAAACTATACAGCTCTACAACTTTTGTTCAAGTCATTGCAGTTTGAATTTGTTCATTAGTGTAATTTATCAAATACTAACTAAAGCACCTGTTTTCTATATATTTATGATATCTCAACCTGAGACAGATAAAATGTTTCTATTTTATATATCATAAGACAATAGAATAAATTTTATAAATTTCATGTTTGTAGGACTGAATTAATGATTGAAATTTAATGAAATGCTTAGAATAAGAGATGCAGCTAATAAACTTACATTTACTGATCATTTATACCAGAAATCTCTATTTCAAACTGAAAGAAAAATACCTTATCCAGTGAAAAAGTAGGTTAATACTGTATATACTCATAGGTTAAGTCTTTTTTTAACCTGAGATTATACCTGAGCTTGAAATTTGTCAAACAAAATCAGTAAAAGTAAAAGTATGAAAATCAAATGATGTGTATTATAATGGGAACAGCTATCATGCTGATTTTACAAATTAATTTAACTAGATTTTTATATTTTTAGGTGTGTATTTTTGTGAAAAATTTGATACTTTAAAAAAATTTCCATATGCATACCACAAGAACTTTTAAAACTTAAAATATATTCAATCAAATATTAAAAAATGTATCGAGTCTATTTTCCTTTCAATGTTAAAGCTTCCAATTATATCCTTTTACATCCTTTATATTAAATTTTTCTTTAAAAGATATGTAGCTCGTTTCACATATATTTACAGGTAGAAAATCTTGAAGATTAAGTAAAATGGAAAAAAAGAAAGCAATAGCAAATAATCTAATAATATTTTGTCATATGAAACATCAGAATTTTTGTAACTTTTTTAGTATATTGATAATGTGCTTTACATTTTAAATTGCTTATCTGTATTATATATTTTATGGATACACATGAAAACAGCTGTAAGTGTGATTTTTATTTAATTAATTTATTAGTATTAGATATAACAGATATATATTTATATATGATATACCCTCTACTATATTGCCCAGTTGGTTGGGGCTGTAGAATACACCGATTGCTTCTCTGCAGAGGCCTCCACGATATATATTACCAAGGTCTGTCACATGATTAAACTTAACTTGCTGACGTCACTATCAGTGGATATCTGTTTTATTTACTACACGGTGTCTTTCAGCGTTAACTCAGTTTCAGAACAAAACATGCCTTAGTTCATTGTTTTTCCTTTCCAAAAAGTAAACATTTATTTGATAAATGGAAACATGCCATTAAAAGGGAGAATTTTACCCCAAATCCATTTAACAAAGTGAGTAGTTACAATTTTAATCACCATTTACTTCAACAGGCGCTAAAATTAAAATTTGTTAAAAAATTAGTTTTTCACAAGAAAGCAGTTTTAAATTTTAAACTGAAGCCGAAAAAACTTCTTAAACATTATATTTTCTAAAAATATTTGAATCAATTTTTTTATTGATATTTTATTTAAGAAAAGGATGTTTTCTTTTCAATGAAATATCAAAAAAAATTCTTACAAAACGATCGTAAAAACTTTTAACATTTCTATACTTGAAACATAATGAATCATTTTTAAACATGAAAAAATATTCCTGAATTTTTTTTTTTTTTTCATTCTTGAATGACCAAAAACTACAAAATTTATTCTTTAGTCAATTTTAAAAGAATTTGTTTTATTTTAAAGGTTTTTTATTTGAAAACTCTGTAAAATTATTTGTCCGAAAAGTCAAGTCACGATTGCTGAAAATTTAAATTTGAAAATGATGACTTAAACTTTGTTTAAACCTATTATTTCGGAATAAGTTTTGAATTTATTTGAAACATAAAGGTTTAAATCACACCACCACATTTGAATTTTAAGACATAATTTTAAAAATATTTAGCACAAAATGAACATGCTAATACTCTCAAAAATATTTTCCAAACATTTTTTCCTTTTTTGATAATTTGAAAGTTTATCATCAATATTAATTCGTAGAAAAAATTGGAACTAAAAAAAATTAGATTTTGAATAATGAATAATTTTTTTATGGTTAGTTTAGTGTTTTTAATCATTAAAAAATTAATTAGTAAGTAAACATTAAACAAAAAAAAAGTTTTACAAAGAGTTTAACTTCATAAATAAAATAGAAACGTTAATTTTCACTTTTTTTTTTTCATTTTTTGATATTAAAATATTTTTAAACGTAATTGAATTACCAAATATCCTAGAATTGTTTTAGTGTATCTTTTTTTGAAAGGTAAAAATATCTTATTTCATCCAGGAGAATTAACAAAGGATTCAAAATATTTCAATATATATATATATATATATATATATATGTGTGTGTATTATACGGTATATATATATATATATATATATATATATATATATATGTATTATTTCGGCATATGTGTGTTGCGGAGCCGATAAGTATGTCGACCCCGCAAATGAGTTATGTGAATGAGAACAGCCAAAGCAATATGAAGGAACAAAGTCGAGGTAACAATAATAAGTGACAATTTATTTTGTCGTATTTACAAGCATGTATGTAAATGTCCGTGGCGGTTGTATGTAGTCTTCAACTAGGATGGGTTATGTTGTCAGCTGGTATAGTCGCGTTGTAGATGTTCGCAGCTGGGCGTTCGACGAGGGTCGCTGGCGTAGGTCGAGTCGTGGAGGTACAGCTGGATGTTTGATGCTGGTAAGCTGAGATCGGTTGAGTCGTTGAGTACAGCTAGATGTTTGATGCTGGTAAGCTGAGGTCGGTTGAGTCGTTGAGTACAGCTAGATGTTTGATGCTGGTAAGCTGAGGTCAGTTGAGTCGTTGAGTACAGTTGGACAGTCGTCGCGGGCATTAGCTGGTTGGTAGATCGATATCCCCGGTTAAGACGGTATGTTGTGGTTAACCAAGGGTGTATCGATCCGGTTGCTGGCTCGTACGGCGGGTCGTACGTGAGTCAGGTATTGCAGTGGTAGGACAGTCCGTAACAGCGAGTCGTTATGTGGACTGCGTGGTACCTTGCAAGAGCGTCGAGGTCGAGG
>OY757914.1:56366322-56376322 GCA_963585895.1 Sepioteuthis lessoniana
ATGAAAACTAGGCATTCCACACTCCTCTGCTATATAATACCATCTTTACCTCATCCGGTTTTGCCCGGCTACTTCCGGAGGTTTTTGTTTGTTGAACAGGTTGGACCTCTTGCGCTATCACATCGAAAGGATACTTACCATCTTTAACCTCATATCATCGTGTCGACTTCTCCCGGCTGGGCTGAAAAATTCTGACCTAGTTGGAAAATTAAGTTAAGTTTTTTTTCTTTCCATTTTTGTTTTTTTTGTTTTGTTCTTTTCATATTTACACCCCCCCTTCTTTTCTTCCACCCAGCCTATCATTTATGGCCGGCCGGCCAGACGGCTCGGCCATAAAGGCGTTATTTTCCCCAAATAAGGGTGACCCCCCCCCCAGGTGAAAAATAAAAATGAATCACCTTGTGTGGAAAAAATGCCCCTCCCCCTGACCCAAAAGAAAAATCGCCACAAAAAAAACAACCCTCCCCTGACAAAAATGCACCTACCAATTCACCAAGCAAAAATGAAAAAGAAAAAGAAAAAAACGAAAATAGTTGGACAGCCCCTCCGAAAATTCAGGTCGACGTCGACGACTTACTCCAGCGAGCAAAAGCCATCTCCAGTGAAGTACAGGAGCATGGGCTTATGTTCAATTTGGAGGAAGTAAGACAAGACCAAAAAAAAAGAACGGTGTCTGTCTTTGTTGTGGATAAACGATCTCGTAAAATCATTAAACCCGCCAAAGACATGGTCCTTCGTCAAATTTCCAGCCTGGGCGTAAAGGCACAAGCTATAATAGCTGGTACCTCTTACGCTTTCTGGGATATATTGCTACCGACCATTGATGAAGCCGTCGCCTTAACGAAAAAAACACTCGAAAACAAAGAGTTCTTCTTCAGGACTGAATATATGGGGCGGCGGCGGACCACGGTATCAATATATGAGGTCCCTAGCTTCCTAAGAGACGCAAATTTAGCTGCATATATGCTACAATTTGGCGACATCGTCTCAGCGACACACGACGGAATGCGTGGGGAATGGAGGTTCGACATTATGTTGGATGTCAAAACCTTCTACTCCGTTCCCAACTGGTTGGAGGTGGAAGGGCGCAGGCTACCTGTCATCGTGTCAGGTAGGAAACCCGCCTGCTGGCACTGTGGCGAGATTGGTCACCTCTCTGCAGTTTGCCCGGGGAAGAAGGCCCCGAAGAAGCCCGATCCAAAACCCGGGACCCTCCCACCTGTTGTTGCATCAAACACTGAAAAGGAGGCTCCCGTAGTCTCGCCCACACCAGCAGGTACAAAAAACCGCACTCCCCCTTCGACCCCTACGGTTAATTCCGAAGAGTCGGGGGCCGAGTGGCTGACTGTGGGAAAAGGTGGGAGGAAGCTCCAACCTGCGGATCCTCACTCCCAAAAGTTGTCCCAGGTGGGCACCAACAGTCCACCCCCCTCAAAAACAAAGTCCAACAGCATCAGTTCTTCGCCTTCATATGCCCATAAAACATCGTCCCCTAAACCCAAATACCCACCCAAGACCCCACCTAAACAGCCCACTCCTCCCAAGGTCAGATCTTTCAGCCCAGGCCGGGAGAAATTTGAAAAACACCTAGAGTTTAAAAAGCGGCTGGACCAGGAGCGTAAATCGTCTCCACGACCAGAGCCCCCTCATTCCACCCCGTCATCACCAAAGCAACCACGCATCATTCGACCTCCACCAACTACGCCACCCCAAAAATCCATGCCACCACCTCTCATGTCAGTTTTAGTACCAAAGAAAAAGGGACCCATCCCCCCTCCGCTGCCGTTAAATTCACCACCAGCTAAACCATCTCCACCAGTAACAGCAGCAACACCTTCAACTCCGTGTACAACACCAAAGAAACGGCAGCAGAGTTCATTAATAGACAGTTCGGGGGATGAGGTCCCAAAACACCAAAAAAAAAGGAGAAACCCAGGCACCATTCGGGAACCAGCATCTGCCGAGTGGATGAAGGGGCTCTGGATCGTCTCTACAAGGTCCAGCCGCAACTGCTGAAAGATTTGAGGGTCCTCCACAACTTCAAGGAAGTAAATGGACGTAATGTGGAGGACCCGAAAAATTTCCCCGATGCATGGATCACCACAGTCATACGGAAGGGCCGAGGGTCGGAAGGTGCAATGAAAATGCTCGGTGAGGCAAACGAGGCCCTCAGCCCAATTTCATATTTAAAGGACGATATCAATTCATGTAAGGGTCTTGTTGGGAGGGTCCCTGTTGTTTTGCACCCCTCCCTTTATAGGGCTCTAAAATTAACCTATCCGCGGGACGTCGGGGGTCTCGCTCATAACGGAGTCATCACCAATGAGATGGCCACAGGATCCATGAGCCAGACCGTCGGTGTCCTGTCCCCAGCCATGTTTAGTCCGGGCACTCAACCCCTGTAATTTTCATGATGGATTTAAGGTTGGCTAGCTTAAATGGCCGCGACCTGAGGTCGGATTCTAAGCGATCCCAATTACTTTTATACCTCCAGCGTCGCGGCATTGATATTTGTTGTTTACAGGAGACTCACTTCGACTCCAACTTCCATGAAGGTGTTCTGTCGAGGGACTATTTGTCCTTCTCAGCATACTTTGATGGTCGTTCCAGAGGTGTCACCTGGCTGATAAGTAGACGTCTGGACTCTTCGTGTGCTCTTGTTCTTTCAGATCTGGCGGGCAGACTTTGTGTTCTGGACGTTACCATAAAGGATAAGGCGTTTCGGCTGATTGGGGTTTATGGACCCAATGCCACCAGTGAGCTCCCTGCCTTTTTTTGGCGCATCGAGCCGTACGTTATTCCGTCGAAGCGGGTAATTTTAGTGGGAGATTGGAACGCCGTCCTTGATCCCAATTTAGATAGAGGGGCTATTAGTGCGGGTACTAACACCTTGGATGCCAGATATTTTCGCGATTTTGTCCAGCGACTTGATCTGGTGGACAAATTTCGCGAAAGGCATCCAAATAAGATAGTTTGGACTTGGACCGGTAGGGGCGCCTCGGCCCAGCTCTATAGCTATTTGGACCGAGTGTTAGTTAAGCGAGTCGACTTAGATTATTTAGGTGGTCCAAGTTTCGATCCGTATAAAAATTCCGACCACAAATTTTTATGTGTGTCGATTAGGTTAGATAAGGCTAGATGTAGGATGTCTGGTGACTGGAAGTTTAACTCTTCCCTTTTGGCGGAGGCTGACTTCCGGAACCAGCTAGAACTAACGATAAAGCGGGAACTGACGGGGGCTATTATGGGAAATAGGTGGTGGGCTAACCTTAAGGATAGCATTAGATCCTTTGCTGCCGACTATGGTAGGAGACTCAAGTCAGCCAGGGTAGCGGA
Source organism: Sepioteuthis lessoniana (assembly GCA_963585895.1). NCBI lineage: Eukaryota > Metazoa > Mollusca > Cephalopoda > Myopsida > Loliginidae > Sepioteuthis > Sepioteuthis lessoniana. Next base: position 56,369,659 of record OY757914.1, read on the forward strand.
GCAGAGAGTGATTAAGGATAAGCTAGATAGGGCGGTTTTGGCGGGAGATAGTGGGCAAGTTAACATAGCTAAGGCCGAGCTGGCCTCCTTGCAAATTAAGGAGTACCAAGCTCTGGTAGTTAGGGCTAGGTTAAAAAGAATGTCCTGCGAGGCGACGAATATGGCCCAGGAACTACGGGCCGAGGAACTCAGGCATGCAACAGATCGGCATATCGCCAGTGTCACATCGCCGGAGGGGCAACGTCGAACTACAAACGAAGCCATCTGTGGGGAGTTTCGGCAGTATTTCTTGAAGCTTTTCACCAGGGAGCCCGGACTGAGTTCTGCTCAGTTCGACACCTATCTTGCCGACTTCCCTCGCCTTTCGGCGACTGAAGCGGCTGGGTGTGAGGGGCGCATAAAGGAGGAGGATATTCGGGATGCACTGAAGTCGGTCGGGCTGGATAAGTCTCCCGGAATTGATTGTCTGCCCTACGAAGTGTTCTTGAGGTTGTTGCACATGTTTGTCCCCTTGCTGGCAACCATCTATAACAACTGGATGAGGCAGGGTACCATACCCAGACGCTTCACCAGGGGTGTAGTGAAGTTGCTTCGTAAGAACAAACATGGTGGGGATGGGATTAGTAACTTTCGCCCTTTAACGATGTTAAACACTGACTTAAAGATTTTGGCGAAGATCCTGGCAAACCGTTTGCAGACTGTCCTGCCTAGTCTGATTTGCCCCGAACAGACTTGTGCTGTAAAGGGTAGGACTATCCAGGACAGTCTTCATCTGGTCCGCACGATCGTAGAAAAAGTCGACAGAAATGCCGCGCTGATCAATTTAGATCAGTCCAAGGCCTTTGATAGGGTTGACCATGCTTTTCTGGAGGCTGTCTTGTCTGCGGCCGGCTTCGGGATGAATTTTCGAACCTGGATACGTCTCCTTTATGCGTCCCCCGGAGTCGTGGTGGAGGTGAATGGGGTAAGGTTGGAGCCCTTCACTCTGACTCGATCGATTCGTCAAGGTTGCCCGTTATCGCCAATGCTCTACATCCTTGCGCTAGAGCCTTTTCTGCGCAAGCTAAAGGCGAACCCGGTCCTACGCGGCCTCACGCTACCTGGCGCCAGTGAGGTAGCCAGGTACACTGCATACGCTGACGACGTCAGCGTGCTTGTAACGAGCAGTGCCGAGGTGGAGGAGGTGAGCAAAGAAATCGGAAGGTATGAAGCTGTAACAGGGGCCAAGATTAACCGCGAAAAGTCTGTCGGCTTGCGGTTGGGCTCGTGGAAAGGCTGTGCTCTTCCCGGTCCCTTCATTTGGAAAGACGGTCCGTGCAAGATACTCGGCGTCTGGTACGGGCCTGATCTTCAATTGGAGAAAAATTGGTCGGAAGTACTGGAAAAGGTCGTAGCTGCAACTGAGTTGTGGCTGCGGAGAAGGCTCTCCCTTAAAGGTCAGGCAGAGGTGTGCTGTTCGCACATCTACTCCCTAACCGTATACCGACTTTCAGTGCTTCCTATCCCGCCCACCATCCTATTCAAGCTGGAAAGGATTCTCTTCCAGTTTCTCTGGGCTAAGAGACATCCTTTGGTGCGACGGGAGATCTGTTACCTTCACCCTTCTGAAGGCGGTCTAGGAGTGCCTAACGTTGAGGCACGGCGCCATACTTTGCGTCTTACTTTCCTGGACCGGATGTGTTCACGAGATACGGCGGCGGGAAGCGTCTGGAAAGAAGACGCTAAACAATCTTTCCCGTCGCTAAGAAGTGTGCATTCTGCTGACGGGGAGGCCCATCGGTTGCCCAGACGCGAATGCCCCTTCTATCGCGAGTGCCAGCATGCTTTGAAAGTTCTCTCTCGGTTGCAGACAGGTCTCTCTGACAGCCGGCCGTTGTCGAGTAGGGCATTATGTCGTTGTTTAGTCAGGGGGGCCGCTAGCGATGGTCTGATTGGCGAGCCTGGTGTGACGGAGGCGGAGGGTCGCTTACTGTGGCCTTGGGCCCCCAGGATGAGGTGTCTCAATAATGACGAGGCTTCCCTCACCTGGCTGGTCATTCGGAATGCCCTCTGGGTCGGCAAGAGATTGTTTGCAGCGCAACAGGCTATTTCGCCTGAGTGCGGCCGGTGCGGTGATTTGGAGGAGACTATTGGTCACGCCTTCTTTCACTGCCCGGTCGTACGGCCGCTGTGCAAGCTTCTTGAAGGCTACATGGTCCGCATCCTCAATGGAAAGTTCTTTGTCCTGGAAGCCAGTTCTGTGTGCAGCAATGTGGTACCGAAGTTGAACAGACAGGAACATTATGTGTTTCTCTGCTTACTCGGCGTTATGCGTATCGTGATTTGGACGACGAGAAAGAAGGAACTCTTCGAGGATGAGTCTTTTTCTTCTCAGACCCTGGTGGCATTTTTTAAACACCAAATTAAAGTCAAAATCCGGTCTGAGAGAAAGAGACTCTCTTCACTGGGGTTTGGCGAAAGGTGGGTGACTGTTGCGCGTCTGTGTCGCGTGGTAGGAGCCAACCTTATTTTCAGCTTAGACATCCCAGGGACAAGAATATTGAGTTACCGGAAGGACATGACCACCCAGCCCAGGTAAGTTAGATTTTTTTAGGCCATTTTTGATTTAGTTTGTTCCTAATTTAGTTAACTTAGCTAGAGTATGCAAGGTCATTGGGCCCCCCCTTTTTTTGTCCCCTTCTTTTGTTTTACTCTCCCTTCCCTTCCCCTCTGTTAGATGACAGGAATTGGAGTTCTCCAGGAGTGCGATGGAGGGCTTATGTTATTTCATATAATTATTGTTTACTTATTTTTTTACCATTCATTTATCCTATTTATTTATTTTTCCTCCTTCGTCACTATTTTCGACTGGTTAACTTCTCTTTCTGCCATATCTTAGTACGTGGGGGGGACCCCATACTAACCATCATAATGTATATATGTTTTGTTCATCTTTCGTTTTTAGGGGAATTGTAAATAAATATGTATATAGCATTCGTTTAGTTTTTTTTTAATTGTTCCCCTCCCCCTCACACTGTAAATATGGGATTAAGTTTAGAAGTCCATGGTGAATGTTGTTTGAAAGTGATATGTTTTATTGAGGTATTTTGGTGTTTTTTAATTTGAAGATATGTATTGGTCAGTGAATGAGTCTAGTTAAGTTAGAGATTAGGATAGTGTAGACCAGCCTTCCCCCTCCATTTTTTAGGCCTCGTGCCATATTTGTAAACTTTTATTACAATAAATATTGCCCGGCTAATTCCGGAATCGGTATCGAGGTAAGATGTTATTTTAATACTCGTCCGTGTCCGTGATTTACACTTCACTAGACTTACACGAATCTCCCGCCAAATCTGTCCTATACTAATACTTCTAAACTAACATGAATTAATCCCCCGCTCAAAACTGTTCAGTCAGTCTTTAACTTTTACGTTATACCCCTATTCGCTAAAAAAAAAAAAAAAAAAAAAAAAAGATAATAATCCCGTTTATTTGGCTCACGAGATTATTTGCTACAGATTAACTCATGCTTTTTGCCAAAATTTTTTCCTCCCCGTTTATCATTAACCTATGCTCATATTACCAATCTAATGCATATTCCATAAAAAAAAAAATTTAAAAAAAAAACGCTACTCTATTCAACTCCTTACATTCTAATTTATTACTATTTCAAACCTATCTCCAGCCACCCCCTTCGTCCCATGAACTATTTGCAATTAGGTTTCAATCAATTAACTAGAACTGCTCGTGACCGCTGGCAAATAAATTATTACCTTAAATCGTAGCGGACCATAACCAGTATACGAGGAAAAAACCCCAAAAAAAACGATTATTAAAAAAAATAAATCAATAAATAAATAAAATAAAATAAAATGTCCATCCCCCCACCCAACCGCCAATTATTCTCAACCCCTCCTCCTGACATTCCGACTATCCTAACTTAGTATAAACTCATTATACATTTATGGTTTGTAATGTGTCTCCTAGTCTTAATTCTTTGGGCTCCTCCAACGTCCTCTTTATTTCTTCCATGGCTCTGATCTCTTAAGCCAAATCCACTTTGACGACTTCAGAACTGTGTTGGTAATCTCCTTCAGCGCTCTCACTCTAGCTGCCCCGACTATACCAATTTTTGCTAGGGCTCTGCCCAAAGACTGTCCAGCAAAACCCCTACAACCAACTTCTACGGGGTTATAATGTATCTTCCATGACTTTTGTTGATATTGTTCGACCAGTTCTTGGTATTTGGACCTCTTCCTCTCATTAGCGAGAGTGATATATTCCTCCCATGACACAGTCAGCTCCCAAATAATGCACTGCTATCAGAGTGCAATATCAGGTCCGGTCTTAGCGATGTTACAGCTATATGTCTGGGGAACTTCAGCTGAGTCTCCAGATCCACTGTCAACTGCCAATCGTCCGCGGAAGATAACAGGTTTGTTTTCTCTCTCCTCTTCCTCTGTATCTTCTCTCCTGCTTTTACGAAATTGATCTGCTTCAATTTTCCTGGTTGATGTTTACTAGCCCTCATAGCTTTAGTCACCTCATTTGCAATTACCTTGAGTACTTGATCGTGACACCAACGGTACCGTCCATCACCCAAAGCTTTAGGGCAACTACTAAGGATATGTTGTAAAGATCCTTTCCTAGCACATAGTTGACAATTGGGGGTCTCTATCTTCCCCCATATGTGCAGGTTCGTTGGGCTCGGTAACACATCATACACTGATTTAATGAGGAATCGAATCTCGTTGAAATCCGGCCGCCAACAATCTGACCATTTAACCCTTTTTTCCCTACATCCTCCCACCCTGTCCAGGCTCCTTGCTGACTCAGACCGACCATTTTGCCGTAATGCCCTTCTTCTACGCCCTCTCGGACTTCTTCTAGGATGAGATGGCGTCTTTCCTTGCCTTTGGCACTGATGGTATGCGTCGAGGGGAAAAATCCCAATCCCGCTATGTCTTTAGCTATCGACCCTAAGATGTGTGTGTATATATATATATGTGTGTGTGTATATGTATATATATGTATATATATATATATATGTATGTGTGTATATATGTATGTGTGTGTGTATATATATAGATATGTATATATGTATATATATATGTATGTATATAGATATGTATATATATGTATATATATGTCTGTATATATATATGTATATATATGTACGTATATATGTATATATATATGTATATATATATATATATATATATATGTATATATATATGTATGTATATATATGTGTATATATGTATATATATATATGTATATATATGTATATATGTATATATATGTATATATGTATATATATATGTACATATGTATATATATATATGTATGTATGTATATATATATATGTATGTATATATATGTATATATGTATGTATATATATGTATATATGTATGTATATATATGTATATTGTGACGGCAAATTCTTTAAAATCCCAAAACGGGACTTTATTTTTGCACGGTTGAAGACCGGGAAGGTTGGCACTTGATCCCTTGTAGAATAAGTCCTTTTTCAGAGTTTTTTTCTCAGTCATATTAGAACTGGCATATTATGTGGGGGATCAATTTATGTCCAGACTGACCGCCGCTGGCAAGGGGTTCCAAATTTCACACTATACACACACCCACCAAGACCACTAGACTTCCTCCCCTAGACAATGGAAGATATGGACCTATAGGTTTAGTCGTAATAATATTATATTGTCATCATCATCATCATGTCGCGCCGCCAGCGCGGATATCCTTGACCCTCTCTCGCCATTTCTCCCTATCATTCATCGCCCCCGGCAGGTCTTCAGGGTTACATTCTGTGTCCTCACATAGTTGCTGTATGTATGTTCGTGCTGGTCGTCCCACTCTTGCACATCCATATGTGGGGGTCCACAGGAGTACATCGCTTATGAGCTCGTCCTTGCTTCTCCAGCAGTGACCTGCGTGTCTGGTTCGTCGAACTTGTATAGTTTTCGTGATGAGGGGCAAGTGTCCGTATAGTTGGAGTCTCGTGGGGTGTTGTCGCCAGGACTTGTTTAATACTGCTGTCAACATTCTTGTGTAATTTCCGTCCAGCCTCCTCTCCAGCCGCTTCGTAAGCGTCTATGTGGTGCATCCATATAGCAGTATCGACACAACCGCTGCCTGGAAGAAACTGCGTTTCATTTTATCAGTTAGGTCCGACTTCCATATGATCGAGAGCCTATCGATAGCTGTCCATGCCTTCGTCAGTCGTGTGTCGATGTCTTTTTCGGTTGATGAGACGCTACTTCCTAGGTAGGTGAATTTGTCGACTAGTTTCTGAGAGGCTCCGTCTAGTGTGGCAATGTTGCCCGTTTGGTTGTAACACATATATTCAGTTTTGTTTGCATTGACATGGAGGCCAATGCCAGCTGCGGCTCGTTCCAGACTATGCAGTAGTGTCTCTGCTTGATTAGGCGTATTCGCTAGTATCGCCAAGTCATCAGCGTAGTCGGCGTCCGTGATTGTTTTTGCGGGGTACCTTTTGCTTCTTCTCTTAGTCAGCTCGAAGCCATTTTCTCTGATTTTGTCGATCGAAGTCCTAAGCACATAGTCTAGACAGATGATAAAGAGGTACGGGGCTAGTGTGTCTCTTTGTAGTACTCCTGCAACAATGTCGAAGTATTCCGTATCTCATCTGGTGAACGTACTTTC
>OY757914.1:56381322-56383822 GCA_963585895.1 Sepioteuthis lessoniana
CCATGGGAAACCTTAGCGGTGAGAGAAAAACGTGCACTAGTGAAAACAGCCTCCAAAAACAATCGAAAAAACCCAACAAACACAAATGCCTTAAAACTAAAAACGGCACAATATCAATTAGCAGGCATATATATAAAGGAACAGACAGAATACATTCAAAATCAGATAGATAAGATTAGAGACTCGGTAGAAGATAGACAATCTAGAATTGCCTGGCAAACAATAAACAAAGTGAGCGGAAGAAAGAACACAGCCAAAGCAAAACTTAAAGCAGCAAACCAACAAGAAAGAATAAAACTGTGGAAACAGCACTTCGAAAACTTACTAGGAAACCCACCAAAAATAACGCATGAACCAATCACCAGAATAATTAGCAAACAATTAGACATTAAACTAGGACCGTTCACACAAGGAGAACTCGACTCGGTTCTCAGAAAAATTAAAAATAGGAAAGCTGCAGGACTGGACGAAATTCCCCCGGAAGTATGGAAGACCAGACAATTCGACGACATACTGCTCCGACACTGCAACGCAGTATACAATCAAAATCCGATAGATAGATGGACGAAGGGATGCATACTCCCCTTCCCTAAAAAGGGGGACCTCGGATTAGCCAAAAACTACCGAGGGATAACACTTAGATCCATAGCAGCCAAAATCTACAATGCCCTACTACGAAACCGAATAGAACCCAAAATCGACAACATACTTAGAAAAAACCAAAATGGCTTCCGAAGAAATAGATCTACAACCTCACAAATACTAACCATCCGCAGAATCCTTGAAGGTGTACGGGCAAAGAACCTACAAGCGACATTAATATTTGTCGACTTTACCAAGGCTTTCGACTCCATTCACAGAGGAAAGATGGAACAAATCCTACTAGCGTACGGCATACCTAAAGAAACCGTAGCGGCAATAACGATTCTCTATAGAAACACTGAAGTAAAAGTACGATCACCAGATGGAGACACAGAATACTTCGACATTGTAGCAGGAGTACTACAAGGGGACACGCTGGCTCCGTATCTCTTTATCATTTGTCTAGACTACGTACTTAGAACATCGATTGACAAAATCAAAGAGAATGGCTTCGAACTGACGAAGAAAAGAAGCAGAAGATACCCCGCAACAACAATTACCGACGCCGACTACGCCGATGACATAGCGATACTGGCAAATACACCTGACCAAGCCGAAACACTTCTGCATAGCTTGGAACGAGCAGCAGCAAGCATAGGCCTCCATGTTAATGCACACAAAACGGAATATATGTGCTATAACCAAACGGGGGACATCTCCACTCTAGAAGGAACCCCTCTTAAACTAGTAGACAAATTCACGTACCTAGGAAGCAGCGTCGAATCAACCGAAAAGGACATCGAAACGAGGTTAACGAAAGCATGGACAGCTATCAATAGGCTATCGACTATATGGAAATCAGACCTAACCGATAAAATGAAACGCAGTTTCTTCCAGGCAGCGGTCACATCGATACTTCTATATGGTTGCACTACATGGACGCTAACAAAACGGCTGGAGAAGAAACTAGATGGCAATTACACAAGAATGCTGCGTGCAATCCTGAACAAGTCCTGGCAGCAACACCCCACAAGACACCAACTGTACGGCCACCTGCCCCCTATCACGAAAACTATTCAAGTTAGGTGAACCAGACATGCAGGACATTGCTGGAGAAGCAGAGATGAACTCATAAGAGATGTACTCTTATGGATCCCCACACACGGCCGCGCAAAAGCAGGACGACCAGCACGAACGTACATTCAGCAGCTATGTGAGGATACAGGTTGTTGTCCTGAAGACCTACCTAGGGCGATGGACGATAGGGAGGAGTGGCGAGAGAGGGTCAGGGATATCCGTGCAGCCAGCACGATATGATGATGATGATATATATGTATATATATATGTATATATATATATATATATAAGTATATATATGTATGTATATATATATGTATATATGTATTGTGACGGCCAGCGGCCACGGTAGGGTTAAAATATAGGAAACCAAGGACTACTATGAGGACCGGAAGTAGGCAGGCGATTGGCGGGTTTACGAGCCCTAGCAACAGTGAAAGACCAGCCGAGAAGGGGCAAAGGTCTTGACCCAGATAGGGAAAAGACATGCGATTTGTCGATCCAGGGGGAACGTTTTACCGCCAAAAGAACGAAAGCCAAAAAGTCAGTTCCGAGCTTCGCCAAGGGAGAGAAAGGTCGCCTTTTCACGTGGTCCAGTGAAAGGTAAAATTCTAGTGACAGAATGGCCTAATAGAAGCCATCAACTCCGTTGGGTAAGAAACTGAGACTCAACGTAAAAGAAAAAAAAACTGGTGCCTTGCGACTTGTTGATAAAAAATTAACGAATATAAGAAAAAATAACAAAAGAAAGGAAAGAAAAAAGGTTAGTTAAAAATTTTATTACAAATAATATGCGTAACCTAAATAACGGTCCGTATCAAAACTATCCAAAGAAACATTT
>OY757914.1:56388822-56391997 GCA_963585895.1 Sepioteuthis lessoniana
CCCTCTACATTGAGCAATGAGATTGGTCGAAATTGTTCCAGATTTTTAGAGTTCTTTTCTTTTGGTATATATATTCCGTCTGCTAATCCCCAATCTTCTGCGATTAATTTTTAATATGCGCGATTCGTAGAAGTTTCCAAAGAGATGTCAAAACTTTAGGCATCTTTTATATAATTTATAAGAGATACCATTAATACCTGGTGTGCTTTTAGATCTAGCCTTTCCGACGAAATCTTTAACTTCTCCCAGTTTTATAGGAGAGTTGTCAAATGTTTCTTCCGGAGGCTGCGGTCTATTGAGATCACCGAAATTACCCATAGGGGTATCAGTTAGCGGGTCGGAATATTTTCTCTGTAGATGGGCTTCCAAGGTCTCTTTTGATACCTTGAGAAATCCACTTTTTTCCTCCTCAAACAACTTTTTTGTGAATTTAAATGGGTTCTTCTCAAACGCCCGTCTAGCTTTTCTTTTTTTTAACCGCCGTTTCCTTGCGTTTTCCGGTCGTGATATGATAAGGATTTTTTCTTTTATCTTGGACAATTGCCGTTTTATCAAGGTTTTGTCACCAGGTATTTCCTTAGTTGTTTTATCAGGCTCCTTTGTTCGAATCAAAGTTGGCCTTTCTCTCTTTGTCTTCTATTAGCAGTTCTTTTAGGGTTATGCTGGTCTTCTGATCCAAAGGGTTCTAAACACACTGCATGCACAATATTTATGAAGAATGCAATTTCTCCCCGATAGGTCCATTCAGACTTGTTCGTAAATGAAAGACACCTCATCATCATTTAGTGTTATTAGCTTTAGGCCAATTTATACGAATTGCATTCTTTTTCAAATTGGGTGTGTTGGGTTGACAACCAAAGGGAACCGTGGTACTGTGGTAATTCTCCTGACTACGGTTCCCTATATATGTATGTGTGTGTGTGTGTGTGTGTGTGTGTATACATATATATATATATATATGTATATATATATTTTTTTTTTTTTCATCATACAACGTGTGAAAGCACGTGCGATACCCTAGCCTCATCAGCCGCCAACCAGGGTGATAACACAGTTTCGGTAGCTCAAGGCGGTACTGTCACTCCTGGCGCTACCGAGCAGCTTTTGCCACCGGATAGGGTATTTATTTAAAAGAAATATATATCTATGTATACACAAGATAAACTAAAAGCGGACATTACATTGGACGTTCGTTCATCTTCATTTTGGTGCAGTTTGTGATTTTAAAAAAAAGCGTTTACTTACAGCCGTTAGATATCATAGCAACTGTTTCTTGATTTTGCGTAATTACACGAGAATGGTGGTTACACGTGTATAACATTCGTGTTGAAATCCTTTCTATATCCGTTATCTATTCGATTCGTTTTCTTTCATTTATGCGTTACTGCCCAAAAGCACTCGAGACAAACGTTATATATAATTCCGCTAAAAGATTTTATTTGTTGATCAATGGGCCCTCAAGATGGGTGGGGAGTAAAAAGAAAGCTCCTGGTCTAAGTTAGTCCAGGTAGTTATCTGATTACCCTTGGGCCACTAAATTCTTGGCTTGAAAAAAATGTCTCCAGGACGCTGATGGTCAGCAATGGGCTCGTGAATACTGTGGGGGTAAACCTGACTCATAGGCCCATCAATCGATTTACATTCTCCGGCAGGAGAATTACGTTCTTCGCACCAGCGCGCCTTGTGGATTCGTGTTCCTCGCAAGCTGTTGAATTTTCTGCCGCAATCACACGTTGAAGCCGGGAACATATCCAGATCGTTACCGTAGGAGCAAGTAAGATGGGTGATATATACACCCTCCCCGCTACAGACACCCTGAGGGCATTTTTCTTTCATTGTATTATCCATATTGTTAAAATTCCTGTCTTTCCAGGATGTCACTCCAACTTTCTGAAGAGTCACTTTATCTTTCCAAAGAGACATCTTGCTTTCCAGAGAGTCTTAGCGTTCAAATTTTCATCATACAACGTGTGAAAGCACGTGCGATACTCTAGCCTCATCAGCCACCAACCAGGGTGATAACACAGTTTCGGTAGCTCAAGGCGGTACTGCCACTCCTGGCACTACCGAGCAGCTTTTTGGTATTTAAAAGAAATATATATCTATGTACACACAAGATCAACTAAAAGCGGACATTACATTAGACGTTCGTTCATCTTCATTTTGGTGCAGTTTGTAATTTAAAAAAAGCGTTTAATATATATATATATATATATGTATATATATATATATATATGTATATATATATATATATATGTATATATATATATATATATGTATGTATATATATATATGCATGTATATATATATATATGTATATATATATATATATATATACGTATATATATATGTATATATATATTTATGTATATATATATGTATATATGTATGTATATATATGAATATGTATATATATATATACGTATATATATATGTATATATATATTTATGTATATATGTATATATATATATATATATGTATATATATGTATATATGTATGTATATATATGTTGGTATATATATATGTATATATGTATATATATATATATGCATACATATATGTATGTATGTATGTATATATATGTATGTATATATATATATCTATGTATATATATATATGTATGTATATATATATATATATATATATATGTATATATATATATGTATATATGTATATATTTATATATATATATGTATGTGTATGTATATTTACATATATATATATGTGTATGTATATTTATATATATATATATGTATGTATGGGTATGTATATTTATATATATATATATGTATGTGTATGTATATTTATATATATATATATGTTGGTATATGTATATTTATATATATATATGTATGTGTATGTATATTTATATATATAAATGTATGCGTATGTATATTTATATATATATATATGTATGTGTATGTATATTTATATATATATATATATATATGTATGTGTATGTATATTTATATATATGTAGGTATATGTATATTTATATATATATGTATGTGTATGTATATTTATATATATATGTATGTATGTGAATGTATATTTATATATATATGTATGTATGTGTATGTATATTTATATATATGTATGTATGTGTACGTATATTTATATATATATATGTATGTATATGTATATTTATATATATATATATATATATATGTATG
>OY757914.1:56397197-56605660 GCA_963585895.1 Sepioteuthis lessoniana
TTTTATATATTATTACAAGAATTTATATTTGTATTTAAGTGATATTTTTAATACCAATATCCCTCCATCTATAAATGCATGAATCATAAAAATTTTAAAATATATCTGTTGATATATTCAGTCCCTAAAACTCCTATTGTGGTGCACGCAGAAAAGATTTTACTTCCTAATTATGGCCGGTTAAACTAACTTGCTTTTTGTTCCTTTACAACAGTTACTTCTCATTTCTATATGCATGTGTCTATCTTAAAAATGATTAAATGCACTTTTATACTGCTCTACTTTGCCCTATGTAAAATATTTCATTTCTTTTGATTATTATTGTTTATTAGTCTACCTGTAATTAAATCTATTTTAATCAAATATTAAGAAGTTACCATATTGATTTTCATTTTATTAGTTCAAAAAGTTGAATTGTGAGCTCATTTTGACTTCTTTCTTTTTTTTTCCAGTATATATTTAACGAGGAAGAAGAAATGAATCCGAAAATACTTCGTCATCGCTTCTCAATGGTCTGAAACTAATTACATGACAGCTCTGAGTTCTGCTTGTTTTATTTTGATAAGAGTAGGAGACCAGAAATATTCATTTAAATAATGTGAACAGCCACTGTAATAGGTTTTTATAAATGCTAAATTTATTTACATGTGCTTTGGACTAACTTTGGTCATACCTAGAACAAATCAGGTTCTTCTAAGATTAATATTGTTGATGTATTATTAGTATAAAGAATTTTTTAAATATATACATCTGACTCTTTTAGATATTTACTTTTGCAAATATAAATTTCACATTATATTTGATAAATTTACTAAATATGATTTTTTTTTTTCCAAAACTTATTTTTTATTCAGTAAAACACTTTATTTTGCTTCGTAGGATATTCAAAAAAAAATAGATGAACTCAATAAGTTTAAAAGTATACCATAATCCTATGCTTATGTTTCTTGCACTGATACTGTTTAGTATATTTCCTTTATTTTATATTCAATCTTTTTACTGAGGGTCTTGAAATTCATGCAATTTTTTAAACTCTCGTTACCAGTTTCTCTCTTTTCAGTGTTTGGTAAGAAAATATTTCAAGTGTAATTTTTACCAAAGGTAAAATCAACCTAAAACAAATGTTTCTGATACCTTATTTGTATTAAGTAAGGAATTAATTATTTATATCCATAAATTTTGTGTACTTTTTTGCACAAAATATGCATGTACAAAATATAATGAAGAGCTGAAAACTTAGTTAAAGACTATATCATTTGTATAAATATAACCTTTTGATGTATTTCTTCTATTTTTATTAAACACTTCTCAAAAGTGTCTTATTAAATGTTAAGGAAGAATATATGAAATTCTAAGATAAATGTTAAGAAAACTAATTTTAATGTAGAAGAAATTCTATTTTCTATTATTTTAGTATATATTAACTAGTAAAATGTTATCATTATCAAAGTAAATATTTACTCTTTAATCAATGGCTATATGAACAGTTTTGTCATTTTTTGTTCAAGTATTTGTTGAATTTATTTTTCAATTTATAAAGAATAAAATAAAATATTGCAAATTTTTCACTTCGTCTTTGACTTATGATTTTTTATTCTTTATCATTCAAATCACCAAATTTAGTTTATTTCTGAGAACACTTTTTGTGGTGGTTTGTCCTAAGTTAGTATTGCACAAATTATACCATTATTGCTGTTTCAGTACCTAAAAGCATGATTACATTTTTTTGACTAAATGTTGAATGGCTGAGAGCTGGTGGACAATTCTAATATGAAAACCTAAGGTTTAACATTGAAATGACTCAACTAAGAGAACCCAATGCTTAAAATTTAAACTTATCAATCACTCTCGTTAAGAAAAGCTGCAAGCCTTGATGAAATACTTCCTGAAGTATGAAAGACAAGGAAATTTGATGACATACTTTTTCGATTATGCAACTCTGTTTAACAACAAAACAATAGAGAAATGAATGAAAGGCTGTGTCCTCTCCTTTCCAAGAAAAGCGAACTCGAAATCACTAAAACCTACTGAAGCATAACTCTTACTGCTACAGCTGGTAGGGTTTATAAAGCCCTGCTTCTCAATCATATCCAACTCCAGAATATAAACATATATGGCTCTAATGTATCACCTTGCAAGAATCCAGTGACAATGATGAAAAAGTTTGTGTCATCAAGTGAGTGAACTATTGCTTTTGTGTTTTTGCAAAGCATCATTATAGCAGTAATAGTTTCTTTGGGGAGTCCATGGTGTGTGGCTGTTCGGCTATATCATCATCGTTGTGGTACCTGCAAAAGATTCTTAAAAAGGATTGAAGATGGAAAGCAAGACTTAATAAAGCTGAAAAGGACTTTTTGTGACTTTTGAATTTAATTCTGAAAAGGATTGTTTTGAAACTTGAAGCTGTGATTGATTGGATTCCCGGCATTGGTTGATTGGCTGGAGCTTGGCATCTTCTGCTATGGCCGAAGAAGAGGCCTCTGGTAGGAGTGTGTACTAATACCATTACTCGAATTATTCTCTTTGCTTCCTGTTAAGAAGCCAGAGCTGAAGTAGTATGTATCCAGTTTAACACCAAACCAGAATGCAGCACAAGGCTATTTTAATGTGGGGACTAAGCAAAAATTGAGCGTCCTGTTCAGCAGGTGTCTAAAATACTTGACTCCATCAGTATTCCCCTAATAGGGTGCCTCAGACATTGAGCAA
This sequence comes from Sepioteuthis lessoniana, assembly GCA_963585895.1. Lineage (NCBI taxonomy): Eukaryota > Metazoa > Mollusca > Cephalopoda > Myopsida > Loliginidae > Sepioteuthis > Sepioteuthis lessoniana. Next base: position 56,399,904 of record OY757914.1, read on the forward strand.
TAAACCCAACCCAGCAAAACAGGTAAAGCCAGGGGCAACAGCCCCTGAGACTTAAGTTTACAAGGCAAATAAAACTATCTGGCACAAATGCCAGGTAGCTAGTCTGAATTTGGCTGAATGTGTTTGTTGTTGACACTAATTTCGAGGTGGTCTGTAGAATTAATTTATCTTGAAAATAGAATCTGTGTTGGAACTGAAAAATTCCGCTCACTGTCAAACCCAACAATATTATTTTTGTCAATACCTTAGTTCACTTCCAGTAGTGATGAAAAATTATATTAGCTGATGACATAGATGACTCGTTTCTACCAAATTTTTTGATTTGAGTAGCCGATGGGCTGGTAGTTCTTTGAATGCATAGGTGTTTGTTGGTGAAGAAAATGAAATTACTCTCTCGAATGCTTTGTGTTTTTTTCTTCTGCAGAGCTAGTTTCTTTGAATCACGGTCTGACTTAGGTCTAATTTTAAAATTTATGCATTTTTTTTTTTTTTTTTTTTTTTTTTTTTACTGATTGAACATTTTTCGAAAAAGATATCTTTTTTATCTGTTTGGTTAAATTTATATTACTTAGAACCATTATAATGGATTAATCTATTAGCTTTTCCAGGCAAAGTTTATTTTCTCTTGTTTTCTTCAGAAAAGGAAAGATATTACACGAGGTTCTAAATAAGGACACTACTTTTTTAGTTGGGGGTAATTTAGGCTAGCAGTGGGAACAGCCAGATATGGTTGTTTCTTTAATCCCTTATCTTCTACCTTAGTGTGCAAAAAGCATATGATTTAAATAAAATTCAGAGGGTATGTCACAATGTTAAAAGCCCTAATGAATGTAAAAACCGAAATGTTTAACGTTGGCAGATGTTTCAACTATAAATAAAACCATCCTAAGAATACCTTGCCTTTTTTAATACATATATGTGTACGTATGTATGTTTGAAGAAGCTGTGATCGCATTATCAAATTACACATTCCTCTGATGTGTGGTCGATTTGTAACAATTCTATCAATTCATACGCTAACTCTTGAAGCATCAGAACATTCTTCACTTTGATTCTATGAGACTCTTTGCAGAACGATAAAGACTAGACAGATTTAGACAGAGTGCAGAGAATTGCAGTCGAGCGTGGGACACGCAGCCGAGCAGAGGCGTCTCTGACGAGCTTGCAAGGGGGTGTAAGCGTTGGCACCCCCTGATTCCCGGAAGAAGATATGGGAAGAAGAAGTCTTCTCACTTAGTATATGTCTCCACCCATCTCTCACACACCACAGTAACATCAACCCTTTCGAGAATAAAGTGTGAGAGATATATTTTTATAAAGAAGTGTGTTCGTTCATTGAAGTTCGTAAATAATGTTTGATTACGTTTCCGCTTATATTTATATTACGGCTATACAACACAATTATCTGGATGAAGTCTTTGGTTTACCTGCATCTGCCGTCGTTCTATTGGTTTTAAAAGATAACATTTCTCTCATTAAAGTTACTGATAAAATCTTGGAAAAATGGCATGAGAACTTTAGAGCTGTTTTTTACAATCTTTTAACAGCCGACGTGGAAACTTTACAAAATCTTTCACATTGTGAGATCATTACAAAGGTGGGGCAAACTTCACGTACGGATGAAATTAAATGAGCTACAAGTTTATAGCGGTAAAGCACCTGGCCTAAATTAAAATGAACTAATAAAAACTAGTAGTGAAAACACACCTCAGGCCATACTTAACTTCTTCGTAATACCACTTTGCTAGAAAAGATTGGAAAGAAGTTTGCCAGAATTATTTTGTGCAGGTTTTTAGAAGATGTTTGCTTCGCTGTAACTCCTGAAGTGCAGAGTGGTTTTAGGTTTGGTAGAGGCACAACTGAAATGATCTTTTCTGCAAGAAAAATGCCTTGAACAACAACTGCCGCTTTATCAAGTCTTCATTGATTTAATGAAAGATTTTGATACTGTTAATCATGAAAGAATTTGGATAATTCTTGTGAAAACTGGTTGCCCTCCAATTTGTCAACACGACTAAACAACTGCACCAGTACATGAAAGCACGTGTTACATTCAATAGACTATCATCTGACGAGCTTCCAATTGATATTTTGGCTTCGATACTTTTCTCCCTCTTTTTCGCAATTCTACGATTGTGTCAAAGGAAACTTTTTGCGGTTGAGTTTTTAATCTGAAAAGATTCCAGGTTAGATCTGCAGCATTTCAAGTCTTTTTCAGGGAACTCCTTTATGCTGACGATGCCAATTTTGTAACTAAATTCGAGGCTGATATACAAAAGCTCATGGACTGTTTTTCAAAATTTGGTCTCAAAATCAGCTTATCAAAAACAAAAGTTATGTATACTCCATCTCCAGTGCAAATAAATATTATGGTGAATAGTACATGTATAGAAGTGGTCAATGCATTCGTGTATCTCGGTTGTACATTGAAAAGAGACAGTTTTTTTTTACTCTGAAATATTCCTGGGCACACAAAAAGTCTCTGATGCCTTTGAAAAGCTTTAAAAAAGAGTATGGGTAGACTACGACATCACCAGAAAGACAAAGGTCTCTATTTATCGAGCATGCAAAATTTACCACTTTTCTTTATTCATCTGAAACATTGACCGTTTGAACAGACATTTAAAAATTTTGGACCATTTTCATAAAAAAAATTCAATGTTAGACTCTCAGGTTCTTTTTCATATTTTTCTATCGCTGGATACGTCAATCACTTGAAGTCTTATGGTGATTAGAACAAACTTCCTTTGAGGTGAGGTGATACCAGTTTTGTCATTTGCAAGTCTGCAAATCTTTTTTCAGCTTGAAAAGATACATAGTAGTTCTCAAAAACTTTCTCCAAGTATCGCATCAAGTTACATCTACATTCATCATTTGGTTGTCTTCCTTGTGGTGTAATGGTTAAAGCGCTGGACTGCGGAATCGTAGTAAGCGAGTTCGAACTCCGGTCGCGCTATTAAGTTCACTTTCAGACAAATATCCTTGGGAAAGGTATGAACCCCCTTATCCTCCCAGCTATGGGTTAAATAATACCTTTACTGTTCTTCTTGAAGGATGGCTTTGGCATTAAATAACCCCAAAAGTTGATATGCCATTAAACAAACAACCCCCTCTTCCCCAGAATTTGCAAGACTGCTGCTGGACTAAAAAATCATCTCAGAAGACGCAGTTGAAGTGTAAGTCTCAATCCAGACGATAATATATAATCAAGAGACAGCAATGATATGTGGAGCTATATATATATATATATATATATATATATGTGTGTGTGTGTGTATATGTGGTCTTCAGTGACATACATCTCTTTCGGATAAACGTGGGCATTGTCTCTGATGGTGACCAAAATGCATTTTAGCAATTAAGACTCTAAAACAAAGCTAGGTTGGTCAACAGGTTTATTAACCACCCGGTAAGGGTAAAACTGAAAAAAAAAGAATCAACTTCTATTTGACAAACACGTGTATGGAACGATGTACAGATGTGACACTATGTGGGTGGTCCGCTAAGCAGACGATCCCTTTGTCAGTTTTGGCGCGAAACCAGACAAAGGCCTGAGAATCTAGATCTCCCCGAGACTGGAAGTAGACAAGGGAACGCGAGTCGAAGAGTTGGAAGAAGGAAACCAGAGAAGGCAGTTGGAGACGGGCGACGGAGAGGGGCAGTCGACACCGGACATCTGAGAGACCAGTCACATGAGGAAAGCAGCAGAGAGGGAATATCAGTCAAGATGAGTTGGCATTCCTAGTAGCTTTGTGGAAATTTCGCGAAGGATGCACGTCAGCGTTAGTCTACAGATGCACAAAGGAATGCAGAGTGTCACAACCGTCTTGCACTTGAGTTAACCCAAGCCCATATTGTTCGTTTGTTCTTTGTTCCTTTTTCTCCCACTCCCTTGATTGTATTTCTTGTTGCCATAAAGAAATGTGTGATACCCCTTTCGGAACCACTAGATGATCACCGGCCAAGATTGAAATTGTTTCGAAGAAGTTGATGTATTCCGGGGGCCGAAGGGGTAATGTCACACAGAAACATCGGTAGGAACTGGAAGCCTGATATAACGACAGTCGTGAGCTTGTGGAGTCGATAAATGCGTTGATCCAGCAAATATTTATAAATTGTTCTTGACAGAGGTCTAGACAAATGACACGAAGAGGAGGATAAGATTTACATATCAAGCCTTTATTGAGTGAATCGTACACAAAAGATGTGCATGTGTGTAGAATCACTGTTGCTGTATAATGTCTGTGTAGTCTCAGCGGTGTTTAAAGTCGGTGCTGTTGAAAGATGTAAACTCAGCTGTCTGTAAGTTCTTGGCGACAGCGCGTCTAGAAGATCAGGATGATTTCGGTGCTTGGTGCAGATCGTAGATGTAGCTGTGTGGTCAGGTTGTAGACGTAGCTGAAGACGGTGGACGCATATGTCGTAGAGGCTGGTTTATTCAGTCCTTGGTTAACCGGCGGTATGTCGATGTGGCTTTGGAGTGCTGATAACAATCCGAGCGGATTATGTCGCTCGTGAACTGAGGTGCTGCTGCATGATCTGGTCTGCTGCAAAGGAAAATGCAGGTATCTGCTTCTTGGTGATGCAGGTGTCTGTTGCTTGGTGATTCTGGAGTTGGTCTGCAGGTCTCTGCTGTTTGGTGATGCTGCTATCTGCTGCTTTGCGGTGTTGGAACTAGTCTGCAGGGATCTGCTGCTTTGCAATGCTGGAGCTGGTCTGCCGGCTGCGGCAAGTCTGCTGCTACGTCATCGTCTGGAGGTCTCTACAAAGGAGTGTAGTGAGGAGTCCAGAGGTGATCCTCAGAAGTCTTTCAGAAATTAGCACTTAAAAGAGATGGTTATGACTTTCGGAAATTAGCTCTTTGAGAGAGTTTTAGTGATAGGTTGGAAAATGGCATCGGCTGAGCTGCGTCTATGGCTCTGATTGTTTGGATTCCACGTCGGTTGCTGGGTGTTGGGAGATGATCCCCCATCAGCCGCTGGCTGCTGGAAGAGGAACAGACCTCTCTCCTCCCAGAGCTGTTATTTATCCATGTTTACCACCTGGCTGGGTTTGACACAATGTCTTTTTATTGTGTGGATTTAAGGGAGGGGGACGGTAGGTATTAAATGCTGGTTATATGTTCGTTAGGCAATGTGAACTATGCCAGTCATTGTTGAGTATCGTGGCACGAAGCCTTCTGAACTTGCTGATCATAGGTTTGCGAGACCCGAAGGTCCAGTGCAAAGTGAATACATGCCTCAAAACATTTATGCAATGTTTTAAATAAATCTTGTGAGCAGCATGCCTGCTCATAGCTTAAACTAGACCCGGATCTCCTTGTGTGTCATTGATTTTTCGCCAAACCGAAAGAAGCCCACTTGAATCCGGGGACCATTCGGCCTTGAATCTATCATTGAACTTGAACCCCCATCCGGCAAGAATGCCAGACGACTTGGCTGAAAAGCCAGGAGTAGCGAGCACGTGTTCCCTATGCCAGTTTATATTAATTGCTGCCTCCCACCAGACAGGATTTGATACAAGGTCTTCTTATAGTAGGGGTTTTAAAGGAGGAGGAGGTTGTTCACGAGCCGAGAATCGTGCCCTGTTGGTCTATGCTGGCCATAGGCTCACTAGGTGCAAAGTGAACCAGATGACTCAGCTGGTCTTGAACTCATTAAATATAACATGTGTCCGCCATGTATACCCGCTCATAGCTTGAACTAGACCCGAAAATCTAGTGCTATGTTGTGCTGACAATGACGTCATCACCCACTTGCAGGTGTCCCCAGTCGAAGCCGAAAGCATTCGGCCTCGAATCTATCACTGACCTTAAAACCCCATCTGGCACAAATGCCATACGGCCCGGCTAAAAAGCCAGGTGCTACCAGCAGGAATGCGCGATGCTGGTTGTTTTGGTCACTGACTGCTGTGTTTATATTGAAATAACAGGCTTCATATTTAATGGTTTGTGTAGAGGGAATTCTGTGTTGCTAAAGGCAGGAAATCCCTCTTTTAAATTAACTAATAATGGAATATCTCATTATACTAACCAGAGGAGTTTTTAAATACCACGTATTTTATCTTGTGATAGGAAACCATCTCCGTGTCAATTTGCAGAATTAATTTATCTCGAAAAATAACCCTTGTGCTTTTCAAAAATATTCCACTCGATACCTAGGTGTGAAATTGTTGTTAGCTGAAATGATGTAAAACCTTACACAGTTATGGCCCCTTAACCATCACTTGATAAGAGATCTTGAGTGATTGGTTACAGCCATTGTTGGCAACCAAGCAGAACACATAAGACATGCATTCATTAAGCTTAGTTTTTGGGTATGAATTCAATTGCAAGAGGAATCTTTCTCTTTCTCTCTTTTGCTGCGACCGTCCAAGGAGACTTATTCAACAAGCCAGCCACTTTAGGAGCCGTTAACTCCGTTGAAGTCGAAATTACAAGTGGGGCAGAATTACTGTACGAGTGACAAGATAAGTTACTTGAGGACAATTATTTTGTAACCTATAGTACTTATTAATAACTCGTTATTTTGCAACCTACAGTAATTATTAATAACTCTATTCTGCAGTCTGACATTACTTATGATAACTCTTTTATACTGCCGCCTATACATTATTCATTGATAACTCAATTATACTGAAACTACACTTTACATTACAATTAACACCGCGTTTATTGCAAATGTTGACAAGTTTTGTTAATACGCTGTTTTGTTAAAAAGCCTCGTATCCTGTTTTCCTTTCTGTTGCCTTTATCCTTATTTTGTCCAAGTATTTGCAAAAACTTTGCGTTTTTGTAAAACGGAGATTTTTTGGCTTGAGTACCTGGAAGGCTACGATAAGCTTAATAAATACTGTAGTAGATAGTTCTTCGATAAAAAAGGAGGTAATTTAAAAGTAAAAATAACTCTTGGAAGTGAAGTGTAAAAATTATTTTTAAGGAAGAACACGTCATAAAAAGGGAGTCTAGCAAATAAAGTATGCTAAAAGGACATACTACGAAATGTCAAATAATTACTGTAGGTCTATACTTGTGCCGCGACCGGCCGATAAACATAAACATGTCAAGTTACACGCCCGCTGTAGGACAACTATATCCGGGTACGACCGGAACTGACTAAGCCCTTTTTTTTCTAACGACCTTGACATCTCGTTATAGCTAAAAGAAAAGGACGAATTAAAATTAATAACATTTACAAAGCACTTTGGCCGAAAATAACTAGATAAGACTAGAACTAATAGTCGTCGCTAGCCCATAGCAGGTTAGAAAAATACTTTATGGCTACACTCATTTTTTATGGGGCAATTCCATACTCATGCGGCTGAGCTTGGTGTCACAGCACTTTCGTCATATCAACAGGCCCTTTTCAACGCTCGTGGGCTCGTTTTTGGCGAGCTTCAGGGGGCCGTCCCCCCAGGCTTTAACCCTCTTCGGAGGGGTTGGGTTTATCGCCCGGTGCCTGAGGCGCCCCGAAAAGGGGAATGCCGACGGGGTCCGAGGCATTTTTGGAACTGCCTCTCGTGTTGGGCTTCGGCCCTGCGACAGGACCCACCTTAAAAACGGCCTTGTGCCATATTCGTACGTTGGTGGGACGTAGGATAAATACAGCTCGTTTTTGGCGAACGCCCCGGGGCCTGTTCTGGACTTCGGTCCGGAGCGTGGCCCTGGAAAAGGAACAATGGCAGACTTGGGGCCTTTAATTAGGCACCTAGTTTCGACTAGGCTACCTTCGGGTGGGCGAGCTGCATTTTTGTCTCCTTTGTCCCCCTTGGACGGCACTAGACCATGCGTCTAGTTTAAGCCGCAAACTGGCATACGTGCCCGGACTCACATTTGGGTTCGTGAAACTGCTTGCCTCATCTGGCTCACATTGCACTAAGTGAGCCGATGAGCAGCACAGACAAGCAGGGTTCGAGTCTCGGTTCGTTCCCGACCTTCCCCTCCCCTTTATCCCCACTTTAATCGGCCTTCGGGCTTTTGACCTTGTGTCAAGTCGTGTCTGGTGGGAGGCAGCGACAAATACTTGGCTCGTTTTTGGCGAAGCTCTTTAAGGAGGAATCCTGCATTCTGTGCGGTCGCATTCACCTTAACTTCCAGGCGTTGGCCCCACTTCTCGTGGTAGACCTGCCTTTCTTCCACCCTACATAGGTATGCACAAAAGGTCCTTTTTAGGACCACAAGAGGTCTCTGTCTGCGGGTCAGAGTATCTCTGACTGGTCAGTAATGACCAGTCGAAATAGACGGCCAGGCGGCAAACACGAAGACGGATTCTAAGACCAACCGGTCTTAACCTCGGTTCCGATTGTCCGATAAGCTGCGCAGCGCTAATGGCACGGTCCAGCCTTTAGCTACTGCTTCGCTATCTGCGCAGCGCTAAGATAACGCCCATCTTAGCCTCGGCCTTCTGGCCTGTCCGCTCGTTCGCACGGCTTTGACCCGACAAAGCCTTCGCTCCTGTCCGCTCGTTCGCGCGGCTTTGATCCGACAAAGCCTTCGCTCTTGTCCGCTCGTCCGCACGGCTTTGGACCCGACAAAGCCTTCGCTCACGTCCGATACGTCCGCACGGCTAGGGGGCCCAGCAAGGCCCTAGCCTTTCCTCGACCTCGACGCTCTTGCAAGGTATCCGCAGTCCACGTAACGGCTCGCTGTTACGGACTGTCCTACCACTGCAAACACCTGACTCGCGTACGACCCACCGTACGAGTCATCAACCCGATCGACACACCCTTGGTTAACCACAACATACCGTCACGACCAGGGATATCGATCTACCAACCTCGACCGACATCTAGCTGAACTCAACGACTCGACCGACCTCAGCTTACCAGCATCCAACACCTAGCTGAACTCAACGACTCGACCGACCTCAGCTTACCAGCATCAAACATCTAGCTGTACTTGACGACTCAGCCGATCTCAGCTTACCAGCATCCGACATCCAGCTGTATCTCCACGACTCGACCTACACCAGCGACCCTCGTCGAACGCCCAGCTGCGAACATCTACAACGCGACTATACCAGCTAACAACATAACCCATCCTAGCTGAAGACTACATACAACCGCCACGGACATTTACATACACGCTTGTAAATACGACAAAATAAATTGTCACTTGTTATTATTATTACCTCGCCTTTGTTCCTTCATATTGCTTTGGCTGTTCTCATTCACATAATTCATTTGCGGGGTCGACATATTTATCGGCTCCGCAACACTTGTAGAGGAAAAAAGGCAACATTTCTTACCGACAATATTCAAAATATCGGGCTTATTAGAAAAAATTAAAATAGCGGCTACAAGTTTGAGAAGCTCTAGTTCTTTTACTGGATAAATATAAGTGTTTACCCTGAAGCACGAGGGACCTCAAGGGAAAATAAACAATAGGGGATCTAATCTAATGTATAACAGGACAATTAATGCATATATATGTTTATTTATAAAAAGAATTTTTTGGTTAGTCCAATGAAAGAAAAAGTAAATATTTTAAAATGAATAGCTCCATGAGAAGATTTCTTTTCTAAGTTATTTATTTTTCTTCTATATGTGTTCTAAATATATTCAAACTTTCATCAAGAAGTTTTATGTTTTATGGCATCGTCGTCTTTGATTTTTATAGGGGGGATATTAACGACTTTCTCAACATACAACAAAACCTACACCCCAAAATTAAATTCTCCATGGAACACAGCTTTAAAGAACTACCGTTTTTTGACATCCTCATTAGAAACGAAAATGGCCAATTATCACAGCCATTTACGAAAAACCCACAGATACCAAACAATATGTCTACTTCAAAAGTCACCTCCCCCCAAACTGCATAAAATCCACCCCTTGCAATCTAGCACGTTGAATACGCATCATAGTCACTAATAGAAACCTCAGAAAAACTCGTTCAAAGGAATTACACATAACCCTCCACCGGAGAGGACACCAAACAATACTAATAAATAAAGGATTCGAATTAACAGAAAAAATACCATTAAAAGAATTACGAGACAAAAAACAAAAAAAAAAAACAACATAGCAATGAAGAACCCTAAGAATACGTCTCGACTTACAATAAAAGCAACCAGAACTATTTATTCATAAAAATAATAGAAAATCTCGAGGAACTGAAAAACAATGACAAAATCAAAAAAAATATTAGATGCAACAAAAATCATAAAAAGCCAGAGACAACCCAAAATCTTTTAAAATACTCACCTCTTCTACATTTGGGGAACACATGGACTCACAAAATATAAGAATAAAAGATGCGGTGCATGCAATATAATAAAAATTCAAAAACGACTTATATAGGTATTTTTATTGCAATTCAAAAAACGCAGTCTACGTAATCGAATGTTACAAATATAAAGAATATACATGGGGCCTACAAAAGTGTTCAATACCAGAATATCTCTTCACAGTCGTAATATTAAGTTACCAGAAAATAGAAAACAATATGTGTCAAAATACTTATACAAATACATCAGTGGAATATTCAAAATAATGTCAATATGCCAGACAGACCACTACACATTACTCCAAATAAAAGAAAAAACTTCATAGAAAAATTCAAACCAACATTAAAAAGAACTTAACGATACACACAGACACAGACACACAATCGCACAGTGAAGAAAACAAATAAACTCTTATACATGGACACGAGCATCCACGTAGACACACAGAATACACTCGCGTAAAAAGAAAAAGAAGAAGGACAAAAGAGAAAAAGAGAGAAACAACATCTGCTGTGACAAAAATCTCTCACGGACAATTAACTCATCAATGCGACCAGGAAACTCTCAGAAAAAAATCATGGAATTAAAAAGAATAACCTTAGCAAAACAGTTACAAAGCGGGCCTGGCAGACATGCCCGATTGTCTTCGCAGCAGCAGTGGCCTAGAAGAAACGTCTGAGCATGCCTTCTACTACTGTGAACGAGTTCGTCCATTTTGGAATCATGTCAGAGAGTGGGCGACCCGTATTAAACCCCGGCAGCTCATGCTGCTCGTCGTTGGTTACGTCTTGGACAACGTTTTTACCTCAGTTTCAGGGTGAGAAGCGTGTATTTCTCGTGATTCTAGCTGTAGCTAAAATGGTGTTTTGGACGATGCGAAAGAAGGGATTGTATGACGATGCAAACTTTTCTCATCGGGATCTGATTTTGTTTTTTAGGCATCAGCTTAGGGTCAAAATCAGATGCGATAGAAAACGCTTGGATCACATAAAATTCGACCAAAGGTGGGTGAATGCAGCGAGTCTGGTCGTACGAAAGGGGACAACAGTAGTTATTCTTAGCTTAAAACAAAGGGACATATTTTGTGTGTGTAAAATATCTTTGTGTAACCGTGTCGCTATCTCAGAAAAAAATGCATTTATACCTTAATGTATGCTGTTGGCATTTTTACCAGCAAGCTTATGGTGTAATATCAGTATGAATAAATCTATGTAAGCATTAACATATCCACACAATATCAAGATTGATAAGCGATGTTGGAATAAAATACATTCTTGAAAGAAAAGAATGTAGATTTTCACTTAAAAGAAATAAACGAAAAGGTTGAGTTGATATCGAATAAATTTCATTAGTTGAGTAAGAGGAGACAATTCCATACTCACTAAAGAAATATCGATTTCTTCGTTTATTGAGGTGGGCTTGAAATGAGAAAAAATATTTATGATTTATCTATTATTCTGATTGTATTTTTAACATTTTTAGAGGGGTAATTTCTTAAATTATTTTGGGTTTTTATCCTTCAAACTTGTCTGCGAAGTATCCCAAGAAATTTAAAAATTATTGGGAAAACGCTGATTGGTCAATGAATTCTAAAATACCAAAACAAAATTTACAGCTATTGGAGCCATTTTTTTTTTTTTTGCATAAAGATTAACACCTTTTTTGTGTAGAAATCCATTGAGTTCCCATACAAATATATATGTGTGTGGGAACTCAACGGATATCCATGTATATATATATATGTGTGCTTGTGTGTGTGTGTAGTTGGGCAGCATTTCTTCATTAAGACATATTTGGTTAAATAGTATAGAGTCTCTACTATTTAACCTAATAAAACTATGAAGACAAAAGGCGTTGTTGAAAATTGTAAATTCGACAGCTAATGTTTGGTCGAATCTCATTGGTTGTTTTGAGGTTGTGCCGTTAGCCCCCGCCCTTATTGTTATTTAAGTGAGACCCACAAGGGTTCTCTCTCTCTTTTTTTTTTCAGCACGAACAGAAGCCTTGCTTGGCTCGTTATGACACTTTCATTTAAGTGTCAAGGAGTTGGCTGGCGAAATTAATTTTATTAAATCATGATAATAAATATTTTATTAAAAATAAATTCATTTTGGGTGTCCAAGTATTTTTTGAGAACCGTGTATAAAATAAATATCAAGTGATTAAGTACAAAAAGTTTGAGATCCGATCAGGGCTTGTTGACCTTTAAGTCTGTCCCCCCCCCCCAAAAAAATAAACATCCGCACAACTGCAAAGAGCTGTCAAGAGAGCCATCGGATTTCAAAGCGTAAACAAAAAGATGTATTTTTAAAACAGCGGACAATTTGGGTTGGTGTCACCAAGTTTGGCACAAGGCCTTGAATCACTAAATCATTGGTCAACCAACCACGGGACTGCTACTTGTGGCCCCTCCCGATGACTGTGGCTGATTGGCCGATTGTCTAAACCAATCGGGGGCAAACCGGGGGGATTGTTACAATGATAGCCATTGGTCGGCGGTCCCCATTGGCTGACCAATCAGAAACTGATTATTCGGGATTCGGGCCCATAAATAGAGGACACCCAAAGCGAAAAATTGAGTTGGTTCAGGAATTCGCCGCTTAAAGAACCAAATCCGTTGCCATTGCACTGCCTAATTGCAGATTCAGTTTTTTTTTTCACCCTTTAACATTTTAATTGCTTTTCAAAATGTATTTACTCAACCTCTTCACATAAACGGGGTGACACAAGGTCAGTTTTTAAGCAGAGTTCAACAGGTTTGAATTCATTGTTTTTCTTTTCTTAGTCCAGTTGCCATGCAATGGTTAAAGAGCCCAGTCTGCCCTACGATTTAACTGTACACGGAGGGATTTTTACAAAGGTATTAGCACTATGTGAAATGCAAACAGCCTCATCAAGGGTTTGAAGTCAGGTCGCCATGTCCATTTCTGACCATGATAACCATAACAATATGAGCACCACTTTATCATAATTGTGAAACTCAATATTTTTTATTTGCAAGCATTTCGGTCAAAAGTGTATTCCAACCATTAGATTGCCCTGTTGGCTGGGGTTGTAGAATACACTGACTGCTTCTCTGCAGAGGGGTAAGACTCCTCCAATGAGTGTCAAAAAACAATCTGATGGTGAAGTTCCAGTAATGCTGGAGTTTTGAGGAATATCAGAAGAGTACGCCTTCATTGCCATCACTCCTAGGTTCACTCTGGTTCGGAGTGGTAGCACCTGATAGGGTCCTATCTACGGGTCAAATAGAACTAAACTGTGAACTTATGCTAAACTGAAGTTGAATCTTACCCTCCTGCATTAAATATATTTGAGCAACTCAAGTTGCTCTCTGTACCAAAAGGGTTAAAACAACCAGTTTGGTTGAAGACTTGAATGCCATTTATTTGACTTGTGAATTAAAATTTAATTGTTACCTAATAATAATCATATGATAATCTACTAAAACCTCGTAGAAAATATGTGGGGGAAGATTTTCACCAGATAATCCTTCAGAATCAACATAAGATATTTATGCAAGCTAGGCAAAGAATTAAACGTGCCCAGAAGAAACGAAATGAAAGGGTAAACCTGGGAAGAAAAGAGGTAACACTCAAAATAGGAGACCCTGTGTATCATAAGAAGCATCAACGACATGGAAAACTTGATAAGAAATGGTCCCCTTATTATAGGGTAATAGATCAAACTGGCCCAGTAACTTTTGTTGTTTGGGACCAAATAAATGGAAGGGTAAAAAGGGCTCATGCAAATGACTTAAAATTAGCGGGGTTAGAAGAATGGGAAGTTCCTAAAGAAAAAGAAAAAAAACAACGAATCAGACGAACAAGGTGGGTCGAAGCCCCCTCGGATACTGATTCGGAGTCGGAAATAGAGATTGAACCAGTCCCAATTGCTAGGCTGCAAACGGAAATTGGGGAAGTAGAAAATGCTTCTGTGCAAAATGAATTGGATAGTTGGGAGAGTGAGGATGAAATTCCCCTGTCGGAGTTACGAAAAATATACCAAGAAAAAGAAGATACTCCTTTGAAATACAGATTAAGGAGCTATCAAAATAAAAAGGGAGATGCCATGAGATCTGGCCAATCTCATAATATGACTAATGACCAGCTTGCACCAAGTTGTGACCCGGGGAATTAATCATGGGTGCTGGAAAAAAATCTGAACTAGTCATAATAGGACAGAAATGTGTAATTGTAAGCATGCATGAACGTGTGTAAAACAATATATATATATATATATATATAGAGAGAGAGAGAGATTGAAAAGAATTAGGTGTTAAAAGGTAACTGGACCAAATTAACTTTCATTAGTATACCGACTAAATTAAAAAAAAACAAACTATTTTCTTGTAGGATGGCTGACCTGAAGTCCCTACTCCTGCTGAGCATGCTGACAACAGTAGCGTCCATTCGACATAGTCAAAATGTCATTTTTCGTAAGACAAGTGAGGTGACAATTACAAGGTCAAGGTGGTTGGTAGTATTTTCAAGGAACTTAGAACCGTATAATTCCTTACTAAATGAGTTAAAAAAAGAAATAGATGAGGCCACATTAGTGGGAAAGAATTTGGAAAATGATTGCATAGGTAATGAAAAAGGTAAATGTCTAAATCTATGGTGCCCTCTTATGCAGGACATAAAGATTATGAAAGCTAGTGTGGAGGTAATCGAACGATATTTGCATGGGTTTACGCTATTGCAAAATAGAGAGAAGAGGTCAGTACTCCCGATAATGGGGAAAGCGTTAAACGTACTTTTTGGGACTATAACTGAGGAGGAATTAGATGTTCTAGAGAGGCGATTAAAGGCTTCTGAAAAAGGTCAGTTGGAATTGGCTCAGGTGGAAAAGGATAGTATGACGATCCTAAATATAACCAGGGTAGAGCTAGCGGATAATCGTCGTAATATAAACGAGTTGGTGGAGGGGTTCAAGAAAATGCAAGTGGAGCTAGGAAATATCACTGGAGAATTGGTGACCCGAGTGATAAAACTGGAAGATTGCATAAGGAAATATCTTCGATTTTTAACAATCGTCGACCAATTGCAGAAAAGGTTGCAAGCCTTGTTAGGCTCCATACGGAATCTGCAAGTCCAGTTTGATATGCTTGCTTTGGGCCACTTGTCTCCAAATATAGTAGAACCATCCACATTAAAAGACCACTTGCTAGAGGTTCAGTCCAAACTACCCCATCACCTGAGATTGCCAGCTGATCCCACAGCTAAACTGTGGCATTATTATAAGTCATTGGGTTGTCTAACTCTCGTTAAAGACGATAGATTGCTGATTGTGGTATCACTCCCGCTGTTAGACACCGGTAGTATATACGAAGTCTTTAAAGTGATTAATTTACCAATTCCCTATCCACGTGAGAAACAGGGATTGGGAACTGTCGCAAAATATAAAATAGAAACCGAAAATATCGCTCTTGACCAAACTAGAGAAAAGTTCATGTTGCTTACCCCATCCGAAGCAGAGAAGTGTAAACATAATCTACTCGGAACCTGCGTATCCAATAGCCCGATATATACATTCAGTAATCACCATTTGTGTGTAATGGAATTATTTAGGGATAATAGAAAGGGAATAGGGCGGCATTGTCAAATAGAAATCCTCTTAGATGTGATACTACCGAAAGCTATTAGGATTACAGATGGGGTATGGGCGATAGCCTCGAGGGGATGAGTCGGAATTATCCCAGGTATGTACCGGGAAATCTCCTAAAGAAATCAAAATATCTCCTCCGTTGACCACTCTGCAGGCCCCATTGGGCTGTGGGGTCTATGGCGGCGCTATAACCCTTCCTCCCTATTACCAAGCTGAAGAAAAATTTGAGACAAGCGACTCCTTTTTACCATTGATTAATACCACACTTATTAGTAGATTGAGCCTATGGGAACCTCTGATAAGAAAATTTCCAAACATAACGCCGCAAGCAATCCCGAATGTATTAAGCCCTCTAAAGAAAACAAATTTAAGGGAATTAATGCACAAACTCGACGCGCTTCGAGAGCAAAATTCTCCAAAAGAAAGTAAACGGGTGGGTAGTTCTACCTGGATAATTTTAATAATAGCCATCAGCTTAATAATTTTATCAGTTTCCTTAACATTAAGCCTGATTATACGCCATTGTTTCAGTAAGCTTAAGAAAGATAGACGAACTAAACTGCACAGGAATGTTGAGCGCTCAGGAATAGTTGACACTGATCAAGAGAAGAGACCAGAACAACAAATTGAACTCAAACCAATAGACAACATTGCAACTCAGCAAGCCACAAATACCCCGAAAGAACCATTGCAATTGCCATCGGTGGAGATACTTCCAGTATGATGATCGAAACTATTTTGGACAATTGTTTAGGAATTGGTCAATATATAAAAAAAAAAAAAAAAAAGGAAATGAATGAATGTCTTTTTTTTTTCAGGATGGACATTTAATATACATTTTATGGATATGGACATATAAATACTGAACTATATAACCAATCCTTTTATATATGTATGTGTATGTTACCGTTAAAATTTCTTACCGACATTTAACCCTTGGTTAAATGTCTGGTAAGATGGGGAAGGTGTATGACACTTTCATTTAAGTGTCAAGGAGTTGGCTGGCGAAATTAATTTTATTAAATCATGATAATAAATATTTTATTAAAAATAAATTCATTTTGGGTGTCCAAGTATTTTTTGAGAACCGTGTATAAAATAAATATCAAGTGATTAAGTACAAAAAGTTTGAGATCCGATCAGGGCTTGTTGACCTTTAAGTCTGTCCCCCCCCAAAAAAAAAATAAACATCCGCACAACTGCAAAGAGCTGTCAAGAGAGCCATCGGATTTCAAAGCGTAAACAAAAAGATGTATTTTTAAAACAGCGGACAATTTGGGTTGGTGTCACCAAGTTTGGCACAAGGCCTTGAATCACTAAATCATTGGTCAGCCAACCACGGGACTGCTAATTGTGGCCCCTCCCGATGACTGTGGCTGATTGGCCGATTGTCTAAACCAATCGGGGGCAAACCGAGGGGATTGTTACAATGATAGCCATTGGTCGGCGGTCCCCATTGGCTGACCAATCAGAAACTGATTATTCGGGATTCGGGCCCATAAATAGAGGACACCCAAAGCGAAAAATTGAGTTGGTTCAGGAATTCGCCGCTTAAAGAACCAAATCCGTTGCCATTGCACTGCCTAATTGCAGTTAAAACTCTGCCAGTCAACTACTTTCACTCCCAGTTGCGGTGTTTGACTAAAAAATTATCTAAACAACTGTGTAAATAAACGTTTGTTACTGTTTATAACAAACGCCTTATTTTCGTCATTTTTTAAAATTTGCTTGCCAACTTTTCCTTCTCTCCAACACGAATTCCAACCTTCATCGACTGGGCCTCATCCATCTTCTCTTTCCTCGGATTTGAAAGCAATTGGGCGTGGAAAGAAACAGAGAAAGACCAGTCGACACATGTGGTAATCACGAAACCAGCGGCCAACTAGGTGTCGTGAAGCTATAGTACCACACGTTCTTTTTGCGTTACGAGCTCATTTTTTATGCAAGGTAGCTTGAGCAAATAGGCCTATTACGCATAGGTTAAACCTTTTTTCCTTACAGGGTTTTTATTGTTACTTGTTGAAACAATAACCCTACTGCATGCTATTTGTGGTTTTTGTATGCTGTCTCCTAAGATCTGGTGGCGGTATTATTGGACTTTTGCCGACAAAAGTTGCTGGTTGGTCAGAAGATGTGGTAAAAGCCTTCGTACGCTCAATAGAAGAAAATCCGAGTTGAAACAGAAAGATATTCCTTTAAGAGGAGGAAGCGGTGGTCTACTTGAAGTACACTCAAAGAAATAGTAAACTTCGTTTTCACCAAGTCTACAAAGGAAACTAGAAGAATACGGTTGTCCAGATTGATTCTACACAAGAAAGAGACACCGAGAAAAGAATAAACCCTAAAAACAGGCTTCAAAAAGCACTTTGACCTAAAATACCAAAGAATGACATTTTATAAACAAAAGTTAAACTAATAGTAGGTGGTTAACGGCATTGCTTTGAGCAAGTTAGTCGTTATATTTCTTTATACCCTTCTTTTTATTTTGGTAATAATATTGTCAATACTTGAACGTGTGTTATTTTTGTTACCTTATTCAATGTTTTCACAAAGCATAGGGAAAAATATGCCAAGCCGGACTTTGTAAAGTTTATTTCTACTGAAATAAATTACTTTGTGAGAACTGGTTGTTTTTGTTTTTAAGAAATATAGATACACTTTTCTTTCAGGTAACAAAAGTAAGCTTCCCTTTCACCTTTTTATCTCCTTTATTTTAATACTTTTCTCGCCCCCTTTGCCTGACAGTTACTGTTAGATAATTTATTGTGCTGAGCAGAGATAAAGTTTACTTGATTAGGGTAGAGTTGTACTTTGTAGAGACTAACATTCGGATAAATTTGTTAACTTTTCGCGTGTTGGTTGTTATAATTTAAGACCTAA
Organism: Sepioteuthis lessoniana; assembly: GCA_963585895.1. Taxonomy (NCBI): domain Eukaryota; kingdom Metazoa; phylum Mollusca; class Cephalopoda; order Myopsida; family Loliginidae; genus Sepioteuthis; species Sepioteuthis lessoniana. The sequence goes on from OY757914.1 coordinate 56,418,617, forward strand.
AACCTAGTATATTTTTTTAATTGAGCACAATTTCTCATATCTTGCATATCTCATTTCTCATAACGTCTATACTATAGACGTCTACACAGTTTTATTTTGATCCGTTCAAATCAACGTTTGGATATAAATATTAGCCGGAATTGGTTAATAAATTTTTCATAGTTAATTTGTTCCCAAATACTTTCAGACCCATCATAGGCTATCTTCAGTAGGTGTGTATATTGCAAAAGCAATACAACCTTTGCAAGTACAATACAACATTGTGAGAATTAAGCATTAACTGTTTTATTTATACTGGTGTAATGTAGTGTTTTTTTTGGGTTTTTTTAAAATCTTGTTCTATAAATGACAACAGTAACTAAAGGAATTTGAGTACAGTAGCACAGGATTCGAAATAAATTTTATTGGAGTTGGTGTTGTATAGCCACAATACAACTACACGTGTACATATACAAATATACACTTACATGTGGAAACATTATTAACCGATAATGACGACTTCAATAACAAAAGAATACACTTCTTTATAAAAATATAAATCTCTCACACCTTATTTTCGAAAGGGTGATGTTTGTTGTGCGTGAGAAATGAGTGGAGACAAGGACGGACTGCTATATTGACCCAAGTTCTTCCTCGACCATAGCAGCAACTCTTTCTCATCTTGGCTTGGGTCGCTCAACTAGGGGTCACTAAGGACCCAAAACCCTCGGTCTGCAAGCTGGTTCTCACTTCGGTATCCTGTCTCCAACTGACTCAAGCCGCCCGGGCACCTGGTTATATTATTTCCTAATGTCCACCTCCTTCCGCTGTTCTTCCGCTTATTTGCACAGGTGCATCTCTTGATTGACGGCTCGGTCGAGGGTCATATATAACAGTTGGGACTTTAATTTCTAATGTGTAGAGCTTCAAGAATCTGTAATCTTTGCTATTTTTTGCTCCAAGATTGTTATCAGTAAGAATTTTCCGAAAATCAGTTGTAGGGCAAGAATATTTTGGGGCTATTCAGCTGGTGTCGGACAGATGCATGGTAAATTGACACGATAAAGTAGTTGAAATTAAACTACTATATTTTCGTTTTTGGAGTTAAAATCTCCCAAAGGACATTTAAATTAATATATAACGTTATTTTTTGCAAAACGCCAATCGAGCGGGAGGAATTATTTTTAATAACCAGGTTAGAGGTTTTTAATTTATCATAGTATATGATAAGTTTTATCTTTTTATCAGTGGAGAGTATGTTTCTTCGAATCAACGTTTTTAAGATATTTTCATCAAATTTACAATTATAGTGCATCTGGTTGTGGTAAAAATGCGTGTTTAAAGGGTGAAGTGTTGCAGTGTTTATTTTGTCGGCTAAATTTTTTAATTGCAAGTTTAATTTGTTCATTAACAATGTAATTAGGGGGCCCATTATTGATGAGGGTGTTTTTTGATTCTTCATGAAATATCATTTTGGAGGGGGAGGTTAATTTTGCACGGGATATTAGGTTATTAATGATTGCTATTTTATATCGGAAGAGGTTTTCACTTTTAAAGTTGAGGGTACAGGAGTTATTATTGGTAGTTTTTTTTTTTTTTTTGGTAAGTAGAGGTTAAGAATTATCATTATTAGTAGTAGTATCAATCAGAATATCTAAAAAGGGGATTTTATATTTTTCTTTGGTTCTTGGATCAAATTAAAGACTGAATTTTTTGGAAGGTGTCTTGTAGTATGTTGATTTCATAAGTATCATTGGTGAGAATAAGCATATCATTGACGTATCTAGTTTGAGTCTAGAAAAGTCCTGTAAAGCTTATTCTGGTTAGTAAAGGGGATGAGGTAGTAATTCAAAGCTATAGTAGGCTGCTTCGGCAAATACAACCTGAGTAATATGAATGGCACATTATACCTGCTCCCAGTGTTTCAACTCGATTGCTTCCTTTGGATGTCTTAATTCTGATGCATAGCACAACCCATTATTAGTTTTTCCATTTTCTATGTAGTTTATCATGGTTATGCTTTCAGAATAAAAAGAAACCCCAGGAAGTTTTATCTTTGCAAACAGATGCTGCCTGCTTGAGTTTGGGGGAATAGAGAACCAGAGTGTTTTCTCTGTTGGCTTTGAATCTTTGAACCAAGTTTGAATGCAGGTTTCATCTTGAGTTACAAATACATGTATATGGTGAAAATTCTTACGGTTAACCTGGAAGTGAGTCATAAGTGTCCTGGAAATATTAACCCTTTTCAGCTTGTGTACTGGCGTGAATATTCTTGGGACCCATCTCGCTGACAACTAGCTCATTCCAAAGATTTCAGTTAAAACAGTGTGGACCTAACCAAGTTAATGCCTATGGGTTTAGATATCTGCTGGACGGTAAGATGTATGTCATCCAAAACCATGTGGTGAATGACATCAATTTGTTTTTCAGTGGTTGAGGATTTTTGAATGACCTGACCGAGGGTCATCTTCTGTGTTGTTCCTGCTCTACTTGAAGTCCACAGCTCACTTATTCACAATTGCATTGGAAAGGGAGTTCTCAAAAAATATCTGTTTAATGTTCTCAGGAATTTCCTCGGCTGTCATACCTTTTTTTCAGATACTTTATAACAGCTTGGGCCTCTATTTGGTCCAGTTGTAGATTTGTTACACACTTCTCACCTTAGTATTGGCCTTGTAGCAGAAAGAATTTCAAACCATTATTTAGAGCGGGAATTGTTTTGCCATTGGAATTTTAAAATTATACATTTCATCCAATGAGAACGACCCATGCCATTCTGCCCAGGCACACCTCCCCGGGCACCATAAAAGGCAGCGCTAACCATGCTCACTCTCTCTCTCTTTCTTTTCTCATTCCTCTTGGCTTGGCAGCTATGTAAGACCAACCGATACGAGAGATAACATTTCTCTCTCTAACTCGGGACGAATCCAACAGCAGACCGGGACTATCCATCTCGAGAGAGCACACTTCAACAATTGTTCCTCTGCATACCTTAGGAGACCATTTCCTGGTCAATTATTTCTCCCTCCTAAACCAAATGGACCTGATGCCTCTGGCTAAGCACTAAACTCCCGCATAATCATTTACAAGTGTTTTGCCATTCTCTTCAACTCACAGCATAAGGAAAACTTCTTCTCAAGCAGTCATTAAACTACTACATTGAAAGTCATCAGTATCTGCGCGTTCATTATTTGTTTACTTTCTAAAAAAATAAAAAGAGACAACAGAACGATACTACGTCAATTACCATTTATGCCAAAATGGTAATATCATCTAACCTCTTGTTATAGCCTCATATGCACAAATATTTAAATAGAAATCTGAATTAGTTTTTCAAATCTTATTAGAAGAGTTAGTATGAAGCCACAACAGAAATATTCAACAATAACTATTCTTTCTGGATGAGTCTTAGAACTTTTGAATGATACTTGTATATATATATATATATATATATATATGCATACATGCGTGTGTGTGTGTGGAAGTAAATAATGCCCATGTGTGTGTGTATATATCTATTCATATGTATGTATATATATATGGATATATTTTTATATATATGTATATTTATATCTATGTATATATATATTTTATATAGATGTATATATATTTCATATCTATATATATATGTACATGTATATATGCATATATTTCATGTTTAAATATGTATGCACATGTATAGGTATATATGTATAGGTATATATGTATATATATACCGAGAAGAGTCCTGGAGACTTGAGGAGACTTCCTGTCACTCAGACTCCAGTAGAAAACTATAGGACATTAAACAGTTATTTGCTGAGAACTCCCTTTCCAATGCAATAGTGAATAAGTGTGCTGCGGAATTCAAGCAGAGCAGGGGCAACACTGAAGATGATCCTTGGTCAGGTCATTCAAAAATCCTCAACCACTAATAAACAAATTGATGTCATTCACCATATGGTTTTGGATGGCAGACATCTTACCGTTCAGCAGATATATGTTAGAAGACACTGATGTGAAAACTCGCAAGGAATAATTATATTAATATTCATAATAATAACCCTTTGTTTGCATACAATGGTATGTTACTGGGAATTCCTGCCTATATAGATATATATATACTTGCAGAAATACCCGCCATTGCCTGGGTTAAAAAAAACCCTTAAAAAGTTGTATTCTAATTTATGAAAGTTACTGTTTCAATGTTATTGAATGTTTTGGCACGGAATATCTGCAAGCTCTTATTGCTAGGCTTCAACCAGAAAATTATAATATAGTCAAATATTGAATTCAATACTCGTTTATCTTGATAAAAATATTATTAACAATCATGTAGATTATAAATCTATATCCATTCTTGTAACTCAAAAGAAAGGAATGCATTTTTTTTATAAGAGAGGTGCTTCCTTTAAATCAGATATAATCATGATTCTTATTCTTTATCTCAATATTTTGGTTGATAAATTGAAGCAGCCATTACATAAACTGTGGAATTTGCATGTAATATGCAAGCAAATAAAAGCTTGAGAAAAAATTATAAAGACATACATATTGCAATGTTTATTCAAGAATCACAACAAACACTAACAATTAAAGATATATAATCATAGTAATGTAACATCTTCATTATTACTATTTACGATATTTAACAAATCAAATATGATGCTGGCAAACTTTATACCAGGGACATGGTTGCATATGTTTTTAAAAATACAGGAAGTAAAGCAATTTGAAAAGAAAAATAAGAAAGAATTAAAACTCTAAAACATAAGGATTTATCAAATCAGTTAACACTTGAAATATGTAATTCAGCATTTTTCCCGGTTGCCAATGATCAAATCGGTATACACTCCCAGATAAAGATCCTGACTTCCTGTAAACACCAGTAATATGATTTTGATTTAATTAAAATCAGAGATATTTGGAGCCTAATCGCACTGTAAAGTAAATTTCATTTAGTTCATTGTCTTTCTTGTAAAATTTTTAAATAGAATTATGAAATAATTACTAGGATGATTAATTGAATAAATTATATCATTATCTAGTTTGGTTAGGTCGTGAATTGTCTGGGTGTCTCTTAGCTAAAATCTTTGAGTGGAAATGTAAGTCAAGTTCGAAAGGTCAAGCACGTGTACCAGGGACCAGAATTGGGGACAACTGTCATTTCTAGATAGGAAGGCCAAATATAAATAAGATAGATTCATGTCTTGTCATAAGTTTGATTGAGGTGAAATGAAAGCAAGGTGAAAGTTGGGGACACTTGTGATGATCATGATGAGATGACATAATAACTTAGTGAGATGACATCACACTAATGATATACAGAATTTTAGAATATATAAAGATTAGCGAATTTGGAAAGTTGTGTTAGTTGGAGCAGTGAGAAGTTAGGAATTGGTTGTCAATTGAGTTGAGATTTGTGGAGTTTGAAGGCTTTTGAAGGTCAGGGGCTAAGGGCAAGGCTGTGTTGCCGTAAGATATATGACTCCATATTTTGGTTACACTGTTTCACCCCACGTTGACTGTGTAACACTATGTAGGTGGCCCGCCAAGCAGACAATTCCTTTGTCTGTTTTGGCGCGAAACCAGACAAAGGGTTTTGGACTTGAAATCTCGGCGGGTCCGGAAGTGGTAACGGGACGCGAGAAGAGAGTTGGTTGGACAAAGGAGCTCACGGAGTTGGCGACGGGACACGGACAGGGGCAGTCGACACCGGACACCGGAGCGGTGAGACCAGTCGGAGGAGATGGGGTCCAGACCAGTGAAAGAAGATTGAGTCAAAGATTTCAAAGAGATCTTGAGTTAATTAAGCTGAGTTAGGACAGGCATTTTGTGCTTGTGGATGAGTCCCTTTCTGTTGTCATAGGAGATATGTTTTGTCCAAAACTGTTTTCAAATGATGAAGTTGATTGTAGAAGAGATCAGAGGGGATTATTGTCTAACAGTTTATAAGTAACAATTCTTTGAACATCTCTATATATTCAACATGATCTTCAGATGAAGTCCACCACTTGGTTACTGAGCAGGTCTGTTTTCTCAACTGATGCATGGCATTTAACGTTATTGTAAAGTCTTTATATATACTTGCTAGGTATGGACTATTACCAAGATGAATCGATAAGATGGATGATGATTAAAGACAGAGGGAAAACGAACATCTGCTGCTATGCCTGGTATATTCATTTATTGACCAAATCCCCCGGATGTAGTAGGGGTCGTAACCCCTGTGGCATCAGAGGTTATTTACCTTTTGTTAGTTAGGATATTACAATGCTCTCTTTTTTTAATTTTTTTAAAAAAAATAATGATAACAACAATGACAGTGGTGGTAATAATTATCTGGTGAGGGAGTTCATTCAGTCTGTGAAGTGATTGGGATGCTTGAACAGATGGCTCGGACTCTATGTCGGAGGAGATGTCTGTTAACCTGAATGAGAGAAAAGAAAATGATGATGGTTCAGACTATTGTGTACGGGTATGTTTATTATTATCATTATTATTATTGTTAGTGGTCAAATCTTTTGGGTGGCCGTTTTGTTCTGCTTGAACGCCTGAAGTTTAGAGTTATGTGCTGTGTTTGGTTGTCTTTGTATTCTGGTGGTGTTGTCGTATGTGTGTAGCTTTCATCTTCAGATGAGGGGTAATCCAGTAGGTTATGTGCAGGGTTTGTTGTTGGCTTACGGATTTTTTTGAAGAAGCTGGAATTTCTTGTAGTTTGGCTACCTTTGTGTGTGGCGGGGATCATGGATCCCCTTTTCTTTATAATAGTCATTGGGTTAGGCTGGTAAGGTGTGAGAGCCTTTGAGGTGTTGTCGCTTTTTACAATGACTGTATCACCCACCCTGAGATCATTGGGTTTCACGTACGCTTTTCTATCAGCGTATTGCTTTATTTTTCTCTTGGCTTCGGTGTCACGCTCCCTAATGCTGGGGTCTTCAGCAATGGGTGTGATCAGGTGTGGCAGGCGGTTTTTTATGGTCCGGCCAAATAGGATTGTGGCTGGAGGTGCGCTGGTGGTGCAATGTGGTGTCGTCCGGTAGTCCAGCAGGAATTTGAATAATTCCTGCTTCCAGCTTCGACCTTTATTTAAGGCAGCTTTAATAGACTTTTTGTACAGTACGCATGAAGCGCTCTGTTTCCCTGTTGGCCTGGGGCCATAGGGGTATTATTCTCCTGTGTCTGAATCCAGTGATGGAGGCATAGGTTTTGAATTTGTGGCTGTTGAATGGTGGGCCATTGTCCGTTTTGAGGGAGACTGGCACACCAAATTCGGCGAATATCTTGTCTAGGCGGGGTATGACTGATGTTGAGATGGAGTCCAGGATGTCGACAACAACATAGCGTGAGTATTCGTCTATGACAACGAGGAGGTACTTTCCATTTTGGAGGTGTCCAAAGTAAGCACTGACTTCTGCCCATGGGGCTGCTGGTAGTGGGGACATTTGCAGTGGCTCTCTTGTCGGTTTATGGGTACTGATCTGACAGGTGTGGCAGTTCTTGATGTTTTCTTCCACTAGAGGCTGCATGTTTTTGAACCAGACCTTTTCTTGGAGGAGAGCCATGGTTTTCACAATGTCTTGGTGTCCAGTATGTGCTATTTTGACAGCTCTGTTTTGTAGTGCTTCAGGCAGTACTATCCGGTGCCCTTTGAGGATGATGGTATCCTTGTGTGCAAGTGATAGTTCGGCACGATTGGCGTGCAGAGTGTGGAATGTTGCTTTGTTTATGCCATCCTCGACACCATGCCATTTGTTGGTAAGGATGGCTTGGATGACGGTGGTGAGTGTCTTGTCTTTTGCCGTTTCCGTTGCAACTTCATCAATTGTCATTGCTTTGGAGGTTGAGGTTGAGAGGATGTAGTTTATATATTCCTCTGCTATTTTTTGTTCTCAGTCGCTTGGTAGTAGGTGCTTTGGATGGCGGCTGAGATAGTCATCTGGGTTGTCATGGCCTGGTCTGTATATGACGGTCATGTCGTATGGTTGCGTTCTCAAAACCCAGCGTTCAATGCGTGCTGATAGTTGGGAGCGGGTGTTGTTAAAAATGGATGTTATGGGTTTGTGGTCTGTAAAGACAGTGAATGGAGCTCCAAAGATATATATGTGAAAGTGTTCACACGCCCATGTGATGGCGAGTGCTTCACGTTCTGTTTGGGAGTATCTCTGTTCAACTGCAGATAGAGCACGACTTGCAAACTGTACTATCCGTCCATTTTGTGACAGCACAGCAGAAATGCCTACCGGACTGGCATCCGTATGTATTTCAGTGTGTTTGTTCGGGTCAAAGTAGGCAAGTGAGCATGCTCTGCTCAGTGCCTCCTTAATGTTTTTTAGACATTCAGTGTGGCGTTCAGTTCAGGACCACTGGGGTTTTTTTTTGTTAGTTGACGTAGTTCATGGGTAAGGGTTGCATAGTTTGGAGTGAATTCTGCCCCACAGAAGTTAGTCATCCCCAACAAGCTTCTGACTTCTGATGCGTTTTTAGGGTCGGGTAATCTAAGGATTGCTTTTATTTTGAGGTCGCTTGGGCTGATGCCTTCATTACCGAAGGTGTGTCCAAGGAATTCCACTGACCTCTTGTTGTACTCACATTTGCTGCTATTTAGGGTGAGTCCTTTTTCGCGAAGTCGTCTGAATATCGCGTGCAGGTTTTGGTCGGGGTCTTGCTGGTCTGATCCGAAGCAAAGGATGTCGTCACTGATGTTGATGGCTCGCTTGATCCCTGTAAGTGCTTGACTAATTTCTTCCTGGAATATCTCACTTGCAGAGTTGACACCAAAAAAAGTCTTTTATATCTGTACAGGCCCAGGTGTGTTGCAAAGGTGGTTATATATCGGGATTCTTCAGCTAGTTCCAATTGGTTGTAGCCTTGGTTAAGATCCAATTTGCTGAAAACATTAGCTCCTGATAGAATAGTTTTCAGTTCATTGAGTGTGGGGGTTGGGTGTCGTTTCCTTTTGATAGCTTTGTTTGCCGCCCTCATGTCGATGCGAATCCTGATTTTATTTTGACCCTTTTTGGGTACTACAACAATAGGAGATATCCATGGGGTTGGTCCGTCTGCCTTTTCAATCACTCCCAGTTTCTCATCTTTGGCTATTAACTCTTCTATATCCTTCCTTACGTGAAAGGAGACCCTGCGGTATCTCTGAGCGATGGGTGGTATGTTTTCATCTATGTGTAGATGAACTTTTTTTTCTTTGAGTTTACCCAGACCATTGAATAGGTCTGCGTAGTCCTCTAGAAGTTTAAGAGTAGGGAGTGGGGTCTGTGCATCAGAGTTACTGATGTGGTTGACTGAATGAGTGTTTGCTGACAGTAGTTTGAGCCTTTTACATGTTTCCCAGCCAATAATGGGTTTTTCTGGGTTCTTTATAACATGTATGTCCGCTTGGCAGGAGCTCCAAAGATATATATGTGAAAGTGTTCACACGCCCATGTGATGGCGAGTGCTTCACGTTCTGTTTGGGAGTATCTCTGTTCAACTGCAGATAGAGCACGACTTGCAAACTGTACTATCCGTCCATTTTGTGACAGCACAGCAGAAATGCCTACCGGACTGGCATCCGTATGTATTTCAGTGTGTTTGTTCGGGTCAAAGTAGGCAAGTGAGCATGCTCTGCTCAGTGCCTCCTTAATGTTTTTTAGACATTCAGTGTGGCGTTCAGTTCAGGACCACTGGGGGTTTTTTTTGTTAGTTGACGTAGTTCATGGGTAAGGGTTGCATAGTTTGGAGTGAATTCTGCCCCACAGAAGTTAGTCATCCCCAACAAGCTTCTGACTTCTGATGCGTTTTTAGGGTCGGGTAATCTAAGGATTGCTTTTATTTTGAGGTCGCTTGGGCTGATGCCTTCATTACCGAAGGTGTGTCCAAGGAATTCCACTGACCTCTTGTTGTACTCACATTTGCTGCTATTTAGGGTGAGTCCTTTTTCGCGAAGTCGTCTGAATATCGCGTGCAGGTTTTGGTCGGGGTCTTGCTGGTCTGATCCGAAGCAAAGGATGTCGTCACTGATGTTGATGGCTCGCTTGATCCCTGTAAGTGCTTGACTAATTTCTTCCTGGAATATCTCACTTGCAGAGTTGACACCAAAAAAAGTCTTTTATATCTGTACAGGCCCAGGTGTGTTGCAAAGGTGGTTATATATCGGGATTCTTCAGCTAGTTCCAATTGGTTGTAGCCTTGGTTAAGATCCAATTTGCTGAAAACATTAGCTCCTGATAGAATAGTTTTCAGTTCATTGAGTGTGGGGGTTGGGTGTCGTTTCCTTTTGATAGCTTTGTTTGCCGCCCTCATGTCGATGCGAATCCTGATTTTATTTTGACCCTTTTTGGGTACTACAACAATAGGAGATATCCATGGGGTTGGTCCGTCTGCCTTTTCAATCACTCCCAGTTTCTCATCTTTGGCTATTAACTCTTCTATATCCTTCCTTACGTGAAAGGAGACCCTGCGGTATCTCTGAGCGATGGGTGGTATGTTTTCATCTATGTGTAGATGAACTTTTTTTTCTTTGAGTTTACCCAGACCATTGAATAGGTCTGCGTAGTCCTCTAGAAGTTTAAGAGTAGGGAGTGGGGTCTGTGCATCAGAGTTACTGATGTGGTTGACTGAATGAGTGTTTGCTGACAGTAGTTTGAGCCTTTTACATGTTTCCCAGCCAATAATGGGTTTTTCTGGGTTCTTTATAACATGTATGTCCGCTTGGCAGGAGATGCCTCTAAACTTTAGAAGTGTGCTGAATTGACCTAGGTGTGGGGTGGCTTCCTTGACACCGAATCCAGATATTACGGTTTTTGTGGGTCGGAGGAGGGGCGTTGGTCTTAGGGGTTTGTAATCTGCCTCAGACAAAATGTTTATGGTGGCGCCAGAGTCAGCTAACACATTGAACATTTGATGGCCATCACCAAAAGATAAGTCAAAGTAAGGAAGGTTTTTCACTTTACCTGTATGGAATACATATTCCGTGTCACTGCCGCTGTTTGAGTCTCGTTGATGGTCCTCAATGTAATTTACCGGTCGTTGACTGGTTTGAGCTTGTGGGCATGGGGGCAGTTTGTTCTTCGCCGTCTGTCCTCGTCATTTAGTTTTCTGAAACAGACAGAGGCGAAGTGTCCCCATCTCCGGCAATAGGTTCTGGAATGCAGGGCACGATGTCGGTCCCCGTTCATGTGGGTATTTCCCATTGCAATTTCTGCACCGGATTTGCTGGGGGCGTTTGCGTGGCCATTGTTGTTCATGCGTGACTTTGTTGGCTACTGCATTAATGGATGTGGTAGGTTTTGTAGTAGTGTTGGCGTCTTCTAAGCGCATCTGTTCCATTTGTTTGGATATGGTTTCTGTCATTTTGGCATAGTTTATTAGATCGCCTAGGAGCATGTTTGGGTTCATCAGTCCCTTTTGGCGAACTTTTTCTGATAAACAGCCCGTTATTAGCTGGGATTTTATTTCTGCATTTCTGTCTGTGAAACGGCACATAGCTGCTGCCTCTTTTAATTCCCGATGAAAGTCCTCTATGTTTGGGGTGGTTTTTTTTTCTGAATATAAATCTGTTATACTCAGTGTTGTTTTCTGGGTTGAAGTGGTTTTGCACTGCCAGGACGAGCTTATCGAAGTGTGTTTCGTTTTTTTTCTGGTGTGGTTTGTTCAGACGGTAGTTCGTCAATAATATCATTTACTTCTTCGCCAACAAAAGTTAAAAGTATAGCTTTTTTCCGTCTATCGTCTTCTATGTTGTACGCAGTGAAGTAATTTCTCAGTCTGTTGACATATTTTGTCCATTTTGCTGCTTTGTTTTTTGATTCGTGGTCAAATTCTGGGTAATGTGGTAAAGCGGCCATGTTAGTTTTTTTTCGGCACGTGGGCAGGTTTGTTCTTTTCTTTTTGTTGTTGTTGTTGTTATTGGTGAGTAAATGACTCTTTCTTCGTCGCCAATATAAAGTCTTTATATCTGAGGTAATGGATACTTGCTAGGTATGGACTATTACCAAGATGAATCGATAAGATGGATGATGATTAAAGACCGAGGGAAAACGAACATCTGCTGCTATGCCTGGTATATTCCTTTATTGACCAAATCCCCAGGATGTGGTAGGGGCCGTAACCCCTGTGGCATCAGAGGTTATTTTCCTTTTGTTAGTTAGGATATTACAGTTATGATAAAAGATCCATTTCTCATCTCCAGTAACAAGCCTGCGGAAAAAAGAGACAAAAGGTATTTGTTAATGCAATATAAGCAATGACTCACAAAAACCAATTACATAATCCTTTGGATGGTCTTGGGTTGATATCAAGAGTTTCAATATGAGTTGGTTTCATATTTTGGTTTGGTTTCTTTGTTTAATGGCATATCAACCTTTGTAGGTTATTTAATATCAAAGCTATTCTCCTGGAAGAACAGTAGTGGTACTATTTAACCCATAGCTGAGAGGATAAGAGGGTTCATACCTTTCCCAATGGTATTTGCCCAAAAGTGAATGTAATAGTGTGTCTGGAGTATGAACTCACTGACTACAATTCCGCAGTCCATCACTTTAACCATTACATGACGAGGATACCCCCCTCATATTTTGTATCCAAACCTAATGAATTTTAAAAGCATGGTATCTATAACCTTGGTGATAGTTTCTATTAAGTAATGGAGGTTATGTTCATGATTGAATATTTCTTTAAGCATAAGTTTTTTCGTTTATGATATATACTCTAAAATTGGAAATTTCATTAGTTTCAACCTCATATATATATATATATATTCTTTGTTTGTTTTGTTTGTTTAATTGCATATCAACCTTTGTGGGTTATTTAATGCCAAAGCCATTCTTATAGAAGGGCAGTAGTGGTACTATTTAACCCCTAGCTGAGGGTAATAAAAGAATTCATTCCTTTCCCAAGCGTCCAAAAGAACCAAATATGAAAGCTGTGGAAAGAAACGACACACACACACACACACACACACACACACACACACACACACACACACACACACACACACACACACACACACACACACACATGCATATGTACATAGAGAAAGAGAGTGAAACTTAAAAATATAAATGGAAAAAGGAATGAAAGACAAACACAGAACAAGACCAAAAGAAAGAAAACCTATGAAAGAAGGAAAGAAAAAATAAAGAAAAAGGAATAAGTAAAAGTTATTCTTTTTATTCATCAATTTTTCTTTATTTAGAATAAAGGAAATTGAAAAGAAAGAAGAAAAGGGCAAATTAAAAAAGAAAGATTAAAGAAGAAAAATAACAAAGAAGAAAAGAAAGAAAGTGAAGAAAGAGGAATATAGAAATCAGAAAATGGAAAGTAAGGAAGAAATAAAAATAAAAAAGGAAAAGAAAAAGAAAAAATAGAAATGATAAGGAAAAAGGAAAAGAATAAAGGAAGAATTAGGAAAAAAAGGAAAAAGAAAAAGAAAGAAAAAAGGACAATTTGGAAGGAAATTGTAAAGAAAGAAACAGAAAAGAAAAATACTATAAAGTAAAGAAGAAAAATAACAAGGAAGAAGAAAAGAAAAAGTTGCCCTGTCAGCTGGGGCTGTAGAATACACTGACTGCACCTCTGCAGAGGGGTAAGCCCCCCCCCCACAACGAGTGTCCAGGATATGACACTAAACAATCTGATGGTGAGGTTCCAGCAGTGCTGGAGCTTTGGGAAATGTGGAGTACCCCTTCATTGCCATCGCTCCCAGGTCCGCTCTGGCCCGGAGTGGTAGCACCTGATAGGGCCCTATCTATGGGTTAAATAGAACTAACAGCATACTTATGCTAAAATGAATTGTTTGAGTAAACGGAATAGCTTGAAATAGAAATGATTTTGACAATTAAACCGCGTGCTTATGCTTAACTGAATTATTTGAAATGGAACTGTTTTTCGACATTAATACTGTATTTACACTTAACCGAATTGTTACATATAACTGCTTGAATAGTTTGAAATGGAAATGTTTTTGACAATTAAACTGTGTACTTATGTAAAACTGAATTTTTTTAAATAGAACAGATTATTTACATAAAAATGTATTTGGCGTTAAATAACCTAAAAAGGTTGATATGCCATAAAACCCAACAAACCAAAACAAACCAAAAGAAAAAAGGAATTGAAGAGAGGAAGAAAGAGGAGTAAAAAAAATCCGAAAAAGAGTAGTAAGAAAATAATAAAAACAAAAAAGAAAGAAGGAAAAAAAGAAAGAATGAGAAGAATAAAGGAAAAGGAAAAGAATGAAGGAAAAAATAGAAACAGAAAAAAGGAAAAAGCAAAAGTTCAATTGCAGGTCATGTTATACCAAAGACGCAAAAATGATATTTGATGCCCCTTGCTTAACACTCAGCATTATAAGGTGTAGATCAAGGATAAGTGGAGCAATCCAGGGCAAGGAGTAACACCCTCCCCTACACCAAGGTGTAGTAGCTATTGATAAAGAAGCCTTTGGGTTGCCCTTGACTCTGATATATATATATATACATATATTTATGCATGCATATAATCACTTATCAGTTATCTTGCAGAGAGGTGGGTTAGTTCTAAATTACCATCAAATAAATATCTTGTTTTAACTTATTAGTTCTCAAAGATACCTAAACCATAACAAAATTTTTTTAAAAAGATTAAAAGTGAAACTGGCTGGTGGATAGATTGGTTTTATGACATATCAACACATGATGGGCTACTTCATGATAAAGAGTCCTTTTTTTTTAATTTTTTGCTTGCAATTATATAATTCCAAGTAATTCATGATAATTATAACCATTATAGCTTCAAGTAACAATTCTAAATATAATTAATTTGCTCACAGTTATATGGTTTCAGATATTCCTATCTAATATATATAATTTTCAAATAAATATATAGGACCCTAACAAATAATGCTTTAGGTCAGAGTAAACCATGGAGTAATGGCAACAATGGGGTGATTCTATGCTCCCTAGAGCTCAAGAACTGAAGTTTAGTGCCATACTCAGTCAGTATTTTAACCCCCTTGACTGGGTGGGCATCTTTTTAGCCTAGATAAAAGTAGAAAATTGAAAATAGTAGAAAAAGAGAAAATTTAAAAAAAGGAGAAATGAGAGAAAAGAATCGGAAAAAGGGAAAGTAGAAAATTCAAAAAAGTAGAAAAGCCCTCAAAAGAAGGAAATGCAAAAAAAGAAATAACATATCTCAAATAGCATTAAAAAATGAGTAGGTAAAAATAAGAGTATAAAAAACTAAAAGGGATCCAAATTGTAAAAAAATGATGAAAAAAGAAGCAAAGAAGAGTTGAAAAAGTAAAATCTGAGTTAAACAGTGAAAAAAAGGAAGAAAAGCAGGAAAAAAAAAGAAAGAAAAAAACTAGTTAAGTAATTAAAATAAAAATAGGAAAAAAGTAGAAAACCCAAAGCAAAGAGTTGTAAAAAACAACACCTAAAAAAGAGAAAATGTGAAAAAGAAAAAAAGAGCTAAAAATATACAAAAAGGAAAAAAAGAAAGAAAAAATGCTTGTTAGGGAACATTTTGTTTAAAGGACACACTGAAACATTGTCTTTTAATGTGGCCATACTTCGATAAACTTTTATAATAAAATCTAAAGTTTAAACTTTTAATAACTTTAATAGAAACAACTTAAATGATTTTCTATAGGTTCTGAATTTAAAAATCGTTGTTAGCAGGAGATTCATCCAGAAAAGAATTCTTTTTTTCCTGGGTTTCTTCAGAGAATGACCCCAGGAAGAAAAACTACAAGAATATGCACTCAGTCAACAATGAGGAGCAGGGGTGGGGGAATTTTGTGATTTACTCTGGATCCAATAATGACAGACTGGAGCCACCACCATGTGAACTTTTTTGTTTGCAAAGACCGGATTTTCTTCATGCTAGGCAAAGTGCTTCCAACACACAAAGCTGAAAGTTGTTGAATGCAGATATTTATTATATATATAAAAATACATATAATTTTAGCACAATGCCCCAAATAAGGGAGGAGAGAAAAGCTGGTCATGAATCTGCAACTGACAGCAATTTTCAAACTACTTAAAATTGTCAAAAAAATTTACTACCCTTTATATATCCTTTTGAGATTGCTTTTCATGAAAACATTGGAATATCAAGTTCTACAGTAGAGATGCACAATTTTAATTGGTCCTTTCACAAGGCTATTGAAGGCTGCAGGTACTTTGCTCCTGATCATAGCAAGATTTTTCACTGAATGAAGGTCCATGGTTGAGTTGACCGGTTAATGTTTACAATGATAAAATAAAGATATTACTTAAGAATAATCAACATTATCAATGCAGAAGATAGCCAACTAACTCAAAATATTCAAATCAGGCATTGTATAGTGGGTGGTTTCAACATGAGCAAAAAGAAGAAAAACAAGATCTAAGAAAAACTTGATTTAAATATTCTGTTTTTGAAATAAAAAACTGCTTCAGTGAAAGTAGAAAACTAGATACTTCACCAGAAAATGAAATGCAAGAGATTGTGATACAGGTGGAATGGATCACTACAACTGAAGGAAGGGAGGTTCTTCCAAAAAAGCAATTTGAACTAGTTCCACTCCTAATTAGACCACATAAAAACAGTAATTGATGAAAAGTATCCAGAATTAGTTAGAAGAGAGGACATAATGTTCTATCAAGAAAAGACTACATATTTCTTTGGGGACCTGTCAAAAATAATTTTCATTTCATTCATATGTTGTATTTAAAAGATTTCAATTCCTTGGAAGACAACAAAAGGGAGCTTTACTGAAAACAAAGTTCTGCAAGGATTGAATCATGAAGTTACCTGAAAAATGGCAGAAAAGAATGGGTGAAATGGTATATTATTCAATGATGTTGAAAACTTTAAAAATTGTCCTTTATAATTAACCTGTTTTTTGCCACTATAATACAAAGCAATAGAGCAAAAGAAAATGAGAGAAATAGACAAAGTTTACACACCAGGAAAGTATAAAATATCATTCCCAAAATGAATT
This sequence comes from Sepioteuthis lessoniana, assembly GCA_963585895.1. Classification (NCBI taxonomy): domain Eukaryota; kingdom Metazoa; phylum Mollusca; class Cephalopoda; order Myopsida; family Loliginidae; genus Sepioteuthis; species Sepioteuthis lessoniana. Next base: position 56,435,538 of record OY757914.1, read on the forward strand.
AATAACAAACATGAACCCATAAAAAGGCATTTGAAATCAAAAAGAAAATAGACTGGTTAAAACATTGTAGTGGTAGATGACAAATATTTTAAAAAATCATAAGAAAAATGTGAAGTGGTTTTATCAGTTTTACTACTATCAGTTTTAATCAGCATATTTTTCAATTGTCTCCTTTTTTGTACAACGTTACTACTAAAGCACTGGTCTGATATTAATATTCATAAAAAAAGTGCTTGCAACATTTTTAATGATCTTTCACTGTCAAAAATATTTAAAAAATAAAATAAAATAAATCTTCAGGATAAGATTATAGTTGCTGATTTGAAATGAGAGAATGAAAGAAGAAACTGAAATCAAGAAAGTATTAATAATTGTAACAGTAAAGCTGTTTGCAGGAATAATACATCAGGTCAACAAATCTAATACTGTAACCCTAAACCCCATGTAGTTCTAATATGGAGAAGGTTAGGAAAATGGCAGGATCATTGCAATAGCAAGAAATAAATAAAATTAAATAAAATGCTTTTGACAAGTCTAGTTACAGCTTGGGTATTTCTTGAAAGATTTGTGACAGTTTTGCTTTTCTGTGTATTCACAGTAGCTCTCTGATTAGTGATTTGGCCTATGAATGGATTGCACTCAGGATTTCTAAAGTTAAAGATTTTATCTGATGGACTTTTCCCTCTTAACTTCAACTCTGTCTTGCCAAAAAAGTCTGAGATATTCATTGAGCCCAGATTGGAAAAAACTTTTCTTTGATTATGCAACAAGCCATGATTCTTAAGAAAACACAAATTAAAATCATATGTAAATACATTTTCTATCACACTTGGGTGAAAAAACATTTGTCACTTCCATGAGTTTTATTACCAATCTCTTGATTATGCAAAAGCTGAATCCATTAATTAAGACTGTAAGAAATTTACTTCTTATTGCTCTTATATTGTAAAGATATTAAAATTTTATAACCTACTTATTTGTCGATCACAAAACTATACTGATAATTTACTGCCCTCAGCATTGCCAATAGCTTATCATATATATCTACTGCTAGGCATGTATGTGCATCCATAGTATCACAATACCATTGACTGAATTATAAGACTCAGCACAAGACAAAATTTTACTTAAAAGAGGCAGCCAGATAATTGGATATTTGCAACAGTGGCTGGAGAATGAAAACTTAGAACAAAGACAAAGAAAGTTTTTAACATATTGAATATTAATAGCATATTTCAAAATTTCAAACAAAAACTACTGTATCTGATTTCCCCCAAAATATAACTGGCCCAACTCTATATAATTTTAATATTAAATGTAAAATAGTGGTGATGAGTATCATATAATTATCAAATAACATAGAGATGTTTGTATGACCTGTATGTCTTTGAATATATACATCTGCAATACCTAATTTATCATCAAATAATGTTTCTAAAAAAAACCCACAATTTCCATTTGTATGGTTATCACATAAAAGGCTAAAGGAAATGCACAACCATGTTCTGTGAATACATGGTGACAGTCGTCAATACCCATGCATGAAAAATTTTGCAGTTTAATTCTGTCGTAAGAAAACATTTTGTTGTGTGACTCTGCTTAAAAAAACAGTTTTCTTCTCTTAAACTCAAATGTAGCATAATGGTTTGGTGAAAATTTCGTGCTAATCAATGTTAGTAAATTATTAGGATTCATAGTACTGAGTTACCCTGCTAACAACTTAAAAGAAAACACAAGATAAGCCATACAGTAATCAGTCATTTGATATAAAAGCCCATGACAACAATTTATGTAAAAGATAGAAAAGTGTAAAGGAAGAATTGCTTTGAACATCTGCTTTTGTAAGAGGATGCACTGGTTCAGTAAGAATTAGTTTCTATTTCCTATGGTATTTCTCAATTATAACATGCTAGAGGAACTATATATTGTAAGCTCAATATTCCAAAAAGAGGTTCTACTTGTTCAGTTATGATCTTGGGTAGTTACTCATATTGTTGGATATTGATTTAACAATCCCTTTTGACATGCCATGTATATTGTGTGGCATGTTAGAAAGAAGTCACACCGGAACAAAAAATTAGCAGGAAATATACCTGTTTCCTAAAATAAACAGGACACAGGTGTTCTGCAGTGGAAGTGACATGTAAATTGTGCAGGAAGCATGCCAGAAGGAGGCATGTCTATATGCAATGTGTAGGTGATGACCAAGTGAATTTGTATGGGCGTCTGGGATATTATATAACCAGCAGAGATGAGCGGAGAAGAGAAAACCACAGAAGACAGCTACTAGATGTCTAATCAGTTTGGGCTCTGGCCTTGCACTAGAGTGCTCAGAGTAGAAAAGTCAAGAGAAACTGAGATGATTCAATGCCTTGAGGTGGCCCTGTACCAGTCTTAAGAAAGTAGAGAACAAAGAAGGGGTTTCACTACAGATTCACACCTCAGTTCCAGTGTGTGCAAAATCAGTCATCTTCGACCCTCTCTCCTCTATCCATATGTACATTTCGGTACATTTTGCGTTGTTGTCTTTTCTGATATATAACAATACGATTGCAAGTTTGATCTTGTGATACCAGAAACTAAGAGTTGTCCTCATTTTGATGATCTCTCATGAGCATTACATCCCATCTTCATGGATGATAATTCCTGACTCAGTAGAAGGTGTTTGTTTGTTTGGGTTTTATGGCACATCAACTGTTGTAGGTCATTTAACGCCAAATCCTATTTATACATATATATTAAATATATGATTAGTAAATACATTTTATAGAAAAGATCTTTAAATGAGCCTGAGGTCACTTTTGCATGGAGTTAAATAGTTTCAAGTATTGCAATGTAATTACAATAATTCTATTTTGCATACAGGTAAATGGTTTCAACTATCCCACACTAATAGTTTTATTTGCACACAGTTAAATGGTTCCAAGTATTGCTATGTATTACAAATAATTTCATTAGTTATTAGTTTACACACAGATAAATGGTCAAAGAGTTCTATTTCTAACAATTCAATTTAACATAAGACATTTCTTTGCACACAGTTTAAGTGGTCAAACAGTTCTATTTGACCTATAGATAGGACCCTATCAGGTGTTTTGATTCTGGGCTACAGTAGACCTGGGAGCAATGGCAATGAAGGGAGTACTCCACATTCTGCTGAACTCCAAGGTTGAAGCCTCACCATCTGATTGTTTAATGTCATATCCAGGTCACTTGTTGGGTGGAGGGTCTTAGAGATGTAGTTGGTGTATTCTACAGCTCCAGCCGACTGAGTTGCAGTGGAAGGTCTGTAGTTAGGGTATATCTGCCATGTAATCCCACTGACACTCTTCTATGGTATGCACAAAGCTTTAATCTTACCCATGATACAATATTTGTGGGATATTTGGAGTTATAAAGAGTAAGCTAGCTCTGCCTCCTATTCAAACATAGAACTTGTACTGAGACTCCAGGCAGAATGGCATATCATTCCCCTGGTGTATCAGAAGATAAAGAAGCAATTTGAAGAGGCATTTGGAAAAGTGTTATTTGTGTGAATGGTGGCTATATCAAATATTGACATATGTGCGTACAATTAGTCTAAGAACATGTGAGATTCTTTTTTTTTTTAATAATTGTGTTTAAATGCAGTATACTGACAACGGTGCAGATGTGTACTGAAAACATTGTGCCTTAAATTACCCTCTATATAAAGCTGCCTTAAAAATACACATTTTATGTTATCATGTCTTTTTTTTTCATTTACTTTTGCTCACATTTACCTGTACTTTTATACAGATTTTGCATTTAATTTCTCCTATAGCATTCTGAAGCTATCTGAAAAGATTGGTGCTGTTTAATTTTGAGCATTCATATGTTTTAAGTGTAAAAATATCTGGCTGTTTTAATAATCTTTTTGTTCATACAATTATTTCTGACTAGTTTGAACTATTTATATCAATTTATATCATGATAAGAAACTTACACATTTTCAGCAATGGGTATATCACTTATAAATAAAATGAATTACAGTTTGTTTAGTTTTTTATTTATCACATAACATTTGTCCAAATTTTTTGGTGAAATACAGTTTATTACAATGGAGATATTTTGAGATTTTAAGTTGGAATTTCAATATGATAATTTAAGCCATTGCTGTTAAGAAAGGCTGTATAATAAAGATTCCTGATACAAAACTAAATTTCTCCTCCTCAAAATATATCATATAACAATGACAATACCCTCTTGTTATCATCATATTATACATGTAACTGATCATCATACCATTATTACAAATTACTCCTAAAATTCTTATATACCAAGTGTAAAATTCTTGTTGCTGTTAATATCATTATTAAAACTATTACTATCATATCACTGGAAGTGTCTAACGTTATCATTAAATTAGTACATGTTTTTTTTTGTTAGAAATATTCTTTATAAGCTGAGTGAAAAGTATATATCTGTTAGTCCAATATTTGATTCTCTTTTTCTCTCATAAGTCATTTTTCTTTAAGCAAAGATCTCTATAATAATATGTACTTTATTAAATTATTAAATATATCATTCATCTTTGTCAAAGATCCTAAAGATCGAAAAGTTATTTTATTTTATTCTTATTTTTTTAAATAAACATTTTTGAAAGTGTTAGAAAAAAAGGAATTTTGACAAAATAAGAAAGCATTAATAAGCATTATTTATTTCAGATTAAAAATATAAAGTGATGATTCCTCTTCCAAAATTTTATCTTCGTAATCACCTAAACAGCTAATGTTTTCAATAATGAAATTCAAAGTTCCTCTCAAATTATAACATTAGAATAAAGAAATCTATAAAATTAGCTCTGCCATTTGTTTCTCCAATTCATTGTTTTGTGCTAATTCCAGAAAAGCATTGTTAGTTCACTTGGCAACCCCCCATAAAATATTTCTGTTTGGCCCAGTAGCATCAGAGATATAGAGAAAAAAAATACATTTTTATTTAGATTTATCTTCTTTCCTCCAGATCTAAATTGATATTATGATCCATGCCAAGAAATGGTCTTGTAATTGTAGAATGTCAATACAAACTGGAAAAAAGAACCAAAATGGAATAGAAACTGACTGTTATGACAAATCCTGTCTGCCTACTTAAATCCAGCAACAAAAATATTCTCCCTCTTTCTCATTTTCTCCCCTCATATATATATATATATATATATATATATATATATATATATATATATATATATATATATATATAGGTAATATTCGGTCAGGTTAAAAAGTTTGGAGTAATTCCCTCAGGACAAGAAAATCATTCAAGAGCTGAACATTTAAATTTTCCTGGTAGAGAGCTCAATGTAATTTATTACAGAGCAATATTTCTTTAAGAAAAAAAACAAAGACCGGTTAATTCATGATTATAAATTTATTTCGATCCCCTATTTTCAGTTTCTGGTGTGAAATTAATTAATTTTTTTCTTCGTGTTTTTGGTTCACACCAGAAACTGAAAATACGGGATCGAAATAAATTTATAATCATGAATTAACCGGTCTTTGTTTTTTTTCTTAAATATATATATATATATATATATATATATATATATATATATATATATATATATATATATATATATGAGGAGGGATTAAATGAATCAGAATATATGTAGAAAAAGGAAACAAACAAAAATATATATTAGTCTACACTAATATATATTTTTGTTTGTTTTGATGATTTGTTTATTGTTTGTTTTGTTTATTTTTATGCCAACACGTTTTAATGTCAATATTTTTAAAAAATAAAAACATTCTATTAAAATTATTTTAAGTGTGAGAAATAAAATAATCATAATAGATGATAGATAATCAGTTGGGATTCATCATCTGGGCAAAGGAATGTTTCTTATGGAAACGAAAAAACACAGGGTAGTATGTTCAAAATTGATTACGTCATGAGGTGGAATTTTTTGAAAGAAGGCAGCTGCGTTTTACTATTTTAGAAATAAGTTTTTAATGGTTTATAACTTTAAATGTCTAGAAAAAAGGGCCGAGTGTTATAAGTGGATTTTGAAATCCTTTAGCATTATTTTTGTTTGAAAAGGTGATATATAGTAAAAACCTTGCCATAATATTATGTCAAAATATAATATAGAAGATGCTTTAATTATTCTGCATTTCTCTCTGTTGTGGATAAAGGCAAATATTTCAGAGTTTTGAGATATTATGAGAGACTACGGAAATTGTTGTATTGCCTTTTTTAAAATATTAATTATGTTCATTAATTCTTTTGTTCAGATTTCTACTACTTTCACTTATGTATAGTTTGTTACAATCTTGGCAATAGATTTTATAAACTCCAGAAAAAGAATTTGTGTTTTTAAAGTTATTTTTAATATCTGTTTTATTGTTTTTGCTGTGCATGTGGATATATATAAGTATATATGTGGATGTGGATATATATATATATATATATATATATATATATATATATATATATATATATATATATATATATATATATTGTAACGAGGCAGGATGTAGAGAGGGTGAAGGGGAGATCCACACCCCTGTCCCTCCCGCTCATAAATCAACAGGCGATGGGAAAGATAGTTGTGATGAGAAGGCAGAAACCGACCGTTAAAGTGGTGGTGGGAGGGAAATGGTAAGCCAACTATATCTCTCTGCACTGTGTAACCTATTGAAGAGGCAGACGAACAGAAGCCAAGGTCAGTCGGGTGGCGTGATTCGGCTAGGTAGTGGATAGGGAAAAGAATGATTCTGATTGGTCGGCAGCATCTTCGCGTCAAGAAGCCGGCACGCGACAGAGAAATTTGAAGAGAGTCTTCAGTTTTTGTGTGAACTAGCATCGAAGTAAGTCTTATTTCTTGTAAAGATTTACAAGAAGGCACAAGGCCTTAAGTTTTTTGGGGGAAGGGGAAGGGTGCGGTCTTGCATTAAACTATATTTTCTAAGAGGACCTAGCTAGACTCATTCATCAGTACAATATATAACAATTCATTCTTCGCCATGCGCGCATCAACCACCAAAATACCACATTTGCTCTATGAAAAAACACCTACTTAAAACCCCGAGTGCGATCTACGATTAACAATTTTATGGTTTATTTACAATGAAAAAATGTATGATGGGGATGGGAGAAAAAACCCCGAAAAAAGAAAAGTAACGAAATCAAGGAAAAAGTTCCCCGTTTGGTTGCCCTCCCCTCCCGCCGTCTACGAAAAGTGGAGGCCGGCTGTTTTCCGGTGTGAGAAAACGCCGAAAACAAGCCGGACCTACCCTAGGTGGGACTGGGGTCCTAGTATAGTGGGGCAAAGAAATACAGGGTTGGGCGCGGAATGGGACAATAAAAAAGGCAGGTAATATGATTTTTTATATACATGTGAATTTTCAAGATCTTCTATAAAAGCGGGCTGGAGTATGGGTAGAGGTACAAAAATAATGGGGATGGGGAAGATCTTGAGTGCTAACGACTAGATGACGGGGACGATGACTGACAACATACTGCGAACTAGGCTTCAAGGGGGAAAAAAACAATGCCTACTTACCGGGGATGGTGTCCCGAAGGACCCGTACCGTAGACGCCATGGGCCGGCAGAGGAGGGAAGGATGACTCCAACATTGCCCCTTTTCTTACGACCAGGCTCGCTGCATTCACCCATTTACTGAATGTTACGCGATCCAAGCGTTTTCTATCGCATCTGATTTTGACCCTAAGCAGATGCCTAAAATACAAAACCAGATCTCGATGAGAAAAGTTTGCATCGACATACAATCCCTTGTTTCGCGTAGTCCAAATCACCATTCGAGCTACAGCTAGGATCGCGAGAAACACCACACGCTTCTCACCTTGAAACGGAGGAAGAACGTTGTCTACGACGTAACCAACGTCGAGCAGCTCGAGATGCTTGGGTTCGATGCGAGCCGTCCACTCCCCGACGTGATCCCAAAACGAGCGAACTCGCTCGTAGTAGTAGTAGAAGGCGTGCTCAGCCGTTTCTTCCAATCTATTGCTGCAGCGAGGACAGTTAGGCATGTCTGCCAGGCCCGCTTTGTAGTTCAAGCCGAGAAGGGGTAACGCATTCCGTGCAAGTCGCCAGGTGAGCAAGAACTCGGAGTTGTTCAAGAAGCTCGATTCTGGCGCCCAATTCCAGTGAGAGCGGATCTCCTCCGCCGTTCAGCCGTGCCGCTCGCTAAGAGGGTCCGAGGCGGAACCCACCACTAGCTCCCGATATAGTTCTTTCCGAGGCCGTGAAAGGTCACTGGACCCAAGAAGGCTACGAAGGGCCTTTCCACACTCGCGGACTAACAGTGCTTCGCCCATAGGCTTACGTCGACCTTCAGCCTTTGGGTCTGACTTGAGGCGAGGAAAAGTCCGACGCGCCTTTCTTCTCCACACTGCGTCCCCCGTCAAGGATCGGCCCAAGTATGCAAGTCTTTTAGCAAGCCAGTGGCTCTCCAGATCAGGCTTACCCAGGCCCCCGTTGCGTGTACGTTGGATACAGACCTTGCCTACGGACCATCGGCCTTGCACCTCCTCAGAGCCATCTGGAAAGGGATTGTTGAAGCGCCAACCGACGTGCCTCAGGCAGAGGAAGTACAGCCAATCGGTAAAGGATCAAGGGGAAGACGTACACGACGCACGCCTCCGCCCTGCCCTTTAAGGACAACCTCCTTAAAAGTCAGATTCCCACCTGAGCATTCACCTTGGCTTGTACTTCCGACCAATTTCGCTCCAGTTGGCGGTCGGGCCCGAACCACACCCCGGGGATGCGGACGGGTCCGTCACTCCAGCGGAAGGGCTCTGGAAGAGTATTGCTACCCCTCCAAGCACCGAGCCGTAAACCTTCTCTTTTGTCAAAATTGACCTAGGTTCCTGTAATCCGCTCGTACTCGCCAACCGCCTTCTTCACAGCCTTTATATCCAGGCGGCAGGATACAAAGACTGTGATATCATCAGCGAACGCGGAAACCCTTGCCGTAAGAGGGCCAGCAAAAAGGACACCGCGCAGGGACACCAACGTGAGGACATAGAGAAGAGGAGACAGAGGGCAGCCCTGCCGGACCTAACGCTCGATTGCGAACGCCCTCGAACCCCCTCGAACGCCTTCCGTTCACCTGTCTGAGGGTTGTGGTACATCATGCTAATCCATCTACGGAACTCCGGTTGGAATCTGGCAGTCTCCAAAACAGTCGCCAAAAACCGATGGTCAACCCTATCGAAGGCCTTGGACTGATCTAAACTGATCAGCGCGGCTTCCGTGTCGTCTATCCCCTCTAGGACCTCGCGAATCAAGTGCAGATTATCCAGGATCGATCTTCCCTTCACAGCAAAGGTTTGCTCGGGGCCTATCAGATCACTGATGACAAGCTGTAAACGATTCGCTAAGACCCAGGCCAAAATCTTTAACTCTGTGTGAAGCAGAGTTATGGGCCTGTAGTCGTCTAAACCCTCCCTAACATGCTTGCCACCTTTCTTCAGCGATCTGATCACGCCCTTGGTAACGCTACCAGGGATTGGCTCCCTGGGCGAACCAATGGTTGAACATATCCGTCAGAATAGGGACAAACATGTGCGACATCCTCAAGTACACTTCGTAGGGCAACCCATCAAGTCCCGGCGACTTGTTGAGACCGACCTGCTTCAACGCATCACGGACTTCGCATTCAGTAACCACACCCTCGCAACTAGCCGCTTCAGCCGCTCCAAGGTGGGGGAAGTCGGCGAGATAGCTGCGAAACTCCTGAAGGGGGAGATCAGGACAGCGGGCAAAGCGATCACGAAAGTGCGCCCGAAAGGCATCACGTATCTCGCCACTCGATCGCAGCAGTCGCCCATCCGGGGTCTTGACAGAATCGATATACCGATCGGGAAACCTTCGCACTTCTCCACGCGCAGTCACGTTCGATTTCACAGCTTCGTAAAGAACTCTCTTTAACCTAGATCTTACTACGAATCCCTTGTAGAGGTCGCTACTCTCACGCTCAAGGTCCCTCCTAGCCAGCTGTACGCTTAGGGAGCCCCCCCCCCCCAGCCACCGCCCGGGAAAGTCTATCTTCTATAGATTTCGCCTCCTTGGTCCTGTCTAGCATCGAAGTAAGTCTCGATGTCACCTAAACTCCAGGAAAAAAAGAAATCATCCGTAAAAAGATAAAGTCTTAGGTCTGAAACCCGTCACTGATAAGTACAGCTCAAATTATGTTTTGTCTTAAATTTCAGGAAACCATTTTCTTTTTGTAAATTTAAAGGATTGAAAGCAGTGTAGATTCTAAAGACTTCAAAGAGCTTTAAAAAGATAAGGTTGTCTATGATAGACTAACTAACGTTCCTTCTCATATATAAAAAAAATGTTAAGAAAACTGAAAATGTTTAGTTTCATAAGTTTATAGCGGTTTCGAGGAATTAGTTAATTTGAAGGTCCGGGCTGAATAGGATAAGTCATCCTGATTGGGTGAAATTCAATGTTGAATTAAATTGCGCGCCAAAACAAAATACGAGATTTTCCTCTTCTCTACAAGTTGGTCATAATATCATGTGAACATTTTTGTACGCCCCGGTCAGGCGTATAGATACTTTGTCAAAGTGTGGAGAAAAGAGAAGAAAAGAAAAGGGAAAAAACTATTGGAAGACATTTTTATTTATTGTTCTTTTACAAAATATTTCCGGTGTTTGTGAAGGCAAAAAGAAAAGAAAAAACAACAGTTTATTGTATTTCCTCACCGTTTGTTTTGATCGTCGAAGATGAATTGATTAAAATTTTTGTTACATTTTCTATGTATTCATGTGTTGAAATATTCTTGATTGCGTTCTTTGTTGAAAATAACTCTTGCATGTGAATTCATATCTCGGCCTCATTCCGCTTTCGTTAATCCTCGCTAACCTGTCTCGTCCCTCCCGAAACAATAGTAGAGTTGATTTAGGGCTTTATTTACAGTTAGATGTAAAATAAAATTTCTCGAGATTATATGAACGGGTCGGAGAAAAGGAACTTGGTAGCGAATATAAGAACGTGCCGGCAACCCCTTTTACCGACGTCGAGGATCAGTCTACCCCCACTTACTTGGGTGAACTCGAACCAGTAACATATATAGTTTTTTGAGCGACAGGTTCCGGGCTGTTCTCGGCGATTTGATTCTACACAACAAACCTTTAAATGAGGACTCGACCGGGACGTCAGTCTCTTAAAGTCTTAGTAGAATTAACGTAACAATATATATATATATATATATATATATATATATATATATATATATATATATATATATATATATATATAATCTTCTTGTTCTGTCTATCTCTTCTGATCATTCATTGCTTAGGTTTTCTATGATAAATTTAATAATGCGCAGCATCAGAATTAGTAAAGAACTACCAGTTATTATTCATTCTGTTAAGCATTGTGAATAAGAGCTTAATCTTATATTTTTAGCATAAATATTTTTTCAACCATATAAAATGATGACAGGTTAAGTTATTTATAAATGAAGTGTAAGTCCTGTTATACTGTTGTCGGGTTATATCTGCGAGATGTGTCACAAGTATAAAATAAAGTTTGGAGGCAGTACGTGTTCCTCGCAAGTAATTTCCCGAACAAAACAAAAACAAAATCTGAATAACTATAAAATAAAGGTTTATTATTCAGTGAGAATATGTACCAAAGAACTCACAATGTTGTTGTTGTCGTTGTTGTTGCCGATTTCGCCTTTGGTGTAAGTGGAAATGGCAATGTCTTTGCTAGACAGTGTGGCGTCTCTCGTGTTTTGGTGGGTGAGGAAGCAGTCCAGTAGCGTAACATAGGTTCCTTGTTGTTAGCGGCTAGATCTCTGTTGAATTGTTCAATCGCTTTCTTTTTATAACACCTAAGAGGATCAAAACGGCTATGAATGTTTTTTTTGGGGGAAAGTATTTGATTGGTTAAAAAATCTATGGGTGCGAATTTTGTATATTGTAGTTTGGATCCTTTTTTTCTAGAATGTTCTAATGTTTGTTGATTGGTTTAAAAATGTGAGTGCGATATTTGTAGACGTATATGAAATTTACGCTACAATTACTCCCCTTCCGGATTAATATTTGTTAAATATTAAAAAATAAATAAATAAATAAATAAAAAATAATTTATATGTGCAATTCTTGTCTTTTACTAAAAGAATTGCACGAACCTGGTGGGCCGGCGGATTGTTCTGCCAGATTTAGTATGTGGTTGGGGTGTACTTGTGGGTGCCCTGTCTGTAGCTGAAGGTGTTTGTGTTGGTGTGGTTAGTGGGGTATGAGGTTGGAGTGGTGATGATTCGACCGGAGCTTCTTCGATGACTGCTTTTTTAAGTCGATCGACAGAAACTGCCTTTTGCTTCCCGTTAATGTCCAGTATGAAATATTTGGCGTGCCTCCGGAGTACTTGGTAAGGACCAGAATATGATGGTCGAAGACGCGTTGATACTCCGTCGTTGCGCACAAATACATGAGTCCATTGGTTGATGTCCGAAGGGACATGTGTTTTTACTCTCTGTGGACGTGGATGTGTGTGTAATGGACGTGACATGAACTCTCGTAAGCGATGTACGTAGTTCGTCGGATCCGGAACATTGTGTGGTGTGATGGGTGCAACCATTTGACCAGGTAGGGTCAGCGTGGTTCCATACAGCAGCTCAGCAGGTGTATGCCCAATGTCTTCTTTGATAGAAGCACGGATGCCGAGGAGGACGAAAGGGAGGTACTCCATCCAGTTGGTGCTGGTAGGGTAGGCTTTGAGTGCGGCCTTTAGTTGACGGTGGAATCGTTCAACCATGCCGTTGGCTGCTGGGTGGTATGCTGTTGTGCGAATATGTTTGCATCCAAACAGGCGAGTTAGTTCTGTGAAGAGGTGGGAGTCGAATTGTCGTCCTCTATCTGTAGTTATTATTTCCGGTGTGCCAAAGCGAGATACCCACTGTGACGTAATGGTTTTGGCGATAGTCTCTGCCGAAATATCAGACAGAGGGAATGCTTCGGGCCATCTAGAGTATCTGTCGACGCAGGTGAGTAGATACGTGATGTTCTGTGAAGGTGGCAGTGGTCCCACGATGTCGATGTGCACATGTTTAAAACGTGCATCGGGTTCGTGGAAGGTTCCTAGAGGACTCCTGATATGGCGACCAATTTTCGCTTTCTGGCACGGGATGCAACTTCGAGTCCACTCGCGGGTGTCTTTGTTGATAGCTGTCCATAAAAAACGGGACGTTATCAACTTCTGTGTTGCACGAATGCCTGGGTGCGCTAGGTTGTGTAGCGCTAAAAAAACTTGCCGTCGGTGTTTAGCCGGTACATACGGGCGTTCATGTCCGGTGGAGGTATCACACCAGATGAGTCCAGCCGAAGAAGGTAATGGCATCTGCTGGAAGGTAAGGCTTTGGGACTTTTGCAGGGTTGCTAGTTCTTCATCGCCTTCTTGGTCGGCTGCGATCTGTTGAAGGTTGATTGCATCAACTGTTTGTACCCCATCTATATGCATGCGTGACATTGCATCGGCGGCCATATTTGCCGTGCCTTTTATGTGTCGTATGTCCGTCGTGAACTGGGTTATATAATCCAGGTGACGGGCCTCTCTGGGTGAATGACGTCCAGGTTTCGCGTGAAAGGCATGTGCTAACGGCTTATGGTCTGTATATATGGTGAAAACTGCCCCTTCCAACATGTAGCGGAAATGTCGGATTGCGGAATATGCTGCTAGCAGTTCTCGGCCAAAGGTGCTGTATTTAATCTCCGCAGGTTGCAGTCGTCTGGAGAAGAAAGATAGTGGCTGCCAGGTGGTGTCTACCAGTTGCTGCAGTACTCCTCCCACTCCGACGTCAGATGCATCGACTAGTAAACAAAGAGGGGCGTCTGCTTTCGGAAAAACCAACATCGTCGCTTCGGCCAGTAATTGTTTCAGTTTCGAAAAAGAATTTAGCTCCTGTTCTGTTAGGATTATGGTCTCGTTCTTTTTCGTTCGGTGTCGTAGAAGGTCTGTGAGTGGCTGGGCCGTTTCTGCACAGTGAGGGAGGAACCGCCGGTAAAAGTTAATTAAACCGAGGAATTCCCTGAGCTTTCGTAAGGAAGTTGGTGCAGGGTAGTCCATGATGGATTTGACCTTCTCGGGCAGAGGGCGGATTCCGTCCTTATCTATGACGTGACCGAGGAAAGATAGAGAAGTGGCTCCGAACTCGCATTTGCTGGGGTTGACCACTACACCATATTGCGTCAATCGCTGAAATAGTTGATGTAGATGTCGCGTGTGTTCTTCCTCGGAAGCACTTGCTACCAACAGATCGTCTATATACGCGTATACGAAGGGTAGACCTCGTATAACTGCGTCAATGAAACGTTGGAAGGTTTGGGCAGCATTCCTAAGACCAAACGGCATCCGAAGAAATTCGAATAATCCGAATGGTGTGGTGATTGCCGTTTTTGGAATGTCTGCCGACGCGACTGGAATCTGGTTGCAAGCTCGCACAAGATCAATTTTGGAGAAAATGGACTTTCCGTGAAGTGAGCCTGAGAAGTCGTGCAGATGAGGAATCGGGTAATTATCCGGGGTGGTGCAGCTATTAAGTGCCCGGTAATCTCCGCAAGGGCGCCAGTCATCGGCCGTTTTCTTAGGAACCATGTGAAGTGGGGAGGACCAACTACTACTGGATGGGCGGATGATCCCGAGGTCCATCATGTGTTGAAACTCCTGTTTAGCCACTTTTAAACGATCCGGTCTGAGTCTCCTGGGTCGAGCTGCGACAGGTGGGCCCTGTGTCTGAATGTGATGAGTAATATCATGTTTGATGTGTTTATCTCGAAACACAGGTCGGGTGATGTCAGAGTACTGCTTGAGGATGTCCGCGTACCGGTTGGTTGTAGGCTGGAAGACAACAGGGCTGATTAACGGCGTTCGGGTGGCTATACCACGCACAGTGAGGCCTGTAGTGTTGTCGACTAATCGTCCTCGTTTTACGTCGACTAAGAGGCCGAAGTGGTGCAAAAAATCTGCTCCTAAAATAGGGGTTGGTAACTTTGCTACGACAAAAATCCACTGGAATGTACGACGGAATCCCAAGTTCAAAGTAAGGGATTTCTCGCCGAATGTTGGGATAGGGGAATGGTTTACGGCCTGTAACTGTATCGTGGTTGGTGTGCGTTTTTCTCGCACCAATTTTACGGGGATGACGCTGACTTCCGCACCGGTATCCACCAGGAAGTGAATGCCGGTTGTATGGTCTCTGACATAAAATGTGCGACCCCTTCGGGCAGGGCCAGGCGTGTCGGTCGCTCTTACCACCTGGCTTTCTCGTTTCCCGGTGGTGAAGGGGTCGACTGTTTATATGAACAGGGACTCTCACACTTGCGTGCCTTATCGCCGAATCGTTGATGGTAGTAGCAATAACTACTAGGTCGGTCCCGACTACGAGAGCGGCGACGGCCAAAGTGTTGATTGTAGTTCCGTCGCGGTTGGTCCCTAGTGAAGGCCTGTAACTGGTCTGTGAGGGTCTGAATTTGTCGCGCTTGCTGCTGGGTTAGAGCTCGTAGCTCAGTAAGCTCTGAGCTGTCAGGGGTCGGCAGGAAAGGGTTGGTAGAAGATTGCGCCTGTGTCACCGGGGCTACGGTAGTTGTAACTTCCATGATCCTGTCCGCTAACTCGGCTAGTTCTTCCACTGGTGTGTTTTCTCCGGCGGAAGCGAGGATCATTTGTGCGTTTGGCGGTAATCGATTGACGAACAACTGTTTTAGGATGTCTGGCTGAAGTGGGTTTTCGCCCATCAGCTGTTTCATCCGTCTCAACAGCTGCGATGGCCTTCTGTCGCCTAGTTCCTCGTCCACGAGAAGCTGGCGTAGACGTTTCTGTCGTGAGTCGGAGGTTCGTCTAATCAATTCGGCCCGGAAAGTGTCGTACGGGACCGTACCAGGCGGAGCCATGATGTAGTCCCTGACTTCTGCCATCACCTCGTGAGTGAGTGATCCAATGATGTGGTTCAGTCGCGCTGCATCGCTGCGTATCCGGTGTGTGACGAATTGAGCATCGACATGTGCGAACCACAAAATGGGATCGTGTGTCCAAAACTGCGGTATCCTGAGAGCTGACTGGGTAGCTGGCTGTGACAATAAGGCGTCCATTTCTGTGTTTTCCATGGTGTTTTTTTTTTCTTTTCTTTGAATTTACGTGGTCGCGGTCACCAATTGTCGGGTTATATCTGCGAGATGTGTCACAAGTATAAAATAAAGTTTGGAGGCAGTACGTGTTCCTCGCAAGTAATTTCCCGAACAAAACAAAAACAAAATCTGAATAACTATAAAATAAAGGTTTATTATTCAGTGAGAATATGTACCAAAGAACTCACAATGTTGTTGTTGTCGTTGTTGTTGCCGATTTCGCCTTTGGTGTAAGTGGAAATGGCAATGTCTTTGCTAGACAGTGTGGCGTCTCTCGTGTTTTGGTGGGTGAGGAAGCAGTCCAGTAGCGTAACATAGGTTCCTTGTTGTTAGCGGCTAGATCTCTGTTGAATTGTTCAATCGCTTTCTTTTTATAACACCTAAGAGGATCAAAACGGCTATGAATGTTTTTTTTGGGGGAAAGTATTTGATTGGTTAAAAAATCTATGGGTGCGAATTTTGTATATTGTAGTTTGGATCCTTTTTTTCTAGAATGTTCTAATGTTTGTTGATTGGTTTAAAAATGTGAGTGCGATATTTGTAGACGTATATGAAATTTACGCTACACTGTGACCCAATAAAACCATTAGTCATTATCATAATAGCAAAATTACTTTCAATCCCACTATAAGTGTGCAAACCTGTTGCGGAGCCGATAAGCGCGTCGACCCCGCAAATGATTTACGTTTAATGCGTGCGAGTAGTGACAGCCAAAGACACTGAAGGTGTAGAGAAGGGAAAAATTTCGTATTTTGGTTTGGCGCGCAATTTAATTCGACACTTAATTTCACCCAATCAGGATGACTTATCCTATTCAGCCCGGACCTTCATTTCCGGCCACAAAATCTTGTAAGCTGCCAAACACATCCTCTTTGGCTGGAGACGCCGACCAGTACAGACGTCCCATTGGCCGTTCTTCAATAGCGATGCTTTTTAGCTGGACAACGCCGCCCAGTGCAGACATCTCACTGCGGCTCTAAAATAGCAACAGCAGCAACATGGATACACGAGGTAACCCATCTAATTCATGGATTCCTTACAAGGAATCCCAGTTGAATATAAATTAGATGCATTCAACATGCCTCGCACAGGCACAACTTTATGTCGCCCCAAAATTGGCTATGTCGATCTGAACGTAATCCCGCTCTCGACACGCTAGCTCTCAATTCACCTCTGGGCCACCTTAATGGAGATAACGCCTACTCTCCCCAAATACCAGACACGAAACTACTTGGTGACATCCAAAGTTCAATTCCTACAACTGCAACATGTTTTTCGTCAAAATGCAACGAACACAATCCCTCACACGTTCGACGACACACGCTGCCTTCTCAACTTCTCATAACTCAATTTCGTCTCAATACTCACAACCCTTCGCGAGTCTTGCAGCACTAAAAGCAAACCAATATTCTATGCTGCAAATAAAAACCTTATTCTAAAAACACCTTTCGACCTTCGCCATCTTACTTCTTCATCGTTCTACCTTTTATTTCACACAAATTAGCGAGGGCCTTACAACACTCAGCGAGGAAACAACACAACGTAAACACACACACGTTACACCATCTTCCTCGCTAACAACAAACTTTTCCTCGCTACTAACAAACCAACTTCATCCTACAAAAACTCCCGCAAAAAAGGGAACAAAGGCAAGATAACAGATACAACAAAAGTGACGATTTATTATCGGAATTACAAACGCGTGTGTAAAGTTCGTGGCGGTTGTATTTGGTCTTCAGCTAGACGGGTGATGTCGATAGCTGGTATGGTCGAGTCGTAGTTGTGCGCAGCTGGATGTTCGATGAGGGTAGCTGGAGTAGGTCGAGTCATTGAGATAAGCTAGATGTTTGATGCGGGTAGCTGTCGGTTAAGTCGTAGAATGCAGCTGGACGATCGTTGCGGGTAGCTGAGGTCTGTCGAGTCGTAGGATGCAGCTGGATGATCATTGCTGGTAGCTGAGGTCGGTCGAGTCGTTGAATACAGCTGGACGATCGTTGCGGGAAGCTGAGGTCGGTCGAGTCGTTGGATGCAGCTGGACGATCGTTGTTGGAAGCTGAGGTCCGTCGAGTCGTTAAATGCAGCTGGACGGTTGTTGCGAGTAGCTGAGGTCGGTCGTCTTTGGTAAATCGATGTCCCAGTTTTGACAGTACGTTGGGTTCACCGGGGAGGGGTCGATCTGGTTGCTAGCCCGTACAGCGAGTCGTACATAGGCCAGATGTTGCAATGCTAGGGTTGTCCGTAACAGCGAGTCGTTACGTGAACTGCATGCTACATTGGGGGAGCGTCGAGGTCGAAATCGGTGTTGGCAGCTTGGTCGTGTAGAGTCGGGCGAGCTGGTGACTAAGATTGAGCCGCGTCTTAGTATTACGGACCAAGTGAACGGTCGGAGAGACCGTGGCTAAGGTTTGCCAGGCCTTAGTACAGACGAGTTCGAGGGAACGAGTCGGTGAGCCAGGGCTTCGTTGTGCCCCTAGCTGTGCGGACGTATCGAGATAATAGCTATGGCTGGGTCGCGCTAAAGCTGTACGGACGCGTCGGACGTATCGGACAGTAGCTAAGGCTTTGCCGTGTCAAAGCTGTGCGGACGTGTCGGACGATAGCTATGGCTGTGTCGCGCCAAAGCTGTACGGACGTATCGGACGATAGCTATGGCTGTGTCGCACCAAAGCTGTACGGACAAATCGGACGGTAGCTAAGGCTTTACCGCGCCAAAGCCGCGCGAACGTATCGGGCGGTAGCTAAGGCTTTATTGCGCCAAATCTGTGCGGACGTATCAAGACGATAGCTCAGTCTTTGCGGTGCCAAAGCTCTGCACTGTTGAGCGAACAGGCCAGGAGGTCGCGGCTAAGATTGACGTTATCTTAGCACTGCGCAGATAGCGAAGTGGTAGCTAAAGGCTAACCTGTGTCTTTAGCGCTACGCTGCGCAGCGCTGCGCAGCCAAACGGACGAGCGGAACCGATTGAATGGTTAAGACCGGCTGGTCTTAGAGTTCTCTTTGTGTTTGCCTCCGGGCCGTCTACTTCGACTGGTCGTTAAGGACCATCAGTGATACTCCAACCCGCAGAAGGGAACCTCTTATGGTCCTTAAAAGAACCTTTAGTGCATATCAATGTGATGGAAAATAAAGGGTGAATCTAACACTAGAAATGGCGGTGAGGTGAATACAATTACGATACGTAGGATTCGACCTCGTGGAGCCGAGTTGGCTCCTGAGAGCGTCCGCGAGACCTCTGAATTTTCGCCGCCGAAGCCTTGTTCATATGAAAGGAAAGCAATACCACTTCTGCCGTGCGACGTAAATAGAAAGTTCTTCTATAAAAAATGGGTGTAGAAAATAAGTCCTTCTTTAGCCTGATATAGGCTACCGAAGATAATTAATTCCATTTTTATAGAATTATTTCTGGCAGAAGTATTTTGTAAATGTTGTTAAATGTTATTTTATCCCTTTTCTTAGCTGTAACGGCAGGTTAGGGTCGAAAAGGGCTTCGTCATTTCCGACCGTACCCGGATGTAATTTTTCTAGGGCGAGCGAGTAATCCGACCTGTTTATGTTTGTAAGCGACAAACCAACTGATTATAGAAATTTAGTTTACACAAATCAGTAAAGAGCTGCAAGTAGTACGATATACAAAAGAGTATTTTGATGACTGCACTTTTGGTTGGCATATAAAAGTTCATACTGAATACAACCTCCTTGAATGACAAGAACTTCAGCGCCCCTGAGAAACATGCTATTTAAACCCTAAATATTTGCAGTACCTTAAATTCTGTTTTACCAATTGAGTAATAAGTACTGTAAATATTGATATAACTGTAGAGCTAATTTGTATCTTTGTCAAGGGAACAGTTATCAGCGAATACTATTCCTGATACCCCGAGTGATGATTGTTTTCATTTTTTAAAGACCAGAAGTTAACTTAAAAGTTAATTAACTCGATGAAGCCTCTTAGCCACCCGATGGAGGTTGATGTAGGGAAAACTTGAATGGCTTTGATCTTCCAAGATAAAAATGAAATGCCGATGGCATCAATACTATACACAAGAAAATTGATGCTGGAGAAACCAAAGTTATGTGGCAGAAAGAAAGAATTTCAAATCATTATTTAGTGCAGGAATTGTTTTGGCGGATGGAGTTTCGAATTCATATGTTTCGTCCAATGAGAATGACTGATGCCATTCTGCCCTGGTCACCTCCCCGGGCAACATAAAAAGTCCTCGCTAACCATTCCCGCCCTCTCTTTTCTTCCTCGCTGGCTAGCAGCAGGACAGACCAGTCAACACGAGAGATCACATTCTCTCTCTTTGCTTCCTCCCTTGCAAGCAGCAGGGGGGCCATCTTTTTCTTCTCTCACCACAGAGCAGTCCGCTAAGCATTATGAGGAGAGCACGTCCAATTTATAGACCATTGGTGTCTGGGAAATCATTCTTTCATCATTCATCTTTCCTTCTAAACCAACGGATCCTCGGAGAAACAAATTGGATATTTTTAACTCCGGCTTTGACTTCTGCATTTTAATTCATGTCCTGACGACAGCATGTCAACTCCTGCTTTGACTTCAACATTTTAATTCCTGTTCTGACGACAGTATCTCAACTCCTTCTTTGACTTCAACATTTTAATTCCTGTCCTGACGACAGCATCTCAACTCCTGCTTTGTTCAGTGTGTTAATTCCGGCTCTTTTGTTTACAACTGACTCCTTCCCGCGACTTACAGCGCAAGGGATTTTTTCGTCTTAAGCTGTTATTAAAGCTTCCCTTTTAAAAACTATCAATATCTTCGTTAACTCATTCATTCTTCCTTTTAATATAACAAAAGGCAACAGAACTCTACAACCTCAACTGTGTTTTTGTATAAATGGTAATATTATCTGCCTTCCTGTTATAGTTACATTTGTGTAAGTTGTATAAAAATTTGTGAAACTTAGGCTGAGAAAAGCCACTCCCATTTTCTTTGTTAAAACTGTATGAGGAATTTGAAAGAAGTAAATTCTTTCAGTAAGTTCTCTCTCAAGTTCTCTTAAGTTCAATGGGCCAGCCTGTGCAGTAACAAATTTAAGGTCAGGGAAATAAAAAAATCATAATAAAGAAAAAGGCGGGGGAATCCAAAAGATTTTAGAAGGCTTTTCCGCAAAAATGAAGAATTGTTTTTCGGAAAGTCAACAACTTAAAAAATTTTTTCAGCGATGGTTCGTCAAAATCCTATAAATACGTGTTGTAGTCAAGGGGAAGTTCAAATGATAACACGACACAGAAATAAGTAATAAGAAATATATTGAAGGTAAATAATACATACACAAACGATAACTAGGAGAAACCCCTCCAAAACTTAACAATCAGGAATATTACCTCTATATTACCAATCAGGAACAATCAGGAATATTACCTCTGTCATAACGACTCGCTAAGACAGAAAAGAGACTGAGTTCGAGACTGCGTCTGAGACTGCGACTGCGCAGAAGAGATCTCAGTTGCTATATGTCACATGAGGACGAGTCCATCTATGGAGAAACATTCCAATACCCCCTCCCAAGCCTTTTGCTTTCAAAAGGGTTTATTCTCCATTAGTATTTCTTCCGTTTTGGATCGATGGATAGGTGTTCTGTGTATTTCCCCTTTCTCTTCGATCTTCGTTGTTCGGAAGTGTGTTGAGGGGGTTCAAGGTTAAACGTATCTGTGTCTGACACTGCGACTGCGCAGAAGAGCGCTCAGTTGGTATATGTCACATGAGGACGAGTCCATCTATGGGGAAACACCCCAACAATAGGCTAGGGAACCACTAATTCGGTTGCTATTTGGACACGTGCTTGGTGGCCTTGACCATTGCAGGACGTGGGGTCAGCTACTAGTAGCAGCAGCAGCATGTGAGGTTTTCTTTGCTGGCCTTTGGCCAAGCAACGCACAAAGTCTGCCACAGGCGGAACATAACACAGTGAGAAACCTGTTGCAGTCAATTGTAACAACTGACGGAGAGAAAGAAGACGTTCACAAGTTTATGCGACAAACTATGAAATACCTATCATATACCCACAAAGCCAAATAATTTTGGGTTTAGAATAAAAGAAAAAAATAATTCTTCATCAGGACTCAACAAAAAACTACTCACTCAAAATACTGCTACATCTTTACTACTTTGACATGTCGTGACCTGTTTAAAAACGTAAACAAATCAGATTACTCAAAACCCTCTTAAAATACTACATCCAGCTACGAAATGATGAAATTATCTGTAGCCTTGACCTGCTGTAACAGCGGAGAAAGAAAAAATCTACATTTTTACAACATTAATAGTGCTCGTCTTTCGAAAGTCACTCTATCAAAATAAAGTAGATTATCTTCTATAGGCTATCTTAGGCTAAAGAAGATTTGTATTTCCACTTCTGTTTTTTTTTTTTTTGTGAACTTTCTGCCTACACAGCTCTGTAGTGTGACACAGCTTTCACCCTGTATAGACAAGGATCCAATCAGCAGTCTTAGCTAGCACGTTAACTCGTTGACTAGTGGAATCCAGTAGATGGGACGCACTTCGGCCGGCCGTGGTGTTAGCTGCACGGATCCGGTCGGGTGTGTCTCGTCACTGGTCATACTTCGAGCCTCAGGGAACCGTCCCCCCAGGCTTTAACTCTCTTCGGAGGGGTTAGGTTTATTGCCTGGCGCCTGAGGCATCCATGTCTAGGAGAATGCCGACTGGGCCCGAGGCATTTTTGGGACTGCCGGATGCGTTTCGGCGACGGCCCTGCGATCGGACCCACCAAAAACGGCCTTGTGCCATACTCGTACGCTTGGTTGGGCTTATGACAAATAACAGCTAGCACGTTAATTCTTTATCGTTGTTGGTGGAATCCAGTTGATGTGGTATATTTCGACTTGCCATGTTGTTAGCCGCACGGATCGGGTCGGGTATGTCTCGTCGCTGGGTACCTCGAGCCTCAGGAGGCCGTCCTCCCTGGCTTTAACCCTCCTCGGAGGGGTTAGGTTCATCGCCGGGCGCCGGAGGCGCCCTCTTTTAGAAAAATCTTGAGGCATTTTTGGGACTGCCAGACGCGGTCGAACCCACTTAAAAATGGCCTTGTGCCGTACTCGTATGCTTGGTGGGGTGTATGACAAATAACAGCTTGCACGTTAACTCATTGACTAGTGGAATCTGGTTGATAGGACACAATTCGGTCGGCCGTGACGTTACCAGCACAGATCCGGTCGGGTATGTCTCGTCACTAGACATACCTCTTCGGAGGGGTTAGGTTTATCGTCTGGTGCCCCTGTTTAGGTGAATGCCGACGGGGCCCGAGGCATTTTTGGGAATGCCGGACGCGAGTGGGTTACGGCTCTGTGCCCGGACCCACCTTAAAAAGGTCTTGTGCCATACTTGTCCGGTTGATGGGACGTAGGACAAATATAACTAGCACGTTAGCTCATTGCGAAGCTCTTAAGGCGTTATCCTACATCTTGTGGTCGCATTCGCTTTACACTTATATAGACATGCGAAAAAGATCATTTTAAGGACCATTAGAGGTTTCCATCCTTTGTGTTGGATTATCTCTGAAGGTTCTCACGAACTTGTCAAAGAAGACAGCCTTGAGGCAAACACGAAGAGGACACTAAGACCACCCGGTCGTAACCATTTCGCTCGACTTCGTAGCGCTAAGGTCTGCAGTCTTAGCCACGGTTTCCCTGTCTGTTCGCTCGACTTCGCAGCGCTAAGGTACCGCAGCCTTAGTCACGGTTTACCTGTCCGTTCACTTGGTCCGCAGTGCTAAGACACGGTCGTCTTAACAACGACACTCGTTCGCTCGTTCTTCGGGTCCGCAACGCTAAGACACGATAGTCTTAGTTACTTGTTCCTTCGCCCATTCGTTCGTTCGTTCTCACCGACACGACGGTCTTAGCCCACTCGCTCGATCCTACACGACCAAGCTACCAGCACCAACTGCAGACCAGCTCCAGCATTGCAATATCAAGTCCACGTACGACTCACTGCATGGACTAGCACCCACATCGACACCAGCTCTACCGTTGCAGCATCTAGCCCACATACGACTCACTATATGGACTAGCGACCACACGGACCCTCCAGTTAAACCAATGTACTGCACAACCGGGACACCGATCATCCAGCAGCCTCTCTACCAACGACGACCATACCAGCGACCGACATCGATCATCCAGCTGTCTTTCTACCAACGACGACCATACCAGCTACCGACATCGATCATCCAGCTGACTTCACCGACAACGACGACACGCACCTATTGAACTTTACCAATAACGACGATTCTGTAACCGACAAATAAATTGTCATTTGTTATATTGTTATCTCGCCTTTGTTCTCTTCATTGTTCTTTGCCTGTTAATTATTCACACGCTTAGCTAACACAAAATAATTTGCGAGGTCGACGTTCTTATCGGCCCCGCAGCAAACATCTACTCAGGGCAAAACAGCGAATTTAACCCTTAAAAAGACACCTATTCGCGATTTTTTCTTATTTGTATATTTGCAAAGAACTCCCCTTCCACTGTCCTTAAATTGTAATTAAGTGCTTAAGCAAACCTATTCTGTTTTTTTATTATTTCTCATATTTCTAGAGACATTTTGCCTCTCATTTTTTAAATTCTGTATTTTATCTCATTTTCATATTTTGTATTATTACAAATTTTTCACATTTTGTCATTGTGATTAAATTTCTTGTCTGTTTCAATTTATACCCTGTGTTTGACTCCGATTGATCTGGAGACTAAAATGAACCAATCTGAAACAATCTTTGGACACGTGTTCGTCAATATCAGCACTGACTATTAGGATGTCTTCGATAAACGCGTATACGAAAAGCAATCCATGTAAGACTTCGTCGATAAGTAGTTGTAATGTCTGAGCGGCTCACCGCCGTCTTGAGGATGTCGTCGGTGGCTATGGGGATTTGATGATAGGCTTTGGTGGAGTCAATTTTTGAGAATATGCATGCGCCCTTCAGTCCTGATCGAAAGTCGTGAATGTCAGAGAATGGATAGCAGTCAGGAACGGTCAATGAGTTTAGTTTCCTGTCATTGACGCATATTCAGAAGTTGTGAGGTGTATAGGCTAGATGGAGAACGCATGATTCTGTTGAATTTGGTTAAATTCCTTGGATTGTGTGATTTCTGGATGTGGCAACAATGATTCCTGTTGTGCTGTATTGCCTATGGATTCCGATGACGCGTATATTTGTTACCAGTTATTGCTAACGGTTGATTTTAGAGAGGAGATTTTGCCGCGTTCGCACTCATGAAAGTTCAATATTAGCATTAGTATATCATTGATACTCTATAACTGAATAAACAGAAGGAAAAACAAAATAGGTTCATTTACACATATTATGAAGAGTTTTTCGGGCTTCCTTGTAAAATGTCGGGGCTTGAGACATTTAAACCTTATCAAGCAATTAAGCTTGTAAGACAGAAGCAAATAATTCCAATTTTTTGGTGAGCAAAAAAATCAAAGCACGAACTCAGGGTGAAATTTGAAATAAATAAGAGACTTGTTTATTTACAATACAAATATTTAGAGTCCCCTATAAAGAAAACAGTTAATACCGGATAAATGGTTGAAAAGTGATAAATTTCCTCAAAAATACAAGGAAAAGTGTTTTTAAGAAATAAAATTGGCTAGCTGAAATATTTCCGTTGAATTTAAGCAGTTGAGAGAAAATAACTACTTGTAAAATTTGCTGGTGAGGAAGAATGTCAAAAGATTACATTCCTTTCCTGTTGGTTCAAGTTGATAGTGGTGAAGAAGGTTGAGTGAGCGGATGATGACATCTAGTGTCTTCTTTCTGTGAATGAAGATGATGTTCATCAGAAGATGAAAATGAGTTGATAAGATCTCTCGTGCATTTTTTCTTTCTATCTCAAGGTTCTTTAAATCACAACGATGACTTTAGATAAACAAAATGAAGACAGGTACTTCGGAGATGACATGTTTATTATGCGACAGCCATTACAGGAAGTGACGATATAAAGGGCAGGTGATCGGCCTTTGTTTTAAGGGATCAGACTATACTACATATTACTACATCTCCCCTCCTTAATTGAGAATGGGCTCTTATTTAATTAATTTTTTTCTTATTCCTAAAATTGTTAGTAGAAAATTATAGTCTTTTATTTATTTATAGGGGGGACTTTAGAGGTGTAGCCTCTGAGAAGACCTTATAAACCGCATGTATCGTCTCGGTTCAGGAATGGGTCTATAGGGCCTGCTAATGCGTGATTTAGTGGTTGGCTGTTACAAGTACGGACGGTGTTCGTTCCTTAGGTATCATTCTCTGGCTGGGGTCTGTTGATGACCCGCTCTGAAGAGTATGATGAAGCGATGGAACACTGACACTGTAGTTCTTTTTGTGATGAGCTTGCATCGGTTACAGGCGGTTGGTCATATCTCCTTAAGTATTGAGTCTCTTTTAGCTGGTCTGATGAATTGTCTATTTCTTCAACGGAAGCTACCACTTTCAGACTCTACTATGTATGGCCTTGGACTGGTATCAGAATGACGGGTCATTCCAGGTTCCCAAAGCCTTGTTTTCTCATGCTGGACATAAACTTTCTGTCCAGCGTGCAAACATGAACGTTGTCTGCTATTATGCTTCTAATAGTAATCCATCGATTTTTTTTCTGTTCTTGTATTGCCATCCGTGTCTGTTCATCACCAAGCTGTTGTTTTCATATGAGCGGGGTCCGTATTTGTCGACCATTTACCAATTTTGGGGGGATCTAAGATTTCATGACATTGGTGTGGTTCTATATGTCATCATCGCTAAATAGCTGTCTTGTCCAGTTTCCCGTGTTTTCAGCAGTATTCTCATGAACACTCCAACTACACTTTCTTCAAAGCTGTTAAACTTTGTGGTGAAGATGTCTTGTGTAGGAAACTGTAAGTTGTGGAGAAGTTTGCAAATTCCTTGCTTGTGAACTGCGTGCCGTTATCTGTGTATAAGATTTTCGGTACGCCTCGCTCCTCAAATATCGCTTTTATATGTTTGATAACAGCTGCTGATGAGGTGGAGCGGAGTCGACATATGAATGGGCTTCGGCTGTACTGATTTGCTGCTAACCCATTCCCTGCTATTTTGAATAAATCTACACTGACGTATTGCCAAGGGTAAGTAGGGATTTCATGCTGATGCATAGTTTCAGCTGGAATACTTGTCTGATATTTTTGACGGGTATCGCAATTAGTAATAAAGTCTTCGATGTCTTTATTCATCCCTACCTAGTACATTATTGTATGGGCTCTCAATCTTGTTTTTTCTACCGCTTGATGTGCTGCATGGAGTTCTTCCTGTATGTCTTTTTGCAGAGATGATTTTGCTTCTCTTGAGCAAAATTTCATCCTCAATTCCTATCTCAGTTCCAGAAGGGTAGGAGGCAACTTGGACAGCTAGATCGATTGGCTGGCCAGTCTGACATCACCATATGTGCAAGTTCTGTCAGCATTGGGTCTTGTTATGTTTCAACCCTAATATTCTCTATCCTGGTTGGTGAGAAATTAAAACATTCAATTGTAGTGTGAACATTGAGATCAATTCCTTCAATGTGCTTGCTGGGTCTTGGTGATATTCGTGATAGTCACTCTGCAATCGGTACTGCTCTTCCAGGTGTGTATTTTACTGTAAAGTCATATTCTTCGACTTTCAGTTGCATTCTCGCAAGTCTTGGAGGTGCTTGTGATATGTTCTTTAGTGCTATGGATTCTAAGGGCTTATGATCCGTTTGGATCACAACGATGACTTAAGATATAATGGTGAAATCTCTCCAAGCCAAAGATGATGGCTATTTCCCTTTCTATGTTTGTGTATCGAGTATCTGGACCCGTCAGTGTCTTGCTCGCAAATGTGACTGGCATCTCTTTTTGGAGAAGAGCTACACCAATACCTGCTGTGGATGCGTCGACCTGTAATACGATTGCTTCCTTCGGATCAAAATACCTGAGTATTATAGTTTTCTGGATCTCTTCCTTGACTTTTTCAAATGCCCTTTTTTGTGGAGATGACCATATAAAATCATTCTTTGTAGACATTTAGTCCCGAAGGGGTTTGGTCACGGGTGCGAGTAGTGGTGAGAACTTGTTCAGGTAATTGACTTATCCCAGAAAACTTGTGTGTTGCTTTTCGTCCTCCGGAGGTTGCATTTGTACAATTGCCTCTACTTTCTTAGGGTCTGGTTTGATACCATCCTTTGAGATGATGTGGCCGTAAAAGGGTATCTTTGATGTCTTTACCACAAATTTCTCCGGATTAAATTTGCAGTTTCTCACCCAAGCTCTTAGCATTGGCTGTCTTAGTAATTTGTCATGGTCACTGCTATGGCCAATGGAGGTTTACCAGTTTTCCTGACTTTTAGTGTCAACGCTGACCCGAACACAACCAGCATACATTGGAAGAAATGGATGGACAAGCTGGAAAATCTATTCGTTGCCCTGGACATTGACAGCGGCAAAAACGGAAAGTGATACTTCTCCATTACGCAGGAAACGAAGTCTTCGATATTTACCACATTTATTATTTATTTGACTACTGATCCCAACAGGCAATACCTGAGGTCCACACTGGAACGTCTACAGAACGCTGGAGCCATGCTGAACAGAGAAAAATACTTTTTCTCTGTGCGAGAACTAACCTTCTTTGGATATATTTTCAGTGAAAATGGAGTGCCACCTGATCCAGAGAAAGTCTCTGCAATTGTAAAATGCTCACACTCCACTAGTGTTGGTGAAGTTCGATTATTTTTAGGCATGACCCAGTATGTGGCGAGATTCATCCCACACTACGCCACTATCAGTGAGCCATTTAGACAACTCACAAGGAATGACGCAGAATAGAGATGGTCGGAGAGGGAAGAACTAGCATAAAACAAGCTGAAGGAAGCTCTGACAGGAGCTAGAGTTATGGCCTACTTTGACCCTAACAAAGATGCAAATATCCTTGTCGACGCGAGCCCTGTCGGATTAGGCGCAGTCCTCACACAAAATGGGAAAATACTGTGCTATGCTAGTCGTGCTCTAACAGATGTAGAACAGCGATACTCCCAGAATGAAAGAGAGATGTTGGCTGTTGTGTATGCAGCCGAAAACTTCCACCTCTATTTGTATGGAGAAAAATTCACAATCACCACTGATCACCGACCACTTGTTGGGATTGTGAAGAGTCTCAAACCAGCTACAGCTAGGATTGAGCGCTGGCGTCTGCGATTCATGACGTAATATTTTGTAATATTCCAGTCAAAGGGAAGTAACCCCAAACCACCTCACAAGCATATACCCCCCTTGACCTATCTGGAAAAAGAAGTAACTGTTGAGTCATGAGCAGATCAGCAGCACTTGAAAATAATGTAAATAAAGTATATTGCCGGGGAATAAGTCAGTCCTACCTCCGACAGCGAGCTGTTAAAATCTCTTTGTGTTCCATTTTTTTCTTTGTTACCCGCGAGCCGGACTTTAGACTATCTTCCAGTGGGACACGAATAGCCTCAATTTGTTTATAAGTCGCTTCTTCCGTCTCTGCTATGCGTAGCGCTTTTGCGATGGTTTGGTCGCTCTGCCTGTTGATAGGCCCTTGATAGGCCAAAATAGACTCCCGATAACTTGTCTTTTGAAAATTCATTTTAAGTATTTTCCAGGTCTTTGATCATGTAGCCACTAGATACTCACATCGGGAATCTTGGTCTTGAGGAACATCACGTCACCCATGTCGTCAGTAAACGGAATTTTCCACTGCAAACCGGAAACGAATTTTGATATCAACATTTCGTCAGCGTGAAAATTTCCATTACAAACAGAAAATTATTTCCGAGACAAATAGTTTTGCGTGTCGTCTCGAAGATATTTTCTGACTGTTGAATATAGCAAGTAATATTTGTAAATTTCTCTTGGTCGTATAATGACCTCTCTCATTATGCACAAAAATTAAAGAAACTTCCTGCCCAAAAGCTGACATATGGTAAATCGGTAGAGAAGTGACTAGCTTCGCTATAAAATCAGCAGCCTTTGACAACATAGGGATAGTTGCGGACGGACTCCAGCCCGTTGCGAAAGAATTGTCTGTTCCTTTCACTGGTATGAATTCCAGACGATTAGATACCGTTACCTCCTCTTCCCAGCCACACACAGGTCTAACAGTCCAGCCTTTTCTTTTTAACAGTACTTTTCAGGACTACCTCAAAATATCCTTTTTAAGACACAGTCTTTTCTTCACACAACAGTCAACGTATCGAATCCACTGAAAAATATTTCCTTATCTTTGGAGAGATAAACTTCCTCGAGTAGCTTTTTCTAAAATGTTCTTTAAATCAATAACTCCTTGTTTGCCATGGTCCTAGCTAGGTGTTGATCTTATTTTGAACCTCAAAAGAACTTGTTGACTGAAGAATCTTTTTTATTCCACTTTAATGGGATTCCACACATTTTGTTTTTTGAGCCTACTCTGTATGAAAAAAAAAAGAAAGAAGTTTTTCTCTGCCTCATTTAAATGAAATTTTACATAGCACATTTAATACATACATATAAAACATATAAAAAATATTACAGGAATACACAAATGCATCCCAACCGATAAAATGTGCATATTGTTTCTTGAAAGCAGTATATAAAAAGGGGAACCAAAAATAATAAAAAGAAGTCTTAATTGAGTGATGGTTTAAGCATTCATTTCAATAGCGAGGTAGTTGGAGTTTTTATTTCAATAGCGAGGCGAACGACGTCATTTGTCAGCTGGTGAGACGAAGTATGTTTAATAAACAGAGATAAAAAGAGGCACATTTACTTCTGTTGAAAAAGCGGGGCGAAAAAAGGGCAAGAAGGCATTTTGAGTTCTCACGTGACTAAAAGACACGTGATGTCCAAAGATACGCCTCCAAATCCAAGAGAAGACGTTTACTGTTCCCTTAAATTCTGTGGTCACGCTGAGTTCCGTTCTTTATGTCCGCAGACAAATTAAAGTGGGCTAATATGTGTGCTCCTCGTATTTGTGATTGAACTTTTACTTTCATAAATGACCAGATTATTGTGTTGCTTGGAGGCAGGGAAGATATTTAGTGATGTCCTCACCAAGGACCATTATTAGAATTTGTATATCCATGATACATTAGCACAGGATAAACGGGAGGAAAGACAAGTTCTTTTACATATACAGGAATATCTAATATATGCATAACAAACATAAAAAGTGTTGAAAAGAATGCACAAAGATGTCCCAACAGATAAAATACGCACATGTGCATAGTATAAGAAAGGGGTACAAAAATGGGAAAAAAAGTTTAATTTGAGATCGATGGTCATAGTCATGTTGCCGGTTGATGCATTTAATTTACTATAATCGATGCATATCTAATATTCTGTACCACTAGATTTTGAGACCAGGTGCAGTGGCGAAGCGTTGGGAGAGTCGGAAAGGCTGATGATGCCGTCATTAGACATCTCGTTGAAAGGCTTCTTGGCGTACGCCAATTTGTGTGGCACGAGTCGTCGTGGTGGGAGTGTGCAGGTTGACCATTCGTCTTGATGTGGTGTTGAGTTTAGTGATTACCTGAATCAGTGCCCTTGAATGGTTGTGTAATTTCCACGAACTGATTCAGGACATCCAAGTACTCTTGACCATGGTAAATTGCGACACTGATTCCTGTGGTGCTGTGGCGTTATGGGTTCGCAAGACCGTCGTCTGCGATTGGCAGGAACTGTAGCTAGCTTGAACGTCGTCGGCGGAGATTGAGTTTAGCTGCGAGTTTGAATGAAGTCCGTAGAGGACAGATTTGGCTGCGAGCCCAGCACGTGTTCGCTTCTGCGGACAGGTGTGATCACGCTGAGCTAGCACGCGTACGCTTCGGTCGTGAGCTTGCCCGTGTTTATCTACCAGATAGGATCAACTCCGGTAGGACTGGATCGCTACGAGCTGACACGAACACACTTAGGCAGAGGACCTGAATGTGTTGGGCCTCTTGGCTGGATCGACTGCAGTTAAGCGGGATCACAAACGAACTTGAACGTTCAACATCCTTAGCACGTTCTACCATGGTTATGCAGGATCGAAGACAGCTAGAACTTTTCAGCAACCAAGCTAGTTCAACCGTGTTTAAACAGGATCACGTGTGAGCGTGAAAGTTCACCTGGAGGTCGGCGCGTGGAGAGGAGTCAAGTGAATAGACGTCGTGCAAAGGTTATGCTCCACTCTGAAACCTAGACCTCGTAGCCACCTAGCTGCTCCTTTTGTGGTTGATGACTACCTTTATATTGGCCTAATGAGTAGAGTGTTTGCCAATGGTCCGAGAGACCGGGGTTCAATCCCAAGTAGAGTCATTCCAAAGACTCAAAAAATGGTACTTGGTGCGGCCAGCATTATAAGGTAAGGGTCAAAGGTAAAGTGGAGCATCCAGGGAATGGAGTAGCACCTTCTCCTATACCTCGGTGTGGTAGCTATTGAACAGGGAGCCTTTGTGCCACCCTCGACTAAGGTAACTAACTTATATAGGAGGAAGAGGCAGCATATTTGGATGTTTTCAGGGGCGAAAATTCTGTGTTGTCACAGAGAGGGAGTCTCTCTTTTAAATATAAGTAATAATGTATACTACTAAAATCTTTTTAAATGCCTGTGCTTAGAAACTATCTCCGAGATTGTCTGTTGAATTAATTTATCCTGAAAATAGTCCTTGTGTTGACAACAGAAATTCACTCGTCAACGTAGGGGTGATGTTTATTGTTAATAATTGAGCTCTCGTTTCCGGTAGGGGTGAAAAACTCCGTTAGATGACGTCACGGATTTTAGATTTGAGTAGCCGGCAGGCGATGATATATGCATGTGTTACGGGACCGATGAATGAGTCGATCTCGCAAACCTTTTGAAATGAGTGAAGTAACATAGAAAGGCAAAGATGACAAAAGCAAGAGGGTAAATTTAAATCTAACTTATAAATACAAAAAAGTAGTTTGTATCGACTTGACTGTCCAATATTTTGGCGATCGCAAATCTAGAGAACAGGTTGCTGGTGTAGCTGATTGGCCAAGTAGTCTACAGACGGCCAGAGAGCTGGACGTGTCGGGTCGGTTTCTTGGTAGTTGATTCGGCATGTAAGTGGGGTTTTGGTTGATGTTAGCTTTAAACGAGTTGATAGTGTCATCGGTCCAAGCGGAGTGGAGTGGACAGGTGACGCAAGGTTAGCAGTTCGTGGGCCAGGTAATATGGCCGGAGTTGATAGGCGTCGCTGCTCTGCTAATGAAGTCGATGTTTGTCCAGGTGTCGTTTACTCGTCGACTGAACTGTTACTCTGGTTATTTGTTGCATCTGGCATCAAAATATGGGCACACAAAAGACTTTATTATTTAAGGACTGTAGAGAGTATTACAGTAAAAATTGGGTAGGGGAGAAGGACTTGTTCACTGAAGGAAGAGCAACGGTTTGCTATTCTAATTACAGAATAACGGGTTGTAAGTTTTTTTTGTTCACCCACCTGGAGTGTGGCAAAAAGGGACTGGGCTGCTCTTATTAGTATTGGACTGATCGAAACGTTGTGGGCTTGCTGCTGCTATTGTAGTCGGGGTGAGAGTCAGAGTTCTTTTTTTTTTTAAAGTGGGAGAAGGAGCAAAAATTTCGGTCTCTTTTCTCGATAACATACCGTAGGGTGGGGCCGTGCCGGAGATAGCTCGTGACAAAAGTTTTTTTTTAATGGCCTAGTAGACAGACAAGTAGTTTCTGAAGATTTTTGAGAAGAAACTCACTATTATGGTCAAGCAGAGAGGTGGATGAGTCTCTGAGACGTGCTGACAAGAAGTTGCCAATTTGTTTATTAGCTATCTTTCGGAAAAACAAACATAAATAATTCAGGTCTAAAGGACCTGTAGATTCCTAACAAAAAGAAAGAAGAGAGACAAAAAAGAAAAAAGAAACGAGTAAAGAAACTAAAGAAAAAAGAAATCTCCGACAAAACTATAATCTTTCCCTGCAAACAACGAAAGAAAAAGAAAGAAAAAGGAAAAGAGTGAAGAAACGAAAGAAAAAGAAGTCTCTGACTAAACTATAAACTTTCCACTGACAACGTGAACTAAGAAATATTTTTGCTTTTATAGGATTTACACTCCTATATTTTAAAATGGTCGAGATACCACTTATTCCCGAAACAAAGATGGTGGACGTTGGTAAGAACTACCTATTGGTCAAGAAAGTCATGTGATTTGTGCCCACAAATACGTCCGCATCTTTGATTTTATACCACGCATGACAAGGATTGCCTACATGTACTCTCGTCTTCCGAGAACTCATTCTCTCACATTTTGATTTCCAGAAACAGCAGTCTCTTTCTCTTCATTTCGACTTCCAGAAACTGCTTGACCTTGCCAGTTAGTAACACACAACTTAAAACGCGTAACATTCAGCAACCTTTTTCTTTCCTGTTCTGCCTTTTCGGTTAGACTTGTTCCAGCCTCGAACACAACCTCAGAAATTTCGTCAAATCCCGAAAGAAACAAACAACAAACATGGGAGAAGACATCCTAGAATACATTGCTATATTTCTGTATATTGATACTTCGCTTGAAATACTTAGTCAACATACATTTTATAGTCTCCAGGACACTTTTCATATTTAGTCTTTTCCCATAATATTCGTGTTAGTTACATACACACACGCACACACACATAGGAATATTTAACAGACTATATTAGAATATTCGTAATGCTTTGTAATGTTTCCTTTTGTGTATTTGTTGATATATAAATTTAATTTTGTTTGTACTGCTTTGTTTTGAATGTTCTTTTGTCCGCGTCGTTTTACATCGTATACTTCGTTTGCTTTTCAATAATTCGCCAACATAAATTAGGGAACAGAATATTCACCAAAACATTCACCACACTTTCTCCTAGTAGGAAAGAAAAAGAAAGGGGAGCCGGTTTCAAGCACTTACAGGCATGAGATTGTTATACTATTTTTAATTTTAACTTCGTTTTATGCTTTGTTAATGAATGATTTCCTGTATAAGGACTTGTATGCAGCCTCAAGTTGTAGCATGTTTTTGTCTGTTTTATAGAATAAAGCATTTGTAAAAGAGTGTCTTCTTTTTTTTTTTTTTTTTTTTTTTAGCTCCGACTTATTTATTTTTAGCATTGGGACCTTTACGTCCAGTAATTTTTTTGTTTTGTTAATTTGTTTTAAAGTCGGATTTTGGTAACGATCCCGAAAATTTCGACCATACAGAAGTGTTGTGATGCTTCAGCCGCTCCAAGGCGGAGGAAGTCAGCAAGATAGCTGTGAAACTCTTGTATATATAATAGGAAGTTGCTAAAAAAATTAAATGGAACAGACGACTTTTTCCGATTTTGTCCATAGTTTGAACGTAGAGTTGAGAAATGTAGCTGGTTCGGTGACAAACACTTTAAGAGGAGAGTCCTTTTTGAAAAACACAGCCATTAGTGCGTAAAGAAGATGGTGAGTATAGGACCAGGTTGGAGGATATGGAGAGGTATTTTAGAGTTGTGCGCGTGGCAGAAGACAATTGTCAGGCAGCTCTCCTCACAACCAGATGAACTGTCAGACAATACATATATAGATTAATGTCCAATAACCCACAACTCACATGGAATGAGTTAAAAATTCTTTGGGAGAGTATTACGGGTTGGTTTCCAACCCCAATGCTCAACTAGTTGAGTTAGCGAATATTAAGCAGGTTAGAACAGACGGAATACAGGACTACATGCAGAGAGTAGTACGCCTAGCAGAGAGCGCATATGTTGGGGTTGACGAGAGAAATGAAGTTGTTGCAAAACAAGTTCTGGGATTTTTTATTGAAGGGCTAAGGGATCGGGATATAAAGATGGCAGTGACGAAGGAGGAGCCACAAACATTAAATGCTGCCTATCAGAAAGCGTTATCTGAGTTGAAATGGAAAACTCGACTCGATGCAAGCTCTGAATATGAAGACGAGCCTATGGAAATTAGCCACTCTCGTAGATGGGTACCGATAGAAGCTGTGAGCCCTGCTACATCTAATAATAATCATAATAATAGTAAGCGTAGGAATAAGAACAATAAAAAGGGAAGTAATAATGGGGAAAGGAACGAGCGCATTATTAGGTGTTAGCGAAGAAGACCACATAGTGAGATTTTGTAAACGAACCCCGGGAAACGGCAGAGGTCCGTTCGTAAAGCGCCCAACGAACGGAAGAAGATTGTACCGACACACATAGTAAGTAATATGGGCGCTCTAAATTCCGTCTCGATTAAGATAGAACGTAGAACGTATAGGGCCTTGGTAGATACGGGAGCAGAGGTATCGGTGATAAACAGCAGGGTTTTAAAAAATTGCGACCCAGACTTGATCTGCAAAAGAAGGACATTGAACTCCGAACTGCAAATGAATCCCCATTACATGTCATCACATGTCACCACATGGCCTTTGTCATCTACTGATTCAAAAAGAAATAAGTCCATCCCTCATGATTTTTTTGTCGTGAAGAACCTTAATAGAAATGCCATACTCGGACGTGATTGGCTGATGCAAAACGGGGTGAGAATGTATTTTGATTTGGGGGCCTTGAGGATTGGGGAAGGATAAGTGGCATTAGAAAAAGATGTCCATATTTCCTCTAATATTAGATTAGCACAAAAAAATAACATTAAAACCACAACATCTGCACATTTGCATAGGACAAACCAAGTTTAGAAACGGACCTTGCAAGAATATGAAATTAAACAGTTGAGTAGTGGATACGTTAGTAATTTCTGTGGTATATCAGTGGCCCACGCAGTTGTAAAAATTGCTAACTCTAG
Source organism: Sepioteuthis lessoniana (assembly GCA_963585895.1). Classification (NCBI taxonomy): domain Eukaryota; kingdom Metazoa; phylum Mollusca; class Cephalopoda; order Myopsida; family Loliginidae; genus Sepioteuthis; species Sepioteuthis lessoniana. Next base: position 56,472,441 of record OY757914.1, read on the forward strand.
TAGAACTAGTCCACGCAAAAGCAGTAATACAGTCTTCAGACAAATGGGTAGCCTCAGTTGACTAAAAATAACAACACACGTGACTAGCAGCCCTTCCTCAGTATACCTTTGGTCAACTCGTTCGTTTTGTCAGTCAGTCAGTCAATCAGTCAAAAAAGCAGTCTGCAAAGAACAACAACAACGCCGCTCCTGCTGCTGGCATGCTCTTTTATGCAAGTTCCGGCATATAGAAATTTACATACGAGGTAGACTTCTTCTCGTGAGAGATAACTTCTGCCTCCAGAAGTGAACATATTTTTTACTGCTTGATAGTCTTACGCGTATTTGATCCAGGAGGTGAGTTTCTTCTCTCGCTACACTCCCCTCTGATCTCATGATCACAAATGTGGCAGTCTGGCGGTGGCCACTTCCGACGAGTACAAAGGCATGGGAGGGGGTTCCGCCACGGCTCCTTCCTCAGGCGAATCGTCTGATTCTGTATCTTCGGTGTCACACAGTAGGCTTTCAGCCTCGCTCTCAGAAGGTGTGCCATCAGAACCTTCCTCCAGCGACGTCACACTGTGTCGCGGCTGCAGATCCTTCACGCGGCGGGGTATTCCGTCCACCAATACTAATCACTTCCGTCACCCGACCTTTGCCGAATTTTGTAGTACATCGATTCTGTGCCGTCTTGAATCACACGCAATTCCTGACCGGGTAATGTCTGCGTTCGAGACCTGAAGACGTTATCGGGGCGTCAACCCCTTTTACCCTCACCTCCTAAAGATAGATCTTGTTGGCGGGTGTGGTGGAAGGTGACACGCTGTCTCTGGGTGTAACAGTGCATTCTGGCTGCAATACGATTCACCGTGCTGTGACATCGCTCTGCTATGCTACACCCGGCTGGGACGTACGCGCAACGAAACCGCAAGTTAACTCCCCAATCATTTCCAAAAGCCCTGAACTCCCTGCTGTAAGGAGTTCGTGTGGTGGGCCAAGTTCAAAAAACACCGTTTCCAGCTGGCGAATCACGCTTGCAGAGTCTTGTCTTGCCAATTGCCTCCAAATTGAGAAACGCGACGGGCCACCGTCTGTGAGCGATAGGAAATGGTGGGCACCATAGTGCGTGATGTTCATTCCTAACCGCTGTCAGTTATCGCCTACCTTCAGTGTTCCTTTTTCCCCGTGGACTGGTGCTGGGTCTATGGACTGGCATTCTTCACGCGTTCTTATGGCCATCTCGACGGCAGCTCTTGGTGTCGCTGGGCAAATTCTCCTTACGAAGTAAGTGGTGCGCCGCACTCCCGGGTGTCCACTGGTTCTGTGGATGACCATGATTTGGTCTGCGTCCAACTCATCCACGTGAATAGCGCTGATCAATGGCTTGGGTCCATTCTCCATCGTTATAGCGGTGAACCACCGCTGAGTCACCCTCGTCAGTCAGTTGGCCATGTTCTTATTTGACGGAACCAATACCACGTTCACAGTCAACTAATACTCCTCCACAAGCTTTTTTAGCGTGTTCAGCCGCCTTCTGATAAGCATTTCAGTGACTGCTTTGTTACGCACTCGCGTTCTCCCAGTCAGAGTGTCCGATACCCAATGGTGCACACACTCAGAGTCTGTTTTCACATGCAGCACTTTACATTGCCATTGGAGAGCTAAATTGATGTCCTTTAACGCGGCGTCCAGTTCAGCTTGGTTAATATGTTAGGTGTCGTTTTCAGGTCACAGCCTGAAAGCACTGTTTCGTGTCTCTCCAATGCTACTCCGATCGCTAAGGAGCTGGCATCGACCCACACGTTCAGTTCCCGTCCATCTACACACCAATCTCCATGGGCTGGATCGTCTCGCTGCACAGAGTCCACAGTTGTCCCTCGTCTCATCATCCTAGCCCTTTGTGACCGAGCTTGCCCTTCTCTTGAGTATTCCGCAAGCCACGGAGCCAACCACACACTGGAAAGTGCTCGACAAGCCCCCACCCCCGCATAAAGAGAACACTGCCCGTCGTGTGACAATATCGGGAGCGTCTGGAACCATGCTTCCTCGCTTCGACCGCAATTTACTGTGTTCCATCGCGACCGCCAACCCCAACACTAATGCGCCATCTTCCAATCGCTCTGGGTCCTTACACTCAAATCCAAATCAAGCTAGGTGTGCTCTAACGTGGGTTGTGGGCATAACATCTTCATTGACATAGATGTCGTCGATGTAAGCAGACGCTGCGTGGCCTACAGCCCCCTCCTGCGACAGCACCGCCCTGACAATGGCTTTCATGATTTTGATTTATGCTTCTGCAGTACAGCCATCAGGGAATCAGCCCTTTGGGGGTCCCAGTTCTTCCTCTTTGTATGGCTCAAGCCAGCCATTGCTCATCCATGTGCGGAGCTCCCGCTCATAGTCCTCCCGGATCTCTTCCACAACCGGATATTCCGCAACTCTGTTGTCTAGTGCCTCAGATTTGCGCCCCTCTGACTACTTCCATGCCACAGTTCAGGCTCGGTTCCGATGGATGAAAGTTGCAGTTAAATCGGGTTCATTGATGGAAATGGCTGCACACTTGATAATTTCCTTGTTGCCGAGTTATACCGATCCTGTTGGTCTAACAACCATACCTCCCAGTGCTTTTATAGCGTCGATCCCCAACACCAGGTCAAATCCCAGTGGTTTATCACGTACCACCAGCATATCCTGCCCGAGCGGAGGGGTTGGTAAATAGTACCAGCACGCTGATTTTAGCGGAACTCCCTTCCTCTGTGGACGCAGTTACCATTCTGTCACCGCAGCACGGACGAGACATGCCTTCAATCGTCATCACGTCCACAATCGCTCTCATCGTAGACCGGCATCGATCTGCATCAATGATTGTTCGCGAGCAGCCGGTGTCATTTGGTTTTGAACACTTTGCCCCTTCAACAAAGATGCTCGCTGCTGAGAGCGCCGCATTCACATCTTCATGGGGGAGAAGGCTGGCGTTGATGCCTTGTCGCCTGTTTCGTTTCCCGAAGAGTCCCGGGCCAAGTGTCCAATCTCACAGCACAAAAAGAATGTGTCCCGCACTTCGGTATCAATGGCAGATCGCATTGGAAATGGAACCACTCTTAGCAACAGGTGCGATGCCACCGCGGGGTGATCTCACAGCTGCGGCCACGTCCTAGCATTGGTCCCTAGTTGTCAATACTCTGGTTCGCGCTAGCAGGTCTCCCATGGCCAGGGTTTCGATATTCGGGGTTTGCTGAAGCTCAATTGAAATGGCATTAGGGAAACCTGTGACGAAAGCCAGCTTCGTGAACCTCTCCAGTCTAGCTCCCTCAAACCCAGCCAATCCAGCCAACTGCCTGATTTTGTTGGCATATACGTCGACACGTTCACCACCCACCTAACCATGGTCAATTTTCTGTATGTTGTGAACGCGCCGTCCGTAGATGCTTCCTTAAGCTGGGTCTCGAATCGGCTGATATCCTTCAGGTCCTCCGCCTTCATTTCCATATAGAGAGCCAGAGCATCCCCCTCCAGGTACAATGGCAACTAGCTGGCGACGTCATCTTCATGCTGAAGTCTCGCCACTGACCTTTTTTAACCACCCCACCACGTCATCCTCGCCGGAAAATGCCTTGAAAATATCACTGCCCTGGCGAACCTTTGTCATTGTGCCGAAATAGCCTGTTGTAGAGCTAGTCCACGCAAAAGCAGTAATACAGTCCTCAGACAATTGGGTAGCCTCTGTTGACTAAAAATAACAACAAATGACAAGATGAAAAGACAGTCGTGTTGAAAATTTCAAGAAAACAGGTCGTAGTTTGACTCACCCCAAAAATAAACAACAATAACAATTGTCTGGGGAGGATCACTTAAGAAATAACTAGAAAAACTTCAATGATAACAATAATTTCAACAATAAAAACTGACAATTCAATAGAGACACGTAATCCAAAAACTTGGGTGAACTCTGGTTAACGCTTCGTTGACGTGTATTTATAGAGGAGGGTGAGTCCAATATGTAGGGAGTACAATAAGAAGACATTTACTAAGGCTACTTTGATATCTCTACATGGCACAAAATACTTGGTCATTGCAACTACGGTGATATCTCAAAATTACCAAATGTAGTTGAAGAGATGATAATATAAGGGGAAATTGGCATCTCTATTAAGTGTAAGATATGCCCCCAGAGAAGTAGAAGCAAACTACCTGATGATGACTTTTCCGAAAGAAATATACACAAGCTCAGAAATCAATGGACACTCCAGGCCCACAAATTAAGACAATAGTCTGACCAAGGCGGATACCCCAATTCGACAATATCCTGAAAAGGAAAAATAACTCCTCAATATTTAAATGATTACACCAGTGGTGAAGGTGATGGTGATCAGGTATTAATCTATATTGATCACTGTTATAGAACTTCCTGTGGTGTATTACCATCTAATAAAGGCACAGTGAACTCCCCAAAGGTACATTCGTTGAGGCAATTCAGGAAGAAAGAGAATCTCTAAAGAAGAATGATGTTTTTAAATTGACCGGAAGGCAAAAAGGCGCTAAGCGGCAGATGAGCTTACACAGATAAATAAAATCCATATGGATCTGAAAAATATAAAGCAAGATTTGTTGCTTGAGGATTCAGCCAAATAAAAGGATTAGACAATAGAGATACTTTTTCTCCTACTGCAAACATTATTTCAATAAGTGTGTTAATGCAAATAATGGTACAATATGGTATCATTGTCAATCAAATGAACGTAACAACTGCATACTTGCTAACCCTGATTGATTGTGAGATTTTTATAAAGCAACCAGAAGGATTTAAAATAGTGACAGATACAAAGAAGACACTGGTTTAAAAATCACTTTACTATCTAAAACAGCCAGGCAGTTACAGGAACAAATAACGTGATTTTCTCACCAGAAATAATTTTGCTCAGAACTCAGCAGATCATTGAGTCTATATCAAACAATGATTAGGAAAAAATAATTGTCATATCCAGAGTTGATGGTTTGATTTTTGCATTTGACAACATGAATTCACTTGATGATATTAATAGAATGCTAACATCCGAATTTAAAATGAAAGACTATTGAATACTCAATCATATCCTAGGAATAGATGTTAAAGTAACACAGGGATCAGAATAAATGAATAAAAAATATCCAAGTACTGGAAAGGTTTGATATGTCAATTTGCAAACCAAGAGCAACATCATGAGTACAAAAGATGGATTTCATTAACTCTGTTGATCACAGAAAATATCGTGAAACCGTTTGTGGTTTAATCTACCAAATGACTTGCACTAGACCGGATTTGAGCTATACTGTTGGTGAGTTATCCCGGTACTTTTCTAATTCGAACAGTTATCCTGAACAAAAGTGAAACATAAACACTTTCAGTAGAAGAAATATTGCCTTTCTTCACAGATAAGTGTATTTGAACTATTTCCCACATTTTTCCTTCTCATATGCTTCATGAACTCAATTAATTATATGGTGCATTCATACAGACATACACTTATTATTCCCATCCCATTTGTTCTATTCATTCTTTCATATTATTGTTCACGTATTGAATTCTCATTTGAAAAGAGCACTCAGCGTCACCCATTTGTCTTTTGATGAGTTGCTATTAAACTGTTTTGTGTTCATCTATTCTTTCACGCACAGATCATTCACAAAGTTTGAGATAAGCATGGAGATTCCCTCGAGCCAATCATATCATTAACTGGTATTAAAATACAAAATCAATTTATTTAGAGACATTTGCCGTAACAATATGTATAAATTCTGGCGTCTCTTATCTTTTAATGGACTCGAATTTCTTTTATTCAATCATTTTTGCTTTATTAAACAAATTATATATTCATTTCACTTGTTTTTTTTTATGTTTGAAATGTTGTTATTATTATTATTAACTTATAATTTTTATACTTTTGGCATAAGGTATAACTGTCCAAATTTTTGTTGAGTGATTGAATTTATTTAATTAATCGTTTATTACAGTCTTAAATATCTGTGTTACAACATGATGTGAAAATTGGATTGGTTGGTTAGTTGGTTGGGTTTTATGGCCTATCAACCGTTGCTAGTTATTTAACGCCAAATCCATTTTTATGCAAATAGTCAGTTCTATTTCAAACAATTCAATCTAGCATGAGTGCACAGTTTAATTGACAAAATATTTCTAATTCAAGCTATTCAGTTTATTCAAACAGTTCTAATTCAGCTAATTCAGTTTAGTATTAGTACAGATTTTTTTACACTCAGTTAAATGTCAAAACAGTTCTATATTAAACAATTCAGTTTAGTGTAAGTACAGTTTCAATGTCCAAAATAGTTCAATTTCAAACAATTCAGTTTAGTATAAGCACCCAGTTTAAATGTAAGTACAGTAATTGTCAAAAACATTTCTATTTCAAGCTATTCAGTTTAGTCAAAAAGTTCTAATTCAAACAATTCAGTTTAGCAAAAGTATGCAGTTAGTTCTATTTAACCCATAGATAGGGCCCTATCAAGTGCTACCACTCCGGGCCAGAGTGAACCTGGGAGCAATGACGATGCACCTCATTCCTCAAAGCTCTAGCATCACTGGAACCTCACCATCAGATTGTTTAGTGTCATACAGGACACTCATGGGGGGGGTCTTACCCCTCTGCAGAGGTACAGTCGGTGTATTCTACAGTCCCTGTCGACTGGGCAATATAAGGTGGGAAAATATAATTGTCAGAGGCAGAATTACAATCTGAAAATCAGGTAGAAAATCAGATTTATTTCACTCAGCTTAACTTCTAATCAATGAAACATCTGACTGTAAAAATTACTAAATAAACTACAATTCAATATTTTAAAGTTCATTTGTTGAAGTGAAAAAACAGCATAGAGCATTATAATGTTCAATTAACATTGATGTGGTTCTGTGAAGTAGTAATTAGCCACAACTGAGGGAGAGAAGATTTTGATATCGTCCCTTTAGTTTATATCTTTTAAGAAGACAATAAATAATTGTCTTCCCCTGAATAGTGGGCGTGTCTTTGGATATCACGGGTCCACGGATATGTGAGAGGACAGAGACTTTCTTCCTCCTTTTCACCCTTTTTATGTGCTGCTTATCATGGAACATTGCGTACATTTCATTTATTGTGACACGTTTTGTTGTTGGAATACTTGTAGTACTGCTCAAAAAAACATTCATCTCTGCGCACGTAGACGAACCAGATCTAAGAATACTGGCTTCCACTTCTACCATATTAAACGTGCTATCAACAAGCTCCTTCGTCAACTCTATTATTACCTATTATTACCAACACATATCACATGATGGCATCGGTGCAAAAAAGAACGCCCCAAAAGACTATCACATCGCCTTGAACCAATACGAAAAACTTCCCAGCTGAAGACGTGAAAAAAATTACGACACACGTGTGACGAGAGGATATCGACGCCATATTGTCAACTCGGTCAACCCTGAGTAAAAAAAACCCTTGTACCAACGAATTTTCTCTCACAGTATTGTTTAAAAGATATATTTTTCAATGACAATTTCCTGTCGCAAGATATGTAATATCAAAAAAAAAAAAAGAAAAAAGTTCGGAGACTATACCATCGTTTTTCTTCTCTACCAACGACACAGCCTCTCACAAATGCTATAGGACTTTACACTCCTATAAATTATTTTGGGCGGTATGCCACTTGTTCCCACAAAGATGGCGGACCCTCAATGTTCAGTCTCGGGAAACCATTGGCCAGGAGGACCACATGATATGCTTACAACTACGTCGGCGCGCGTAAATTCTAGTCCTTCGTTTTTGAGCCACCTACAAGACGGTATTTTCTATAAATACGTCGTTTTCAAGCACCCTCTTTCTCTTTGACCAATTTTCTTCGCAGCGGCAACACTCTCTTTGACCAAATTTCTTTACAGCGGTAACATATTTCCTCAAAGCGTGAATCAACAGTAGGGCAAAGCAACAACATGCATGGACCTCGCAGACATTCATATACAAGGACTATGAGACGCTTTCCCGTCTCTGAGAAACTGCCTGTTTCAAACCATAGAAAAAGGACATTTTAAATTTGCAATTCTTTTTGTAGCTTAGTTGTGTTACACACACACACACACACAAACACACACGAGCTCATACATATACACACACTATTATTTTGCTAGTAGAGTTAGTAATAATTTTATGTATTAATGTAAGTTTTGTTATAGAATATAAATTTGTTTTTGTTCGTTCGCCTTTTTTTAAATGTTCATTTTGTCCGCGCCGTTTTACAACCATTATTTGTTTCATAGCTTCACTCATTTATTTCACTGGCCTTATTCATTCATTTGTTTTATCCATGTGCTTATTCTACTTTTATTCAGACCCCAACATTAAACTTGTGGGGAATACTAAACCTTTAAACTAAACAGCAAAACAGTTGTGGAGAAATATAAATACCAAACACAGGTCCATCCTCCCACAATGCGTCATGGCTCATTATTTACCGACTATGAACTGGTAAAACCCAGACTTGAATGAAGCAATGTCGCTTTTCAAGCAAAAAAAAAATGACTTTATATATTGAGGACGAGGAAATTACGGACGAAACCAAGCAAGCAAGGAAAATTTGCCGCGTTATAAATAAATAAATAGTATAGTTTTTGCGTGTGTATATATGTAGGAGCAAATCCGTGTGGGTTAAAAAGTCATTGTATATATATATATATATATATATATATATATAAAGGATTAGTGCCCTCCTCTACACCTCGGTGTTTCAGTAATTGAAAAGAGTGCCTTGGGATAGCCCGCGACAACGACCGGCCAACTAACTTATATAATTGTAATTTTTCTGGAAAAGTATGAAATAACAACACGGGGGCTGGGCTGGGCTGGGCGTTCGATCGTCTAGTGAGGACCGCGTTGTTTTATCTTATACCCGGCCGAGTGGCCATTTCACGGATTCAAGACAACAAAAAAGAAGACGAGGTCTGTGGCATTTTTCTGGTATTCTGTGTACATGTATACGTTTGGCTATCACAAGTGCCTTGTGAAACTCCCAACAGCTACTAAAATTGCTGACTCATCTCTGGTCATCGTCTTCACCGCTGAACGTCTGGTCTGTGACTGGCCATCGTCTTCACTGACCCTGTGTTGCCTTCTGACTCCGCGAGACCCTTCTCTGCCTGCGTCTCTATCCTGACTGACTCTCTTACTGCCGGACTCCCATTCCTAACTGACCAACGTCTTTGGTCATTTTCCACCTCTACTTCCGGTCCCGGATTTCCGTGAATGTTCACTTGAGTACAGCTCTTTGCTTTATTTTGGTGCGAAGATCACCCACACAAAGAAAAATCTTCCAAGCAATCTGACGCCGTCCAAATATGCTTTTGATTCTGACGGTCATCCACAAACACTCAGAGAAACCCATACATATACATCTATATATATATATATATATATATATACATGAATGTACATTATTGTTTCACAAAAGGACAGAATCAGAGTTCTTATTATTTGAAGGTTAGCTCCTGGTTGTCTGTGTACCGTAGGGATTTAGGAATTAACAGTAAAACTCCCAACCGGATATTGACTCGTCGGCTGCCAGATACAAAATGTATAAACGCGTCGCCACGCATAAGGCTCCACGCATCCATCCGGTTAAAATCAGAAAAAAGAAAAATAATAAAATGTAAAGTAGCCAATGGGAAGCGGTCGCGCCAAAATTAGAAGGATTTTGGAGTGGCGAATTTGAAGCCGGTGAAGAGAGATAAATACTCAGGTTTTCTGTGAACCGACCTCTTTTCGGGTAGTGACGTCGAACCGACAACACCGATCTGGTGTTTTGGGCACCAAGCTGTGTCTTGGGACGTAGCGTTGGTTAGTCCATTCACCAAGTAAATAAAGGAAAGTATGGAAGAAATGTTTTCGTCTCTTATCTGTTTTTATCTTTTCCTTTTGTATATTTCTTTTGGACTTTCTTTGGGCAAGGCATTGCACCGGCCAGTCAACGTGGGGTAAAATAATATAACCAAAATATGGAGTCAGATATCTTACGGCAACACAGCCTTGCCCTTAGCCACTGACCTCCTAAAAAACCTTTAAACCCCACATTGGTGACCTCGACGCTAAAAACCTTAAACCCCACAGTACACAGCGAGTTTTTAATTACACATAAAAAGAAATCTTCGTATATTAGTGAGTTGGTGTATCAACTGCTTAAACGATGTGAACTCTGGTCAGTGAAGTGATTTACAAGACAATTTTGGTTTTGTTCATAATCTGCAGTGGCGTGGACAAAAGTAGATCCAAATCGAAGTTTTACTTGGTTAAATAATACAATCAGTTTTCCAAGCTCGATCGGAAGGGGTGCATCGAGCTTTTTGCACACAAATGAACTTTCGTCAGATGGCTTTTAGCTTCAGAAGCGTCAATTTATTTTAGACGCCCACAATGGGATTCCAGGAATTTGTTTCTTATAAAAAAAGCACAATTTGTCAAAATTCTTATAAGTCTTTTCCTTCATAATGAACTTTGAAAAGAGTTTTAAGAAAACAATATATTTTGCTTTTTTTCTGTGTATACCTTACAATAAGTCGCAGATGCGGTATGTAATATGGCAATACCATTTTATAAACGATCGTTGCGGGGTTGATAAATACGTCAATCCCACAAATAATATGATTGACTACAAACTCGACAAGGATGATAAAGACAAGAGAGTAAATTCCAAGTACCAGCTTTTATATGGTGAATCGATAATAAGGAAATGATAGTTGGTCTGCTCGTAGATCATGGTGCAGTCTGAGTTGCCGTGCGTGACTGGTCAACTTCCGAAGTAGGTGCTGTTACTTGTCTGTAGGTATCAGCGAGCTGAAATCCAGGAATTGGTTTGCCGCATGTCTGGCGAGGCAGAAGCTGACCTGCAAGTTTGATAATGCAGGAAATGGTGCTGCAGGTCTGGTCTGTTTCAAAAGAAAGTGATCTCTTGCAGAAGATACTGGTCTGCTTCAAGAAAAACTAGTATGCTGCAAGAGACTGGCGGCTGCATTGTTGTCTAGTGCAAATTCTTACTACCTTTGAGAGGGTTGGAAGTGAAATAACTAGATTTTCTGAAATAGTTCTTTAAAGAGCTGGTGATAACTTTCTTAATTTGGTTGCAATCAGAACTATTTAAGATAGCTGTGGTTGGTTGAATCCTGGCATCGGCTGTGCAAAGTCTGCTGGTGTGATTGGTTAGATTTAGCGTTGCTTGCTTGCTGAGAGGAGAGGCGCTGGTAAGGGGTGTGCTGCTACCAGTGGAAAAGAGTTCGTCTAACTCCCTCGCCTCTGGCCACAAAGTGTAACATATTGAGCTTCGACCCAGCCGTCAATCAAGAAACAGGTACATCCGGTCGAAGATATCACCTTGACTTGTCGACGGGTTGAATTCGGTGCAGATGCGACGCATACAAGAAACAGGTGTACGTCAAACAATGATATAACCCGGTGCCACAGACAGTTCGAGTGAGTTGGAGTCAGTTTGTTGAGTTCGAGGGAGTGAGAACCAGCTCCCAGCAGAGGGCTTGGGCCCTCAAGACCCCCGGTTGAGCAGCCCAGCAGAATGAGAAAAGAAGTGCTGCTATAGTCAGAGGGACTGGGGGTCAATATGTTGCAGTCTGTTCAGTCTCCAACTCACCTCTCACACACAACCCTTTCGCAACCCTTTCGAATAAAGTGTGAGAGGTATATTTTTCTAAAGAAGTGTGTTCGTTCGTCATTATTGTTGATTATGTTTCCGCATGTATATGTATAAGTATAGTTGTATCACGGCTATACAACAAAAGCCTGTCACTGACTGCGATTTATCTAATATCCCATCGTGTCTGAATATGGCATAAGACCGTTTTATGGTGGAGGCCGCACACGAATCGAGACGCATGCGTGGCAGGTGCAAAAATACTTGACCCAAGTCGTGGCCGTCGCTATTATCCAGGCCTGTGCGATGAAATGTGACGTCACGCTAGTAGAGCCATGAATCTCTCGCTTCATGACAACGTTGAATTATAATCACTAAGTCGTTTTTTAAATAAAGATTTTAAAACTTTTTAAAATGTAACAAGAAAATAAAGAGACATATTTTGATTTCTACTGGTTTTTATTAATTTTAATTAAAATTAAGAAAAACAATAATTAATAAGAAAATATAAACATAAACATCACTGACTGTCGGTCGTGTTTGTAAATAAACACGGTTTTAAAGACAAAATCTTTCGTTTATTCATCTAAAATTTAAAAACAATTTAACAAACACTGCTTAAATTTTCATATTTTTAATTTAATTATGAAAAATCACAATCACTTTTGTTTTAATTTCAAGAATTTTAAAACCAGAATCACTCATATAGCAATCAAGCAACCAACTATATTATCATTATAATTTAGGAACAAACAAGAAGCAACAATGAATAAACAAAAATTATTAATTAAAAATATTAAAAAATGCAACAAATTAAATTCAATCAAATTAATTCAAATTAAATAAGTTCAAATTACTGTTATAAAAGTCTTTTTATGTCTCAAAATTCAGTTGAATGTTTGAAGTTTTCTTTTTTTACTTAATTTCTTACAAGTAATATTATCATTTTCCTTGCTACAAAAATTATTTAGTAATGCATTAGAAGAGCTCCAGACAATCATTTTTTTCTATTTTTTCAATGCTGTGACCTTTACCACATGAGTCAACATAAAAGAAAAGTTCATCATTAGCCAAAACATCCAATGTTTTGTACATAGATAATTTTTTGGATTCATTGAATGAAGAAAAGAAGGATTATTAACAAGTTTATTAATAACAATATAATTGTATAGTACTAAATTTGCTGTTACATCATTGGGATATAACAGAGAACCTCTATTGATTCCTTGAAAATAATTGTTTATATCAGGTAGCATATCATCTCTTTCGGATACTTAACTTTTGCATTTCGTTTTTTTTTTTTTTTGTCTTTTTTTGCACTGATGAACATCATTATCAGTTACATCTATGTTAAATTTATAAACATCTAAATTTTGTTCCTCAGTCATTTCATTCCAATTCACTTCTTGTAAATTCATCAAATTAATACTTTGATTATTATTTCAATTCTTCCGTACAATATTGTGTAAGTTCTAAAATGGCATAAGTGGTATGGTGTAAAGCAGTAAAAGTTTCCTTTGTTAATTCACTACTTTTTCCAGGAATGCTATCCCAAGATTCCAACCAGTTACAAAATATTGTTAGACATGCATAATTTTCTTCATTTGATTTTAATGGATTGCAATATTTATTTTGAAGATTCTAACCTTTAACTGATGTTTTCATATTCATTATATTCCACCAAATAAAAATATGTCTATAAATTCCGCAACTTCAGCAAAATTGGGCAAACATTTTTCTTTTCCTAAAGTTCCTGAATAGTATACTCATTAAATATTTGTAACACTAATAGTATACTCATTGAATATTTGTAACACTTAATTAACATTTTGCCTTTTAAGATTACTTGGAGAAAGGGTTTTGGCAGTCATTTTGTAACAATGTTTTAGAAGTGATTGCGATTCCAGGACATGAAGTTTCTGTAAGGTACAAAATGGAGCACTTTGGACATTATCTAATTCATGATTTCCATTGAAACAAAACTTTGGAAATATCATGCATTTACTTGCATCTTTTTGCCCAAGCCAGTTGTTTCTGATACATTTTAAAATATGGACTGAGTCAAATATGAAAAAAGGACGTCTAGACTTCAGAACTGGATGTGGATATACAATTGAAAGTTTTGCTGGGGTACAAAATGAAGACATAGCTTTTTTATTGATTGCATTGTTATCCATTATTACACACAATACTTTAAAGCCTATTTCTTCCAACCCAATTAACAAACCTTTAATTATGTTGAATAAATTTTCTGCTTTAAGACATTTAGTCCGCATTATATGTATAACATCCTTATAATTTGATAACGCACTACAAAGCATGAAAGCAAATGCACTTGTTGCCACCTCATTGGTGTTATTGGCTAAGCCAACAACATTGCCACCTTTATAATCAAAATAAGGTTTTAGATGAAGTTCATCAATAAGTAAAGATACTGTGATATCTTTCTGCACAAGTAACTTGAACTTATTTTTTATATACTAGAGAAAATTTTTGGGATTCATAGATTCATAGAGGTTAATAGAGTAAGTTTTCTAATAGTTGAATAGCTTGGTAGAATTACATTTTTTGAATCTCTTAACAGTCTGTATCCAGTCGGAGAACAGTTATATATAATATATAATTTCTGTTGAATAATTGAACTTATTTAGTGTCATTAGGTTTATTTGTTCATATATAAATTCAATTGCACTGTAATATTTATATGACTCCTCTTGCAGTAATAACAAAAATGACATGATCAATTTTAATATTGAAATATCATTTTGCGGTTTGCTTTATTGTTCTTCTATGTCCATTTTTCGAAGGTTTGAGATCAAAATTTCTAAAATATTTATATCAGTTACAAAGTTAGGAATCTTATTCACCCCTATTCTGAGAATTTCCACATCATTACAGAACACAAGTGCTGCAAAATCAGAATCAATTACAATAGACAGGGTCATTTTAGAATATGAAGATTGGATGATATGGCAAATAATAAATTTATCCAGTTTCCTAATAATGGTCCAATAATTTTTGTCAATAAAATTTAATCTATCTTCGATATCATTAATGTTAAGGAACATATTTTTTTGTATACTAGGTCATCTGCAATACTTTGATCTAAAGCTCTTTTCAGATCAAAATTTTCCTTTTGAATTTTCTTTTAATTCGGTGACTTTCTAAAGGAGATCGATGAAGATAAATAGAAGGGACAGTTTGGAAGAATCCTAGGTATAGCACCATCATAAAGATATAGTCTTTCAAGTTTAACTGTAATAGTTTTACCCGTTTTTTTTTTTATCAAATGCTGACGATTTTCTTTTTATGACTTCAGGTCGAAAATGAAGTTCACATACCCCAAAAATAATTTCAAAAGAAACCACAACATAGTTTACATTTTATTAATTGTTAAATGAATGAATAAATCGCTAAGGATATATAGTAAAAAAATTGTCATCGAGGTTGATTTAGTGGAATAAAGAAATATGCCTATCAAAAACTCATGAATCTTTTTTCGTTTAGTTTTATCTTTTTTACTGCATATGATCCTTTTAAAGACATTTAATGCCGAAAACAATAAAACGTTTTTGTCAATACACAGTTTTTGAATAAGATCAGTTGTGAAAGCATCCTATAATCCATAGCTGAAGGGAATAATCATTTATACCTTTCCTAAGGATATTATCCAACTGTAAACGTAAACAAAAAGACTTTTAGCGAAAAATTTTTAGCCAGAGATTTTGTCCGAAGAAGTTAGTTTGTTAGTAGCGAGGGAGAAGTTTGTTGTTAGCAAGGATAGGTTGTAACGTATGTGTGTTTATGTTGAGTTGTTTCCTCGCTTAGTGTTGTTAGTCCCCTCGCTAGGTTGGGTGGAATAAAAGGATGATGATGAAGAAGTAAGATGGCGGTAGTCGAAAGGTATTTTTGGAATAAGGTTTTTATTCGCAGCATGGAATATTGGGTTTGCTTTTGGTGCTGCAAGACTCGTGGAGAGGTTATGCTTATTGAGACGAAATTGAGTTATGAGATGTTGAGAAGGTTGAGATGGTAGCGTGTGTCGTCAGATGTGTGAGGGATTGTGCTTTAGAGTCACCGAGTAGTTTCGTGTCTGGTATTTGGTGCGTAGAGTTTGCGATATCTCCATTAAGGTGGCCCAGAGGGGAATTGAGAGCTAGCGCGTCGAGAGCGGGATTACGCGTCAGATCGACATAGGTGACATAAAGTTGGGGTGACATAAAGTTGTGCCTGTGCGAGGCATGTTGAATCCATCTAATTTATATTCAACTGGGATTCCTTGTATGGAATCCATAAATTAAAAGGGTTCCCTCGTTTGTCCATGCTGCTGCTGCTATTCTAGAGCCACAGTGAGATGTCTGCACTGGGCGGCATTGTCCAGCTAAAAAGCATCGCTATTGAAGAACGGCCAGTGTGACATCTGCACTGGTCGGCGTCTCCAGCCAAAGAGAGTGTGTTTGGCAGCTTATAAGATTTGGTGGCCGGAAATTAAGGTCCGGGCTGAAGAGGATAAGTCATCCTGATTGGGTGAAATTAAGTGTCGAATTATATTGCGCACCAAACCAAAATACGAAATTTTTCCTTTCTCTACATACTGGAATTCGAACTTTCGTATTACTATTCCAAAGTCCGGCTATCTACTGTGTTGGTCGACTTATATACATAAGCGGCCCAATATTGGTAATGCCTTAAGGGGCCTTTTTACTGGGACACAATCAGAAAAAGATGACAGCAATAAAGCATGTGTGTTGTCACACATGAGTCATGGAGTTATTTCGACTAAACATAGTGTCAGAAGGACGAACTTGACGATAATCTGAGTGAGTACTACTTTGTTTAAAACATCAAAAGATGATGTCAATCAACCCACCCCAAAGTTTTGACTGGACAGTAAGAAATTTGCATAAAGCCTTTAACGAGTGGCTTGAAGAAGTGAATCCTTTTTCTTGAATTTCAGAAATTTGAAGAGGAGGGTAGAGATAGTGCCACTAAAGCTGCAAATGTTGAAAAGAAAAAAAGAAGTTTGTTTATTTACCTTTTAGGAAAAAAGGGTCAACAAATATACAAAACCCTAACAATTAAAAATGCAAAAGGAGAAACGATTGAAAATGATGACGAAAAAAACTTGAAATGGTTATCGAAGCATTCAAGGACTACTGCAAACCTATGAAAACATTGACTGTAGACAGAGTGGAATTCCTACGGAAAGAACAAAGTAAAGATGAAAGCTTTGAGGACTATTAGTTAAATTTAAAATCGAGTTCTAAAGATTGTAAATGGAATAACGTCACTGAGTGCGATATGATAAAATTACAAATAATAAAAGGAATACACGATAAAAAAAACGCGCGAAATTCTCCTGAGGGAACCAGATTTAACCCTGACACAGTGTATTGACCGATGCAGAGCTGCAGAACAAAGTAAAATCCAGTCGCAAAAAATTGAAAAATACGAAAAATTAAATGTCGATGACGACACATACGAGAAAGATATCAATGCGACTGGAAGAAAACAACAATATGATTGCATTTATTGTCAGAGAAGCCATGTAAAAGGAACCAGAAACTGTCTAGCTTATGGTCAGGAATGTTTTAGATGCAAAAGAAAAAAACATTTCGCCAAATCAAAAATTTGCAAATGTAACGAGAGCTAGAAAAAAGTTAACGAATGTTTTCACGTTGTAGGGGAGATAATTCATAAAGTTCATGCGAATTTAAAATTAAACGGGAAGCCCATTAAATTCATGATAGATTCTGGAGCAACTGTAAATGTAATTCCTGCAACATTCGTTAAGGACAACAACATGGAGCACTTACTAAAAAAAGGTAAGAAACTTGATATTTCAGTATACGGAGGGAAAAAGTTCAGAACTGAAGGAACAATGAGGGTAGAACTTATCAACCCTGTCAACAGAAGAAAAGTGACAGCCTCAGTCATGGTTGTGAATGAGAAGGTACAACCAATTTTAAGTTGTAGTCTTTGCCAAAAGCTAAATTTAATACGGTTCAACCTAGATCAGTTTGACTCGACAGTTTCAGTAGTCGAATGCGATGACCTCAAAGAACAAGCCCTGAAAAACATCAGAAAACTAGACATTGATGATTCCATCAAAGTGTTTCTACTAGAATTCCCAGACGTTTTTGAAGAGAAAGTTGGTGAATTTGAAGGCGAACTAACACTTCAAACAGACCCAAGCACTGTTCCTATACAACAACCCATAAGAGGTGTCCCATTTGCACTGGAAAAACAATTTAAACAAGAACTAGAAAAAATGATGAGGGACAATATAATTGAGAAACTGGAAGGACCTAGCTCATGGCTCAACAGCTATGTGATTGAAAGAAAACGCAGCGGAAAACTTCGGATATGTTTAGACCCCAAACCATTAAACAAGGCACTGATCAACAACTACCACTGCCAGGTACCAAGCTTGGAATCCATCACACACAGGTTTGCAAATAAAAACGCAATAAAATTTAGTAAATTGGACGTAAGAAGTGGATACTGGCATTGCAAGTTGAACGACAAGGCAAGAGAACTGACCGCCTTCGGAACGCCTCAGGGCAATTATCGATACAAAAGATTACCCATGGGTATCACACCAGCCAGCAAAGCATTCCAAATAAAAATGATCGAACAGTTCCAAGGGATAAACGGGGTTAGCATTATTCAAGATGACTGTCTGGTTGAAGGATTTGGAAACAACTCAGACCAAGCCATCAATAACCACAACCAGAACTTGCGGGCATATTTGCAGAGATGCAGAGAAAGAAACATAAAAATTAACCACGACAAATGCAAATTCCTCACAGAGGAAGTCACTTACATGGGTCATACACTGACGAACACAGGCTTGAAGCCTGATGAAGAAAAAATACGGGCAATCATAGAGTTCCCAGCACCTCGCGATTTGCATAATCTAAGACGCTTTATAGGAATGGTTAAATACCTCTCGAAATTTGATCACTCACTGACGACAAAATGTGAACCTCTAAACAGGCTAACGCGGAAGGACCAGATTTTCCAATGGGCGGAGGTACAACAAAGAGCATTCGAAGACATAAAGAAAGCTATAGCAAACACACCTATCTTGGCTTACTATGATTTAGAAAAGCCAATCACGATACAGACTGACATGTCTGATGTAGGTGTGGGAGCTGTCCTCCTACAGAATGGAAAACCAGTATCATACGCATCAAAGGTGTGGAACGACTTTGAAAAGAACTACACACCAATTGAAAAAGAGATGAGAGCCGTTGTGTTTGGACTACACAAGTTTAGTGACTATTGTTACGGAAGACATGTAACAATAGAGTCGGACCACAAACCATTAGAAGCAATCAGCAACAAGCCTCTAAGCGAAGTACCAAAAAGACTGTTAAGAATGGTGCTTTCAATACAAAAGTTTGACTACAAAATGACATACAAAAAGGGCAGTGACATAATCATTGCTGATGCTCTTTCGCGAGCCCCAGTAGAGGATGACAATTTCCAGTTTAATTTCAGTGAAGAGAATCTATTAGAATTTCTTGCTGTAAGTGAACAGACCAGAGTCAGGCTAGTCAGTGCCACCAAAGAAGATAAGGATCTACAGAAGCTCATAAAACTAATTAAACAAGGCTTCCCAATGCAATATAAAGTCTTTGAACCTCAGTTGAAGCACCTGTATAAATTCAGAGACTACCTGTCAACAAAGGATAATCTAATATTTTACAAAGACAGAGTCTTTGTACCTGCCTCAATGAGAAACGACATGAAGAAGAAGGCACACACAAGCCATTTAGCAGTTGAAAGTAACATGAGACGCGCCCTAGACACAATCTTCTGGCCCGGAATGAGGCACGAACTACAGGAATATTATATCAACTGTAAACAGTGTAGCAAATATTCTGCCAGAAATAGCAAAGAGACACTAATCACAAGACCAGTGTCGGAATACCCATTCCAACGTATTGGCCTCGATACCATGACACTGGATGGAAGGAAATACCTAGTGTATGTGGATTATTTCTCCAATTACACCTTGGTTGATCGACTTCACGGGACATCATCATGGTGCACAATCAAGCTGATAAGGAAACACTTCATGAGATAAGGCATCCCAGAAGAAGTTGTAAGTGATTGGGGCCCTGAATTTGATAACAAAATAATGAGAGAATTGGCCCATAAATACGAATTTAGATGGAATCCCTGCTCACCAGAGATGCCAAACTTCAATGGAATGGCAGAATCAGCTGTAAAACAAATAAAAGGCATCATAAAAAAATGTAATAATGAAAACAGTGATCCTTGTCTGGCCATACTAGAATTCACCAACACACCATCAAAATCCATAGGAATGTCCCCAGCACAGAGATTCTTTGGAAGACAATTGAGAAGTGTACTGCCTACGATGAAGAAATTTCTATCCCCATTTAATGTGGAAGAAACAAAAACTAAAATACAAAAGGCAAAACAACATCAAAAGAAATACTATGACAAAAATGCCCATGACCTGATAGAATTAAGAGAAGGTGACCAGGTGACTGTGCAGCCATATGGCAAGAGCCAATATTGGAAAAGGGCAGTTGTCATAGAAAAGTTTGAATACCGACGATACATGATCGAACTGGAAAATGGGAAAAGACTAGTGAGAAATAGGAGACACCTAAGACTCACAACTAAACCAAAACAGCAACATGACGAAAACAAACCACAAACAAAATATCACCAGCAATGACAGTGAACAAAACATCAAACAGCAACAACCAGACATGGCTGAAAGACAACCACGTCTGAAGAGAGTCACCGCAGGCAAGACACCCAACCGATATGGTGAATGGCAACTCACATAAAATGAACACTTCAGACTTTTGTATGTATGGGGGATGTTAGTCGACTTATATACATAAGCAGCCCAATATTGGTAATGCCTTAAGGGGCCTTTTTACTGGGACACAATCAGAAAAAGATGGCAGCAATAAAGCACGTGTTGTCACATGGAGTTATTTCGACTAAACACACTGAATCAAGTGAATTTCCCTATTTTAATTTAAAGTTAAACTATATCTTCATTTATTAGAAAAACAATATCTTTAGGGAAATTCTGCTCGAAAAACAACGGAGTTCGAATTTTAAAATAATATTTTGAAATATTTTGAATCCATTGTAAAAATACCTTTTTATTTCATCCTGGAGGATGAAATAAAAAGATATTTTTACCTTTCAAAAAAGAGACACTTAAAAATTCTAGGATATTTGGTCATTCAATTGCATTTAAAAACATTTTAATAATAAAAAATGAAAAAAGAAATGTAAAAATTAACGTTTTTATTTCATTTATGATGTTAAGCTGTTTATAAAAAATCATTTTTTGCAAAACTCTTTTTGGTTAAATGTTTACTTACTAATTAATTTTTTAAGGATTAAAAACCCTAAACCAACCATAAAAAATTATTCGTAAGTTAAAAATCTAATCTTTTATTTCCAATATTTTCTACATATTAATATCGGAGATAAACTTTCAAATTATCCAAAAAGGAAAAAATGTTTTGAAAATATTTTTGAGTGTGTTAGCGTGTTCATTTTGTGCTAAATATTTTCTAAAAATTAAATATTTTTAAAATTATGTTTTAAAATTCAAGTGTGGCGGTGTGATTTAGGCCTTTATGTTTCAAATAAATTCAAAACTTATTCAGAAATAATAGGTTTAAACAAAGTTTAAGTCATCATTTTCAAATTTAAATTTTCGGCAATAGTGACTTGACTTTTGGTACAAATAATTTTACAGAGTTTTCAAATAAAAAGACCCCTTAAAAATAAAACAAATTCTTTTAAAATTGACTAAAAAATAAATTTTGTAGTTTTTAGTCATTCAAGAATGGAAAAAATTTAATGCAGGAATATTTTTTCATGTTTAAAAATGATTCATAAAGTTTCAAGTATAGAAAAGTTAAAAGTTTTTACGATCGTTTTCGAAGAATTTCTTTAAATATTTCATTGAAAAGAAAACACTATTTTCTTAAATAATATATCAATAAAAAAAATAATTCAAATATTTTTAGAAAATATAATGTTTAATAAGTTTTTTCGGCTTCAGTTTAAAATTTAAAACTGCTTTCTTTCTTGTGCTACGGCAAAACTAATTTTTTAACAAATTTTGATTTTAGCACCTGTTGAAATGAATGGTGATTAAAATTCTAACTACTCACTTTGCTAAATGGACTTGGGGTAAAATTCTCCCTTTTAATGGCATGTTTCCATTTATCAAATAAATGTTTACTTTTTGGAAACGGAAACAATGAACTTTCGGACTATTTCTATAATTCCCTTTGCACTTTGGTACGACACAAAGGGAAGGCAAGTTTGGTTCTGAAACTGAGTCAACGCTGAAAGACGCCGTGTAGTAAATAAAACAGAACTCTACTAGTGTGACGTCAGCAAGTCAACTTTTATCATATGACAGGCCTTGGTAATATATATCGCGGAGGCCACGCCCAAGTCAAGTAGTAAACGTAGGCAAATACCTGGTGAAAGGTTTCCCTGAATCCAAGATGTCATAGTTCGCAAACAACCACCCGATACGGATGCCAGGCGGCGGCCCAAAAGGACATGAGGCTGACTGAAGTTTTGTGGTCAGTGACAGTCTTTATATAGAAGGGTAAAGCAGCGTATCGGATAGTCTACCACGTGTGCGAGTGTCAAAACAGGAAGTCTGTCGTTAAATAATGAAATATCTCATTATACTGACTAGAGGGGCTTACAAATGCAAACTTTTTTTTCTGCAATTTGAGGCTATTTATCTTGAGAATACCAACGAAAGGGTGACGTTATTGTTGATACCCGGGTTCGTCGCTTTCCGTAGTGGTCTGTTCGCTAATGTCATAGATAACTATGTTGTTTTTTTTTTACCAGGATTTTAGATTTGAGTATCCGCGGGTCTACGATACAAAATAACAGAAAAAGAAACTGAGAGAAAAAATTAAGAGAAAAATAGGTAAGGAAGATGTAAGGGAGAAAAAAAGAATTTCTACCAGCCTCTTATGTACTATATGGACACCAACTCAGATGAAGATGCTGATGAGAATGAGCATTCACATTGGATAACTGCTATGTTAACAATAAAGAAAAGCAAGAACACTAACTGCATGGTGTTGTTGTAAAAGGAAAAAAATTGTCCTCCAGATTGAAACTGGAGCAACGGTCAACATACTACTTGAAAAACATGCAAAGCATATTAAATCATTCCAGTGTGTCCTGACAATGTGAAACAAGTCCTTTGTGAACCCACTGAGAATATGTTGGAGGATAATCAAGAACCCAAATAACAACCAAAAATACTCAGTTGAATTCTTGATTTTCAAGGATGAAGACAAATTTCAACCCCTGTTAGGTCTCCGAACACGTGAATCGAAGGGGCCTTGTATAAAAAGACAAGAATTTTCACCACACCGCTGCTGTAACCGTGGAACAGGAATTGAAGGATGTGTTTGATGATAAACTTAAAAAATTACCTGGAGTGAAGTCATTGTGATGGCAAATTTCAATCAAGCCATAGCTGAAAGCAGAACTGAAGAGGCTAACTAAAATGAATCTGTGGAGAAGCCAACACCAACGGTTAGTTAACTAGTCATCACTGATAAAAAAAATGATTCACTGAGATTCTGTTGGGACACTCTCTTCCGTGAACACTACACCCTGCCTATTCAAGAAAATGTTCTACAGGACATAAAGGACAACAGAATAATCAGGATGTTGACATGTAAAACTTGATGCATACAGTGACCTACTCGATTTCCAGACGATTTCGATGGTTGAGACTACCATTTCGCTTGAACTCTGCTTCTAAAATCTTTCAGAAAAGAATGCTAGAACAATTTTGAGACAGAGATGGAACAGTCATCATCGTGAATGACCAGGTGGTATTTGGTCGAACTTCGGAAGAACATGACAAACTAGTACGGCGCTATCTGAAAGGTACTTTACAGCTGGGGTCAAGTTCAACACTTAAAAATTGGGGATGGATTTGCACGCCATCACATTCATAAGACCCAAAGTAAGTGCATGTCTACCCTGGAAGATGTGGGAAACTTGCGCAGATTCTTGGGCATATTCAACTATGTGGCAAAGTCCATTCCCAACTCGACCTTCATCATCAAGTTCCGTCGGGACCTCACAAAAAGGATATCACATGGATATAATCCGAATCACAACAAGCGGTATTGAACTCAGAAATACTTAATTACTAGTGTGCTAGTCTTACATATTACAATCCACGGGAAGAACTGATTCTGAAAAATGATGCATACGAATCTGGCCTTGAAGCTGCCCTGATCCAATTGGTGAGACCTGTGGCATATGCAAGTCGTTCATTGTCAGAAACTGAACGATGATACAAATAGAAAAAATGGTTGTTCGCAATAGCCTAGAGAAGTTTCATCGCTACATGGTAGACATGTGAAGTTTCTGACAAATCGTAAATTGCTAAAGTCAAAAGCACAATAAACGACTATAAAACCTCCTGATGCGAGCACGGCAAAAAAATTTCTCGCTGCAGTTTAAACCAGGGGAAACGATTCCATTAGCGGATCACTTATCTTTGCGCAAACAAGTGGACCAGCAAATGAAGAGCTGTTGGTGGTAGAAAAAATAAACTTGACGCTGCATCCAATGCAAAATCATAGGCACAGATCTGCTGTAATACTGTAATACTCACGATACTGAAGTCATAGCAAGGGAGTGACCTAATGATAGAAAGTTATTGCTAGACTCCCTGAAATATTTCTACAGGGATGAACTAAGAGTCCAGGATTGACTGATATTGCGAGGATTGTTATATCCATTTCAATGCGACCTTAAATGAAGCTGGCCATCTCGGCATAAACACCTGGCTTTCATGAGCCAGGTATGTCAACAGAGATTTCACAATACTTGGAAAACCAATGCCACCTGCGCAATCTATGCAGATTAAAAGCCAGATTGTGACATCAGTACCAAAAAGATCAAGGCAACAAATTGATCTCTTATGGGGTAGAAAGGAGTGTCTACTCACAGTGGATATGTACAGCAATTTCTTTGAAATTGACAGGCCTAACATACCAACGTTAGAATTAGGGTTGAGTACCTGAAGACTCAATTTGTACACTATGGTATTCCAGACAGACTCGCATCTGATAAACGACCGGAGTTTTTGTCGCATGCATTCAGGAATTGTGAAAAAGTGGCTATTCAAACATGCTACAAGCTTGCAGGGAAACTGACAGGCCAATGGTGCTGCCGAGATTAAAAAAAAAATGTCAAGCGTCTCAGGCGAAAGTGCATAGGCTCTGGAAAAGGCCTATTTCTAGGGCTGCTGAAACTCCAAAATGTACCAATCCAGCACAGAAATTTTTGGGCTGGTGAACAAAGTTGACAGTTCCAGTCACAGAAATAAAACTTACACCCAACTACCCAGACTCTACTGAAAATGCATGGAGGAAGCAAGAGAGGAAGCTGAAGTAACATGACACAGGCAGTGAATTGAGAAATCTCAACATAAGCAACACTGTCCGTATCCAGCCATCCAAACTTCATGTTCCAGAGTGAGAAGAAGTTGTAGTCACTGAGTAACTGACTGGTCAATCCTATTAGATAGCGCCTGAGAACGGACAAAGATACTGATGCAGCAGACAGCTCCTGTGTCCAACTACCAAATCCATGCAATCAATCTCAGAACAGCGACCGCCTGTATCGGTAGTAGTGCATGAGCATGTGTACAAAAACTCTACACTACTGGAAAATAAAAACAACAATGAAATTGAAACAGCACTCGAAGAAGGCCAGCAAACTAGCAACAAAATCCCGCAAACACGTTCTGAGCGCATCATACACAAGTCAGCCCAATACTGAAGTGAATAAAAAAACATTTCCCCGCCCACATGCTCTGATAATCTCCCCCTACTGTAAAGTCTTTATATCTGAGGTAATAGATACTTGCTAGGTATGGACTATTACCAATATGAATCGATAGGATGGATGGTGATTAAAGACAGAGGGAGAACGAACATCTGCTGCTATGCCTGGTACATTCCTTTATTGACTAAATCCCCCGGATGTGGTAGGGGCCGTAACCCCTGTGGCATCAGAGGTTATTTCCCTTTTGTTAGTTAGGATATTACAATGCTCTCTTTTTTTTTTTTTTTTTTAAATAATGATAACAACAATGACAGTGGTGGTAATAATTATCTGGTGACATTTGCAGTGGCTCTCTTGTCGGTTTATGGGTACTGATCTGACAGGTGTGGCAGTTCTTGATGTTTTCTTCCACTAGAGGCTGCATGTTTTTGAACCAGACCTTTTCTCGGAGGAAAGCCATGGTTTTCACAATGCCTTGGTGTCCAGCATGTGCTATTTTGACAGCTCTGTTTTGTAGTGCTTCAGGCAGTACTATTCGGTGCCCTTTGAGGATGATGCTATCTATGTGTGCAAGTGATAGTTCGGCACGATTGGCGTGCAGAGTGTGGAATGTTGCTTTGTTTATGCCATCCTCGACACCATGCCATTTGTTGGTAAGGATGGCTTGGATTACGGTGGTGAGTGTCTTGTCTTTTTCCGTTTCCGTTGCAACTTCATCAATTGTCATTGCTTTGGGGGTTGAGGTTGAGAGGATGTAGTTTATATATTCCTCTGCTATTTTTTGTTCTCTGTCGCTTGGTGGTAGGTACGTTGGATGGCGGCTGAGATAGTCATCTGGGTTGTCATGGCCTGGTCTGTATATGACGGTCATGTCGTATGGTTGCGTTCTCAAAACCCAGCGTTCAATGCGTGCTGATAGTTGGGAGCGGGTGTTGTTAAAAATGGATGTTAGGGGTTTGTGGTCTGTAAAGACAGTGAATGGAGCTCCAAAGATATATATGTGAAAGTGTTCACACGCCCATGTGATGGCGAGTGCTTCACGTTCTGTTTGGGAGTATCTCTGTTCAACTGCAGATAGAGCACGACTTGCAAATTGTACTATCCGTCCATTTTGTGACAGCACAGCAGAAATGCCTACCGGACTGGCATCCGTATGTATTTCAGTGTGTTTGTTCGGGTCAAAGTAGGCAAGTGAGCATGCTCTGCTCAGTGCCTCCTTAATGTTTTTTAGGCATTCAGTGTGGCGTTCAGTCCAGGACCACTGTGTGTTTTTTTTGTTAGTTGACGTAGTTCATGGGTGAGGGTTGCATAGTTTGGAATGAATTCTGCCCCACAGAAGTTAGTCATCCCCAACAAGCTTCTGACTTCTGATGCGTTTTTAGGGTCGGGTAATCTAAGGATTGTTTTTATTTTGAGGTCGCTTGGGCTGATGCCTTCATTACCGAAGGTGTGTCCAAGGAATTCCACTGACCTCTTGTTGTACTCACATTTGCTGCTATTTAGGGTGAGTCCTTTTTCGCGAAGTCGTCTGAATATCGCGTGCAGGTTTTGGTCGTGGTCTTGCTGGTCTGATCCGAGGCAAAGGATGTCGTCACTGATGTTGATGGCTCGCTTGATCCCTGTAAGTGCTTGACTAATTTCTTCCTGGAATATCTCACTTGCGGAGTTGACACCAAAAAAGAGTCTTTTATATCTGTACAGGCCCAGGTGTGTTGCAAAGGTGGTTATATATCGGGGTTCTTCAGCTCGTTCCAATTGGTTGTAGCCTTGGTTAAGATCCAATTTGCTGAAAATATTAGCTCCTGATAGAATAGTTTTCAGTTCATTGAGTGTGGGGGTTGGGTGTCGTTTCCTTTTGATAGCTTTGTTTGCCGCCCTCACGTCGATGCAAATCCTGATTTTATTTTGACCCTTTTTGGGTACTACAACAATAGGAGATACCCATGGGGTTGGTCCGTCTGCCTTTTCAATCACTCCTAGTTTCTCATCTTTGGCTATTAACTCTTCTATATCCTTCCTTACGTGAAAAGGGACCCTGCGGTATCTCTGAGCGATGGGTGGTATGTTTTCATCTATGTGTAGGTGAACTTTTTTTTCTTTGAGTTTACCCAGACCATTGAATAGGTCTGCGTAGTCCTCTAGAAGTTTAAGAGTGGGGGGTGGGGTCTGTGCATCAGAGTTACTGATGTGGTTGATTGAATGAGTGTTTGCTGACAGCAGTTTGAGCCTTTTACATGTTTCCCAGCCAATAATGGGTTTTTCTGGGTCCTTTATAACATGTATGTCCGCTTGGCAGGAGATGCCTCTAAACTTTAGAAGTGTGCTGAATTGACCTAGGAGTGGGGTGGCTTCCTTGACACCGAATCCAGATATTACGGTTTTTGTGGGTCGGAGGAGGGGCGTTGGTCTTAGGGATTTGTAATCTGCCTCAGACAAAATGTTTATGGTGGCGCCAGAGTCAGCTAACACATTGAACATTTGATGGCCATCACCAAAAGATAAGTCAAAGTAAGGAAGGTTTTTCACTTTACCTGTATGGAATACATATTCCGTGTCACTGCCGCTGTTTGAGTCTCGTTGATGGTCCTCAATGTAGTTTACCGGTCGTTGACTGGTTTGAGCTTGTGGGCGTGGGGGGCGGTTTGTTCTTCGCCGTCTGTCCTCGTCATTTAGTTTTCTGAAACAGACAGAGGCGAAGTGTCCCCATCTCCGGCAATAGGTTCTGGAATGCAGGGCAGGATGTCGGTCCCCGTTCATGTGGGTATTTCCCATTGCAATTTCTGCACCGGATTTGCTGGGGGCGTTTGCGTGGCCATTGTTGTTCATGCGTGACTCTGTTGGCTACTGCATTAGTGGATGCGGTAGGTTTTGGAGTAGAGTTGGCGTCTTCTAAGCGCAGCTGTTCCATTTGTTTGGATAAGGTTTCTGTCATTTTGGCATAGTTTATTAGATCGCCTAGGAGCATGTTTGGGTTCATCAGTCCCTTTTGGCGAACTTTTTCTGATTAACAGCCCGTTATTAGCTGGGACTTTATTTCTGCATTTCTGTCTGTGAAACGGCACATAGCTGCTGCCTCTTTTAATTCCCGATGAAAGTCCTCTATGTTCGGGGTGTTTTTTTTTTTTCAGAATATAAATCTGTTATACTCAGTGTTGTTTTCTGGGTTGAAGTGGTTTTGCACAGCCAGGACGAGCTTATCGAAGTGTGTTTCGTTTTTTTTTCTGGTGTGGTTTGTTCAGACGGTAGTTCGTCAATAATATCATTTACTTCTCCGCCAACAAAAGTTAAAAGCATAGCTTTCTTTCGTTTATCGTCTTCTATGTTGTATGCAGTGAAGTAATTTCTCAGTCTGTTGACATATTTTGTCCATTTTGCGGCTTTGTTTTTCGTTTCGTGGTTAAATTCTGGGTAATGTGGTAAAGCGGCCATGTAAGTTTTTTTTTTCGGCACGTGAGCAGGTTTGTTCTTTTCTTTTTTTTGTTGTTGTTGTTATTGGTGAGTAAACGACTCTTTCTTCGTCGCCAATGTAAAGTCTTTATATCTGAGGTAATAGATACTTGCTAGGTATGGACTATTACCAATATGAATCGATAGGATGGATGGTGATTAAAGACAGAGGGAGAACGAACATCTGCTGCTATGCCTGGTACATTCCTTTATTGACTAAATCCCCCGGATGTGGTAGGGGCCGTAACCCCTGTGGCATCAGAGGTTATTTCCCTTTTGTTAGTTAGGATATTACACCTACATATATATAACATTATATAATCTCGCTGTAAATGAAGATATTATTTTCTTCCTTCAAAAAAGTGAGAGAGAAAATATAAATAAAATAAATCTCACTCCTAAGGTGGGGGGAGATATTACGTACATGAGCAACTCGACTTGCGTCCCTTATTGTGTCTCCAACTACATAGCTCTCCTATTATTAGAAGTTGCAGTTCCTATACGAATGATCTAGCAATAAACATCTTATACACAGCTTCGTTGTTGTACTAACGGTACACTTAACGCAACAGAAGAGGTGTACATATGCCATCACCTTCATAGTGACTGATAGTTGTAAATGTATTTCAAACAATGCCAACAGTATATTGTCATTTCTTCATTAGGAGGTGTTGGCAAATCAGGACGTCTGTTTGGCCAAATAAAATTTCATTTTTAATTGAGTAAAGAAGTGGGGGAAAAGAAATGTTCATGCTTATATTGATTGCAAAATAATTCTGCTTCAAGCTAGATAAGTACTCCACGGGCTGCATGCTCCCCCGCCCGGACTGCTTGCGCCTTGTAGGTTGCGCGTTTAAGTTTTTTGGTCTACTTGGTTACTTATATTTCTATGTAAAATCAAATGTTCAGCATCGAGAGACCAGACAAATTTATATTTGCCCGCTTCACAAAGCCATATGATATGATTGGTTTTAAACACTTCAATATTTCCTTCTGGTGTTCTTTACTTTTGTTCATTGGCGCCATTTTTATATTGTTTACTCATTTTTGCCGAAATATATGTTTAAAAGAAAAATATTTACTCACTTGTAGCAAGTATTTATTATATCACAATTACACTAACTCGCACTTAAAACATATCAAAGGAAAATATCTATTACATAAGAAAAATTTATAGAATAATATCATTCATATATACCAAGCTATCAATTCCGGTAAGTTTATAAGTTTAAATTTCGTTCTGTGTCCAGTAGGTGTGTTAAGCAGAGGCGGCTACAAGCATGAAATACAACCTGCCGCTAAGCTTAAGTCTCAGCGAGCACATGTACTACCTACTAGAAGCTGAGAGAAAAAGGTCCGTCCTGAGGAAGTGATGAATGCTTACTGTAAAGAATTTCTCATTGGCGTCAGGAAGCTCCCTTTTCAGGTATGCGCTGATTTCGCTTCAAGTCAGAGGCCTTCCGGGAAACTGCTACTTTTTAAATTTATTGGCCTAAGAGTAAACTTCTTTTTCCCTCCACTCAACAAGTGTGACTACAATTTATAACTGCTGTTCCTACAATAGCGTCAAAGCAGCAACAAGCGAAACGGACATTCAAAACTATAGAGGACTGCTGACTGGGTAACGACAGTTAATTAGATAACCATATTATCACGCCAGAAGGAAACTGAATAAAAACTATAAAAGACTGCTGATTGGATAACGACAGCCAATCAGACAGCCGTAATGTGGCGCCGGAAAGGAAATGGATGACCCATCGCCGGAACCAACATTAGGATGTCAGTTGAGACCAACATATCGAACAGCTTGGATATAACTGATATGCTATGCAAGACAAACTTGTCGGAAGGAAATTCAGACCAGCACAAAATGCGTTACGAATGATATCTCCATTATTCCTTCTGCGCTAAATACCGTGTCAGCTCAACCCCGGAGCTGAATAAGAAACGCCCAGCTGTGTGAAAGTGTCAGAAGCATCGCTACACGACTGAACGAAGATGTCACGGTGGAAAAGAACGAAAGAAACGGAAGAAACAAAAGAAAAGTAAAAGAAGTTAAATAAATTGACCATACAATTCTAGACCGAATTATGCAAAAGTTGAAAAGATAGAAGTGTCAATCAAAATAAGTTGTCAACCCCAACCCCCAATTCTATTTTGCATTCACCCACATATTAAAAAAAAGTGTAGCAGCCACAGATCTATTTCCTTTCGCGAATCAATGCCCCTGCTAAGAGAGTTGGTCACTCACAGACCAATCAACTGGCAGAGCGCATTAACTCCTTTCTTTCATGAACTATTTTTCTAGTCCCTTTTGGTAGAACGGATAAGGTCAGAGAGCCATGAACCAGCAGCAGAAACATATCTCTCTCACATGACTGCCACTGATTCCACTTGGAACCCTTCGCCCACTGCTACTTGCTTCGCACACGCTTCCTACAAACCAAGGACCAACATACTGACCAGCGACACCAAAGGGATACTTTCGCACCCTCACTCCTTTACGCCCACTAAGATAATAAACCTTTCTTTGTTGTGTTCTTAAAAAAAGTTTCGTTATTCATTTGTATTGCCTAATAATATATAGTGTTGGAGAAATTAACCATTTCCCGAAACATTAAAAAAGTATTACCAGCACACATCCTTACCAACATAAATAGGTATGCCCCAAACTGTTTATGACTATACTTGTTTATTTCATAATCTGTAAATTATACGGTTATTCAGTTTGTTCTCTCGGTCCCTGTTTCCCACAGTCACCCTTCCTTTTCTTGTTGATTAAACCTTGTTAAACCAACACTCAACTTGCCTTCTTCGCAAATCCCAGGAGTAGAACTTCTACACCATCCTTCCTGAGAGACATTATTTTTTTTATTTTATTCTTACAATGTCACATCTCGACGGAGGCACAGAGTCCAAGGACAAAAACCCTGATCGGCTTCCCAGTCGTGGTTCATGACAATATCTAAAATGTAAAAGATCTGTGTGTGAGAGTGTAGCTATGTAGTGTAAAAAAAATATATATATACGTTAACATATATAAGGCTGCAGCTGAAATTTTAAACAAGCGGAGAGATTTGTAATAGCAGCAATAACAGATCTACGTAAGCAATAAAAAAGTTGATGGTTAATGATTCTAATTGGCCAAAAATTGTATTTTTAGCAATCTAGGAGGGAAAAGATTTCTTAAATTATTTTGGGTTTTGATCCTTCAAATTTTTCTCAGCAAGTCAATTATTCTCGTCTACAAGTCTCAAATGAATTTTAAAACAAGCCCGTACTAAAGAAATATTATGGAAATTTGTGCTGCAAAATGGTTAAGCTGAAAATAAGAAAGTTAGTATCGGGAAAAACATGAACACTTAGGAATTTTAATGTACTATATTACTGTTGCAAACAATTTTTCTGTTAACAGCTATATAATATTATACAAAATAAACATATAATAGTTCACTTAATTGAAGTCCTTGTGTCGTATATACCAAAGTTTAACGTACTTCAAATAGATCTAGTCAGTGCTCGTAACTGAGCTTGGATGTAGAAAGAGAGTTAGATATCGGGCGCTAACGTCTTAGAAGCCAGCGATTGATTATTTTTAAAAGATGTACCGACCAATTTTATGTGTCATACATGTCCTTTACAGAGTGGGGTCGACCACGGGAAACAACCCACTTACCTTAGTTAAATTTTTTTATATTCTCCCAATGAGAGAAAAAACATGCAATGATGAAATTATTGTATGTTATCATCTTAAAAGGAATTGTATCCTTTTTTGATTTTGATTATTGTATATTTTTAAAGAAACATTTACGGGCAAACTACCCTCATGTTTCTGGCATTATTCTGGCCATTCTATTACTTTAGTTATATATTTCTACGCTGATTAGTCATAAAATGCAAAAATTACAGCTTCGCGAGCCTATTTTTCGCACAAAAATTAATGCTTTTTTGTATGGAAATCAGTTGATTCTGCTTCCGATGTTGAGGCTTCAGTCTTGGAGCTTTGGGGAACGTGGAGAATCCCTTCTTTACCATTACCCAGTTCCACTCTGACCTAGAGTGGTAGAGCCTGTTAGGGTCACATCTGAGGGTTAAATAGAACTGTTTACCTATTTAACTGTGTGCAAACAAATGACTGATGTTAAATAGAATTGTTTATGTTAAATAGCAATACTTAGCACCATTTAACTGTGTGCAAACAATTTATTAATATTGAATAAATCAATATTAAATAGGATTATTAGTGTTGAGTCCCCCGACGAGTGTACTAAATCATCAGATGATGAGGCTCTAGTCCGGGAGTTTTGGGAATGTGAAGTACCCCTACATTGAAATTACTCCTATGTCCACTCTATCCACAGTGATAGTACCTGTTAGAGTCACATCTATGGGTCAAATAGAACTGTTTACACATTTAACTGTGTGCAAACAAATGACTGATGTTAAATTGCATTGCTAGTGTTGCATAGAAATATTTGAAACCATTTAACTGTGTACAAATAAAACTATTGATGTTAGAGGGCAATACTTGAATGCATTTAAGTGTGTACAAACAAATGATTAATACTAAGTAGAAATATTCTTGTTAGATAGGAATACTTGAACCCGTTTACCTGTATGCAAAAACTGAATCATTGGTATTACATAGCTATACTTGGAACGATTTGACTATGTGCAAATAAATGAAAAGTGTTGAATAGAATTATTTGTGTTAAATAACAATACTTGAAACGACATCGCAATGTGCAAACAAATGATTGATATTAGATAGAATTATTAATGTCAAATAGCAGTACTTGAAACTGTTTAACTGCGCGCAAACAAATTAACCCTAACATTTGAAAAAAGATTACCTACAAATTATTCACTTACAAATCATACGAATAACATTTTAACTGTGTGCAAATCGATGCTAAGTTAAATTGCTTGAAACCATCTAACAGTGTGCAAATGATTTATATTAAATAGAATTATCAGTATTGGATTGGAATACTTGAAATTATTTAACAGTGTACAAAACAATGAGCTCTGGCTCGTTTAAAAACTGTGTTTACAAATCATATATATTTGATATATATGTACAAACAAGATTTGCTATTAAATAACCTACAGAAGTTGATATGCCATAAAACCTAACCAACCAACCTATATTAATGCATCCATTTATTCATTAATGTACATGTTCACTTTGTTGTAACCTGCTGAAAATTCTTTTAATAATCCTACCAAAAGTATCCATCTCGACAGCCATCGCTTATATGGCAAAGACGAGTCGAAATCGCAACCGGCTTCACACATCTTCGAAGAAGAGAAAAAAATAATGAGTCATAAAAATATTTTCAGAAACTATTATGTGATTTTTAACAAAGTCAAATTTTGGGTGGATTCGAGCCAATTTGACCGTTTATACTGTCAAATTGGCTCGAATCGACCCAGAATTAGACTAAGGAGGCCTGATTTGACCAGTAGGGAGAAGGAAATGGATCCTGACTGCATCTACTCCAAAGACATGCCAAACGATCAGAAACTAGTCGCAGCCTTCAAAGAGATATGAAATGATGATTAAGCTGCAGCAGCGACCTCAAAAATATACCAAACGATCACAAAGAAGAAGCAATAACAACCTCAACGAAGATGCAACCACAACAATATTATGCTATGATAATAAAACTATGATATGCAATAACAACCAACAACGCTATGCAATAACTTTTAACTACTATATACGATGACAGCTAACAACAATCTCTGAATATCAACCGAGAATATAATCCCAATTTCATAGAATCTCAAATACGTCTCATCCCCATTGTTGTGTTACTTCTCACTCTTTTACGGTTAGCGTGATGACATTCGTTTAAGTCTTATCGTCCGGTCGTCGGAACTACACAACAACTTGTTTTAATGTTTGTAACCCCAACCCCTGGCAGCTGGCTACTTGTTCCATATGTAAATCTAACTACGTCACCAAGTGTGGTAACTTCGCGATACAAGGATCGGTAGAAGATAAAAAATATCATTTATTTGACTGACAGTCGCGATTTAACATAAATACACGGCCAATACATTGTCCTCGTTATTTTCCACCATGGGCTTGATCAACTCAGCAGCAAATATCAAGTAACTTAAACTAAGGTTTATAAACTGTGATAAGCAAGTTGCTTCACAGGATATTTTCATTTATATCAGATACAAAACTGCAAATCAAATGTTACATAATAGTTTGGTGAAATCTATTCATGACAGGTTGTGTAGCATTCAAATTAAGTTATAACCGTTAGAACGGCTGGAAAAATACCATTAAAATGTGACTTGGTTTGAGGGATGTTCAGTGAACCAAGAGTCAGTTTGAATCCACGTAGATAATTGGTTAGGATGTTACGTAATCAGACGACACAGGGAAAATAGTTGAAAAGATAATCAATTATCTGAGACGAGTCAAACTGATAAGATCTAATTTTCAATCTTGTGGTCTGATGGTCTTTACCTAATCCAGATTACATAAAGAAACCTGTGCGTGACATAGCGTTCTATACTACAAGCCAACTCATGGCACAACTGAGAACCAGAACTGGAGGCCTATTGAAAAATGTATGATTTTCAGAAATTTTAGAAGAAAATTAAGTCAACCACTTTTGAAAATACTTAGAATAACATTTTGATTCACATCTGAGGATAATAGGATGTGTTGAAAGTTAAATAAATGAAAATATGTATTTTTGCTATGGACACAGATAATTATTAAACAACACAAAGGGGTAATTATGATTTCTGGTTTAAAAGATATAACACCCATAATATCGAATCAAAAATATTTCTATTATTTACAGGTGTCACTGAACCCTTTATTCAATCTATAGCGTTTTGAAGGCAACGCAAATGAATTACGAAACTTTGCTTTAACAACACTCACACAACAGCGAAAGTTCTTTATTTGCAGCTTTGAATATTTGGTTTGTTCTTGGTGCTGCAAGACTCGTGGTGTTTAGGCTTGTTGGATGTTTGAGACGAAATGGCTTAGCGAGGTGTTGAGATGTCAGCGTGTCGTTGGACGTGTGAGGGAAGTATTCAAGGTCACCGTGTAGTTTTGTGTGTCGAGAGCGGAGTGGCGCTCGGATCGACATAGTAAATTTTTGGAATGACAAGAAGTGGCGCCTGTGGAAGGCATGCTGAATGTTTCTAATTTATGTTCCACTGGGATTCCCCGTAAAGAATCCATAAATTAGATGGTTCCCTCGTTGAGTGTCCATGTTGCTGCTGCTAGTGATAAAGCCACAGTGAGATGTCCACACTGGGTGGCTTGTTTAGCTAAAAAGCATCGCTAAGCAGGGACGACTAGAGGCACGTCTGTTCTGGTCGCCGCCTCAAGCTGAAGAGAGTGTGTTTGGCCGCTCACCCGTTTTGCTAGCCGGAAACAAAGGTCCGGGCTGAATAGGATATGTCATCCTGATTGGGTGAAATTCAGTGTTGAATTAAATTGCGCGCCAAAACAAAATACGAGATTTTCCTCTTCTCTACAAATCTATCCCCCGAAAATGAATAAAGAGTTTTATTTAAATTTACATTACAGTTACGAGGTTCGACAAACAGAACCCGAGAAGGCTGGAAGACATCCGCTGAAGTGTGTATACAACAATCAATCATCTCAGAAATATTGACTAATGAAACAAAACCATTCTAGGAAAGTTTCAAAATTTTTAGAGCTGGTTCTTTTTCTGATCTGGGTGAGTCATGTTTGCAAAAATTTTTCAAAACTATATTTGCAAAAATAGAAGCATGCTTTTTCTCCATGTTGAAAAAATGAAACTCAGAAATAAACATGAAAATGTTACTTAATGATTTATAGCAAAGGTTTTACTATATTGTATGGAAAAGGATGAAACAAAAAAATAACCATTGGCAAGTGAGGTCAGAAGGAACTTTTAGTTTTCCACAGTCAGTTAAATTGGTATATTATCCATACTTTTCATAATAAAAATGGGTTTCACATTCACTGGGTTGATTATCATTTCTTGCAATATATCCAGCTATGTACACAAGAACCATTTTTATTTCATTAGAAAGAGATGGTTCTAAAATTTCCAGATTGTCAAAGATTTCAGAACCTTCATCACAAAGTTAATAATCACAAGATGTACATTGGTGACCTGGATTAATATCAAATTCATCAATATTTACATTTTGATTTAAAAGTAAAGATGTCTGCTTAATTAGCAGCTTTTCAATACACTGTTGAACATCAATCGAATAGGTGACACCTAATCCTTGGTGAAGTTTACCAAAATCCTTTTCTAATGGATCAGTTAAAAATTGCTCAAGTATCACATATCTATGACTTGTAGTTAAAAAGTGTCTACATAGTTTAACAATTCCATTGCAAGCATGGTGTATGGCAGTAGCAGTGTTTTGGGATAACTTTTTTTACGATTACCTTGACTGCCAGCTATATTAAGAGCCATTTTACCAAATTCAATGATAAAATCAAGTCGGGTGTCATTTGGAGATCTGATTTCAGATTGTAGAGGATCATTATTTATCAATTATAACACTTAAATTTTAAATAATATTTAAATTTTCCACCATGTCAAAACCTTGTTTATGAAGAAGGCAGTATCATTCTTATCTCTGAGAGAGAAGTGCATTGTTTTTTTTTTCCGAAAATACTCTGAGGCAAGTAGAAACCCGTTGTCTTTCTGGTGATTTTGGAGCAATGGAAATTTCATTTAAATATGAAAGTTTGACAAGTCTTTCAGATTCAAAATGATATGACTCCCCATTTTGCAACTCGTCTTGTCCATCATCATCAAAGATTAGTTCGCCTGTTTTTTCTGTCAGCCACAAATTGCAGATATTTTTCAACAGATGAACATAATCCAAAAGCAAATGTTTATCATCTTCAGTTGACTAAGGTTTTTTCCGGAAGTGTAGGACATAACTTTAAAAAAAGCTTGATTTACTCGGTTGCAATCATATATAATAGCCTTTACATCAGCTGGTACAAATGTGATGGCCTGGACTGTTAACTCAGTTTGTTTGAATAAAAAGGCAGATGTTAATTTTGAAATTGGAATCAATTTTGTAAGAAAGTTTGGACCCCCATTGAGACATATCAACATTATACCAAGTACTGTTTGAGCAAGTAGAGATGGATTGTCAACTGATTTACCAAATAGTTGTTTAACATGATATAGCAACATTTTTTGATATATACTACATCATGGAGAATTATGCTCCCTTTTTGATTGGTATTAAGAGTATTAAATATAGATAACAAAAAAGGTTTTTCGTTAAGTTTTGAAACTTTTGATGTCATCCTTCCTAATGTTGCTAATGAGGGTAATTGAAATCGTCTCTTAATCTATTATACAATGTCTGTGATGATGCATAGTACCCAAAAGCAGGTATAACTATAATTAACCTGTATTTTATTCCAAACATTTTGGGAGCCAATGCTAAAAATTGTTGACTCAGTGTGACGCGGTATAAAAATATTCTTCCCTAAACGGGAGTCCATTTTTCGTACGTGTGAAGACGGGGCAGTCTGGCACTTGATCCCTCGCAAAATAAGTTCCTGTTAAGATTCCCTTTTTGGGCGTAGGGGAACTGGCAGATTATGTGGGGGTTAATTTGAGGCTAGACTAACCGCCGCTGGCAAGGGGTTTCCAAATTTCACGTTACACACTCACCCACAAGACCACTACTTCTTCCTACCCCTAGAATAATGGAAGATATGGGCCTCTAAGTATAGATATAATAATATTAATTATCGTGGTCGACAATTCCAGTTTCCTGTGTAATATTTTTAAAAGGCGAATAGGACATTTAGTGAGAATAACATGAGGCGAATGAAGCTGAAAAAGAACATGCAATAAACAACTTGATGGGCAGACAACACAATGAATAAATTTCGACACGAGGAGAGATATAAACTATAACAAGGTTTTTAATACATGCGGACACACATATTTAACGCGTCGGCTATATTATCAGCGGATAATATCAAATATACACATGTCTTTCTTCCTTATTCCTTTCTTTCTTCCTTCTTTAAATTGAGAGCGAGAGAGAGTATGTAATTGCAGTACTTAGAAAGGGTGTAGGGAGTAACAGTTTTAAGGTTTACTTAGCTTTTTGACGGGTTCCTTCTGAGAGTATTTTCTCTTTTACTTGGCTTGAAGGCGTCTGTCATCTTGTCCAAGAGCTCTATTTCGCTTCTTCACCCGGAGTTTTGGCCACGGTGTCGACGCATCTTGTCACACCAACCGTTGTCCTAAAAACTGATATTCTTTATCCTTATTTCCGCTGACGAAAAAGAGTGTTACTTCCGCTTTAGGATTCTGGCCAATCATTTAGCCTTTTTCTTCTTCCTTCATCCTGTCAGGTGATTCGTTCGGAGTACTATATCTATCCAGTATATCCCTTTCTTTATCCATCCGGTCACAGAGTGCAAACATCTGTTGGCTTTCATCTTGACCCGGATTTGTTACTTCGGCCGCGAGGAATTGACCTACATTCCTTATTCCTCTTTTAACGGTCAATCTTTGGCGGCCTGTTAATTCAAACACGGAGGGGTAGGGGAAATCTCTTATTTCTCTCCTCTCATTGGTTGACCACGTGACACTCAGTATATTTTTCTTGGGATCAAAAGCCATAGAATTTAAATATCGGATGATTTCTTCTGGTTTTTACCAAATACCAACAGAATTTATACGGTTTTGGGGCAGGCTGCTAATATAACACTTAACTCCATAATGAAATGTTTCAAAGCGCAAATTGTTATAAATTCTCAACATAAAGAGAGGGATACCATCAACAAATTTTGATGATTGAACAGTTAAAATATTTCATCCAAAAATGCTACAACTGGACATACAAAGTCTTTTTTGTTGTTAAGCAGACTTTCTTTCAAATTTGTATGATTAATTTTATCTAATTCTAAAAAAAGCATTAAGTTCATCCACAATTTGATTTCTGACAATTTGATTTCTAATTTGTGTAAATACACACAACAATAGATTAAAGCAAAAAAATTTAAAGAATTGCATTCAGCTTGAGAATCCACTTTTTAATT
This sequence comes from Sepioteuthis lessoniana, assembly GCA_963585895.1. NCBI lineage: Eukaryota > Metazoa > Mollusca > Cephalopoda > Myopsida > Loliginidae > Sepioteuthis > Sepioteuthis lessoniana. The sequence continues at coordinate 56,512,465 of OY757914.1, forward strand.
TAAAAAAAAATGGGGGGAGGGCATGGTTTTGTTTTAGGAATAGTATCAGATTTGCCGTTTTGCACAATATTATTATTCGTTTATTTATCAACAATAAAACCGTTTTTAATCAAAAAAATTAAAAAATAGTAATCACTGCATACAACCATTAAACTAGAAATTAATAAGTTTTATTACTTTAAAACTTTATATTAAATTTAAAAACATTCATAAGTAACCTTTCCTTTAGTTTGGTTATTTTAATACGCTTAAAAGTATATGAATATTGATATATATAATAAATATATAAAGTATATAAATATAATATACATAGAATATATGAAGAGTAAATAAAGGGTTGTAATCCGACAATATGTAGAAAAACTGATAACAACGATCCATTTCTAATCATCCATCGTTAACTTAAAATTATTAAAATTATCATGGTCCTGATGATGGTTCAGTAGAACCGAAAAGCTATAGTGTTGACCCGTTAATAAATCATTCCTTCCACTTGGATCGTTGTTATCAATTTTTCTACATAGAATATATATAAAATATAACTTTTTTTGGCATTAAAGCAAAATAACTAAAAGTAAAAAAAAAGTATTTTGTCCTTTAATAACAATATCAGAAGTATATTAAAATAAATGTGATGAATATTATTAATTATATTATTATTATCTAAAAAAAAATGTAGTAAAAACATTAAAACAAATACAAAAAAAACGAAAACCTCAAAAGTCGTAAAAGGAGACCTTTCGAAAAGAAATTCATTAAAATATTGACATTAACTCAATGTATAAGAAAATTATCCTCTAGACGACTGTGTACCATGATGTAGAGGTGAGAATATTGGGAGAAGGCAGGATGGAAGAACTTGAGCATGTGGCTTGGGACGGAGAGAGGCTGAAGCGAATAGTATCTCCACGAGGCAGAAGCGAATAGGGTCTGCACGAGGAGAGACGTTGAAAAAGAGAGCCTGGAAGCAGAGGGTGTTAAAACCCTGAAAACAATTTGAGCTCTACGAAGCCAAACTTCCACAGCCCTCTTAAAACAGTCTTAAACACAACCAGAAAATACACCGAAAGGCAATAGGACATTCACCAACCACAGATAAGTGTATTATAATTTTAACTTTCATCTCTTAAAGACTATTGACCGCTAAAGGAATATGCTTTTGTAACTCTCACATTTCTTATATCATCATCATCATTATCATCATCATGTCGTGCCGCTAGCACGGATATCCCTGATCCTCTCTCGCCACTTCTCCCTATCGTCCATCGCCTCTGGCAGGTCTTCAGAGAAACATCCCGTATCCTCACATAGCTGCTGTATGCATGTTCGAGCTGGTCGTCCTGCTTTTGCTCGGCCATATGTGAGGGTCCATGAGAGTACATCCCTTGTGAGCTCGTCCCTGCTTCTCCAGCAGTGTCCTGCATGTCTGGTTCGTCTAACTTGGATAGTTTTCGTGATGGGGGGCAGGTGGCCGTATAGTTGGTGCCTTGTGGGGTGTTGCCGCCAGGACTTGTTCAATATTGCTAACAGCATTCTTGTGTAATGGCCGTCTAGCTTCTCCAGCCGTTTTGTTAGCGTCCAAGTAGTGCATCCATACAGCAGTATTGATACGACCGCTGCCTGGAAGAAACTGCGTTTCCTTTTATCGGTTAGGTCTGATTTCCATATGATCGATAGCCTATCGAGGCTGTCCATGCCTTTGTTAGCCGCGTGTCGATTTCTTTTTCAGTTGATGCGACACTGCTTTCTAGGTTGGTGAACTTATCTACCAGTTTCAGAGAGGTTCCGTCGAGTGTGGAAATTTCGCCTGCTCGATTATAGCACATATATTCAGTTTTTTGTGCATTGACATGGAGGCCAATGCCTGCGGTGGCTCGTTCCAAACTATGCAGTAGTGTTTCGGCTTGGTTGGGTGTATTCGCCTGTATCAGATTCCCCCAGAAGTATGGAAGACCAGACAATTCGACAACATACTGCTCCGACACTGCAACGCAGTCTATAACCAAAATCCGATAGACAGATGGATGAAGGGATGGTTCCTCCCCTTCCCTAAAAAGGGTGACCTCGGATTAGCCAAGACCTACCGAGGTATAACGCTTACATCCATAGCAGCCTAAATTTACAATGCCCGACTACGAAACCGCATAGAACCCAAAATCGACAACATCCTTAGGAAAAACCAAAATGGCTTCCGAAGAAATAGATCCGCGACCTCACAAATATTGACCATCCGTAGAATCCTTGAAGGCGTACGGGCAAAAAACCTACAGGCGACATTACTCTTTGTCGACTTTATCAAGGCCTTCGATTTCATTCACAGAGGGAGGATGGAACAAATCCTACTAGCATACGGCCTAACAAAAGAAACCGTAGCAGCAATAACGATTCTCTACAAAAACACCAAAGAGAAAGTACGTTCACAAATGGAGACACAGAATACTTCGACATTGTAGCAGGAGTTCTACAAGGGGACACGCTAGCCCCATACCTCTTTATCATCTGTCTAGACTACGTTCTTGGAACATTTCTTATATAAACGCGTTGCTTATTCTTTCTTACGACCCATATGGGGAGTGTCGTTAAAATTCCCCATATTTTGCAAAAACATAGTATCCCAAATTTTGTTGTTGAATTTTGCTGAAGAATAATAATCACAAAATTTGCAAAACCTTAGTTGTGGCATTTTGCTAAAACATACTAGCCTCAAAATTTGCTATTACATATTTGGGATTTGTTACAACGAAGGGATTCTGCCAAAATAAAGCAAGCGCTAAGAGAAAGAATAAAAAGACATTTTTCTCAGTCCCACGTGCGAAGCCAATATATTTCTTTACGCTGGTACGGTTTAAATACTGGTTAAAAATTATCCTCGTCTACGGTAAAAAAAAAGAAAAAAAAAAAAACAAAGCAAAAAAAAAAGTCTGTTGTTTAAAAAAATCACTCATCAAATTGAATATTAAAAGTAAAACCACGTGTTAAAACAAAAATAACCTTAACGGTTTAAAAATAATAGAAAATTCTTCACGTTTGTTGGTTTTAAAAAATCGTTCTCTTCTATGATTTAATTTGGGCGGTATGCCACTTGTTTCCACAACAAAGATGGCGGACGCACACAAATAATCAGTCTCGGGAAACCATTGGTCAGGAGAACCACGTGACCTGCTTAAAACTACATCCGCGTAAATTTCGTCCTGCGTTTTTTGGAACCGATTCCAAGACAGGTATTTTCTATAAATACGTCGTCTTCAAAAACTCTTCCTCTTTTTCCCAATTTCCATTGCAGTGCTGACATGCTCTCTCCACAATCCTATTCACAAATATAAGTAAAAGGCAAAAAAAAAAAAAAAAAAAAAAAAATGGATAAGCCTAGCAGACATTCATTTCTTCAAAACACTATGACTAAGAGACTTTTTCCAGCCTCGGAAGAACCGACTGTTTCGAACCACAAGAAGAAATAGACATTTTGAATACGTAATCAACCTTATTAAGACGCTTTCATTATTAACCTTTTCTGTAGTTTAGTTGTGTTAGTTACACACACACACACATACACACATGACTATTTTACTAACAATGTAGAATTAGCAATATTTTTGTATCAATGCATATTTTGTTATGAGTATAAATTTGTTTTGTTTGTCGCCTTGTTTTGAATGTTCCTTTTGTCCGCGCCGTTTCATATCTTCATTCATTTGCTTTATTCATGTGCCTATTCTACCTTTTTTAAACATAAACTAAACACTATATAAAATTTTAAATTTTGGGGGACTAAACATAACTATCAAATAACATGTCCCCCTACACTCTTATCAAATTGAATATTAAATGTAAAACCACGTGTTCTGTTAAAAAATAAACTTAACGGTTTAAAAATAATATATTGGAAAATTCTTCTCGTCTGCTGATTTAAAAACAATATATTCTCTTGTCAAATTGAATGCATATATATATATTATAAAAATTTATTTCTAAGAAAAAAAATCGGCTGACCACGTGTGGCGCTTGATTTGGCCGGAAAGGAAAAGGGAGAAGTAATCCCAGACAGTGCGGCACCAAAAAGCTACTTCCTCCTTTTTGTCAAGAACTACTATATGACCCTTAGTACGAATTCGGGGACCCGAACTGAAGGCACGAAAACTTAAGCCAGCAGAAAGGTTTCGTCACTCGCTTCTTGAATGAAGTTTCCCAAGAAATAAAGATAAATGAAAGTCGACTACTGAAGATCTACCAAGAAAATTCAACTGAAAGAAAATTCAACCAAGAATTCGACGGAAAAGAACTTTAAGAAATACTCAAATTCAAAAACCTTTCGTTAAAACAAAAACAAGAAGAACTTGGTTTCCTGGACACTCTCATAGATAAGTTTCTCGCAAATAGTACAAAAAATTTGCAACAGTTTTTCTTTTCTATCCTTTTCTTTCTTATTTCTTTGTATAAAATTCCCTTTTAAAAATCTTTATTGACTGTGTTATCTTTTCGAATCGGTATCCGAACTAGAAAGCTGCGGAATTTACTGTTGAAACTTACTGTATGACCTTACCGTTAATGGCACGCTAAAGCCCCCTAAAAACGTTACCCAGTTAAATACTAAACTTGGTTTTAGTGTCACTCACTTCATATAAAATTTTATTCCCCCCCCCCTTCTCAAAATCTTTTTATATTGCAAATTTTGATTTTATCTGACTTATAATTCTTTGTATTGCAAATTTTTATGTAATGTTCGGATACCTGGTTTGAGAAGTTAAGAACAGTATATTGTTAACTTGTTAAACAAATTAATTTACGAAACATTTAAACATTCAATAGGGACAAATTGGAACTAATAAAAGACGTTAAGAGTTTAATAAACTTGAGAGAAAGTCGCAAAAGAAGTGTAAACATTATGTTGCACCTTTTAGCTAATAAGAAAAACTTGGTGTCTCTCCTCAAGGCCTGTGAACCTTTCATTAATGAATGCCTAAGTGAAATTAACAAATCAAATATAAAAATTGCGAACTCGAGCAGTAAGGTACTTTATTCTAAAGATAGTGACCTAAAACAAAATGAAATTTATGAAAACACTTGTTCTATGACGGTCACCTCTAATATGTTGCATGCTTTAGAGCAGTGGTTCTCAAACTTTTTTTGCCACCACCTCCTTCACCGCCGGACCAAAATGTCAGCGCCCCTCTCTTTCAACGAACGCCAGAACGACGGTAATGTAAAATGTCATAAGAATTGGTTGTTTCTTCAATCACAAACAGTTTGAAGAGTATAAAAAACAATTTTAACAAACAAAAATGGTTAACATTTATTTTTCAATCACAAACACATTGAACTGAACATGAAATAAATTGTAAAACTGAACGTGTAATCATTAACAACTACCCTGCTTAATGAGATGGGTGGGCTTGGTGCATTGCAATCAAACTGTTATCATTAGGATGAAGGTTTGTCAGGAGCAGTCTCAGATCACCACGCTCTGTTATGTTGAGTTTGTTTCTTTGCTTGGTGAGGAGCCTGGACACAGCGCTGAATCCCCTCTCAACCAGATAGGAAGTCGGAAAAGCAACTTGATGTTTTTCCACTGGGTTGGGTAGCGTTTTGGGATCGCTGTTTGCATCCAAAAGACTTGGTAAGAGGTTTTGAACTTTGGTTTCAGATCCTCGTCATTTTGCAAACTTACAAGTTCTTCTAGATGGGTTGGCACCTCTGTGCTGGGTTCAGTAAACGGATCGATCACCCAACCAGGAATTTCAAGAGAAAATAGGTCGTTGAATCTGACTGACATATCCCTGTGGAGTTCCGCTAAATGAGCGCAGTACACGGCAATGTCATTGTCCTTCACTCCTGTTTTCTTCTCCAAGTCAGACAAACAAGGAAACTGACGGAATTCGCGGCGTCCAAGGTTTCTGCTGTAGAGCTGTAATTTTGAGAGAAATGCCGAGAGGGCGGACTTGGCTTTGATTAATGAAGTCTCATCACCTTGCAGTTGCAAATTCACTTCATTGAATTTGGAAAACATTTCAGTGAGGTAAGCAATATCTGTCTTACTCGATTTTAGTTTGTCGTATAGCTCAGGGTTGGATTCTTGAAAAAAATCCAGAACACTGTTAAACAGTGTGTGAAACCTTTTTAAACAGTTACCTTTCGATAACCACCTAACTTCTGTATAGAGAAGCAGGCATTGAAAATCTTCGTCATTTTCAATACACAGCTGATGGAACAGTCGAGAATTGAGAGCATTCTCTTAGATTTTGTTGACTGCAGTAATCACAGTCGATAAGGATTCATGTAGCTTCTCACTTAAATTCTTTGCCACTAAGTGTTGTCGATGGATCACACAGTGAACTGTGAGGACTTTCGGAACAGCTTTTTTCAAAGAACTTAGAAATCCACGGTGGCGACCAACCATGGACGGTTTGGTTTGGTTTGTTGGGTTTTATGGCATATCAACCTTTGTAGGTTATTTAACGCCAAATCCATTTTTATGCGAATAATCTGTTCTATTTAAAACAATTCAGTTAAGCACAAGTACACAGTTTGTCAAAAACATTTCTATTTCAAACTATTCAAGCAGTTATATGTAACAATTCAGTTAATTGTAAATACAGTTTTAATGTCAAAAACAGTTCTATTTCAAATAATTCAGTTAAGCATAAGCACGTAGTTTAAATGGAAGTTCGGTTTAATTGTCAAAAACATTTCTACTTCAAGCCATTCAGTTTACTCAAACAATTCATTTTAGCATAAGTATGCTGTTAGTTCTATTTAATCCATAGATAGGGCCCTGTCAGGTGCTACCACTTCGGGCCAGAGTGGACCCGGGAGCAATGGCAATGAAGGGGTACTCCGCATTTCCCAAAGCTCCAGCACTGCTGGAACCTCACCATCAGATTGTTTAGTGTCATATCTAGGACACTCGTTAGGAGGGTCTTCCCCCTCTGCAGAGGTGCAGTCAGTGTATTCTACAGCTCCAGGTGACTGGGCAATACAAAGATTTAAATGTTAGACAGTTTTATTTCAGATAATTCAGTTCAGCATAAGTACACAGTTTAGATGTCAAAAATAGTTCTATTTCGAGCAATTCAGTTCAGCACTAGTACGCAGTTCCAATGTCAAAACAGCTCTATTTTAAACAATTCAGTTTAGCATAAATACGCAGTTTAAATGCAAAAATCAGTATAGTGAAAGAAGCACGGCTTTGTTCTCTTTTACCCCTCTGCAGAGAAGCTGTCGGTGTATTCTACAGCCCCAGCCGACTGGGCAAAACCATGGACGGGGCGTCATCTGTAGCACATGAGATGATGTTTGTAAGTGGAATGCTTTTTTTTTCTGGAAATAGTCCTCCACAGCTCGATACACTGATTTTCCTTTGGTATCTGTTTCTAGGAGACGTGCAAACAATAATTCTTGACACAGTGACCAACCCTTGATGAAGCGTACATATGCGAGAAGTAGTGATTCCTTTCCCGGAAGAGTGGATTCGTCCAACTGCTAACTGAACTCAGTTGTCATCAACATCTTACAGAGGGTCTCTTCGACGTTTTCAGCCATTTTGTCTACTCTTCGTTGAACTGAGTTGTCACTGAGAGGAATCGATTTTATGACTTGTTCAGGAGATTTGTGCAAGACTGTTTTAATAACCTCTTTAACTGCAGGCAGAATCAGTTCTTCTCCAATAGTGTGAGGCTTGCCAGCTTTCGCTATCAGCAAAGAAATGTTGTAAAAAGCCTTCAGACCGTCATCTGAATTTTTCGGTGAGGAAGTAAACATATTCATTATTTTTCGCTTCAAAAATTGATCTCGAAGAGAATGAAAGAACGCTAGTGTTTTGCCAGATTTATCGGGATGAATCTTCTGTAAATGTTTGAGGAGCCTAGACGGCTTCATTGCTTCATTAGAAAAGTTTTTCTCACAAACCAAGCTCATGGGTTGTTGTGGATTGGTTGATGATTGTATAAATCCATACTTCAAGTACTCCACAGAGTATTGCCTACACTTCTTTTTCGATGCTCCAGGGGTTGCCATGTATGTATGCTGCCCTCGCCAAATGTTAATAAACATCTTGCTTAGACAGCCAGCATAAACTCGGACTCACGCATAAAGGAACACTAAGTAATTCCAAAATTATGAAAGAGAAATTTATTCCAACGTGAGACAGGTAAATTTCTGAAAGAAAAAATAAAAACAAAGAAGTTTTCTCTGCGACTAAGGGGAAGAAATAAGTAGAAATTTCAGGGGAGAAAGAGAAAGGCAAAGAAGAAAGAGAGGAAGGGAGAGAAAGTAACAAGTAGAATTTTAGTCTACTACTAAGTAATAAAGCGGGTAAAAGCGAGACAAGTAGCATGGCAAATAGGAATAATATTCCGATAATATTTAAATTGAAGGCCACAAGTAGGAAGTAAACATGGTGAGATAAGCCCAATGAAACATACCAGAGTCATGTTGAAGGGGTGACTTAAGCAAGAAGGAAAGAATGCGTGCTGTCGGGAAGAAAAATGTCTGGCGGAATGGTTGAAAGTCCCACCGAGAAGAATAAATCTCGTAGCTTTCGCGATGCCGAGAGTTTCGGATTAATCAATAAAGAGAGGATAAATTCCCAGGAGCAGAGCTTAAAGCAACCCGAAAGATAAATCAAGAAGGTGAGAAGAAATGAGAAATAAAAGTAACGGAGTTAAAAAGGGGCAGAACGTTTAACGTCGCAGCGAGAAAATGGGAAGTAAAAAAAGGGGAAAGCGGTGACCTGGGGAAAATTGTCCCTTACGAAGAGAGTTCTGGATACAGACGTGATACGTACGTCAAGTTGCAGCGACTGGGGGACGCTTAATTAAATCGCCCCGTTTTTCCGGCCTTTCTACCAACACCAACGTCACATTGTACTGTAATTGCTCCAACGCCCCCTTCACAATTTCAATGCCCCCATCCGACTTTTTACTCGCTAGCGCCTCTCTGAAAGTTCATACCCCCGGGGTGTGGTACCGCCCACTTTGAAAACCACTACTTTAGAGAAAGCTAATATTGACAGTACTCCCCCAGACGATAAAATAGAAAAAATTCTACAACCGTAAAAAGTTCACAAAGGTATGCAAAAAATTTAGCGGAAAAATATGACTAAAAGTATATCTGAATCTCCTCATCCCTCGAAAAATTTTCAACCTTTGAAAAATAAAAATAATTGCTAACAAAGCCGTGAAATGCTGAAGGAGCCATGTCTATACAGGGTGATAACTGTCACACTGTAGGACCGCGTAGACTTTCTGTCTATGCAGCGTCTATAAAAATAGAAGTGGAAATACAATCCTTCCTTTGCCTGGGATAGGCTTCGAAAGATAATTCACTTTATTTTAATGGAGTTACTTTAATAAAACCGGCTCTATTAACGTTGTGAAATGTAAGTTATTCCCTTTTTTAGCCGTTACGGCAGGTCAGGGCTATGGAAAGTTTCATCATTTCCGGTTGTAGCCGGATGTAGCTTTTTTAAGGGTCTGAGTGATCCGATTTGTTTACGTTTTTCGACGGGTCACGACAAGGTATATAAAATGCACGAAATTTTGCGGGAAAATTATGAATAAAAAGATATCTTATAGCGAAATGATTGATAAGGCCAACAAACGCAAGGTTAGCAAAATGTTTACGTATGCTAGTCTCTTCTTCGAATACAATCATCCCCAATTACCATGTGTTCTAAAAGTAGGTTTAAGGGCCCACTACATCCAAGACATGGTAGTTGCGACTGATATAACAGTCGACTAAGTCTGGAGAAGAGGGAAAGAAAGAAAGACAATAAAAAAGGCACAGCGAAAGGAAAGGGGGTGCTAATACTAATATTAACTAGTAGAAAAAATGACGACTATGGTCCTAACAACAAAACAATAGTTTTTTTCATAAAAACTAATTTATTTCTAGAGAAATAGACCATTACACATAAAAGTTAATAAGCGGCGAATTGCTTATGTTTCCATATGCGGGTTGAGATATGGATTCAACACCTTTAGAACACAAAATAGAATATAAAAAAAAGCAAAGAAAAGAAACAAAAAACGTAAATTTAAAGAAAAATACGGAAAAGCAATTGGAAGTTTACCATGACTTACTAGTTGTCGAATAACCAATTTCCTAAAAATTGTTTTACAATTTTTTTTTAGTAAATACCTTCATTGGGTATTACTATTCGAAAGTTCTTTTTCTCTTTCTTTTTCAAATGTTCTTTTTCCCTTTGGGCCTCTTCTGCCTACAGAAAGAGCACTAATTCGCCGGGTAAACACTATGTTTTCAGCTGATTAATTTCTTCTTTCTGAAGACTTTCTCCATAATTTGGTAGACGAGTCTAAGCAAGTTCTCAAATCTTCTCGTTGGATTTCCCTTTGAATTCATCTGTTTAACAACGTCGAAAGATACTCTCTCTCAGAGTAAGCACGTGGTATCAATATGTTCGTTACTTTTCTGCATGGAGAAAAATCTCATTCGATTTTCTCCACGACTTTTAAAAACTTTTCTTTTACTCTTTAAGGTCTTCAGGAGTATAACTAGAATAATGACCCGGCGAAACGACTTACTTTGCGTCCGCTGACTGGTCGAATCCTCCCATAGCAAAATGGCTTTACATGGGTATTCTAGAAGCCCTTGGCTAAGACCTAAGCAGTCCGAAGGCAGAAAGAGCCAGAACGAGGTTCCTATCAAAAGGCAAGATGCCAGCAACCAAAAGTGGAAAGAGCAAAAGTCAAGACTGCCCTAGGCGACCGATTATATACCTGGAAAGTGGGGACAGTAAAGGTTCAACTTCGAAATAAGCCAATGCCATTCGAACAGTTATTCACTGCCGAATTTACCAAATTCCAAAAACCCTCATCCTTTGAAAAATTTCCGACCTTTAGAAAAGAGAAGTAAGTCCGGAGCAGATGAAACAACCCTTCTGCTTTAGAAAATGTCGCTACGAACGCACGCAAAAAACCTCGCTACTGTTGACTGTGTGAAAGTGGTATTCATAAAATTAGTTATTTTTGTAAGTATTCAAATGTCGAGTCCAGAAAAGCTAGGAGCAGAAAATTGAATCATTGCATTCAATGTTCTAGCGCACGTGTTGGAAATTGTAAATCGGGCAGTTAATGTCTGCTCGAATCTGATTGGCTGTTTTGAGGTTATGCCGTTAGCCTCCGCGTCAACTGTTATTTAAATGAGACCCGCCAAGGGATCTCTCTCTCTCTCTCTCTCTCTCTCTCTCTCTCTCTCTCTCTCTCACTCTTCTTTTCAGCACGAGCAGAATGCTCTGCTAGGCTCACGCCTTTTGCTTTGCGAGTTCTTGTTTATTCGCTTTCGACTTTAGGCAGTTTTTTTTTAGCAAGGTGGCTTGAGTAAAAGTCCTATTAGTCGCTATAAGCTATGCCACTTTTCTTTATAGGGCTTTTATTGTTGAAACAATAAGCCTACTACCGGCTATTTGTGGTTTTGGCATATTGTCCCCTTCCAGAGAAAGTTAAGTCTAAGGCCTGGAGGCGGTATTATTGGACTTTTGCCGACAAAGGAAGTTGTTGGCCAGGTCAGAAGATGTGGTAAAAGCTTTCTAATGCTCAACAGAAGAAATTTCGAGTTGAAACAGAAAGATATTCATCTCTAGGTGGACGAAACTGTGGTCTACTCGAAGTTTACTTAAAGAAATAGTAAACTTTCAATAAGTCTACACAAGAATTAGAAGAACACGGTTGTCCAGGTTGATTCTACACAAGAAGGCGCGACCGAGAAGAATAAACCCGAAAAATCAGCTTCGAAATGAACTTTGACATAAAATACCAAAGAAAGGTATTTTATAATTAACCAAATTTAAACTTCTTTTTTTGTTATGATATTGTCGTTACTTGAATTTATGTTATTTTTGTTACCTTATTCAATGTTTTCGACAAGCATAGGGAAAAATATGCAAAGCTGGATTTTATAAAGTTTATTTCTTTTGAAATAAATTACTATATTACGGGTTGTTTTTGTTTTTAAGAAATATAGACACTTTTCTCTTTCATTTCCCTTTTTTATCTCCTCTATTTTTATACATTTCTCTTACCCCTGAAAGTTACTGCTAGATTTCTAGGGCTAGGCAGAGATAAAGTCTAGCATATTTTTTAATTGAGTATATTTCTCAAACACGATATAAAAGTGAAAGCTGTCCAAAAAATTTTCATAATGTGACCAGTGTAAAACTAATAGACATGTCCCTCCCTTAGGCTAACACAAAACAAAGAAAGATAATTCCGCTACCTTTTCGACAGTATACCCCAATTTAGAATTACAAGACCAAGCATATAATTTGTATTACGGTAACCAAGAAAAAAGAAACCCCCGAATTCAACTATTCATTTGATACTGAAAGCCAGAGATCTTATTTCTTTAAACTTGTCTTTAATAAATTAGGTTGTGGTGAATCTGATCTTGCTCCAGAAGACTTCAAAATAAAAACATTTCAAGATTCTAAAGTTAAAAAATTAAATCAGATTATTTTGGAAATCAAAGGGAATAGAGAAAAAAATGACCTATACCTGTTTTAGTAACTACAAAAATGTTTTTCGCAATGTGAGAGACCTAAATTACAATTTAGCCTTCGTTAACAGTAATTAAGAAGTAATTCATGTTCATGAGACGTAATTCCATTTATGAAAAATGTAAAAATCATAAATTGCATGAAAGGATCTGCTTGGATGTTTCCCGGTAGTATTTCTCCCTTTGGAAATAGCCTACACTTTCTCCATAAAAATCAGATAAAAACGTAGAACCCCTAGAAAACAATAATCATAGAACAACATACAATTACTTCCATTGTCCTATCTCTCGCGTGAATTTCGTACTGAACCCAAAAAAGAATTATTCAGATACTATAGGTGAGTTGTTTGATGAATGTTTGATAGAGAGAAATTTAGAAAAAATGTTTGCTGTTGATAATTTGGGATCTTCTCTTAATAACATAAAATAAAAGAATTTGAAAATTTCATCCACGACAGAAACAACGCGTCATATTAGGATCTACCATGGCATGAAGATAAAATTAAAACAGTCCCTTTTAAATACCATGTAACGCTTAAAATACTTGAAAAAAAATCACCTTGAAAGTAAAAGTTTAATAAAAGAACATAACGACGTTTTTTACCAACAGGAGAATGAGGGAATAATTGAAAAAATTATAGTGAATCCTTTTGAATTTTATAATTACATCTGGATTCTCCACAAACCTAGTATCAAGCTTGATGCTCAAGTAATGACGAAAATAAGATCAGTTTTCAATTGTTCGTTAAAAAATGAGAGCTGTTTTCTTAATGAGGCAGCTTACCAGAGATTTAACCTTTTAAGCGACATGCTAAGACTACTGCTTCTTTTGAAACAAATAAGCATATAATGTCATCCGACACCAGAAAAGCCTTCTTGATTAGACTGAACCCCCAAAAGAATAGAAACAGATTATTTCTTCCTCAAGATGGGGGATGAATTGCTATGCTTTAGATACACTAATTTAATCTTCAGATTCAATGCAAGCTCCTTTCTTCTAAACTTTGTTTTAAAACATCATGCTGAACGATTCTAACTGAGTCCTGTACCGATACGTTACGAAATAATCTTTATGCTGATAATCTATGTTAAACTAGTAAACCTACGGAAGAATTAATTTCGTTTGTGGGGGTTGTAATTTGGTTATTTCAGTAGATGTGCGTCCGTAATTTACGGGTATTGCTCTCTAAATTATTCCCACCACAAATACAACACAAAACTTTACAATCGCGCGAAAGAAATGGAATAGAACACAACGAACATTAAACAACAAACAATTTAATATGCATATAACAGAATATGAAAACAAATAAAATACATGATGTTTAAATGGCCATTTGGAAAATAAAGTTTGTCAAAAAGAAAATAAATTTGTTTAAAGATGTGTGTATGTTAACGGAGTCCGTAAATAAGTCGTTCTTACTTACATTAAGTTCATGTCTTGTTATATGATTGTGGCGACAGCGTGTCGCGTTGATGAAAGAAAGTTTGTCGGTTTTTTTTAATGTAATTCGCAGCTATCTGAAGATAGGTCATGAACTTTAGTTGAGGAAGGAAAGGAAATTGCCGGACATAGTATCGGCTACTGCTTTACTGTCTTAGTGGCTTGTGTTTTAGTCTTAGTCTTCGTCTTCGTTTTGGTTCGTGTGTAAATCTGTGTGTAAGTTTGTGTGAATGGCTCCCTGACTCTGTGTTATTTATATCCTACAGGTGGATCAAAGAATCGTCCTAAAATTTTGGCGCGTAGACATTTATTGAACAATCAGATTTGTATTTTACTATTTTATTTTCGAGCCTAAATATTTTCTGTTAGTTCACTTCCGATCCTATTTTTCTAGAATGTTCTATTCAATGTTTTTAGCTGATTGGTTGAAAAATATAAAAAATGTAACTTAAATGCTAATACGGTTTTGATCCTAAATTTCTATAATGTTCTATTCTATGTTTTTATTGCTTATTTTAAGACTAGAAAAAAAGTGTATCCCATACGTTATATGCCGAAACTGTAGAAAGACTAAAATTAGGTAAATTTTATTTAAAATCCTCTCTATATAAGACTACTGGTCGTTCCAAAATAGAATATTCCGAACTCCTGAACTTACTCACAGACATACTAATGACATTTATCATCCCCTCTTACCTGAACCAAACAACGAATAATAATAATAATAATAACAATAACAATAATAATAATAATTCACAATGCACAATTGATTATTCTCTGTTGTTGAGAATATATAAAAAAATTATTTCTAACAAGAAAACAAACCAACCACGTGGGGCAATTAATTTTAGCCAACGTGAAGAAGGAGCAGCAAGCCTGGACAATAAGTCACCAAAAGCTGCCTTCCACCATTTTGTCGATTGCTACTACAAACTCTTCCATGTGAACTCGGGCACTAGACGGTTAAGGCAGGAAAAATTAGCCTGCCGACTGGTTTCATCACAGCCGAAAAGTATTCAAACAGGCAAGAAGCTTTCCGAGAAATTTTACTAAAAGTCAACCTAAAGAGAACTTTATTGAAATTCAACTAAGTTAAATAAAAGATGAAAATTCAACTAAAGAATTCTGCTGAAAGACCACTTTGCAGAAGACTCAATTAAAATTAAATGAAAAGGGAAAATTCGACCCGAGACTTCTGCTACGCGAGCTGAAAATTCAAACCGAGAATTCTACCAAAAGACAACTATAGAGAGAACTTAACCAAATTAAACAGAAGCTGAAACTTTACAACGAAACCACAAAAAATACATAAATTCAAAGAACTTTGTTTTCCGAACATTTTCTCTCAGGTAAGTCCTGCAAATTACACCAAAATTTGCAAAACATTATCCTTTCCATGTAATCTTTCTGGTTTCATTGTATAAAATTCTTTTCTAAAACTTTGTCTTCTGTATTATCTTTTTGAATCAGTATCCGAACTAGAAAACCGCGGAAATTATTATTTAAAATTACACACTAAAACCCCCTAAAATCATTATCCCCTTATATTGTAAATTTGGCTTTTATTGTCATTCCCTTCACATTACATTTTGATTTAGATTCTTTTAACGCAGATGTATTACGTTGGTTGTTATCCCCTCGCTAGATGTTGATGAAAAATAAAAGGTAGTGGAGAAGAACGAAGACGCCGTTAGGTTTTATATGAAGGTTTTATATGGCAGCATGAAATAAAGGGTTTACGCTGGTATGCTGCAAGTCTCGTAGGAAGGAAAGAAGGAAGGAAGTTGTTATAGAGTATCATCTAATTCATATTCAACTAGGAACCCTTGCTCTAGAAGAATAGACGCAAGGGGTCCATAAATTAGATGGCTCTCCTCATGGTGGTATGATGCTGCTGTCGCTATTGAAGAGCAGACAGTAAGACCTCTGTTCTTATTGAAGAGTTCTGAGGAAAAGAAAGGGTTTTGGAGGCTTTTCCCAATTTTTTGGTGCTGCTCGGAAAGATGGTCCGGGATGAATAGGATAAGTCATCCTGATTGGGTCAAATTGATCGGTGACCCTAACGGTCAAATTAAATTACGCGCCAAACAAAAATACGAAGTTCTTTCTGCTACAAATACCAATTTGCAACCAATATTTTAAATATCTCTTATAAACAATAATTTGAATTCTTGGAAACATTATAGGATTTACACTCCTATACTTTTAAAATGGCTGTGATACCACTTGTTCCCGAAACAAAGATGGTGGACGTCGGTAAACTAATTAGTCTCGGGAACCTATGGTTAAGAAAGTCACTTGATTTGTACTCACAACTACGTCTGCACCTTGGATTTTATACCGCGCATTTGGAGCCGACCACATGACAAGGATTGCCTATATATACTCTCGTCTTCCAAGAAATCATTCGCTCACATTTTGACTTCCAGAGACAGCACTCTCTTTCTTTTTATTTTGACTTCCAGCTAGACCTTGCCAGTTAGTAAGACACAACTCAATACTTGTAACATGGGTGCGTATACATTCGGCGATATTTTTCTTTCCTGTTCTGCCTTTTCGGTTAGACATCAATCCAAACGTGATACGAAGTACTCGTCTGACTCTGTGGAGGAGCAGGCCAAGAATAACCCAAAGCAATTAACACGCGACAAGAGGATAGGAGAGAACGCAAAATTAACAATATTCACTTTGAACCGACTGAAGTACAAGAGTGAGTTCAGAGTATGGAGCTAGTCATAGCGTGTCGGTGAAGTGCTCAACTTGAGTGATGGTAACACGGATAGTTGAGTTCGTAAAGCCGAAGAGAAAGTTTGTTCAAAGAGAGAGCGAGAGCGTCCATATTGTACTGGTTTCAATTCTCTTTTTGTTACTGTCAGTTGCTAAGGGTGATTCGACCGTTTTCAAAGAATCGTACTAACGACTGCTGATTGAACTGGTATTCTTGGCTGCTGAAAATCACATGATTACTTGAAGCAGTTGATCTGCCTGTGAAGAAAATGTCCCTTGTGTTTGAGTAGAAAAGTGTTGTAGACTGTAAACTTTCGGTAAATAAAACGCGACGGAAATCATTCGATCAAAACAAATTAACATATGGGAACAGCCCAAGACATCGATTATGAGAATATAATACTAAACATACCAGATTGACATAAACAAAAACAGCTAGCATACTCAAAAATTATCAAATGTCCAGGACAGAACATGCAGAGGAGGCATAATAAAACACAGAATAAGTACTATGCCAATGGAAATTATTTCCCTTGCACCAGCCATTGAAAAAAATCTCAACTTAAAAATAATGTTATATATTCATATTACTACAAATAAAGTAATTAAAAATTACACCTTTTTACCACAAAGGCAATCATACACTTTTTACTGTAATATCACTACTCAGTGTTTCCCATTTAGCACCGGTATTAAACGTCTTACTGATAATCACACGCGTGTCTCTTGTTCTTTCATCTTTATATAACTATTCGAATCACAATCTATCAAAGTAGTTCGTTATACAAAAAATCTATGACCATTTGTGACACTTTTTTCTTTCCTTTTGATTTTTTTTTTTGCTCAACATAAACAAAGATGTTGGTCAATAGACACAAAGCAGATACCGTGGTTCTATGAACATTGGTGGAGCCAGTGAAGAAATATTGCTGTTCTCTTTAAAATAAGTTAACATTATTAATAGCTATGTCTAAAAGTGGAATTTTCTCTCCAGCAGTAGTTGCAGCAGCGGTCGTAGCAGCAATTCTTATAATAGTCAGGTCTCTATCTTGTAATAGTGTTTGAACAGAATGACTTACTCATGGTTGTAACAGCCAGTCCATATTCTACCCACGAGCGATCAGTTCTTGTATTGTTCTTCAAGCACATGGAAGTACCGATATTTCTGTGCGGGTAAAATATATATTTAGATGAAATAAACATGAAGGTGTGTACACCAATATGTTTGAAAATAGTAAAGTTGGCGACCGTAGTCGAGGGTAACCAGAAAGCTCCCTTTTCAATAGCTACTACACCAAGGTGTAGGGGAGGGCGCTACTCCTTTCTCTGAATTGCTCCACTTTATCCTTGATACGTACTGCTGAGAGTTAAGCAAGGAGGTATCAAGTGCAATTTTTAAAGTCTTTGGCATGACGCGACCTGGGATTGAACCTAGGTCTCCCGGACCATTGGCGAACATTATCCACTGGGAAAATAAAATTTCACAAACAAAAGGAAAATGAACACATATAATACATAACAACATGGAAACAAAACGCCTTGATGAAATTTAAAAAAATGCAAATGTGTACATACAGAAGTGATTGGTATATATATATATATATATATATGTGTGTGTGTGTGTGTGTGTGTGTGAAACATGAACATATAAAAAAAATACAATTAGAGTCTAAGTCGAACAGTTTGATATTATAAATGTGCCTGTTAGATGAGAAAACCTAAGTTGGAACTAAACCTAGGAGTAATTGTTAGGTTAGATATTTACAGTTTCTGTTGTTAACTGCTAAGTGTGTTAGTGGAAAGGTAAATGGGTAGAGAGAGAAATAGTCAAAATGAAATTGTGAGTTATTTTTCTCTGTCTCAAATTACCTCACTATCATCAATGAACTTTCGATTCACTTTCTCTTTTATTTATATCTGGTGGTTGGCTTCAAGTTGTTCCTCAAATAAAGTTGAACTATGAGTGTATCTTTAATCAATTTAGTGTTCATGTGACTTGTTCCGATGTATCAACAGTAGTAATATAGATATTTCAGAATTAGCTCTTAGTGATTCATTTTTGTTTTGTATGCCCAAACTTATTGGTTCGGCGCTAGATTAGAAATTTGAACTTAACTTTTTGATTTGTTGATTTAAAAAAATTCAGTAATACATTTCTATTTATAAATGACTTTTCGAAGGTGTTGTTTCCATAAATATTATGAGGAAAGGCAAAAAGGAAAACATTCTAGCAAGAAAGATTAGGTTGATTTATTTAGCATCAGAATGAAATGATATAAAATATTCTGCTGTTTAGATGTTGTGTTCTACAAAAGTGAAAATGTTGGTCATGCTCCATCCATTGAACAGAGCTACCCATATTCAGCATCATTCAGCTAAATGTCTGAGAGCGGGTATCAGTCTGCATATGTAGTCTTTTTAAATAGCCAGTGTGGTATACTATTTGGCTACAGAATATTTCCATTTCAACTCATATGAGCCAACTAGAGTAGCAAAACATCAACAAATTGGAATTCTGTATTTAATTTACTTCGGCTGTATAAATTTTATCGTTGTTTTTGCAAACCTGTTAATAAAGTAAAAATGCAGAATTTTTTCTGATCACTACACTGTTTTGGTCAGAAGGCCAATGATGTAGATCTTCTGGTTATAACTTTGATTGCATATTGTGTTCAATTTTGCAATAAGCAGTCTCTGGGTGTTGCAGATAATAACAACAATTTTTAAAACAGTAAACAACACTCAATGAGGATTAAAACAAGAAAAAATCATGGCACTCTGATATGCTTAACATATACATGGCACCACATACCTACAAAGAATCTTAAAAACAATAATGCAACATTATTATATAAATAATAAAAAGGAAATAGTCCAAAGAATATTAACAACATGATATGAAAAAAGTAAACTTCAAAGAAAATAGAAATGTTATATACGTCTGTATTTACTGTGTGGAGGATGAGTTGGCCAGTTAGTTTATGGGGATTTTTATAAGCCCCGAAAAGCCCGGTTTATTCCTACGTTTTGTAAAAGAATAAACCGTACTTCAACAACAGTAGGGATTTGGGTTGACAGCTTTTGAAGAAAGGAGACGAACGACTTTTAGTGTAACAAAATTTATATACAACAACAACATCAATAAACAGGGTTTTACACCAAATGTAAGAGTTCACAAAAGAGTTCAAGATTCCGATAGATGGTAGGGTTTTGTAAGGTTTAGTTGTAAGGTTGTTATAAGGTAAAGTTATAAGGTAAAGGTGTAAGATAAGGTAAGGTTAGGTTTGTTATGTGAAGGTTGTAAGGTTGTAAGGTTTGAAGATAAAATGCCTGCTGGAACTTAGCTGTGTGTCCTGTTCCTTTTAACTCGGCACGTGCGTTCGTCGCTCTTGGCTCCTGGCTGGTGGAAGAAGGTACCAAATACGTTTGCTGTCAAGGGCTGCCACGAATGGACCTGTTGCTAACAGCGTTGG
This sequence comes from Sepioteuthis lessoniana, assembly GCA_963585895.1. Taxonomy (NCBI): domain Eukaryota; kingdom Metazoa; phylum Mollusca; class Cephalopoda; order Myopsida; family Loliginidae; genus Sepioteuthis; species Sepioteuthis lessoniana. The sequence continues at coordinate 56,532,616 of OY757914.1, forward strand.
GAGTGGAAAATAGCGGAAGAATCTCCTGTGGAGCTCTTTTTTATACGCCACGTGACCCCAAGGGGATGCTGATGTTCGGTGAAACAGGATCACCAGTTCATTAACAAAATTTCTACAAGATCCCTCGTGGTTACTTTCGAAACAAAACTTCAAGAGTCGTTCCACAATTTACAACACAAAGAAATAAACAACGCAGACAAAAGAAAACTTACAACAGGATAACATAAAACAGACAATTTTATATACTAAACAATGAAAAAAAGAAAAACAATACAAGCTAGAAATAAAGTTCCAATATTGTTTGTTATGTATTCGCGTGTGTGAGTGAGTCTAATACAAATATAATGCGAATGTACGTCTGTGTTGTTCGAACATAGCTGAGTGTAAGTGCGTCGAGAAACTAAAAAGTACATAGCAGCGAATACAATTCTTCCACAACAAAAATAGACCCTGAACTGCTGTGTTTGGGTTAACAAGATTAATAACAATATTCTTTTATTGAATAAAAGAAAGAAACAAAGAAAAAAACAATTCAGGTAAAAGTCAGGAGCGAGAAAGTCTTTCTGTATCTCGTAGGAACCTCCACTAAAATATCCGTATCCCGGACGAGGTCCTCATTTAATATCTGTCAATGGCGGAAAGTGAGACTGTAGTTCGTCAGTGATAGACACGTTCTGCTTTCCTTCAGGCTTCGGGGTTTAATGGTAGAACCCGTGCTCTAAATCTCAAGTTATCATTGGGAAAATATTCCCTCTTCTTTCTCCTCTATTTTATCAGAGCCATTACTTCCTCACATCAGCATGAATGCAGCAAGGTAAATTTGCATATACTTAAATTGTATGTTCCCTTAATTGAGATTCTGAGGAGTTTATTCTCTTCTCTTTTTCCTCTCGTTATTGGATTTCCATAACACGTTGGTAGGAGGATACACCTCTTATTTCTGATAAGACCAAGATTAATAAATGTCTCTTTCCTCGTGGACAAGTCTTTTCTTTGGGCATTCGTTTAACGAGGCTCACCATACCTCGGAGAGCTGGTTCATTCAAAGGAGAAACTCTTTCTTTTCTCTCATGGTTCTCTGCGCGGCATTATTTTTGAATTTGGGTTTCTTTCATATCCCAAATTATCTGACTTCACTCTCCGATAAAGAAACGGCAATTTTTCATGTGTCTTCGCCTTTTGACGACTAAATGGCGACTTGTTATGTGTCTTTACCCTGTGATGAGTAAACAGCAACTCATTCTCTGTCTTTACCCTTTGACGGCTACATGGCAACTCATTATGCGTCTTCACCCTGTGATAAATAAACGGCAACTACTTAGTTTCTGTAGTTTGAAAATTCACCACGTGTTGGTTTTTTTTGGCGGTTTCTGCCTAAGTATCCATCATGGTCGCAGGTCTGCCTCTCCGCTGACGCATATATAGCTAATAGAGAGTGAGGTTCTCCCACGCTCATGCCACCTTGTAATAATAGAGAGGATGGGAGAGAGACGGCCTCTCCCACTTCCACTATTCTGTAATTCTTGCTTACTACTATCATCCGCTGACGGCCAAAGAGTCACAGCTCCCTTCACCACAACCCGGAGAATGTATTAGGGTACCGTATTTCCTCATCACAGTATGGTGAGGTGATTTTAAGGTCCATATGAAGTTTAGAATCTTGAAGTGTGAAAAATATATGAATTTAATTTTGGTAATGAATGTATTTTTGCTGGCTCCCAATTTAGATTGCGTTTCTGAAATAGTACGTGGCGAAATGTCTAAGACTGAGCGCATGAGAACTGTCAAGTCGTCTAGAGCTTGGTGTCACTGAGAGTCAGGCGTGAGAAAGCGAGAGCTTTTGAAGGCGCGGACTATATTGGCATCCATATCACGTGACCGGCTCCAAACCCAAGATTTATTTTTGTGCGGGACAAATTCGAAATGCGCATATGTACTTGAAAACACGCGGCATGTGACTACTCAGTCCTATCGGGTTCCTGAAACTATTTAATTTACCGACGCTCCACTACTTTTGTTCAGGAACAAGTGAGTCTTGGATCCTATTTTTCTAGAATTTTTCTGCTCCACGTGCTCATCACCGGCCATCTAAAAATATTGGAGTGTAAATCCTATAACTGTTTCAAATGTGAAAATATTGCTCGGTACTAAAATGTGGTATTCATAATTGGGCCAAATTAGTGTAAAAAAGAGAAAATTAATTGGTTGCTAAACAAGCTTCAATTAGTGTTGTAAATTAAGTCACGATCCTGCCAGGACCATTTCTATTCCGTTCAATTCCATACTACAGTTATTAAAGCTCACCTAATCATCTATCTAGGTGAAGCTTAAGCAGGTACACCATATTTGAAAAGACTCACGTGTATATCTGTTTGGCATTTAAACCTTTTCTCACGGTTTATCAGTCTCTCCATTTTCGTTTCTAATAGTGCAATTTTGATACCAAACAAAAAGTCATAATGGACCGACAGTTACGCCCTGAAAGACTCTGTGTCGAATCTACTGCTCCTAACGCGGAAAAACTTTTTAAACACTGGAGGCTTATATTCACTATTTACGCACCATTTGTTATGATATGTCATGAGTTACCACCACCCACCCAGACAAACCCTCTTTAGAAATAAAGATATATAGTCGGTATCCTCTCCCTAGAAGTTCAACAAAGAAGGCCGAACGTGGCTGACATGAATCTTCCAACACGTGTCTCAGTATTCTTATTCCTACCTTGGATATAGCATTACATGGTAGCAGCGACAATGGTATTAACAAAGAAGTCTGTAAAGATGACACCCAGATAAAAAAGGAAGGATTAAAAAAAAAGTCTTCAGCCGGAAAAATATTTTGGAACACGAGGTCGTATCACAGGCGCCATGTTGAAAAAGAAATGAAAAAAGGGGAATAAGAAGTCGACGAAACATCTCTGAATAATAATGTGCAAGTAACTACACATTACATATTTGTTTGTTTTATATCATCATTCAACAACAAAATTAATACAATGGCTACAAGTGCATGCGAACCAGTTATGTGCAGGACTTCTGAAAATCTAGTAGATTCGTTCAAATTCTTCAAGCAGCGGTGTAAACTGTATTTTTTCGGTTTAAAATATTCCAGCTGGTAAGCAGGTTGATCCCATTCTACTTTTACCTGGTGAGGAAGGACTCAGAAGATACAACGCTTGGACAGATCCAGAAGTTATATGGCGGAAATTTGAGGAACGATAAATTAATTTCCGTATTGCACGTTTCTATCTGCATCAATACAAACAGAAAGACACAGAGAATATTGATGATTTTGTTGTTAGATGCAGGTTACAGGCGAACAAATGCAAGTTCAGAGACAACCAGGAAACCGAAGAACGGCTCATAGAACAGATTATAATCGGGACGAGGCACCCTGAATTACAGAAGCAGCTACTAGCGAAAGGTATAGAGCTGACGCTCCAGGAAGCTCTAAATAGTGATCGAACACACGAAGCTTCCGTGAACCACAAGAAGGAATTGGCTTAGATTCAGGAGGGAGACAGCCAGGAGATAAGTGTAATAAAGCAAAGCCACTGTAAGCAATGTGGAAGCACTCATTTCCACCCAAAAGGAAAATGTCCCACATGGGGTCCCACAAGTTCGGTTTGCGGAAAAAAGAACCACGGGGCAAAATTGTTATGCTCTGTCTACTGAGTAGATTCAATTTAAGGCACGAAGACAATAAATGTATAAGTTGTTTATTAAAGTATTTACAAGGAAACTGAAGAACTGCTATGTGATTTAAGGGTGATCCCTTGCGTTAGAGAGCTCTAGTCATCTTATTATATTCCCTTGGTCATGAAGTTACTTTCTTAATTACAAATCTTTTATTTATTTATACATAAAAAATCTTAAAATTTTTCAGGTATCTTCGTTGTTCTCATCGGCCGTTCTGATGGTGTTGGCATTCCTTCCTCTACTTGTCTGGTTTGCATTTGTTTGGGTTGGACCTGTTGAATTGTTGTAGGTAGGGTGTTGAGTTTCCCTGTGTGGTATATGTTGGTCAGTTGGGATAGTGATGTGTCAATCCCTTGAGTTGATGTATTATATGAGGGCCATCTCTATGGTCCATATACCTCCTGGAGATGTCGCGTCTGTTGCGTCTTAGCAACTTTCAATCGTTTTGCATTTTGACGATGTTACTGCGTGGTTCAGTGCATTTGTCTATCACCGTCGCTGGCAGCCATGTATCATTTTCCTGAAGAGCGGATACTTTACTTTGCTGCCTATTATCAATTCAGGAAGGTCTTTTGCATTCCTGTTGTAGTATTGTGGATGTTTTCGCTACTGTTGTTCATCCGTTCCCGAATTTGATTATCCTTTGGATTATTGGTGTTCAACAACGTTGGTCTTTATCTTCCTACCGTATAGGATTTCTGCAAGTGATGGCAAATGGCTCTCAAGTGGAGTTGTTCTTAGGCTTAAGAGAGCCATTTGGTCGTCCATCCTTGACTGTTTTGCTTTTCCCAATGTTATTTTTACTGTCTGGGCCATATGTTCTATGAATCCATTCGATTGTGAGTATCTCGGGCTTGATGTGATGTGCATGAATTCCCACTCTGTAGTAAAATTGTGGAATTTATTCAACACAAAGTATCTAGCATTGTCTGTATATAGACGTTCCGGTATACCATAGACATGAAAGATTGCTTTGAAATATTCTATGCAGTTTGTGCTTGTCACTGTCTTCATTGTTTTGATGAATGGCATTTTGCTGTTCTGATGAGCGACAGTACAATTCAACAGTCATCCATCACTATGTGCGCTGCAACCACTAAAATACCACATTCACTCTTTGAGAACCCCTACTAAAAAAACCCGAATGGAATGGAGTTTTATTTACAATTGATGATTTATTTACAAAAAAATGTTAATGATGGGGATGGGAAAAAAACTCGAAATACAAAAACTAATTCGAAAACCAAGGAAAAATTCCCCGTTTGGTTGACCTCCCATCCCCACCCCGTCTACGAAATGGAAGTCGACTGTTTTCTGGTGTCCGAAAACAAGCCGGACCTACGCCAAGTGGGAGAGGGATCCTAGTCTAATGGGGCAAAAAAGACAGGGTTGGGCGCGGTATGGTCGGTTAATGACAGATAATATGAATTATATACATTTGAAATGCCAAGTTCTTCAACAAAAGTAGGCTGGAGTTAGTGTTGAGGTACAAAAATAATAGGGGTGGGGAAGATCTTGGAGACTAACAACTAGATGACGGGGACGATGACTCACAACATACTGCTAACTAGGCTTCAAGGGGGAAAAACTTTGCCTACTTACCCGGGATGGGGTCCCGAAAGACCCATACCGTAGACGCCATGGATAGGAAGAGGAAGGAAGGATGACTCCCACATAGCCCCCTTTCTCACGACCAGGCTCGCTGCATTCACCCACCTTTTGTCGAAAGTTATACGATCTAAGCGTTTACTATCGCATCTGATTTTGATCCTAAACTGATGACTAAAATACAAAACCAGATCACGATGAGAAAAGTTTGCATCGTCATACAATCCTTTCTTTCGTGTCGTCCAAATCACCATTCGAGCTACATTAAGGATCGCGAGAAACATCACACGCTTCTCACCCTGAAACTGAGGTAGAATGTTGTCCACGACGTAACCAACGTCGAGCAGCACGAGATGCTTGGGTTCGATGTGAGCCGTTCACTCCCTGACGTGATCCCAGAACGGGCGAACTCGCTCGCAGTAGTAGAAGGCGTTCTCAGCCGTTTCTTTTAAACCACTGCCGCAGCGAGCACAATCAGGTATGTCTGACAGGCCCGTTCTGAAGTCCAAGCCAAGAAGGGGTAACGCATTCCGTGCAAGTCACCAGGTTAGCGAGAACTCGGAGTTGTTCATGAAGCTCGATTCTGGCACCCAATACCAGTGGGAGCGGATTTCCTCCGCCGTCCAGCCGCGCAGCTCGCCAAGAGGGTCCGAGGCGGAACCCACCACTAGCTCCCGATATAGTTCCTTCCGAGGCTGTGAAAGGTCACTGGACCCAGGAAGATTACGAAGGGCTGCTCGGCACTCGCGGACAAACAGTGCTTCGCCCATCGGCTTACTTCGACCTTCAGCCTTTAGGTCTGATTGGGGGCGAGGAAAAGTCTGACTCACCTTTCGTCTCCACACTGCGTCCCCCATAAAGGATCGGCCCTTGTATGCAAGTCTTTCAGCAAGCCAGGGGCTCTCAAGATCAAGCATACACAAGCCCCCGTTGCGCGTACGATGGATGCAGACTTGTCTACGGACCATCGGCCTTCGGCCTCCCCAGAACAATCTGGAGAGGGATGATTGTAGTGCCAGTCGACAGGCCCTTGGCAGAGGAAGTACAGTCAATCGGTAAAGGATCAAGGGGAAGACGTACACGGCGCTCGCCTCCACCCTGTCCTTCAAAGACAACCTCCTTGAAAGCCAGGTTCCCACCTGAGTATTCACCTTAGCTTGTACTTCCGACCAATTTCGCTCCAGTTTGAGGTCGGGCCCAAACCACACCCCGAGGATGCGGATGGGTCTGTTACTCCAGCGGAAAGGCCCAGGAAGAGTATCGCTACCCTTCCAAGCACCGAGCTGCAAACCTTCGCTTTTGTCAAAATTGACCTTGGCTCCTGCTACCCGCTCGTACTTGCCAACCGTCTTCTTCACAGCCTTTATATCCAGGCGGCGGGATACAAACACTGTGATATCATCGGCGAACGCGAAAACCCATACCGTAAGAGGGCCAGCAAAAGGGACACCGTGCAGGGCCGGATTTGCCCCCTCATCTCCAAAGCGAGGATATAGAGAAGAGGAGACAGAAGCAGCCCTGCCGGACCGAACGTTCGATCGCGAAAGCCCTCGAACGCCTTCCGTTTACCTGCACCACTGCCTGAGGGTTGTGATACATCATGCTAATCCATCTGCGGAACTCCGGTTGAAATCCGGCAGTCTCTAAAACAGATGCCAAAAACCGATGGTCCTCCCTATCGAAGACCTTGGACTGATATAAACTGATCAACGCAGGTTCCGTACCGTCTCCTATCCCCTTTAGGATCTCGCGAATCAAGAGCAGGTTGCCCTGGTCGATCCTCCCTTCACAACGTAGGTCTGCTCAGGGTTGATCAGATCGTTAATGACAAACTGTAAACGATTCGCTAAGACCCGGGCCAAAATCTTTAACTCTGTGTTAAGCAGAGTTATGGGCCTGTAGTCATCTAAACCCTCCCAAACATTCTTTCTTGATCATGCCCATGGTAACGCTGCCAGGGATGGCTCCCTGGGCGAACCAATGGTTGAACATATCCGTCAGAATAGACACAAACATGTGCGGCGGCCTCAAGTACATTTCGTTGGGTAAACAAGCTAGTCCTGGCGTCTTGTTGAGGCCGACTTGCTTCAACGCATCACGGACTTCGCATTCAGTAATCACACTCTCGCAACTAGCCGCTTCAGCCGCCTCAAGGCGGGGGAAGTTGAGCAAAACTCCTGAAGCGGGAGGTCAGGGCAGTGGGCAATGCGATCACAAAAGCGCGCCCAAAATGCATGACGTATCTCGCGATTCTGTCACAGCACGCGTCCATCCGGGGACTTGACGGAATCGATATACCGACTGGGAAACATTCGCACTTCTTCCTCACGCGCAGTCGCGTTTGATTTCACAGCTTCGTTGAGAACTCTTTTTAACCTAGATCTAACTACGAATCCCTTGTAGCGCTCGCTACTCTCACGCTCAAGGTCCCTCCTAGCTAGTTCTACAGTGAGGGAGTACCTCGCCAGCCACCGCCCGGGTAAGTCTATCTTCTATAGATTTCGCCTTCCTGGTCCTATCTAAGTTGAGCTGACGACCGTACTTGGTGTCGAAATCTCTAATCCTTTGTTAAAGAGAAACCTACCACTTATTCCCCGTAACCGCCCCCACTAACCCCCACATATTAGGGATTCCAGCCGGTCCCGGAAGTCTCGTGTCTTCAGTAAGGAGGAATTGAACTTCCAGTAGCCGGCCAGACAAGTCCTATTAGTTAACCACAGGCTGACTCAAACAAGTTTATGGTCAGTCCACGCTATCAAGTGGAACGTGGGACAACTAACGAAATCGCTATCAGCTCTTCTAACCAACACTTTGTCCAAATAGGAACCTACTTTGGCAGAGAGCGAGCGATCTAGCCACGTCCACATGTAACCTAGTAACACCCGGCCCGACCTTATCTATCTTGGGGTCAAGGATCGCATTCCAATCACCCATTAAAAATAACCGCTTCGGATCGTCTAGGAACGGCGCCAACCGACGAAAAAAAGAAACCCCCTCCACAGTGGTATTGAGTGCATAAACTGCAACCACCGAAACTTGAAGCTTTTAACGGCAACATCACCTACAACCAGCCGGCCTCCGTCACCTGCAAAAACAACGTTTACATCTGCATCAAGGCTGTGTCCAACTAGCAAAGAGACACCCGCGTTACTGCGACTGTCGTATTCTGAGAAAACGACAAAGTCGTTCACCAGCACCCGGCAGTCCGCAGCGCAAATGAAGTAAGTCTCTTGCACTGCAGTGACATTCTATCTGAGTTTCTTGGGTTCAGCATGCAAGCATGCACACTTGCTTGGATCCCTCAGTCCCCTCACATTCAAAGTGGCAATGTTTAGAACTATCAGACCCACTTACCTTACTCAGTGTCGACTACGGGCCGGAAATCCTCCGGGGGTGAGGATGCCGACGGCTTGATCCAGGGAACCGGAACCGAGTTCATTAATAACTCGGCCGTCCCTGGAAATTCCTCCGACATTAAAAGGGTACCTCAATTTTAGGGACCTATTAAAAGACAGGTGAACATAAATCAGGACCCAGACCGTACATTGGGGTAACATTTTTTTCAGCGAGGTGTGCTCCAACTTATGTCCGCCCGACTGACTTCCTCAATGAAGCGCCACAGTTCTTGAGTGCGGTTGCCAGGTGGGTACACCCCTAAACAAATAAGGATTTGAAACGTCTTTACGATTATCAATGGTTTTCAGTGTTATGAGCGGGTTTAAAGTCTTTTTCGAATGATGATCGACGGTGGATGATTCCAAGGTGTCTGCGCAAAAATAATATCCGTTTAAAGTTTATCAGACCTCATTTGAGGCCGACTTCGTTCTTTTTCTTGTAGCGTGTGTTGTCCTTCATGGTCGCTTCGTACGTTCTTATGCTTTCAGTGACTACTTTTAGTGTGAGTCTAGGTTTGCTAATTAAGTTTCTTCTTTCTTCTGCGCGCTTCATCCTTTTTATTTGCTCGAGAATCCTTTCCCCTTTGTTTGCATTGAAGTTGCATCTCTCTGCTTTGGTTTGTAGTTGCATTGACGCGAATTCTAGTCGCTCGACCCATTTGTTTGGTTTTTTAATCATGTGTGTCTCAAAAATCTTGAACATGTTTTCCGAATTTTCTTTTTATTCAGCTGTGAACAGAGCATTATTGATTATTTCTCGGTCCTTTGGTCCTGTGCTCGGTAAGATGTAATTGTAAGTCGCTCACTGCTATCACCATGTAATGCTCTGTCTACTGAGTAGATTCAGGTAAAGGCACGAAGATAGAATAAATATACAAGTTGTTTATTCGACTATTTACAAGGAACAGAAGAACTGCTATGTGATGTTAGGGGGCAACCCTGCAGTGGAGAGCTTTAGTACCAGTAAAAACAAAAACAAAGGGAGACACGCCCGAGCACGAACAGCACAAAATAGAAGCAGTAGCCAATCACCCGAATATCAGACTAAGAAACGCGGTAACAAAATATGCTCAATGAAGTCCGATAAAAGAGAACCCAGTGAGCTATACAAAGAATTCGAACAGTTGGCGTTTGATGCAACCCAGCAGTAGAAAGATGATCAAACCGAAGTTTTTGCAGAACTTCAAATAAAGCTTCCTAACAAGCCAAGTACCCACACATTAAAAGTCAAAGTGGACACGGGTGCAGAAGGCAATACTCTTCCCTTAAGAACATTCCGTAAAATGTTCCCAAACAAAGTAGACTCTTTGGGACAGCCACTCCCTGATACAACGCAAAAGGAGCCCACAGTACTAACTGCTTACAACGGCGCGAATATGATGCAGCACTGTTCAGTTTGCATACAGTGTGCATACAAAGGTAAATGGACCACACACAAATTTTTGTGGTTACCATTGACGGACCAACAATAATAGGATTACCCTCACTTAGATCTAATAAGCATACTTTGTGCCATCCAAAAACCCCAAGATCCAATAAATTCCACCAGTGAGTTGATAAACTCATACCCAGATCAGTTTGGTCTTATAGGACACTTTAAATGTGAATATCACAGAGTCCTAAAACCCGACCATCGCCCAGTAATCCACGCACCCAGGAAGTGTCCCATCCATATGAGAGATTAGATTAAAGGTGAATTAAAGAATATGGAAAACAAGGCTTTATTAGAAGAGTCTGTGAACCGACAGAGTGGGTTAGTTGTATATTCGAAAGAGTAACGGAAAACTTTGTCTATGTTTAGACTCAAAACATCTGAACAGAGTCATAATGAGATGCCATTAAAAGTTTTCAACAATGGAGGAGCTGGCACACAAGCTGTCAGGTGCTCATCATTTCTCAAAACTGGACGCTAAAAATAGTTACTGGTCCATCAAATTTGATGCAAAGTCACAGCTATTGACTACTTTTCATTCACCGTTTGGGAGATTTTGCTTTCAGAGAATGCCGTTTGGGCTAGTAATGTCCTAGGATCTCTTCATGCAGAAAATGGACATGATACTTGAAAATGTCCCGGCACCCTCGGTCGTCATTGTCTACGGGAAGACAAAAGAAGAGCATGATCAGAAGTTAAACAATTTGATAAAAGTAGCACAAACTGAAGGGCTATGTTTAACAGCAACAAATGTGCGGTAGATCAGAAACAGATACATTTTCGGTACAACTTATTAAGAGCGGAATAAGATTAGATACAACCAAGTAAGGTAGATGAGATCAAGAAACTAACCATCCTAACATCACTGATATGCAGAAAGTATTAGGGATCATTACATACATGGTACCTTTTATTCCGCATCAGTCCGACCTTACTGCAACCATGAGAAACCTCTTAAAGAAGGAAATTGAATTCAAATAGACTACCAGTCATCAGGAAGCACTGCAAAAAAAAAAAAAACAAATACCTAATTTGTAAAGAGATGTCCCTTATATACTTTGACCCACCAAAAAAAAAAAAAATCAAGTATACAAGTGGATGCATCAAGCAAAGGTCTAGGCTCAATACTCATGCAAGAAGGAAAACCAATAGCATTTGCATCCACAGAAACTTAACAACGATATGGGAACATAGAGCGAGAACTTCTAGCTGTTGTTTTAGGCGTGAACGAATATTTATGGAAAGCGATCATAAGATGTTGGAAATGATCAGCTTAAAAAATCTTATTGCAACTCCGCCTCGTTTACAACGTACGCCTGCGAGGGTATGACATGACCATTGTCTATCGTCCCAGAAAGAGATGACCTTGGCAGACGGGTTCTTCAGGTTACCAAACAAGAGAACCAATGAGGAAATCAATCTTGATATCAGGGTGGATTTTGTTCTGTTCTCTACGGAAAAGTTAACACAGATACATCAGGCAACGAATGCTGACCCCACATTATGCGAACTGAGGGAGATGATCTTGTGAGGCTGGCCAGATACATTTAAAGAAATTAGCAAAAACTTGCAACCATACTGGTCATATCGGGATGAGCTGGCCATTGAAAATGGGATCTTACTAAAGAGTGACCGGATCATAATACCTAAATCAATGCAGCCTGAAATATTAAAAAAAATTTTACTATGGCCATGAAGGAATCGAGAAATTTAAGCTACGAGCTAAAAGCTGTGTATTCAGTGACAACGGTCCCCACTATAGTTCAACCTTTTTTAAACGATATGCTAAGGAATGGGGATTTAAGCATCGTACATCATCCCCAAGATACCCCCCAGTCAAATGACCAAGCAGAGCGCTGTGTACAAGCCATAAAATCTGCTATCAAGAAGGCTACCTCAAGTAACGGTGACTTAGACATGGTGTTGATATGCTTACGATCCACTCCCATTGACTATACGATCCCCTCACCTGGTGAATTACTATTCAACCGAAAGCTCATAGAAAATCTCCCGGTGAAATGTCTCAACAATCTGGCACTAAAAGAAAAAATAGCAATCCTTTTATACCAAAGGCAGCCAGATAAAATATCTCAACACGATAAACACGTCAGCGACCTCCCCAGTCTGCTAGTGGGGCAACGTATTCGAGTACTTGATCAAGGTACTAGCAAATGGTCCTCGGCAGTCGTCACGTAGAACCAAATTCATACATAGTGCAGACTCCATCTGGAAAATCGCTCCGTAGAAACCGGAAACATTTGAGAGAAGATAAATTCACTGCAACGATGAATCCTGGGGTATCTACAACTCTACCTGTGGCCTCTCTGGAATCCATCCGAGTGTTGATGTAACGACACACTACACACCAATAGAACAAACCAGCACTGTCACAACAGATGACAAACTTTTCACATATTCACCTCACAAGACACCTAATACTCATCAAGGAACTCAGAAAACATTTAGATCTGGCCGCATGATAAGGCCGCCTAAAAGGTTTAGTGATGAGAACATTCCTTAGTTTTAGTTATCTGATTACTTCAGTGTATATATATGTTTTTTCTTTTCTTTTTTTTTTGAGATAAAAAAGAGGGATGTTATGTTATGCCATGAGTTACCTCCCCTAGACAAACCCTCTTTAAAAATAAAGATGTATAATCGGTATCCTCTGCCTAGTAGTTCAATAAAGAAGGCCGAATGAGGCTGACATGAATCTTCTAACACGTGTCTCAGTGTTCTTATTCTTACCTTGGATATATCATTACATCGTTAATGGTAATGACAACGTAGGACACAGAATTGTAGGAGGAGATATTGTGTTTTGATATTTAATTTCCATTTTGTAGTGGTATATCTAATTTGTTTTATATGTGGTTGCGTGTTCTCACAAGTCGGAAGGTTGCCATTTATAACGATGGGGATATTATTATTATTATAATTGTTATTATTAGGTTTTTGGTTTAAGGTTGTTTTTTTTACGTTGGTTATGTTGGTATTACATTGGCTGCGTTGATATTTCGTTGGTAGCGTTGGTATTACGTTGGTTGCGTTGGTATTTCGTTGGTAGCGTTGGTATTACGTTGGTTTCGTTGGTAGCGTTGGTATTTCGTAGGTAGCGTTGGTATTTCGTTGGTTGTTATCCCCTCGCTAGATGTTGATGGAAAATAAAGGTAGTGGAGAAGAACGAAGACGTCGTTAGGTTTTAGTATCAAGGTTTTAATGGCAGCATGAAGTAAAGGTGTTTACGCTGGTATGTTGCGAGACTAGTAGTGAGGAAAGAAGGTAGTAAGTTGTTAGAGTGTATTATCTAATTTGTTTTTAACTAGGATCCCTTGGTCTAGAAAAATAGACCCAAGGGATCCATAAACTAGATGGCTCTCCTCATAATGGTTGATGCTGCTCCTGCTATTCAGGAACAGACATTAAGACGTCCGTTCCCGTTGAGGATTTCTGAGGGAGAGAAAGATTCGCGGGCTTTCTTCAATTTTTGGTGCTGCTAGGAAATATGGTTCGGGATGAATAGGACAGGTCACCTCGATTGGGTGAAAATGTTCGGCGACTTTAACGGTCAAATTAAATTACGCGCCAAACAAAAAATTCAAGTTTCTTTCTGCTACAGAATAACTACTTTGCTCTCATAAATAACATCAGCGGCCCATAGAAACCCTCGAATACGCATACGTGAAGCCTACAAACACCATATACAATAGATACCGGCTCATTAGAATGAAACAGCAACCAACCCAAACAATAGACGCATTTCTGCATCATTTGGAAACCCAAGCCAACTCACACCATCTGTGTCATCTATGTCCGGCCCGGAATGCCAACTGTAAAAAATGTCAAAAAAAAAAAAAAAAAAAAAGAAAAGAAAAGAGAAAAAAGGACACTAAGCCAAGGTATATAAATCTGCTATTTTATATGACACTGACTCTGATCCTTCAAAAATCGCATGACGAGAAATAAAAGACATTACTTTAACCAAATGTAAAATAAATGGAACCGTAGTTAACGCTATGGTAGACTCTAGCAGTGTGGTAAACTTTGAAAACAAAAATACCGCGAGAAAATTAAATCTTCTCGTAATACTTAAAACAAAAACAATAGCCCTGGTAGACTCAAATCAACACACTAAAATTGTTGGTGAAGCAATAGTCGATGTCTCTCTAAACAATAAGACACATCTTGAGATGATAGCTGAAATAATTAAGGACTTATCAACATCGTCATAGGCAAAGACATCCTAAAAAAGCACAGTAAAGTGATCATGAAATTCAATGGACCAGGAGATGAACGCGTTATTGGAGCTGTCACAAATAATAACCACTTCCCATCCATAGGCGTACCGCCCCCTACACTTTTCTCTCACCTCTCCATTAACACGACACCTTTCGTCATTTAGTTACGTCACCATACTATTAGCGACAATAGATTTATAAAAAAAGAAACTGCTAGACTGTTGAAGGAAGGTATAATAGAGCTCTCAGTATCTCCATGGCGAGCTCAAGTACTCGTAACATCAAACGAAAACAGCAACAAAAAAAATAGTAATCGATTTCAGCGACACAATAAACAGATTTGCTGAACTAGATGCTTATCCTATGCCTAATATTTCTAGAATGGTTGAGGATATAGCTCAGTATAACATCGCATATTTAATAAAGGAACTTCCTGTGCACAGAAGCCCCTTCACTCGGCCCAGTAAAGAAGCAGTGGCTGACACTATATAAACAGAACAGACAGCAACAAAAAGTTAGAGTGCGGCCGGGCTCAGGCCCGTAGGAGAGGTAGGATCTGTTCCTCTCCCAGCTGCGAGTTGTGCCAAACGTGGCGTCTGCGTCTGCGTCCTCACCACCAGCCAAAGCAGACGATATGGAATCCAAACAATCACAGCCGCAGACCCAGCATAGCCAACAAACCAATCACCGCTGCTCTCACCTTCAAACAGCATTTTTCAGAACCAACTTCTAAAGGTCTCCTCACGACACGCCTTGGTAGATACCACAAGACGACGACGCAGCAGCCAACACCTGCAGACCTGCTCCAGCTTAACCTAGCAGCTGTTCGTGCGCAACCAAGCAACGGCACCTGAAGACCAGCTCTAGTTTAACCAAGCAGCTATTCCTGCGCGGCTGAGTAACAACACCTGCATTACTTAGTCCACGAGCAACCACACTGTTCGGATTAGCACCAGCACTTTGAATCCACATCGACTCGCACCCGGTTAACCAAGGACTGCATAAATCGGAGCATCGATCATCCAGCCTCTTTGACCAATGTGTCTACATCATCGACTGTCTCCAGCTACATCTACAAACTGACCATACAGCTACACCATCTGCACCAAACACCGAGACCATCCTCATCTTCTAGATGCGCTGTCGCCACAAACGAATAGACAGCCGAGTCTAAAACTTTATACAACACCGACTTTCAACACCCTGTAGAGACTACACCGACGTGATACAAATGTGATTCTATACTCATACACCTTTCGTGTACGATTTGCTCTATAAAAATCTGAAATTTAAACTCATTCACATGTCTCTGTCATTTGTCCAGTCCTTTGTCAATCACACACCTTACAACTGTTCGCAGGATCGATGCACTTATCGGTCCTGTGACAACATCTTCACTGCACTTAATCTTAGATCCGCTTATCATCAGATCCCTCATTAGTGACAAAGATCGTAAATACATTGCTTTTGAAGTAAATGATTGACTATACCAATTTACTTGTCTATCTTTTGGCGTTACGAATAGAGTAAGTGCATTCCAGGAGTACATCGACGACATCCTTGACAAAGAAAAATTGTCGGATACTTTCGTTTTTGTAGAGTGGGAAAACCTCCGAAGAACATGACCACAACCTTCAAAAATTCTACGATGAAGATAAGAAACACATCACTATAAATAACAACAAAAGTATTATTTTAGCTATATCAATAACACTACTTGGGTACACTACCCAAAACAATCAAATGTCACCTGGCTACAATCGATTCAAACCACTTCTTGAAATGCTACCACCGTCAAATTTAAAATCTCGAAGGCAAATAATTGGTATGTTTTCCTATTATAGGAAATTTATACAAAATCTTTTGGACAAAATACAACCATTGAATCACAATGAAAAGTTTCCGCTACGACCATTTGCATTACATTCCTTTCGAATACTGAAAAACAATTTAAAAGATGCTACTCAAGTAACCGTAGACCCTGATAAAGAATTTGAAGTGGAAACAGATGCTAGCGAATATTACATTGTGGCTACTTTAAATCAAGGAAGTCAACCTGTTGCATTTTTCTCATGTGGGCTGAATCCTAATGAAATCAAACATCATTCCACTGAAAAGGAGGCTGCTGCCATTGTTGAAACCTTACGGAAATGGCGTCACTTCCTACTTGGTAGACACTTCAGAGTCATAACGGATCAAAAGAGTATTTGCTTCATGTTTGACAACACTAGGAAATCCAGTAACTAAATAAATGAAATATGTCGTTGGCGCATCCCAGTTTAAGTTAAGGGTTGTTTATGGTCAAGGAACTGAAAATATAGTTGTCGATGCATTCTTTCGCGTCTCCGCCCTTGCTCACACATTGTAAGATCTTCGCAATTTACACCTTCCACTGTGTCACCCCGGAGTTACACGTCTTTTCCATTTTACGTGAGCAAAAAATCTCCCATTCTCCCGAGAACAAATAAGGAGTGTAACAAATTCCTACGTCCTGCCAGTATTTGAAACTAAAATTCATAACCAGTGGCGAAGGAACACTCATAAAAGCTATGTGTAAATAGTAGGGCAGACTGGGTTCTTCAGCTTTGATGAGGCAACTAGTCTAGGAGAAGGAAAACTCTGAATTCAAACCTGTTAAACTCCGCTTAAAAACTGACCTTGTATCATATCCTGCCCGAGCGGAGGGGTTGGGTAAATAAGGAACCCTCATAAACGCCATACTGCTGTTTCAACGACTAAATATAGTCTTTAAAGAACCTTTTCCATAATCGATACACGGTAACAAGTATTTACTTACTGTAATCGATGAATTCTCCCACTTCTCATTTGCCTTTCCCCGCAAATATATGACCAGCAAAACAGTCACCCATTGCTTAGACTAATTATTTTCAATGTTCGGTATGCCCGATATGATACCCACTGATCAGGCTACTGACTTCCTTGCAGAAGAAACTAGAAACCGCTCGCATAAAAAGGGCATTGCAACATCAAAAACAAGTAGATACCATCCGGGAGGTAATGGGCAAGTTGAGAAGCTAAATGGCACCCTATGGAAGGCTGTTCAGGTAATTTTACATTAACTTTACGTTGACCCCAAATCTACACACATGTACTAACCCAACAAAATCCGAAGACACCCATGTATAAACACGAAAACCTTATCGGTGATAACGAGACAACCCCAATCAATGGACCCAAAGAAACTGTCCCACCCAATAAGATTGACGCGAAAAATGAAGCCCCCGCCGAACCTGTGCGAAAATTAAGAATACGGAGAACCCCTGACAAATACAGAGACTTTGTAACTTAATAGAGAACTCCTTACTCTTTTCTTCTTAATACTTTTTGAAGGAGAAAATGTTATAAAACAGCTCTAGTATGGAAATAGCTGTAGTATGAAATTGAACGGATTTAATTAAATCACCATCCTACCAGAATCATTTCTATTCCGTTCAATTCCATACTACTGGTATTAAAGTACGCATAATGTTCCCCACCTCTCGATAGGTAGAGCTTAAGCGGGCACACCATATTTGAAAAGATTCACGTGTATATTTGTTTGGTATTAAAACCTTTTCTAACGGTTTATCAGTCTCTTCATCTTCGTCTCTCTTAGTACAATTAGTTTTTATTATCAGCATGCGTAGACATTGTATTCTTTCATTATCTACTCCTTTTTTTGACTGTTTGATGTTGGATGCAAGAAGTTGGAATCCACAGATTTTTTCTCTCATGGTAAGTGACAAACAGTGCCTTTATGTCAAATGAGTTAATGACAAGCTTTCCAGAATGGTTTTAACTGATTGACACAATCAGTTTGTATCACCTTTTCCACTCCACAATACTGACAGTTGACGCATATTGACATTTTTTAGTTCGAGTTGGTGATGGAAAGTACACTAACTTTTCATATTCCTCTTTTGATATAAAATAAATTTAGCCAAAAGAGTGAATATTCATTTATCTATCTTATTTCATGCATCTTCTTTCTTTTTACAGCTGAATTTACGTAGAAATTTGATGAATAAGATAAATTTTATACTCTGTAATATAAAAATGTGGCACTGTTTACATATAATCAACCAGAATAATAATCTTATAAAGCAAATAATGAGAAAGGGCACAGTGTTATATTTTACAAAATCTCTCAACTTCTGCTTTCTCAAAATCATCGGAAATGAAAGGTATTCAATGAATAAGGAATTGGTAAGTTACATCTTTTTCAAGGAAATTCATATTCCTGAAGACTGTCAGCATGACCTTCTTTACTGACTTCCGCACCAGAGCTTTTCCTTTACCGAAGAGTCAGCGTATTCCCTCTTCATGAACTGTTTTTTCAACAAAGGCTTATAGTGGCAAACCCATGTTTAGCCTATTTGTAAACATTCTCTGGGATAAAACCTGCTTTATGTAAATTTCACATGGTTTGCATTACTCAACCAATAAATTTGATGAGAGACCTCTGTTGAAGCCTGGAGCTCTCTGATTTGCCGCTATTTTGAACTGCCTCAAAACAAATATTTTTTGCGATTAAAATAATTTTTGCTATAAATGCAGAATTTACATCAATAGAAAAAATTTATTTGACTTTTTTCAAAAAATTCCCCTAATCTGTTTAGTGACCTTCTTAATTTGAAAGTATTATATCCAGCGTATAGTTGCAGAAAAAGAACAAAAACACAGAGTTGAAAATCAAACAAGACAAGAGAAAATTTAACAATTGTATCAACAAACAAGAAATAGGTTTAAACAATTGCCTTCGTGAATTTGAAAATGTGTGCGAAATTGAGAAGAAAAATGTTCGTAGATGTATCGATAAGAATGGGTTAATTTTAGGAAATTTATTTGACGAGTGTTGAATGGTAGTGGAGTCGGGAAATGAAAAATGTTCCATTATTTGTGTTGGTAGGGGTGAATCACAGACTCACGCGGTTAATCAAAATTTATGTTGATAGTGAAGGAGAAACATCAGCGTTGAAAAAGTGGAATGTAGGTGAGGTTGTGATTCTCAGGTTATGCGGCTTCCATCAAAAAGCCGTAGTAAGAAATTTCAGACGAGTTTTTGTGCGATGTTGAATGTTGCAGGCGTCATAGTCGATATTCTCTGTCTGGACCTCGAAAGAATCTGGTCTTATATTGTTCTCTCTTCTTCAAATTGGATCAACTTCGGTATTTCTTCATTTTTTACCGCCAAGGTCGTAGATTGGTCGAAAAATCACTTTTAATTTTATTTTTTGTGAGGAATTCTATCAACATTTCACCGTGCGCAGATCCTATGAGCAGAGACACATTTTTTTAATTTTCGAAAGAATCTCGGCCCCGGCAACATCCAGTGAGTGCTCTCCAGTCCTGTTAATTGGAATTGCCATTATTTTGTTTGTACGATGAATCAGAAGAGATCTCTATCAGTCATATAATAAAGCCCCCTCAGATCTCGTTCTGTTTATGTGTGTATGTGTGTGTATCATATGAGTGTTTATTCTAAGTGATTAGTGCATTAAAAAGTCCTAGTAACATACTGGTATCTGACCTCGAGTTAGCCTAATCTTGGCTTGTTGTAGTGCTGTTTTGTTGTGTTAATCTGTGCAGAGAGCTGTGCCGGTTTTTGTGTGCCGGATAGACTTAGGTGGGGTGATTCATGATTTTGCTGGAGAATGTAAGGTGGCGGAGAGGGTAAATAGTCGTAAGACAGGTGTTTTGGCCGACGTGAAAGGCGACGGATGTGAGCTCGGTGAATCCAGTCAGTTTCGCCCTTTTCATCTCTTACTTGAATCACCATGTCATTTGTTTTGATGACTTCGAACGGGCCGATTCAATTCAAGTGGGATGAGTGTACAATGGTAGACTGAGGGCGGTGCAGTAACACCTTGTAGCCTACTTGTATTGGATCCTTGTACACAAGTTGGTTAAGTCTAGCTTTTAGCTTGTGGTCTACTTCATTGTTTGCTAAGGCAATATTTATTTGGATGCCATATGCCGTTGGGCTTTGATTTTTGAGCTCATTATGGATTAGTTTGGGTAAGGTGATGACGGCCAGTGATCACATGGTGTGGTGAAACGCCGATGGCGCTGTTAATAGTTGCGTTCATGGAAGATATGATGGATTCAAGGACATCTGTCCATTCGCAATTTCTATCTTCGCACAGCATGAAGAGAGCATTCTTCATTGTATGGTTTTGTCGCTCGATGTTACCCGAGCTCTGTGGCCGCCAGGAGCAATGTAGCTCCTGTGTGATTGACATCAGCTCGCAGAGATTCTTATATACCTCCCCTGTGAAGTGGATCCCACGGTCAGAAAGCACGATTCGTGGTATTTCCCGGTGACGAAGTAAAAAGCTGTACAATCCCCGATCGGCGTCGATTGCATGGTCTCTTGGGCAAGGTATGGCTGTGAGATGTCAGCTAAAGCTGTCAAGGATGATGAGGATATGTCGTTTTCCCTTCGAGACAGGCATCGTAATGAAATCCACGTAGATGATGTCAAACGGTCTTTTTCCACGTTTACAATGACCGATTTGCCAGTGTCGACGTTTGCCATAAATTACTTTTCGTTTGGTGGAGATTTCACAGGATTCTACGCATGTTTCAATGTCGCGATTCTTGAATTCCCACCAATAGCTGACTAGATGGGCGTGCATGCGAATGATCCCTGAGTGGTTGATGCGGTCATGTATAGTATATACATGTATAGAAACGATGTTTGCGTGGCACAACCAACCTTGGTGAATGTGTACAATCTCTGATCATCAGAACAGAGGTACCAGGTTCCAAATAAAAATTGTGGAGGTATTTCTTAAAAAGTGGGGTCCGATGATCAATGGGATCCACGTAACATTACTAGCTTGAATCCTTTGTCTAAAGAGCTTTGATGATTTTTGTGAGTAGATCATTTGTTAGTTGTTCAGCTGCTATGTCGAGGTGGTCGTAATTCTTCTCAGTAGGGATAGTGGAAATGGAGTGATAGGCGAAGAACGCGTCCTCCATGCGCTTCTGATAGTATGTACTTTGTGATGGGTAGGTCTTGGTAACAAGATGTAGGTTATTGATTTCGTTTAGACACCATGATGGGACATAAATATGAAGGTCGGATCTTTCCACCTTGAATACTCTGCTTGCGAGAGTAGAGTCGGCTGGTGTTTTCATTCCTTTCCGTCCCTGGCTTCTGCTGAGCATGTCGGCACAAACATTTGATTGTCCCTCGACGTATTCCAGGACGAACTTGAAGCAGGAAATTTCTTTTTTGCCAACGTCGTATCTTGCCATTGTTAAATTCCGGCTAGTTTAAATATGTTAACGACCTGTGGTCGATAAAAATAACG
The DNA here is from genome assembly GCA_963585895.1 of Sepioteuthis lessoniana. NCBI lineage: Eukaryota > Metazoa > Mollusca > Cephalopoda > Myopsida > Loliginidae > Sepioteuthis > Sepioteuthis lessoniana. Next base: position 56,554,309 of record OY757914.1, read on the forward strand.
AATTGCGCAGGAAGTCATAAATTTTCAGAATCGCCCATTTTATTGCATACGCCTCCCGTTCTGTTGTGGACCAGTTCTGTTCCGTGGAGTTGAATGTATGTCAGGCGACTGCTATAATCTTTTTCTTCCCATTGTCTGCCTCCTGTATTAAGATGGCCCCACACACCACGTCACTGGCATCGGTGGTAAGAGTGAAGACCTAGAAAAAGTCTGGAAACGAATGACTGAATCGGTTCTTTATTTTTTGGAACGCCTTGCCTGCCTTCTCTGCCTTGTTTAGCTCATGTATGAGACGCATCAGGTGTCATGGAGAACGTGTCAGATCTTAGCTGCTCGTCTAAACGAGTTTCAAGAAATTGCCTGATCCATATTAAGCGACTGATGAGGCTCTGTAGCGCTTTCTTTGAACTCGGGGGCTCCATTTCCCTGATGGCGCGGACGTATTCAGGATCAGCCTTAAATCCAACGCGGTTGGGGTGATTCAGAAATGCTAATCCTGTTTTCCGTTTTAGCCATGCAATTTATCTTCTAATGTCTGGCTGTGAGTCAATGGTATTGTTGTGCGCCGGCTATCACTGCTGAAGGTAGTTTGAACCTCCATACACAGGGTTGTGTTTGGATGTGGCGGTGTGGTCGTGTGGTAGTGTTAGGGTGCTGCGTGTGTCGTATGACCAGATGTGAATAGGTGTTTGAACTCGACGATTGAGTTTTGGTAGTTGATCGTGTACGAATTGAGGGTCTTGTGGCTGAGAATATTTTGTCCAATAAGGATTGGAGTGATGGCACTTGTAACTAGTATATTTACTTCTTTGAAGGCGGGAGGGTGTTAGTTACCGATGGTAATGTCGCAGATCAGTTCGCCTAAGGTGGTGATACTACCGTTTATACCCTTAACGAGGGTATCGGAGTGCGTCACGTGTTCTCTTGCATCTTCTGGTAAGCGGTAGATCGGTATGATGCAAGTTGAGCACCCAGAATCTAGCATTGCAGTGTCGGAGAAGGTAGTCCCCTTAATGGTGAAATTAACTCTGACGAACAGGAAGTGTTGCGCAGTTTGTTGCTGAAGGTTAAATATGTAATTGTGAGTGCGTCGCACCCGTAAGCTAGCCATCACTTCTCGCTTGGTCCATATGGAAAATCCTGATCATCGATTTGGGCTGAGATACCACGGGTATTTCTTCTATTGCTGCGACTTGGGCTTGGGCTTGGGATTTTTGTTGATTTTTTGACGCAGTTGTGTCCGTGGAAACAGTTGAATCCCCTTGCATAGTTCCTGCAAATTGCCTGACTTTGAGCTTTGTCTCTGTGGGTCTGATTGAATGTGGATCTGTTATTGAGTGGCGAGTTGGTTTTATCTGAGATTTCTACTGGGGTAGCTGGTTGTTTGCTTTTGATTGTTGCCTTGGCGTATGCTTGGGCTGTTTCGACTTGTATGCAGTGGCGTTGTGTTCAGTTGTGTCCTCCGTTTCAACGCTGCGGTCGAGATACCGTCGGGCCTCACTTGCAATGCCACTCGCTGTGTAGTGGTTGTCCATCATTTTCATGAGAATGGGGGAGGGCTATATATTAGGTGATCTAACCTTGATCTTCTCATTAGCATTGCGCCTACCAGTGAGATGGCTGTATTAACGGTCAGTTCTGTCGTGTTGTCCTTTTTAAATTCATTTCTTATATGGACGGTTGCCTCTCTAAGGTTGTTTTTGAGCCACCCAATGGCATATGTTTGTGGAATAAAGTATCGTTCAAGATTTTCGGCAGTTTGTCAGTTCTCTCACGCACAGTAAAAGTTTCGAGGCAACAGCTGTTACAAGTAGGGGAGGAGAAAATTAATTGAGAGGTAGAAAGAGAAAGACTGACAGAGAGAGGAGTCAAAATAAAATAATGTACATTATATCAAAAATTTGTAACCATACTCGCTGTACTCGGCCACGCGTTGCTGTAGCTCAGTTTGTTTAAATGGGAAAAAAAAGAAGAAAATTTCTAATATGTTTAATTTTCCAATACTTGTGGATACACAATATTTTTGGTAGTTCCATTTTCTGTGTAGATAAAGAGATTGTCTGGATTGCCAACTCTAGAACAGGCAACATATAATTGCCCATGTGAGAAGCAATCAGTGTGTAAATATAAGACACACAATTCTAAAGATTGTCCCTGTGCTTTGTTGATCGTGATTGCAAATGCCAATCGAAATGGGAATTGCACTCTCTTAAATTGAAATGACATATCTGTCGGAATCATAGGAATTCGCGGGTGAGGACATCTTCACCTTTGACAGGCTCTGTCAAAATTGTTGCTTCTATGATGTTGGTCATTAATTTTTTTATTGAAAGACGTATGCCATTACAAAGCTTGGGCTGGTTAATATTTCGCAACATGATAATTGGCACACCATAAAATATTTATTAAACAACAAAATAAAGGGGATATCAATAATGAAGAAAAAATTTAAGAATAAGTTTTTAGAATAAAAAGAAATTTACTTACAACTGGACCAACGAAATATGGTTTAAAGTTTATTAACGAATGAAGAAAAAATTTAAGAATAAGTTTTTAGAATAAAAAGAAATTTACTTACAACTGGACTAACGAAATATGATTTAAAGTTTATTAACGAAAGAAAACTTTTTAAGGAACGTCTTTCGTTGAAGTTAAACAAAAAAAAAAAAAAGAAAGAAATATTGAGAAAAGAAAATAAAATATTTAGTAAACAATTCGTTACTACTGAACCAACGAAATATGGTTTAAAGTTTAGTGTCTTATCGATAATAAAACGAAAGAAAACTTATTAAGAAATGTCTTTCGTTGAAGTTAAAGAAAAAAAGTAATGTTGAAAAAAGAAAATAAAATATTTCGTAAACAATTCGTTACAACTGAACAGACGAAATATGGTTTAAGAAAGAAAACTTTTTAATGGATGTTTTTCGTTGAAGTTAAACAAAAACAAGGAATGTTGAAAAAATAAAAGAAAATATTTTGTAAACAATTCGTTAGAATTATAGGACTTTACACTCCTATAAATTATTTTGGCGGTATGCCACTTGTTCCCACAAAGATGGCGGACGCTCAATGTTCAGTCTCGGGAAACCATTGGCCAGGAGGACCACGTGATATGCTTACAACTACGTCGGTGCGCGTAAATTCAAGTCCTGCGTTTTTGAGCCACTTACAAGACGCGTATTTTCTATAAATACGTCGTCTTCAAGCACCCTCTTTCTCTTTGACCAAATTTCTCCGCAGCAGCAACACCATGAATGGGCCTCGCAGACATTCATATACAATGACTATGAGACGCTTTCCCGTCTCTGAGAAACTGCCTGTTTCTAACCATAGAAAAAGGGCATTTTAAACTTGCAATTCTTTTTGTAGCTTAGTTGTGTCATACACACACACACACACACACACGAGCTCACACATATACACACACGATTATTTTGTTAGCAGAGTTAGTAATATTTTTTATGTATCAAAGAAGGTTTTATTGTTATAGTATATAGATTTGTTTTTGTTCGTCGCCTTGTTTTAAATGTTCATTTTGTCCGCGCCGTTTTACAACCATTATTTGTTTCATATCTTTCACTCATTTATTTCATTGGTTTCCTTCATTTACTACTTTTTCCATGTGCCTATATTATGCCTATATTATATGCCTATTCAACCTTTTTTCTAAACACTCTATATCAAACCTATACACCAAACTTGTGGGGAAACATTAAATTTCTAAAGTAAAATAGTTGGATACCATATAAATACCAAACACAGGTCCATACTCCTACAGAATAAAAAAATTACTTACAACTGAACCAACGAAATATGGTTTAAAGTTTAGTGTCTCTGTTTAAGTTAACCAAAAAAGAAAGAAAGGTGATAAAGCAGAAAAAAATCACGTGTAAAATTCTTGGAAAACGGAAGTAATGTTTACCTTCATAATTCGCGTTCGGCTTTTCTCGGAGAAAAACGACTTATCAAAAATATTTTTTTCAATTATTGTAATATTTTTAGATGATAAGTGTATAAAAACACTCCTGATTCGAATAAAATACTCTCAGAAAATTTTAGACCAATTAGTGGTATAAAACTGAAGATTATCGGTTAGTAACAAACATTTACATTTTTATTTATAACCACATAATTACTTGTTTTAAATAGCATGAGGTTACAAAATATGTTTAAAACTGAGTTTTAAAATTTCTTCAAAAGACAGATTCCACGATTTTAGATAATTAATTGATTGATTAATTTTTATGGTATGTCTGTTGCGGAGCCGATAAGCGAGTCGACCCCGCAAATGAATTTTAGTTTAATGCGTGCGAGTAGTGACAACCAAAGACAATGAAAAGGACAAAGAGGCAAGGTAACAAATACAACAAGGATGGCAATCTATTGTCAGACGTGGTTGTAGTGTTCGGTCTCCAGCTAGATTGGCGATGTTGGTAGCTGGTATGTGCGAGTCGTAGGTGCGGTTGGATTTCGTTGCTGGAAGCTGAGATCAGTCGAGTCATAGAATGCAGGAGCGTCTGTAACAGCGTCGTGGTCGAAGTAGGTGCTGGCAGCTTGGTAGCGTACAGATCGAGCGAGCGTGGTTTGCTAAGACTTAATCGCGTCTTAGTACTGCGGACCGAGTGAACGAACGACGAGATGGTGGCTAAGGTTTCCCAGGCCTTAGCATATACGCAGTCGATCGAGCGGATCGATGAAGCTAGGGCTTTGTCGTGCCTCTAGCTATGCGAGCGTATCGTTTACGGTGGCTATGGCTTTGTCGTGCCGTATAGCCGTACGGGCGTATCGTTTACAGTAGCTATGGCTTTGTCGTGTCAAATAGCTGTGTAGGCGTATCGTTGACGGCAGCTATGGCTTTGTCGTGCCATATAGCTGTACGAGCGTATCGTTTACGGTAGCTATGGCTTTTAGTGCCAAAGCTGTGCGGTTGCTAAGGCTTTTCGCGCCAAAGCTGTGAGGTAGCTGAGGCTTTTCGCGCCAAAGCTGTGAGAGCGGATCGAGACGATAGCTAAGGCTTTTCGCGCCAAAGCTGTGCGGTAGCTAAGGCTTTTTCGCGCAAAAGCTGTAAGACCGGATCGAGACGATAGCTAAGGCTTTTCGCGCCAAAGCTGTGCGGTAGCTAAGGCTTTTTCGCACCAAAGCTGTGAGAGCGAGCAGGCCAGGGGGCCGCGGCTAAGATTGGCGTTATCTTAGCGCTGCGCAAGTATCGAAGTGGGAGCTAAAGGCTAACCCGTGCCTTTACCGCTGTGCGGCCGAACGGACGAGCGGAACCGAGCGATGGTTAAGACCGGCTGGTCTTAGTGAGTCCTCTTCGTGTTTGCCTCCTGGCCGTCTATTTCAACTGGTCATTAATGACCAGTTAGAGATGCTCCGACCCGCAGAAGGGGACTTCTCATAGCCCTTAAAAAGGACCGTAAAAAAAGGGTGTTGAATCTACCACTTGAAGTGGCGGTGAGGCGAATGCAACCACGAATAACGTAGGATTCTTTTCCTCGTATGATCTCCGCAAAGAACGTGCCGATATTTATCCTACGCCACACCAGCGTACGAATGTGGCATAAGGCCGTTTTAAAGGTGGGTCCTGTCGCAGGGCCGAAGCCCAACGCGACAGGCAGTTCATAAAATGCCTCGGACCCCGTCGACATTCCCCTTTTCGAGGCGCCTCAGGCGTCGGGCGATAAACCCAACCCCTCCGAAGACGGTTAAAGCCTGGGGGTACGGCCTCCTGAGGCCAGAGGTGATGTATCCAGTGGTGGAACACACCCGAACGAACTGTGCAGCATGCAACCACAGCTGGTCGAGTGCGTCCCACCACAGGACACAAAGCAACGCCGCAAAGGACGTACCAACGAGCGTTAAAAAGGGGCTTGTTGATATTAGGAAGGTGCTATGACACACAGCCCCAGCCGCGTGAATAGGAAATTCTTTTATCAAAAATGGGTGTAGCAATTAAGTACTTTTTTAACCTGCTATAAGCTGGCGACGACTATTAATTCCATTTTTATCAAGTTATTTTTGGCCGAAGTGTTTTGTAAATATTGTTAATTTTAATTTATCCCCCCCTTTTTTAAAGCTGTAACAGGATGTCAAGGTCATAAAAAAGGGCCTAGTCATTTCCGGCCGTACCCCGATATAATTGTCCTAAGGCGAGCGTGTAATCCGATCTGTTTACGTTTATCGGCAGGTCGCCGCATGTCAACCCATCTCGGGTTATTTTATGCTTAGAGGTTTGGGAATTGTATGTTTATATTTACATTTTTGTTAGGTTGTTGAACACTTTCAAATTTTAGTATATGTACGGCAAACATTTTGTTTTAACAACATGTTGGAATCCTTTGGAATAGTTTTTTAATTATTACTTTGTATTATACTGAACCTATTTACTTTTATGATTTTTGGTATAATTTAATTTCTCTCAAGAACAAAATGTCATCCATGTTGACATTTGTGGCGATTTAGGAATTACCAAAGAACTCCCAACCGGATGTTGACTCGTCGGCTGCCTGATACAAAATGTATAAATGCGTCGCCACGCATAAGGCTCCACGCATCCATCCGGTTAAAATCAGAAAAAAGAAAAATAATAAAATGTAAAGTAGCCAATGAGAAGCGGTCGCGCCAAAATTAGAAGGATTTTCGAGTAGCGAATTTGGAGCCGGTGAAGAGAGATAAATACTCAGGTTTTCTGTGAACCGACCTCTTTTCGGGTGGTGACGTCGAACCGACAACACCGTTTTTACTATCTGGTGTTTTGGACACCACGCTATGTTTTGGGACGTAGCGTTGGTTAGTCCATTCACCAAGTAAATAAAGGAAAGTATGAAAGAAAAAAAAAAAAAAAAAAAAAAAAAAGCAAACAAAAAAAAAAAAACAACGTACCACGAGGTACACAAAAAAAAGAAAGATTTCCAGCAAATACTAGCAACTGAAAAAAAAAAAAAATAAATAAATAAATAAAAATAAAGAAAAGTAGTCACAACTACAAAAAAATGCAACGTTTAAACAAGCGAGCGAACACACACACAAAAACAAAAAACAAAACAAAAAAGAACAAAAAAAATCACGGATAAAAAAATTGAAAAATAAATAAAAATTACTCCCGGATATTAAAAGTTCCAAACAAAAAGCAAAAGAGTTAATGAAGAATAATCCTCTCAAATCAGACGAATACATTCAACAACTCTATGTATTACCGGAATTAATTCACATAAGAAAAAAAATGAAAAAAAATCCGTCATATCCAACGAGTCCTAGTTTTCCAGCCACCCTAAACAAATTACCAAAATTATTGAACATTTGCAAATAAGATACAAGAATTTGATAAATAATCCTCCTAGAAAATAGGACAATTAAAAATCAATACAATCTTTTTGCAAAAAAAAAAGCGGGTTGGCTGGACACACACAAAAAAAAAAAAAAAAAAAAATTTAATTTGAAAAATTTTTAATTTGAAAAATTTTAAAGAGAGCCGTGACACCCTTACAAATATTCATTTTTTCTAAGAATCCTCCAAGCTCCGCTTTTCGGGTGGCGATGTATTGTGGCGATTTAGGAATTACCAAAGAACTCCCAACCGGATATTGACTCGTCGGCTGCCTGATACAAAATGTATAAATGCGTCGCCACGCATAAGGCTCCACGCATCCATCCGGTTAAAATCAGAAAAAAGAAAAATAATAAAATGTAAAGTAGCCAATGAGAAGCGGTCGCGCCAAAATTAGAAGGATTTTCGAGTAGCGAATTTGGAGCCGGTGAAGAGAGATAAATACTCAGGTTTTCTGTGAACCGACCTCTTTTCGGGTGGTGACGTCGAACCGACAACACCGTTTTTACTATCTGGTGTTTTGGACACCACGCTATGTTTTGGGACGTAGCGTTGGTTAGTCCATTCACCAGGTAAATAAAGGAAAGTCTGAAAGAAAAGTTTTTCGTCTCCTTGTCTGTTTCTATCTTTCCCTTTTTATATTTCTTGTGGACCTTCTTTGGGCAAGGCATTGCACCGGCCAAGTCAACGTGGGGTAAAACTAAATAACCAAAATATGGAGTCAGATAACTTACGGCAACCCAGCCTTGCCCTTAGCCACTGGCCTTCATTAAAAATTTTAAACCCCACATTGGTAACCTCGACGCGAAAAACCTTTAAAAACCACACATTTTCACATAGGTCCTTCATATTATTTGTGTTGAAAAAACTTTGTTAAATAATAACTAAATCTCTGCATTCTATGAGAAAATATTTAACAGTGTAGGGTGTTTGACATGTGGTTGTTCTTGTTTGATTATAAAGGAGTGTGTAAGTTTTGTGTGACCATGTGTAATAGAAACATTATTCCTTTCTTAATTTTCTGAATACTACTTTTAATTCGCCTTGCATGAGTTTTATCAAAAATAGTTTTTTTTGTGTTTGCAGTTATTTCATTTCAACTTTGCTGATATTTTGTACATAAGAAATTTTTGATTTTGGGTTTCAAATAAGTGTATGGAATTATGACTTTGTTGGGAGCCATATTTAAAGCTGACTTAAAGCTTTTTTTCATTTCCCTTTTATTCCAATATGACGTGGGATCGCTTTTGAACTAGACAAGAGCTTAATGATTAAAAGGTCTTCAAGTTTTATAAAAAAATTTAGCGATAGTAACACAGAGCACTAATCTGAGAATATGATAAAGTTTTTATTGTTTTCTGAAATGAAGTGTTGGATCTATTGCATGGGTTGCAGCTTTAAAAATGGAGGTTTCTTTAGGAAGAGCTTTTTTGGCAATTTTCTTGTATTGTATGGCTGTGTATGCCATTTCATTTTTGTCCTTGAAGCTATCTCCATGATATTGTGGAGTTTATCTTGGTAAGTGTTAGGATGGAGTTTTGTTTTGAGGAACTAATCTAATTTCAGGATCACTGCAGATTACCTTATGACCCAAGGTGGTATTTGAGATATGATGGTGTCATGTATTTTGGTGAGAGGGGTTTTTGATTCTTTGAAGATGGATTTTACCTAAAGTTTTAAAGTGCCATGATCAAACAGTTTTACTAGTGATATATTTTACTTGCCAAATGGTATAATTTTTCATATGCTTTAAAATGTTTTGACAAAATCATTTTTTCATGTAATAGAAAATAAATTCAAAAACATTTTGAAATATTTTCATAAGATTATCGATTATATATATATATATATATATATATATATATATATATATATATATATATCAGTGCATAGTCTCTCGGATGATGTGAATGATGCCAAACTGGTCACTGTACCCCATGTAGGCAAATCATTAATTATCCTATGTATTTCAGCTGTTCCCAGTGACAAATTATTTCCCTTTGGAAGGCAACTAAAATGGTTTCCAGGTTGAGTCTTTTTTGGAGTGATAAAGTCTGCCACAGAATGGGATTTACCTCAAAAGTGGCATTTTTACATGGCCAGCACTATGTAGCTATGGGCAGCGCTATGTCACCAAGAGTTTGAAATCCTGAGGATATGAATCCTCACCAAAAGATCAAACAAGAAGAGCAAATAGATTACATGCAATTTCCTCTATCCAGAATGTGACGCTGCATAAATAATTCTCCCAGGACGAGAGTTTATTTTATGCGCATGTGACGTCGATGGCAGTCTGGCACTTGACCCTCCGCAGTTATAAATCCTAGTCAAGACTCCTATTTCAGGCATATGGTAAACTGGCAAATAATGTGGGGGTTAATTTGGGGCAAGATTGATCTCCGACACTGGCGAGGGAGTTTCCAACTCACTTTCACATACCCCACCAAGTCCCTCGCTTTCATACCCCATCGGATGACGGAAAACATGGACTTCAAGGTTAGAAAATATTAACTGTAGTCAAATTTCCCAAATTCCCTTGTAATGTTTTAAGATGAATAAGACATTTAGCGAGAATTAATGAAAGCGATACGAAGCTGAAACAGATATGTGCAAAAGAAGGCGACTCGATAGATAACACAACCAAAAGATTTCAACATAAGGGGGCATTTAAAATATAACAAAGTTTTAATAGGCGACGACCAAACAAATAATGATAAGATTTAAGAAACAGTTCCTTTTCTTTTCTCTTTTCTTTTTAAAATACCGGTTATATTAAGCCAGCTGGCAGTATCAAACATGAATGTCTCTCAACAGTCCATGGATAAATGTCCATCCATTGTCAGTATTGTAGTATTTTATTTCTACTTTGCTATGATAGTATCTGTGTTCTTGTTTGCATACTATGTCTATATTATGCTCTGCCACTGACGCTATCAGCTCCAGTAGCTGGTATGTTCCATTTAAAGTTCTAACGTTAAGTGTTACTATATGTATTGTGCATCCAAGTAATTTTTGTTTGGGTTTGAGTTTGAGTTCTGAAGCTGATTTTTCGAACAATGGGACCAGAGCTCCAACGTCAACAGATCGCAACCCTTGTTTACCTGCGTGAAGGGTGATGCAGTTTGGACATATGGTTTAAGTCAGAGTCATGGTAATTTTTTGATGACTGTATTTTTATCTCATCAATAGACGCCATTCTGATTGATGAGTAGCAGTAGTTTCCTGACTGAACTATTTGATCTTGGCTGTTGACCAGTGGGGCTCTTCTGCTCAACATCAGGTGAAGCACACTGTTGAACCGACATTGAGTGCAACCACCTTACTTTGCATCCACCATGCTGCTTTCCATGGCTTCTGAAGCTTAACTTCTGGGTTGAAAAATCCCTCCTGTATATTTCTTAAGTTTTGAATTTATACAAGTTAAAACTTAAGGAATATAAAGGGGGATATTTTTTAAAATTGTTTTCCCTCTCTGCTAATTCCATAGATGACCTTGTGAGTTTCCTAGTCTTACAGACTGTTGTGCCCCCGGAAAGGGTCACTAATGAAAACACAAACGCGGATATTAGATAACAGATTATATGACACAAGAAAGATAGAGTTACATAGAAAAAGTAAGAAGTCTCGTACTGTTCGTATAACACTGAGAGTGATCTGCTCTTCTGGCAGCGAAATCTCTGTATTAGTAACGGTTAGAAGAGTCCATTATAGTAAGATGGGTAAGGTTCCCACAACACCCCTCCCCAAGCCTTTTACTTCGTAAAAGTGCTGTTAATATTTTTTTCTTTTTGGGTAGATCATCAACGGGTTGGTGAATTTCCTTTTCCTCCCTGATTGACGTATTTCAAGTGTTGGTTGGGGAGGATCTAAATCGAACAAGTCGAAAATTGTGTCCATTGGCTCTTCTTCTGTTTGTGGTACGTCGTTGGAGTTGTTCAAACGGCGTTTCTGTAACTGGTTCTGGTGTCTCTTATGTGTGTATTTGGGTCCTTCTACAATGTACACCATATTACCAATTCTTTTTTTTAATTATCCCACGTTCCCAACAGGACGTGTTATTTTGATATTTTTTTAAATAATTTTTTTCTCCCGAGTTGAACCTTTTTTTAGGCGCTAATGTGGTCTTTCGTAGCTTATTTTGTTTCGGGAGTAGCTTATCGAAGACGGATCTTATCTTTCTGGCCAACATCGTCTCGGCTGGTGATTTGGGATTAGATGTGATTCTGTATATCTGCAGAAATTGCTGTAGTGCCTTGTCCGTCGGGGTACTTGATGCTTTTTTGGGTGCTCGCTTTAACGTGTCTACTAAACGTTCAGCCTGGCCGTTTGATCTTGGGTGATATTTCGGCGTGGTTATGTGCTTTATTTGGAAGATTTCGCAGAACTCCTCGAAATCGACTGATGTGAATTGGCTTCCGTTGTCGCTGACCATACAATCTACTACACCGAACCGTGCAAATAGTTCATGTAGGAACCCAATAATTATCCCCGTAGTAGGTCTTCTGCATCTGAGAACCTCAGGCTATTTAGAGTAACTATCCACGGATATTAGATAATAGATTATATTACACAAGAAAGATAGAGTTACATAGAAAAGGTAAGAAGTCTCATACTGTTTGTATAACACCTATAGTGATCTGCCCTTCTAGTAGCGAAATCTCTGTACTAGTAACGGTGAGAAGAGTCCATTATAGTAAGATGGGTAAGGTTCCCACAACACAAACGTAGTTCCTTTACTTATTTTCATTGTTGATCATATGATTTCAAAGAAGATTCGAGTCGTCTGGGGTATTTCCTGTAAAATCACCCCCACCCCATAATAATTTTTGCTAAACAAACAATCCTAAATACACAGAATGGTTAAAATTTAAATAATAATAATAATAATAATGATAATAATATCAACACATCCTAGATGAGAGCAAGACAAGACAAAAAATCTAGCTATGGCCTGGATTGACTACAAAAAGGCATATGATATGGTTCCACAAAGCTGGATAATACACTGTCTCAAAATGTACAAAATATCACGAAGTCAAACTTCATCGAAAAGACCACGCAAACCAGGAGAGTGGAGCTGACAGCAGGAGGAAGAAGCTTAGCTGAAACAAAGATCCAAAGAGGGATTTTCCAAGGAGATGCACAATCACCCTTACTATTCATAATAACCATGATGTCACTTAACCACATACTCAGAAAATGCACAGCCGGATACAAACTCAGCAGATCGCAAGAGAAGATCAATCACCTAATCTACATGGATGACATTAAACTATTTGCAAAAAATGAAAAAGAACCGGAAACTCTCATACTCGGCGTAAGAATATACAGTCAGGACATAGGAATGAAATTTGGCAAAGAAAAATGTGCCATGCTCGTCATGAAAAGTGGCAAACAATATATGGCTGACGGAATAGAACAACCAAATCACGACGAAATTAGAATGCTCGGAGAAAATGAAACCTACAAATACTTGGGTATTTTGGAGGCTGACACCATCAAACAAGTGGAAATGAAAGACAAGATTCGAAAAGAATATCTCAGGAGAACTAGAAAACTACTCGAGACAAAACTCTCCTGCAGAAACCTCATCAAAGGCTGTGCCATCGTTAGATATTCGAGACCCTTCCTCAAGTAGACCAGAGATGAACTTAAACAAATGGATCAAAGAACAAGAAAACTAATGACCATGCATAAGGCATTACATCCCAGAGACGAAGTTGACTGACTATAAGTATCTAGAAAAGAGGGAGGAAGAGGACCTACCAGCATCGAAGACAGCGTTGACGCATCGATACAACGGCTCGAAGACTACATAGAAAAACACGAACGAGGACTAATTGCAGTCATCAGAAACGATACGGACAACACTATAGACAATAGAATGACAACAACTAGGAAACAAAAATGGGAGAAAGAATAACTCTATGGCCGCTTTAAACGACTAATAAACAACATTTCACACCAGAAAACCTGGACATGGAAACCTTAAGAGAGAAACGGAATCTCTCCTAATAGCAGCACAGGACAACACCATAAGGACCAATCATATTAAAGCGAGAATAGATAAGACGCAACAAAACAGTAAATGTAGGCTATGCGGTGACAGAGACGAAACGATCAATCACATAATAAGCAAATGCAGCAAATTAGCACAGAAGGAGAATAAGGCGAGACACGACTGGGTCGGCAAGGTAATCCACTGGGAAGTTTCTTGCACATAAATGGCATAGAGATGGCGGCCATCTTCGACGACTGCTTCTACGTAAAATTGGACGAGATTCTTCCGTAACTGTATTCAGTGGTCCCATCTCGTTCTCGGCATCATCATTGTCAGTCTCTGCTTCCTCTAGTTCTGTAGAAGAATCATCTGGCTGTGTACCATACAACAACGGCGTGCTCGAGTCACTTTCAGATGAACTATTACTACCGTCGTCTTCCAAGGCGACTGTTCTGTGCCGTGGGCGGAGGTCTCTGATATGCCGCGGAATTCCATTAATAAGAACTGAATGCGGGCTGTAAATCCCCGTCACCATTCCCTTTTTGAATTGTGTCAAACACCGACAGTGGGGTGACTTTACCCAAACTGCATCTCCCACATTGAAAGGTCCAGAATCTACGTGCCCAAGCGGTGGTGCAGTATCAATACCTTTTACTCGGGCGAGGTAGTTATATATGGCATTAGCTGGTACTGTCGAAGCCGTTGTGTCATCTTTTGGTGTCACATTATACCAATATGTTTCCGTGACGGATTAACGTGTCCTAGCAGCAATACGTTTAATGGTGCGATGGCATCTCTCTACGATGCCATTACCCGATGGTACATAGGTGCACCGAAATCGTAGTTGTATGCCCCAGTTCTCGGCAAACCTTCCGAAATCCTTTCCCCTAAACGCTGCGCTATTGTCAGTGAGTGACTCAGCAGGTGATCCTCTCTCGCTAAACACCGACTCCAGTTGTCGTATGATGCTAGCAGCATTCTGATGTTGCAATGGGCGCCAAATGGAAAACCTACTAGGGCCATAGTCTATCAAGGTTAAATAATGCTGGTCCTCATAATGGGTGATGTCCATTCCCACCCTCCTCCAATTGTCGCGCGCATCCAATTTTTAGACCTTCCAATGTACTGGCGATGGTGGTCACATGCTCTGACCACCATCTGAACCGCTGCCTTCGAAACCGTAGGGCTAACTTGTTTAACAAAATATAGTGTCCGCCTCACACCAGGATGTCCACTACGTTGGTGAATGGCTAGTATGCGAGTGGATTCCTGCTCTTCCATGGAGGCGGCACACACTGGTTCTGTCTCCTTCCGAAGTACATCTAACCATCTTTGAGGCAGTCTGGTTTGCCTGGGATCTGACGAGCTCCATGTCTGTTAGTTCATACTCCACTACCAGTTCCTTGATAGTGCTAAGCCGTCGTCTGATTAGCATTTCAGACGCCACTTTTGTGCGAATTCTAGCGTTTCCAGACATTGCTTCAATAACCTATCGATGCACACACGCAGAGTCGGTTTTCAAGTGAAGCACAGTCGCTTTCCATTGCAATGCTAGGTTAATTCTCAACATTGCATCGAGCTCCGCCAAGTTGATGTGTTTGTCTTCACGTAGCGGTTGCAACCAACATGCTTCCTCGATAAGCGATTCACCACTTTCTACAACAACGCCGGTGGCCAAGGAGCTGGCGTCAATCCACACAGTGACTTCACGTCCATCCACGCTCCAGTCACCTTGCGCTGGATCCTTCTGCGCCATTTGCGCAATTATATCAGATAGCACCTGAAACAGGGGTGGGTCTCGTATTTCGTCGTCCCAGCATGCTGTCATAGAGTTTGCACGCCACCTCACGAATGCGGTTGCGACGCGGAGCCAGCCACACACTGGAAGATGTCCCGTCAATTTCCCACACAGAGAAAAGATGCTCCGACGAGTGAGTACGTCAGGCAACATTGGAAGCTCACCCCCGCGACACCACTGAAATTTCCCATGCTTCTCCATGACACGTAAACCTAGTACGCGAGTACCGTCCCTCAGCCACTCCGGATCCTTACATGTCAATCCAAAATGTAGGAGATGGACCCTCACACGTGCAGCAGTGCACGCGCTCTCGTTGACAAATATATCGTCAATATATGAAGACGTAGCCCCCTGGATAATTTCGTCTTGTGCCATCACTATATTTATAATGGATCGCATAATTATCGGTGCCATATTTAACCCGAATCTCAAACGAGTGAGGCAATATCTTTGCCCCTTTATCTTGACTGTTTAAAAGGGCCACAACAACTTGTCAACGTGGGACCTGCAAATAGGCCCGGTGCAAATCCAACACGGCGACATTAGATCCTTCGCCACTCTCTTAATTTTTGCGCACAAACGTCTGCATTAGCTGTGTGTGCATCAACGTATTTATTGAGCTCCCGATAATCCATGACTGGACAGACTTTTTGTTTGTTTGCAACACGGCCGTTAACGGTATCAGCCCGGGGGGCATTTTTCTGGATACGGAATCATCCAGCCATTATCAATCTAAGTTCGGAGCTTATTATCGAACTCTGCCCTAAGTTACTTTGGTACTAAATACTCAGCGGTCTTATTTTCCAGCTCGGGTGGCGTTTGGTTCTTAGACCATTTCCATGACACAATCCAAATCTTTTTGTTATGGTAAATTTCTGCATGGAAGTCCCGTTTGTCGATAGTAATGGCCGCGCACACAGGTCTGTCAAGTTGTCCCATCCCTGGTCATGTATACTCAGCCCAGCTTCTTAATGATATCAAAACCAAGCAGCAGGTCGAACCCCAACAACTTTCCGTCTGCGACCAGAACCTCAGCATCGATAGGACACCCACTGCCTACGTCAAGCTGAACATGCCCAACGCCACAGCACCTTAGGGCTCCTTCTTCAACAGTGAATACGTCCACCTTCTTCTCCTCAGAATGACAAAGCGCTCTAGTTACGAGCGACCATGAACAGCCCGTGTCTAGTAAGGCCAATCTTCGAAATCCATTAATATGCACGGTGACTGCAGGTAGCGCCTTATTCACATGGGGTTCGGGGAATAGACTGGCACTAATACCTATTCTCCTAACTCGTTTCCCGTGCAGTTGTGGGACATATGACCTAACACTTTACACTTGCAGCAACGTATCCGGGGTGCCCGCTTTCCAGTGCCCGGTCTTTTACAATCTTTCGCAAAGTGATTGGGACCGTAGCAGCGATGACATGTTATGAAATCATACAAGTCCTCATTGTCAGGCGACTTAGTCTCATCCTGTGTTGCTTGAACGGCTGCAACAGCCAATCCCGTCTCAATTGTATTATCTTTCATACTAGCTCGTACTCGAGCCAATAGCTGGTCGATCGATAATCTATCCATGCGAGTTGAGGCACGAAGAAGACTTTTCACTCGGCCTGGCAACCCTTGCACAAACGCACATACCAGGCCTTGATTACTTACTCCCCCGAACAACACCGAAAGCCTTCGCAAATCTGCCAGGTAAACATCAACCGACTCCCCATGGTGGAGCTGTCGCTCGACGAATTGATCAAATGCCATGAATCCATCCGCGGCAAAAGCTGAATATAGTGCAGCCTTTATCTGGTCGAAATCCCTCTTATCTTCTTCCTTGAGCTGCTGGAAAACAGTAAAAGCACCACCCATCAGTCTTAAGGGAATTATAAGTTCCATATGTTTCACCTGACACATCTTAGAGACTAGCTCAGCCTTTTCCATCTATTCGACCACTGATGGTCCGGATGCAGAACCGTCGAACTCGGGGATTAGTTTGTGGTCAAATTTTCCCTCAGTCATTATGCCGAAATAGCTTAACAGGGGTCGCTTAACAGTCAGAAGGCTTGATCCAGGACACTTTCTACGTATCACCGTCCAGCACAAACGTCTCTAGCTTAGAAATGTCTCCTGAATTGTCTCTTCCAATCAGCTGGATATATCGTCTCTCGCCAACCGCAACGCTTAAGTTCGCTGCTTTATTTCCTTGAATATTACAAAGGAGGCACAAGGCCTTGAAGTTATAAAACTTCAAGGCCTTGTGCCTCCTTTGAGGGAGGGGAGGGGAGGGGAGGGGAGCGGTCATGCAAGTTCTATATGTTCTAAGGGAGTCTCGCAAGCCACATTCGCCAACCCATTCAACAGTACAATATATAGACAGTCATTCATCACCATGCGCGCTGCATTCACTAAAACACCACATTTGCTCTATGAAAAAAGACCTACTTAAACCCCGAATGGAATGTGTGGTTTTATTTACAATTGATGAGTTATTTACAATGGATGTTATATGATGGGGATGGGAGAAAAACCCCGAAATATACAAAAAACGAATACGAAAACCAAGGAAAAATTTCCCGTTTGGTTGCCCTCCCATCCCCCTGTCTACGAAATGAAAGTCGACCTACCCTAAATGGGAGAGGGATCCTAGCTTGGTGGGGTAAAAAAATACAGGGTTGGGCTCAGTATGGGCTGTTGAAAGCAGATAATGATTTTATACACGTGAACTTCCAAGATCTTCAACAAAAGTGAGCTGGGGTGAGGGTTGAGATTAAAAAAATAATGGGGATGGGGAAGATCTTGGAGACAAACAACAAGGTGAGGGGACGATGACTCACAACATACTGCTAACAAGGTTTCTTGGTTTCAAGGGGGAAAATCAATGCCTACTTACCCGGGATGGGAACCTGAAGGACCCGTACCGTAGAAGCCATGGGCAGGCAGAGGAGCAGCACGAGATTCTTGGGTTCGATGCGAGCCGTCCACTCCCCGATGTGATTCCAGAACGGGCGAACTCACTCGCAGTAGTAGAAGGCGTTCTCAGCCGTTTCTTCTAAACCACTGCCGCAGCGAGCACAATCGGGCATGTCTGCCAGGCTCGCTCTGAAGTTTAAGCCGAGAAGGGGTAACGCATTCCGTGCAAGTCACCAGGTGAGCGAGAACTCGGAGTTGTTCAAGAAGCTCGATCCTGGCGCCCAATTCCAGTGGGAGCGGATTTCCTCCGCCGTCCAGCCACGCCACTCGCTAAGAGGGTCCGAAGCGGAACCTACCACTAGCTCCCGATATAGTTCCTTCCGAGGCCGTGAAAGGTCACTGGACCCAAGAAGGTTATGAAAGGCCGCTCGGCACCCGCGGACAAACAGTGCTTCACCCATCGGCTTACGTAGACCGTCAGCCTTTAGGTCTAATTAGATGCGAGGAAAAGTCCGACTCGCCTTTCGTCTCCACACTGCGTCCCCCGTCAAGGATCGGCCCAAGTATGCAAGTCTTTCAGCAAGCCAGTGGCTCTCCAAATCAGGCATACCCAGACCCTCGTTGCGTGTATGTTGGATGCAGATCTGTGAACGGACCATTTTCGCTCCAGTTGGAGGTCGGGCCCGAACCACACCCGAGGATGCGGACGGGTCCGTCATTCCAGCAGAAGGGCCCTGGAAGTGTATCGCTACCCCTCCAAGCACCGAGCTGCAAACCTTCGCTTTTGTCAAAATTGACCTTGGCTCCTGCTATCTGCTCGTACTCACCAAACGCCTTCTTCACAGCCTTTATAACCAGACGGCGGGATACAAACACTGTGATATCATCGGGGAACGCGGAAACCCTTGCCGTAAGAGGGCCAGCAAAAGAGACGCCGCGCAGGGCCGGATTCGTCCCCTCATCCCTAAACCTACGGAGCAGGGGCTCCAAAGCGAGGACATAGAGAAGAGGAGACAGAAGCAGCCCTGCCGAACCGAACGTTCGATCGCGAAAGCTCTCGAACGCCTTCCGTTCGCCTGCACCACTGCCTGAGGGTTGTGATACATCATGCTAATCCATCTGCGGAACTCCGGTTGGAATCCTACAGGCTCCAAAACAGTCACCAAAAACCGATGGTTAACCCTATCGAAGGCCTTGGACTGATCTAAACTCATCAGCGCGGCTTCCGTGCCGTCTTCTATCCCCTTTAGGACCTCGCGAATCAAATGCAGATTGTCTTGGATCGATCTTCCCTTCACAGCGTAGGTCTGCTCGGGGCCGATCAGATCGCTAATGACAAGCTGTAAACGATTTGCTAAGACCCGGGCCAAAATCTTTAACTCTGCGTTAAGCAAAGTTATGGGCCTGTAATCATCTAAACCCTCCCAAACATGCTTGCTACCTTTTTTCAGCAATGTGATCACACCCTTGGTAACGCTGCCAGGGATGACTCCCTGGGCGAACCTATGGTTGAACATATCCGTCAGAATAGGCACAAACATGTGCGGCAGCCTCAAGTACACTTCGTAAAGGAAACCATCTAGTCCTGGCGTCTTGTTGAGGCCGACCTGCTTCAACGCATCACGGACTTCGCTTTCAGTAATCACACCATCGAAACTAGCTGGTTCAGAGAAGTCGGCAAGATAGCTGCGAAACTCCTGAAGCGGGAGATCAGGACAGTGGGCAAAACGATTACGAAAGTGCGCCCAAAAGGCATCACGTAGCTCGTGATTCGATCGCAGCACGCGCCCATCAGAAGACTTGACGGAATCGATATACCGATCGGGAAACCTTCGCACTTCTTCCTCACGCACAGTCGCGTTCGATTTGACAGCTTCATTGAGAACTCTTTTTAACCTAGATCTAATTACGAATCCCTTGTAGAGCTCGCTACTCTCACGCTCAAGGTCCCTCCTTGTTAGCTCTACGATTAGGGACTCCTCCGCCAGCCACCGCCCGGGAAAGTCTATCTTCTATAGATGTTGCCTCCTTGGTCCTATCTAAGTTGAGCTATGTTTAAGAGAAACCCACCTCCTATTCCCGGTAACCGCCCCACTAACGCCCGCTTAATTAGATATTCCAGCCGGTCCCGGAAGTCCCGTGTCTCCAGTAAGGAGGTATTGAACTACCAGTAGCCGGCCAGACTAGTCCTATTAGTTAACCGCAGACTGACCCTAACAAGTTTATGGTTAGTCCACTCTATCAAGTGGAACGTGCGACAACTAACGTGGGACAACTAACGAAATCGCTAACGCTCTGTCTAAGTAGGAACCTACTTTGGCAGAGGGTGAGCTATCGAACCACGTCCCCATCTACCGCCCTGGGTGATCTAGACGAAACCTATCGACCAAGTAATCACGAGTCATAAGGCCGACAAGGCTGATTTTGCACCTTCCCAACCTACTAGCTCCCCGCCCAACCTTATCTATCTTGGGATCAAGGATCGCATTCCAATCACCCATTAAGACTAGCCGCTTCGAATCGTCCAGGAACGGCGCCAACTGACGAAAAACAGAAACCCTCTCCACAGCGGTATTGAGTGCATAAACCACAACCAGCCGAAAGTTGAAACTTTTAACGGCAACATCGGCCACAACCAACCGGCCCCCGTCACCTGCAAAAACAACGTCAACATCACCATCAAGGCTGAGTCCAACAAGCAAAGTGACCCAAGCGTTACTGCGGCTGCCGTATGCTGAGAAAACATTAAAATCGTTCTCTTGCATACGACAGTCCGCAGCGCAAATGAAGTGAGTCTCCTGCACCGCAGTAACATTCTCTCTGAGTTCTTGAGTTCAGCAAGCAAGTAAGCGCACTTGCTTGAATCCCTCAATCCCCTCACATTCAAAGTGGCAAGGTTTTAAGTCATCAGACCCACTTACCTTACTCAGTATTGACTACAGGCCGGAAATCCTCCGGGGTGAGGATGCCCATGGCCTGACGCAGGGAACCGGTACCGAGTTCATTAGTAACTCGGCCGTTCCTGGAAATTCCCCCGACATCCATGGGGTACCGCAACTTTAGTGACCTATAGAAGCTGAGATGAACATAAATCGGGACCCTGAAGATATAAGATTGAGAGAGGGGTCCTATTTCCGCCAGCCTTATGTCCGTCCGACTGGCTTCCTCAATAAAGCGCCAAAACTCTTTAGTTCGGTTGCCAGCCGAACGAACAAAGGTGGTCACCATAGGTGCACCCCTAAACAAATAAGGATTTGTAACGTCTTTATGGTCGATGGTTTTCAATATTAATGGGTTTAATGATTTTTTTATATGATGTTCGATGGCAGGAGATTGTAAAACGTTCTCACAGAAATAAAAGGCGTTGAGAGCTTGTCGGACCTCATTTGCTCGCTGTTTGGACGTTGATGGCATTGTTTCTCTGGTCACCGAATGGGACCGGGTGAATATTTTGGGGGTTGAAATTGGTAAGAGAGGGCAATGTTGGAGAGAGGGGTGTTTCAGTGGGTTGGGTTGGTGTATTTTCTTGTTGTGCGGGTAAAATGGTTTGAGCTGGTCGCTGGGATTGAACTGATGTTTTTTTTTCCTTTGGGTTGTGGCTGGGAGCGTGTTTCTAACTGTGAATTGGATTGTGTTTGTTGTTACTGAGATGTTTTTTTGGGATGGCTTTTTACAATGTTTCTTTTCCCCTTCTTCCTTTCTTTATGATTCCCCACTGTCCCTCCTCCTTTTTAAATTTAGTGTGGTATCCATTGCTTCTGGCTGTTTTTCTTTTTTAGATGTTGTTGATGATGATGATACTGGTGTTTTTTCCATCGAAGTTGCAGTAGTAACAGTTGTGGTTGTGATTTTTGTTGGTTGTTTTTCTGGTGTATGTATTGGTGTTTGTTTTTAAGGGGGACTTTTTCTTTTTATCTCGAGTTACTTGGACCCACTCTTCTTCCTCTTTGTTAGGGTGGTCCCCGGCTTCTGGCTTTGGACTTTCGTTCGTGGTTGTGTTGCGGAGCCGATAAGCATGTCAACCCCGTAAATGATTTACGTTTAATGCGTGCGAGTAGTGACAGCCAAAGACAATGAAGGAAACAAAGGCGAGGTCAACAAAAGTGACGATTTATTGTCGGAATTACAAACGTGTGTGTAAAGTTTGTGGCGGTTGTATTTGGTCTTCAGCTAGATGGGTGATATCGATAGCTGGTATGGTCGAGTCGTAGATGTGCACAGCTGGATGTTTGATGAGGGTAGCTGGCGTAGGTCGAGTCGTGGAGATACAGCTAGATGTTTGATGTGGGTAGCAGTCGGTTGATTCGTAGAATGCAGTTGGACGAACGTAGTGGGAAGCTGAGGTCGGCCGAGTGGTTGAATGCAGTTGGACGATCATTGCGGGAAGCAGAGATTGGTCGAGGCGTTGGAGCACAGCTGGACGATCGTTGTGGGCAGCTGAGGTCGGTCGAGTCATTGAATGCAGCTGGACGATTATTGCGGATAGCTGAGGTTGGTCGTGTTTGGTAAATTGATGTCCCGGTTTTGACAGTACGTTGGGTTAACCGGGAGTGTGTCGATCTGGTTGCTAGCCCATACAGCGAGTTGTATGAAGGCCGGATGTTGCAATGTTAGGGCTGTCCGTAACAGCGAATCGTACGTGGACTGGATGCTGCATTGCTGGATCGTCGTAGTTGGTAGATTGATATCACGGTTTTGACAGTACATTGGGTTAACCGGGGGGGTCGATCTGGTTGCCAGTCCGTACAGCGAGTCGTATGTGGGCCAGATGTTGCAATGCTAGGGCAGTCCGTAATAGCAAGTCATTACGTGGACTGCATGCTACACTGCAGGAGCGTCGAGGTCGAAATCGGTGTTGGCAGCTTGGTTGTGTAGAGTCGAGCGAGTTGGTGACTAAGACTGAGCTGTATCTTAGTACCACGGACCAAGTGAACGGACGGGGAAACTGTGGCTAAGGTTTGCCAGGCCTTAACACATAAGAAGTCAAGCGAGTGGATCGGTGGAGGGAGGGCTTTGTCATACCCCTAGCAGTGCGGGCGTATCGTTTATGGTAGCTATGGCTTTGTCGTGCCAAAGCTGTGCGGATATATCGTTGACAGTAGCTATGGCTTTGCATGCCAAAGCTGTGCGGGCGTATCGGACGGTAGCTAAGGAGGCCACGGCTAAGATTGGCGTTATCTTAGTTCTGCGCAGATAGTGAAGCGGTAGCTAAAGGCTAATCCATGCCTTTAGTGCTGCACAATCAAATGGAAGAGCGGAACCGAGCAATGGTTAAGACCGGCTGGTCTTAGTGAGTCCTCTTTGTGTTTGCCTCCAGGCCGTCTACTTCGACTGGTCGTTAAGGACCCTCAGAAATACTCCAACCTGCAGAAGGAGACCTCTTATGGTCCTTAAAAGGACCTTCTGTGTATATCAATGTGATGGAAGAAAAAGCGTATGAATCTGCCACTAGAAATGGCGGTGAGGTGAATGCAACCACGATATGTAGGATTCAACCTCGTGGAGCCGAGTGGCCCCCGAGAGCGTACGCAAGACCTCTGAATTTTTCGCCGCTGAAGCCTTGTTCATATGAAAGAAAGGCAACACCACTTCTGCCACGCTACGTAAATAGAAAGTTCTTCTATAAAAAATGGATGTAGAAAATAAGTCCTTCTTTAGCCTGATATAGGCTAGCGAAGATAATTAATTCCATTTTTATAGAATTATTTCTGGCAGAAATGTATTGTAAATGTTGATAAATGTTAATTTATCCCTTTTTTAGCTGTAACGGCCGGTTAGGGTTGAAAAAGGGCTTTGTCATTTCCGGCCGTACCCAGATGTAATTTTTCTTGGGCGAATGAGTAATCCGATCTATTTATGTTTGTAAGAAGGTCGTGACAGTTGCTACTGTTGTTGTTGTTGTAGCTGTCAGTGGTGATGATGTTAGTTTGATGGTTTTTGAGGGCAGGACCTCGAAAAATGACCCAGCTGTTTACAGTTCCAACATTGAGGTCTCCTACCCTCAATGACCACCGTCATTACTTGGCTTTCATACTCTAATACATGGGGTATGGCCTGAAACCCCTCTCTATTAAGGCACATGGTAAGAAAATAGTCACCGTGTGCCGTCCCATTTGTTGACTTGGCTTTGATTACTTCTTCAACGTCTCCATGTTCACTTAAGTATGCTGCTAAGACATCTCCGTTGATCTGCACTGGGACATTGCACACGGTGACTTTTATTTGTCGTTTTCCCTGATATTCTGGTTGAAGCCGGAAGAATTTTGAATTTATATTACTACCGGCCAGCTTAATTGCCAGTTCTTCAGATGGCAGCAGGACATCCCATGTAGCAAAGCTATGTCTGCAAAAGTATTTCGCTGGGATTCCTGCTGTCTTTAGCAAATCTTCAAATATGTCCTTTTTTATTCTGGCTAGTCTCCTGGTCTTTATGTCTGTTATTATGAAGGGCAGAGTTTTTGGTCGTACTGCTTCGACTAGTTCAGGTATTGGGAGAATCCTGTTGCCTTTGAAATACTGGGCGTACTTGTCAATTCTGTCCTTTCTATAGTCTTCGGGTGACTTTTTTGGGATTTATGCTGACCAGGAGACTGGCATTGATGGTACTTTCTGGGTAGGCGGAATGGAGCTGGCCAGAAGTGAGGATGAAGATGGTAATGAGAGCCATTCTGGCTTCTGGGAAGGGGTGTCAGGCCATCAAATAAATCCATAGGTGAATTTTTCGAAGGTGTAGGTGAAGGCTCCTCCATAGTTGCTTGGGGCAACTAGGAGGAGTGAGAGCGGATGGTTTTGTTAAAATACGTGTAAAAATATCTTGTGTAGTAAATGAATTAATAAAGATGATTATCTGTTTTTTGAAAAGCAATAGCAACAAACGAAAAGTCTTTGGGTTGACCCCCCTCAATAACAAGCAAATAACAGTTGTTTTGGGGAGGTGCACAAAAGCAATAACAACTGGATTCAACAAATTTAACAAGTTTCAACAAAAGTATTTAACAAAACACTTACTTTAACAATTGCTATAAAAGCTCAACTTCCTCAGCTTGAGTTCGCTGCTAACGCTGCGGCTGTCTGTCTTTTTTAAACGCTTAGACTTTTGCACATGTCTCGTCAGTCTCGTGAGAATCCGAGATCATGAGTTCTTAAAACACGTTAGTGCTGCCATTTTTGCTTTTGTATGCCAGGTACACACGTGCACATTTTTCTGGGGGTAAGTCCATTTGTCTAGGCTATGTTTCTTATTATACACTGATCACTCAGAATAATGTTCTCATTCTAATTGTTTATATATTTTATTCTAGGACAATGATGTAGCAGATAAATTTCTTGTATATTTTATTCTGGGATAATGATGTTGTAGGTAAAAGCATTGGTTAAAGTGTAACTAGTTACTTAGTAGTCATGAGTTTAATTCCTGAGTTGTGTAGTGCAATATGCAGTGCTTTAGTGGAAGAAGTAGACAAACATCATCAAAATGATGTGTTGGGGGAGTCCTCATTGTATAATGGCAAAAGTGCTGGAGTGTGGCCTTGAAGTAAGCGATCTCAAACTCCAGTCATGCTATTACATTCATTTTTAAACTAATATTCTTGGGAAAAGTCTGAACCACCTTATCCCCCAGAAATGGATCAAATAGTAACACTGCTTTTTTTCTACAACGAATTGAAGGCATGAAGGTTGATATGCTATTAAACGAAGAAACCAAACCAAACAATGATGAGTTAACTAGAGAGTAATAACTGACACAAGATATCTTCAAATATAGGTAAACTGAATAAATGATCTGAATCAAAATTCCAAGATGCTAACCAACTATGATAGACACCTGAAAAAGGCCAAGCTGGTGACTATGATAACAACCAAGATGAGGATACTAGTCTGATTATATCAGTGTGTAATAATATCTTCTCTGATGAAAAATAGGCTATGCTCCATAAAACAATATATAGAATAGACACCAGAAAAATGATAAAGAGTTCAGTAGCTGAAATGCTATGATAAAAGAAAATAAAGATGAGTATATCAGTCTGAAAAAAAAATCATTGTATAAAAAAAAAAAAAACTTAATTTAAAAAATAATCATTAGAATCTGGTTAATTAAAAGGAATTTACATGTAAAATATAATACTCCTTTGAAATTTAAGTTCTTATTTAATGAAATGTCGATATTTTATCCAGGAACTAAAGTATTTACTTGTAAAATCTAATCCAATCAAATGAAAACTTATTCAGCTCAATTCAATTTTCCTTTTGTTTTTGTTTTGTTTTATTGAATAGATTTTGTATTTCATAAAGATGATTAAGTTCTTTACTTGTAAGATCATTTAAAAAAATTTTTGTTACAATATTTTTGAAAAATATAGAAAAGTAAAAATTAAAAACTGATGTGGAGACCTTTAAAACAAATGGGAATATGGGCACCAGAACAATTTTGAATTGATGACAATAATACCAAATTATATAAAATCCATAAAATGATGATATATGAAAAAAGAAAATGATTAAGACACTGCATTGCATTATTTGGCTCCAACATTTGGCAATTGACCAAGAAGAATTTATTGGGCAGAAATATTTGAAACTAATATTGTGGTGGACTTTGGTTGGTATAATTAAGTGAATATTTTGTCTTTCAAGTTTATGAGATAATTAGAAGGGAGAAAAAATAACCAAAACTGAGAAATACGTTGAAATAGATAATTTGGTAAATTATTTAACTGATGCATAACTCTATATGGGAAAGAAACAAAAATCTAAATTCAGTAGTCATAGTCATGTCTGATTCAAATGAAAATCTTATAAATCAACACTCATACCGAAAAGAAGCTAATGGATTCTAGGAATCTTTTAAACAAAACAAACTGATCTATCATGAAACATGTTTATGGGCCCTTCATGTGTTGAAATTAGTCTTTATTTTGAAAAAATTCTTAAAAGATATAGATGACAAGACGAATGCAAGAGTGAATCATCTTCAGTCGCCAGACATGATCAAGCGATCAAGTAGGATTGAAGACGAGGCTTCATTCCCAGCAGTCTACACAGCCACAATGACAAGACGGAGGCAGATGGGTTTGTTTATGTGGTAAGTCATTAAATTCCTATCTTCTTTAGATCCTTTCTTTGTCAATACTGTTATTGACTCTTGTTACATAGGCCTCAAATTGTCCATATTACTTTAGTGATAACTATGCTTGTCAGGTTTTATGAAGTGAGTAGGCTTGGTAAATAGTGATTATTAGCGTTTGTTGTCTCCGTACTTAATGGAAGCGCCACTTTGCGTTCAGTCGAGTACCTCTAATAGTACTACTACTATTTTTTTCTATTCTACCTCACTTTTTTCTTTTTGGGAATTCCATTATAGAAACTAGCGTATAAAAATTGATAGTTCTATGTTATCATAACTCGAAGTGAAAATAAATTTGATGGAATAGAAACCTAATCATGACTAACATAAACATTGAGTCGAGGGTTGGTGATCGTGTGGTGTGTAGAACAAAAATAAGCCGATGAGGAAGATAGACATTCAAGTTTCTTCTTGTCAATGAAATATTATATATACACAACGTTACACTGTAGTATATAATTAATAAGAACAATATCATTTGTTTTTTATGATTGTGACCAGCAAAACAGTATTTTATTTTTTCCCTCAAATCATTTTTAAAACAGCAAAGCGAACATTGCAGCTTTTAAATCCTTGATTCTTTCTTTAGCCTTTATTTTATACTAACATAAATTCACTACTTTCTTTTATTTATTGTTTTGATTCGGATTATCCTACATATATTTACATAATTTCATCATTATCGAGTTTGATAGATACATTACACCCCCTTCTTTCATGCTTACACAATTAAAAAAAAATTACTTGTTTTATCTTTTAAAGAAAAAAAGCGATATCACGAAATTAATGTCCATAGTAGATTAGTTTGCCAATATGGACTCGGATCTTTCATCAGCCGACAGTATTCTGAACTGGCACATGCTTATTTTATTTAGTTGCATTACTTAAAAAAATCGATCTCGTATACATCATTATTCGGAATTTCTTTTCTTGTCTCAGCATCATGCATATCTTAGCTCATAGTAATTTGATGGTTAAGGTTTTTAGTACTTGTGAAAATTGGTGTTCCAGTACTTCTATCAACTTGACTAACTAGTAGTGGTCATAGGAAGAGAAAGTTTTCAATCAGTAATTTTTCAGCCTCCACAAAAAACATGATTCTATAAAATTCTTGACAAGACGATCTATTGTGATATTTTTCAGACTCTCTTTTACAAAAATTTAAAACCTGTTTGGTAGGTTCATATACCAATATTCGTTTGGTAAACAGATGATGACAAATGTTTGTAAATTGCTTCTTGTACTTATGTTTTCTTCTGCAATTATATAAAACTGTTTTGTGATTTATTAAAAAAACAAAACAAAAACCGTATGTTTGTTGCGCAACGTTCGAGGCTAACAAACATCATGACCAAAAACTGCTTATTTTGATGACTGATTGATTATTGGTACCTTTGTCATATAGGTTGCAGCAGAAAAGAATCAATGTTTACATTAATTATAGTATTTTTTAAAAACTTGTTCATTCTTCCTTTAATGCTTTACAAAAAAAAAAACTGTGTCAACT
Organism: Sepioteuthis lessoniana; assembly: GCA_963585895.1. Taxonomy (NCBI): domain Eukaryota; kingdom Metazoa; phylum Mollusca; class Cephalopoda; order Myopsida; family Loliginidae; genus Sepioteuthis; species Sepioteuthis lessoniana. Next base: position 56,582,973 of record OY757914.1, read on the forward strand.
ATAAACGATTGATCAGCCTCATCATTTTTATAGGGAATAAAAATGGAAAGGACTGTCTTTCTGATATCACATAAAACTAGTTTTATTATTTTGACTTTCCCAAACTTCGAAAGATCTCATTTCGTATTGAAGTGTCTTTAATCATTTCTTTTATTATTGTCGTTGAGTTATTTTTTCTACGAAATATCTTAGAAAACATTTTTACTTCATAGTTGATACATTAAAATCACATAAAAACTCCAGGTACTACTCCTACAACTTATTTTTGTTTTAATGAAATTCCATAGCTTTGTAAATCTGTCAGATGGTTAATTAAAAAAATAAACTTTTATTTGTGAAATTGAACTCAGAAAAAGTAAGTCTTGTATGGCGAAATTATGATGCAGCACGTGAGTAAGTATCATTAGGAGTATCGCGGTATGGACATGAAATTGGCAAAAAAGTGTGTTCTCTCTTAATTTTTTAAAGGCCAAAACAGGGAAAATATCTTACAGCTGGAGTTATATTTTTTAATGTAGAAACATTTTTTTTTGTAATTTACCCACAATTTGATAAATTATTTGCATTTTTTTTCTAACACTTACATATAGTCGGCTTTTAATTGATATTTTACAAATTAAGTTTTTTTTTTAGAATTTATAACAGATAAAATGTCTTATGAAATAAATCAACACGAAACGAACAAATTAAAATGAATTAATTAATTTTATTTCGCAAAGATGTTAATTTCACTTAAGGTTTTTTGATGACACCAGTTAAAAAGCTGCTTAAACTTTAGTGGCTATTGAAACGACGATTGTTTTAATTCACTTAAAAAGAAACACAATTCTAAAACTTTGTCATGTTTTTATTTTATTAAGATTTTGAAAATACTTGAAAATAATTTTAAGAAAATTATCTTTATTATCTAAATGTGTTATCGAAAGTTCAAAGTAAACTAAGAATTTCAGCTGAAGTGTAAAATATTAAAAAAATGAATGCATTTTACACTTAAAACTGAAGGACTAAAGGAGAGTAATTGATAATTATTGTATGTATGACCAATTCTATGAAAAATATCCTATTTCACTGTTTAAGCTCTTTTAATGATAAAATTACGATGATGACGAGATTGATTAGAGCCGGTCTGTTTTGGTGTTTATTGCTATTGGCAATTGACTAATAGTCACACTCGAAAGGATACTGACTGCCCCTGAGCGACTTTAAAATTTGCCACTGCGTTTGAAAACCTCTAGTTAAAAAGGTAAGTTCAAAACAGTTGTGAATAGATATCTCCTTTTCGGATTACCCATGACCATCAGTGTTTTTGTTTTACTACTGTCATTTGTCACAATAAATCAAAATGTGTTATTTATAAATTTGGTGAGAAATTCATACAAAGCTTTTATTCTCAACGCTATCTTGACTTTTCTTGAAATATTTTAACTCATAAAAATATTTTTCAATTGTTTAACTTTAATGAAAACAAAAATAATGGTTGAAAAAGAAAATCTATTTTAAAATGTAAGCAAATAACTTTAAATTTGCATAACCCCTGATAACTAACGTAGCTTATTACTTTTTTTTATTTATTGGTACTGCAATCCTTGTTCTTTAAGAAAAGCTAAAGTTTACTGAGGTCAGGTTAGTATATTCTTAATTTTTTGTGATGTGTTTTGTTAGACGGGGTTTTTTTCCGATTTTATGTCCATACGTATCTGTCTATTATTGTTTTGCTTTTATTGCATGATGTTATTTTTGAAGTAAAAATGAGTGGCTTTTTGTTGTTTTAAATAATAATAAAATGAAAACGATGATTAGGCTTGCTCGGCAGCGTTTCTATTCGTTTTTCAATATGAATTTTTGATTTTTCTCTGAAAAATGAAAACATGTTCTGATTTAATTAGGCTTATTTGATGTTGCTTTTTATATATCTTTCAGATGAGGTTTTTATATTTACAGTATGTCGAAGATGTTTTTCTAAATAGAATTAACAAATTAAATGTGTCACTTTGAATGCATTTTATACATTACACTGCGATTAAAGAACGAAAGAAGTAATTGTCAGTGTTTTTGTTTTACTTTTCTTTCGCGCTTTTAATATTGATTTTAATAACATCCCAGACAACTTGATACGTTCGTTGGTTAGTGTTATCTGAATGGTGGCTTTTTCCTTTCTTTTTGTGACAAAGCTAATATTATGATTACCAGTATTAGCTGTTGCTTCAGAGAAAAAAGAAAAGAGGCAATATTGTTGTTTTTGTTGTGGCCAAAAGTTAAAATAAAACGTTAATTTTCGACAGATCTTTACTCACAAATCTAAAAATATAATTCTCTTTGCAGTAAGCATTAGAGCTGTTATTCATTGGTTAGAAACAAAATATTTAAATCATCTTTTTACGAGTATTTTTGTTATTATAAATTTAAAATTGCATTCATTTAAAGTTAATTGAATATTTGTTTCGAGTCAACCATACAAAGAAATGTATTGCAACGTTTTTAGCAGTTAGTAGAACCCGCAGCCTCTTAAATTTAAGAAAATCTTGTTTTAAATACTCTTGGAGACCATTGTAACAGTTGTGATGATTACCCAAATTCAAACTCTGTTGCATTCAGTTTTATTAATTTGTTGATGGGGCTCTTTTATGGGCTTTTAGTCTTGGAAAAATAATTCAAGTCAAGATGAAAACACCATTTTTCATTTGATCACTGAAGTTAAACATCATTCAGTACTTATAATATTCATTTAGAAATTGTAAGCAGCCTGTAGCCTTGTGCACCAAAAAAAGCATTAACTTCAGGTTTTGTTCCTTTCAAAAGTATTGAATAGTTTTGAGGTTATACTCATTTTATTTTATAATTAAATCATATTTTTAGACATTTTTGAATTTGTTTCAGATGAAATTATTCTCGTTTAAGTATGCACCACCCCATACAGATATCCCTCCAGAAAACAACAAAAAACAAAACGTTTTTAACATGCTTCTTACTGCATTTCAAATGTACCAGATGACGGGTTATGTTATTTTAGAAGATTTAATGATTTTGCAAAAAGTTTTTTTCTTTTTTTTAATGTTTTAAAGCAAAGAAAAATTGCTAATCGCTGAACTTTAATGATTTTTTTTTCAAATTCACCCTGAACCAACACTTACTTTGTTAGAAATTTACATCAAATTTTTTTCATTCAACTCAAATGAATATTTTTCCCTTTTTCTAATTCTTGAAAATAAAATTACTGGCACTGTTTGAGTTTTACATTCAATGGCAATATTTACATGTTTCATATTTCTCTTTTCTAAATGGAAATTCTCTTAGTAAACTCATTTGTATTAAGTCGATTGACCCAAAGATAAACTACTGTTTTAATTATTTCATATTATCATTTATCATAATGAAGAGATAAAAATGCATTTTTCATCTGAATTAGAATTTTGTATTATCACAAACCAGATATGAAAAAGCTATGAAAAAAATTAATAGATCTTATTAGATAAAAATATTACATGATTATCAATAACCAAAACCAAAAAACAATTTGTTGCAAATAAGTTTTGTTTGTTTAATCTTATTGTAGTTGAATTGCAAATCATAGAAAAACGTTATTTTTATTTATCTTTTAAAAAGATAAATAAAAAGAATGTTTTTCTATGATTTGTTGAGAAAGCTTGCTATAAAAATGCTGAAAAAAACAAAATCAGTTTTGTGAACAGATTTAAAAAATAATTGTTCTATAGCTGCTGAGAAGAATATTCTTAGAGCAGTATGTCACCTTGAAAGCATCAGTCAAAATTCTTCTTGGTGTGATACACCTGGATTTAGATTGTAGGTGTCTTTTGAAACATCAGCATTTCTCTCTATTATGATATTTACAAAAAATGTGTATCTTTCAGCAACTTTTAAAGGATATGCACAAGAAAACATTCTTGAAAAATTGGTTTTTAAAATTTGATGAAAAATTTATCCAAATTTTTAGCCATATTAATTATATATATATGAGAGAGAGTACCTAAAAAAGCCAGAAACTACCTACCTAGGTGTTCACCTTTATTAACACAATGTCGTTTCAGCCAATCCTCTTCAGTCACAATTATTGGTGAAACGTGGGTAGGTAGTTTCCGGCTCTTCTAGGTATTGAATATTGAGCACTTTTATGTATTAGCTTAGGTAACTGTCAGTGTTTTTTCTTTTGGCTAGACATTGCGGTCCTGGTTGATTATTTTCAAGCAGTAGAGTTTTTATTTATCTATTCATTTATTTTTTTTTTTTTTGTATTGGATTTTTTTCCCTGACATCAATTAGTGTAATAATTTTTTTTATTTACATATTATTAAAATTGATGGATTTAAAAGTGTAACATCTTTTATAATTAACCAGAGTACTTTTTTCAAAAATGGATCATCAAAGTAAATTTTACTAAAATTGATATATTTTTACTTTCGATACAATATGAAAGAATTTTGTACTCATGCTTACAATTGATTTCTAAATTTGTTGCTATTAAATATGAAGAATAATTTTTTTCCCAATAATATTCTGATTGAATAATTCATAGAAATTGCTAACCAATATATTTTTCTCAGCTATAAAATTTTAAGCATTTGGATTAAATTTGGTTTAAAAATCATTCAACATACTGAATGAAAACTCTTTGAAGTTTACCTTTAAGTATTTAAAAAACTATTTATTTATCTTTTAAGTTGATGTCATTTTAAAAATGATTTTATAAAACATTTGATAATGTATATTCTTTTAAAGTTGCAAAGAATATAAAATAGGGTTGAAGGTTAAAATGAACCTTTTTAACAAAAACATTCACAAAAATTTCAATATACTGATTTAAAGAATTTAAAAGAAACAATTAAAATTAGTAACCTAAATTATATATATTCAAAAACAATATGGCTTCACATTTTGATTCTAGGTTTTTGACATTTTCCTGCAATTGGTCAGTGTGGATTTACTACATTCATGTAAAGTCTTTTTTGCTTTTGCTTTTATCAAATCCCTGCTCATTAAAAAGACTTTAGCCATATTGAAAACTATCTTGAAAAGGTATTAATGAGCAGCTATTTGACAAAAGCAAAAGATGTTGCAAAAAAGACTTTACATGAATGTAGTGAATCCACATTGACCAATTGCAGGATATATATATATATATATATATATATATATATATATATATATATATATATATATATATATATATATATATATATAAGGAGCTATGCAATTTTTTATGTTGCTTGTTTACATTATAAGATACTTTCTTTTTTAATAATTAAGTTTAAACTATTTTTTGATAGTCTTAGGCTTTTTCCCTAATGTTTATCTGAAATATCTTAGTCAGAATCCTGCAAAGAAATAAAAGTATTTTTCTTAAAGAATTTTAAAGTAGTGCCTCTAATTTATATCCAGTCATTAATTACAAAAAAAAAAGAATTTTTAAGTGAGTTTGCATAGTTAAATGCCACTTCTTTCTTTACTGCGTTGTTTAGGCTCGTACTATAATATGAAATATGACTTGGCATGTGAATTGATGATAGAATGAACTAATGTAATTTATTTTTAAATTTTAAATAATTGAATTTTTATAAAAAATATTTCTTTAAACAGTTAAACAAGTATTTTTATTGCATCAATATGAACATTTTAAGAAAAGTTAATGATTTTGGTGAAAGAAATTTAAATAGGTTTTTCATTAACTATTAGTAATCTCATCAGACACATGTATATTGTTTGGAAGCTATTAATTTCTATTATAAGTCTGAAGTTTTAGCATCTTGATTTTATCTTTTTGACCTGCCAAAAGGGAAAGTTTCTGTAGATTTATCAGCCCCAATTATCAAAAACAAATATCAACATGGTCATTTTTGTTAATGGATTTATTTAGGACAGTCTTGTAATATTTACAAATTATCTTAAATGCTTATTTTTTGTTTATTTTTCCAAGAGTAGAGATTTATTGCAAGAAGTAAAGCTATTTAAAAAAAAATATATGAAAATATTCTTTTATAGACTAGAGTATATTTAATTGAACATATAAAATGAAAAAAAAAAACGGGAATAAAAATTATTACCCTTCTTTATAGCCAATCCATTTGACCAAAATAGAATTAATGTTATTTCATTTGCAAATATTCTAGTAAAGAAAAAAAAACTCCTACTGTCATGTACTTGCAAAAATACTTAAATCCATTGGAAAAACTAAGATTTTGAGATTGGATGCAAAATAAATGAACTGATTTGTTAAAATTTTTAATTTCAATCATCAATATATAAAATACCGATGATTTGGCATATTTTTCTAATTCATGTTACTTATAATTATAGGGCATTTTTGGTTATAATTGATTTTATGTTTTAGTTACTAGTTGTCTGACTTTGAGAATTTTAATTCTGATTCAAAACTTTCTAGTATATTATAGAGGCACCTTCAAATGGATCATTATTATTAGATACAATCACTTATCTTTAGATTTTTGTCTATTTCTGCTCTATTTGTATTTGGAGGTAGACCAATAAGTTCACAAATTAATGATAAAAAACAGTGTATTTTATGCAAATATTTATTTTTCAAAAGAATCTCCTTAAATGTACTGACAATCTTTGTCAATACATTTAATTCACTTGTGTATATTGAAATATCAAAATTCAGCTGACAATTATGTGTCAGGCTATGAACATATTCATCTATTCTCATATATATTTTGATGAATTAATTGTTCAAATGATAGTTTCATAAGTAGAAGTTGCTTACTACATTGTATCAGGAAATTTTCAGTTTCGTTGTGGAGGCGATGGAAGTCATGATTTTGATTATATCATGTAAATCAATATAGTTCAACATAAGTAGTCTTAGGTGTATTTGCTCATTCTTTTTATTTTAATTTTAGTGTTTGTAATCAACTTTGAACATTTCTAGTTGTTAATATGAATAAATATTATACTCTTAATAAGAGCTATGAATATTATTTTGAATTATATTTATTTAGTTTATCTGAAAATTTCTGTCATAACTTATTTATATCATATAGTTTCATCATTTTATAGTTATGTCATATTGTTGAATGAATTAATTTTCTTAACGGGGAAATACTGAATTTTTTTTTTTAATCACAGAATGAAGATGACCAGTGTTAGAGCAATCCGATCATCAAACAAAACTTCATCCAAAGATTCCTCCACATCTTCCAGGTATGATCTAAAACAATTTTTATTTATTTACAACTGTTGTTTTGCATTGATTACTGAATTAATATCAAAATTTGGCTAACAGTTATGTATCATTAAATTCATTAATCTTGGCTAGAAATAAAATGTAGATGTTTCTACCAATTTGAAATGATGGATTTTGAAAATGCTGACAGCATTTAATGTTAAAGACTTTTTTGAAGGTCTGTTACTTAGACTCAAACTATTTAGTTGGTATTTTAAAAAGTAAATACTGAAATACTTTAGTGAGGAGTATTGATTTTTATTTCATCTTATACTATTTTTTTTTCTTTATTAAGGAATATGACTACAAGAAAACAATTATTTATTTCAGGATGTGACTTATGAAAGAATTACATGTAAAATATATATTCTAGTTTTGAAAGTTAATTTTTTCCCTTGATGACAAATCTTATTTCTCAAACAGCAAATTTGGTATTATTATGACAATATAAGTGGTATGAAAGGATTACACTATTAATATATTTGGATTGTTTTATTTATTCAAACATTTATATTTTGTGCTCATTACATTTTGATTGGTATGTTCTAGTCATTGCTAGGGGATTTTATGTAAACAAATGAATAAAATTCATCAATGTATCTCATTGTATAATATTACAGAAAGAAATGCTCCAAAGAGCTTCTCAAAACCAATTCAAAATTATTTGGCATAGATACAAACTTTTGAGCTAATCTGGCTGTTGACCAATGTTAAAGTGGAAACAGTGTGGAATTGAGAGCAGTCAAGTGTGAGGTCATTAGAAGAATAATACCATTTTGAAGTAACAATAACTGAAGGAAAGAAAGTAAAAGGAGGAACAAATGAAACTAATATATAACTGTTTTATATAGTGTCAGCAGGTCTGCATATTGATGATTGCTTTCACTAGCCATTTTTAGGCACAACTTGAAAAGGTATTATGATTGGGAAGAGTGAATGATTAATTATCAGCTGAAAGTGTGTTGGTATGAGGTGTTTTTTTACAAACCATCGTGGCAGCTGTTTAAGCAAATTCTTATTATAAAGAAGATAAAGCTTTTTTTTTTTGCCTCAGTTGTGGATAACCACTTCAATTACTTTTTCTTAAAATGTAGGATTACCACTTTAATTTCATTGTTGTCAGCTTATGTTCCTTTTTGTTTATGTTGAGTAGGTGTTCTTCTCGAGGCATCAAGAGGAAATCCTTTTTTGATGAAGCTACTGATATAACCCAATCTACTAAAAAGCCTGTACGGCCATGTGAAAGATCTGGATGTCCAGCATCTATACCAATTTGTTTTGCTAATTCCACAGAGAAGTAAGAACTCTACTTTTGCATATTGATAATTCATTTAAATCCATTGGTAGATATGATATACTACAAGTAAAATATTTGATTTAAAAAGTCTCTTAAACCTGATATGGCTTTCATTTGAACTAACAATGTTCAAAATTAAGGTTGTTACTTGCATTCTAATATCAAAGCAAAAAAGTTGGTTTAAAGAAAACTTTGTTTCTCGTATCAAAATAGAATATAACTCTTTCCATTAAAAATTTGTTTATATTGTGGTGTTAAAAGTATTTATACTTCCTTGAATTTAGGTAATTTTTTATTAAACAAGATGTATAGAATTTTTTATCTGAGATTTTGAGATAAGATTTAATATTATCTGGATTTCTTTTACTATTCATATTTTTTTCCACAAAACTTTTAGTCCAGTCATTCTATTTAGTTTACCATAGAGAATGAAATGAAAAAATTTTTCTTGGATATTTTGTTTACCCATATGAATTCAAAATATTCATTGTTCATATTCACTGGATCACTATATACAGTTCAGTTTCCATTATTCATCTACATATATAAAGGAGTGGTATCTGTTTTGGTATGTACAAGTTTGACAAAAGAAAAGAGATATCATTGTGCATTAAGCATAATGAGATTTTTTTGTGTTATAATCACATATACATTTTAATATGATTATAATAAGGAAAAGTACAAAATTTATTTTAAAAATGTTTTTCACTGATTAAATGATAGAATTCAATAATTAAAAATCATTTGATTTGTAGAACTCTTTCAAGTTCTTTATTAGTAAAGAAGAAGAAAAAAAAGCTGACTTGCCATCTTTAAATATCACACAGATTCCATAGGCAAAATTTGAATTCAATACTTTTTCAAAAATTATTATTTTATAAATCAATACTGATTGTAAAAAACAATCTTTTGGAGAACTAAGAAAGATCATGAAAACGTTTCAAAGCAAGTGGTACCTTTCATTAAATACTATCTTAAATGTTAACCAAAAAAGTAATTGTAATACAGAAAACTTTACATTTCTAATAGCTTCTTTTTATTGTATGGACACATTTTTATTTTTTAGTTTCTTTTTATTGTACCTACCTAATATTACATTTTTAGAAGGTGAAAAAGAAAGATAAAAATTAAATGAAAGCATTGTTTCATAAATTATAACTAGTAACTGATTTTTTTAATGAATGTTTTTCATATACTGCCTGAATTTTTGAGATGAGGCTTGATAAATTATATTTAAAGTATTCAGACTATTTTCTTCATCTTTATTGTTATATACACAATATTTTGGTTAATGTGCCCTTTGGCCTTCTTCAGGTGTTTTGTTGAACTTGGGAACCTTCTTGTTGATTGTAGTAGTAATGCCACGAAGGAGGTTGAATCCCAAGTGCTTCCTGTAATGAAGGTGAAAGTCAATGGAATGGATCGGATAGCATTGGTGGATTCCAGCTGCTCCTCATCTGTTGTGAGTGGAATGTTATGTCGACCCGAAGTATGGAAAAGTACCGCAATTCTGACAGCAAGCAGGAAGTGCCTTTTAAGCCATGGTGTTGGTAGCATAACTTTAACAGTGACCAACAGAAATCCCTTAAAGACGGACGTGCTAGTGGTAAAAAGCAAGCCATTGGGATTCGACCTCTTTCTGGGAATGGACGTCATCAAGAAATTGGGCGGCATGCACATTGACGAAGGAGGCAAGGCACATTTTACTGAGGCAGCTCACACTTTGGGTGTGACAATAGAGCTAGAACAACCTGACTTTCGCGCAGAGTTCGACCAAAGCACCAAATCCTGGACAGTATCATGGAAGTGGTCCGGTAATCAGCCACCAGAAAAGTTATACAACAGAGTACCGGAATACACCATCCCTGCAAGAGCTCGTGCAGAATATGATAAAGAGCTACAAAACTGTATTGACAATGGGTGGTTAGTTCTTTACCCGGAAGATAAATTGGGGTCCCCGAAGGGCCTGATCCCATTAATGGCAGTCATCTAGCAGAATAAACAAAAGGTAAGGCCAGTTCTTGACTTTCGGGAGTTAAATGATCACGAGGATCCATTTACGGCTTGTGCAGACATATGCACCGAAAAGTTGAGAGAATGGCGGCAAGCAGGATCGAATGTATCCGTGTTAGACCTTGGCAAAGCATACCTTCAAGTATGCGTGCACCAATCACTATGGTCCTATCAAACTGTACTGTTTAAGGGATGAAAGTATTGCCTGACCTGCATGGAGTTTAGTCTCAATGTGGTACCATCCATCATGCAGACAATTGTTGATGCTATCTTGACAAAGGACAAGCGCATACAGCGGGCAACATCTGCCTATATTGATGATGTGTATGTGGATGAGAGCATTGTGCCTGCGGCATGTGTGAAGGAGCATCTCTGCAGCTTTGGCCTCCTCAGCAAGGAGCTGGGAGGCTACAGGATGGTGTGCGAGTGCTTGGGCTACAGGTCTGGGGAGAGGATAACTCTGTATTGGAGAAGAGGGAACAAAATCCCAGACATGCCTCGTGTCGTCATGCAATGGAACGTATTTTCACTATGTGGCAAATTAGTTGGGCACCTTCCTGTGGGTGGTTGGCTTTGTGTAGCTGTGGCGTTCATCAAATGGAGGGTATCTGATGTCACTGCTAGATAGGATGACAAAATTGACGACGCCCCTCTCAACACCATGATTAAAGAGGTTCTCACTAGAGTGCTCAAGGAAGACCCGGCGCGGGGCAGATGGTGCGTCGACGGCCAAGCCCTTAGCGTATGGGTTGACGCAAGCTCTCTCGCTACCTGCGTGTCGCTTGTATATGATGGGGCTGTAGTAGAGGATGCTTGTTGGTTACGACCAGCAAAGGACTCCCAACATATTAACCTTACAGAACTCGATGCCATTATTAAAGGAATAAACTTGGCAATCCTCTGGAAGACGACCACCTTGCATTTGTTCATTGATTCTGCCTGTGTCCATAAATGGATCTCGGACACCCTTATCGGCAAAGCCAGGGTACGAACCAAAGCCGCAAGCGAGATGCTCATTCGACACCGGCTTGACACGATAATAAAACTGGTAAAAGAATACGCACTGTCAATGAATGTGTCCTTGGTCAAATCTAGCCAAAATAAGGCAGATAGATTGACTAGAGTGCCTTGACTAGGTGGCTTGATGCAATTAAAAGGAACACTGGGCCTGTGCAACCTGCCTGCACTGTGTCTGTGAGCTCAGTTGGGCTTGACCAGATCAAGATTGTTCACCGACAAAGCGGTCATCCTGGTGTGCAGCGGACACTTTATTTTGTGAAACAGATTGCCCCTGGGGTCTCCAAGGCTGCAGTGAAAACCGTCGTCAGAGAATGTGAAGAGTGTCAGTCGATTGATCCAGCACCCATGCACTGGTCAAAGGGAGCTTTGAATGTTAAACGAACATGGCACCGGGTAGCTATGGATATTACCCATAGTAACTGGTCCCATTTTATGACGGGTATCAACTGCAGCCCTGCTCGGTTTGCCATCTGGCGACGTCTTCCTCGACAAGATGTAACAAGTGTAATCAACCAGCTGAAGGCGCTCTTCTATGAACGGGGCCCGCCAACAGAGATTCTGACAGATAATAACACTGCCTTTTGGAGCAGCCTGCTTAAAACCTTTCTAGATGAGTGGAGAATCCGATTTCGATTCCGCTGTGCATACATCCCCTCTGGTAATGGCATCATCAAGCGATGTCACAGAACTGCAAAAAGGATCGCTTCCAGAAAACAGTGTATTATACCAGAAGCAGTATACTGGTACAACGTCACGCCAAAGGATGACGTATCCTCTGTTACAGCACCAGCCAATATGGTCTATCGGTACCGCATATGGCTGAAAGGAATCAATGGAACACCGGTGCCGACACATAATCAACTGCAGGCCGCTTTCAAACCGGGTGACTGAGTATGGGTAAAGACTCCACATGGACAATGTACCACAAGATATAAAGTGGGACGTGTGACCAGAATATAACGGTCAACGGAATGCCACACCATGTGAAAGATCTGTGACCCATAGTTGGACCAGGCCAGCCGACAGTCTGTTCTGATATGGTTTCAGAGGATGCAAGTGAAAGATTTGTAACCATTAGAGAGAGACCGTGTGAACAGGCACCCAGCACAAATGCAGGTGATGCCTCTTCCAATAACATTTCTAATGAAGACCAAGTGACTATACTACCACAAAGAAGCACACGGCGCAAAAGACCACCTCCCGAATATTTCATGTGTGATCATAGGATCAGGGGGGAGTGTGGTAGTAATGCCACAAACAATCTTACCTCAAAGAAACAGAAGGTGTACTCTCTCTGCTACCGGCACGCGGAAACCAAAAGAAGAAATGGACGCAAGAGGTGTGACTTATTTTATGGAGGAGAATGTGATAAGCCCACGTGAAGTGGCGAGATTTAATGAGCATATAAGAAACTAAATTTGAGGTGGAAACCAAAAGAAGAAATGGACGCAAGAGGTGTGACTTATTTTATGGAGGAGAATGTGATAAGCCCACGTGAAGTGGCGAGATTTAATGAGCATATAAGAAACTAAATTTGAGCTGGAAAAAGCAGAGCAGTATTTTGCTTATGTCTGATTGGTGAACATCCATCAGTTTATTTTGCGTGTTAGATAATTTGACTATCCCCCAATAGGTTGATTCCACTTCAACTAGACTTCTAAAACCACGAACATTGATTTCAGTAACTTTCACAGAATTTTGAAATGAACATATTTTATGTTGTGTATATAATAATGAAGATGAGAACAATAGTCTGAATACTCTAAATAATATAAACTTCTATTTCTTAAAACAAAATATATTGATTTTTAATCAATGTTACTCAAAAACTTATTCTTTTAAAAAAGAAATAAACAGTTTATAGAATAACCAATTACTTTTCATTTGAATTAATCTGTAGCAGAAATCCCTTAAAAATAAGGACATATTTTTAATTCTTAGCTTATTTTTATTGTTAGATTTTTATAGGGTAAAAAAGGAAAACTAGATGAAACAAATAGATTTGTTATCAAACTCAACAGGTAATTAAGAAATAAAATTAGATTTTTGACTAAACTGAATAGCTTGAAATAGAAATGTTTTTGTCTATTAAACTGTACTTATATTTAAACTGCGTACTTATGCTAAACTGAATTGTTTGAAATAGAACTGTTTTTGACATTGAAACTGTACTTACACTAAACTGATTTGTTTAATATAGAATTGTTTTGACATTTAACTGTGTGTAAACAAAATCTGTACTTATACTAAACTGAATTAGCTGAATTAGAACAGTTTGAATAAACTGAATAGCTTGGAATAAAAATATTTTTGACAATTAAACTGTGTACGCATGCTAAACTAAATTGTTTGAAATTGAACTATTTGCATAAAAATGGATTTGGCGTTAAATAACCTACAAAACTTGATATGCCATAAAACCCAAACAACCAACCAGTCAACCAGACAATTACAGAGCTCTTGTTGAGAAGCTAATCCAATTGGAACTAAATGATTGGCCAAACATTCCGGAGCATCTAAAAAATCTGCACTTGGCCGAAATTCACCAAACAGAAGTACGAACTAAACTAAAAGAACTTACTACAAATAAAAAGAAAAACTCCAATGAAATAATCAAAGAAAAAACATACACAAAATCTACTGCTCAAACACAAATCACTCCTACAAAAAATACAAAATCTTCTACAAAACAAAGTTCACATCGATCTCCAGTCCATCCATTAAAAACCATCAAATACAAACTTAAAAATTTGTCTCCCAAAAAGCCAGAAGTAATCAAACAAAAAACAGAAGCTCCCATTGAGCTATCTAAAAAATCCATATCAATGCTGAAGTGAACAATGAAAGACTTGGAAGTGCATTCAAACTACCTTAGTCAAACTCCGTAAAGACCCCTCATTGTGAAGGATAAAATCACATGAATTAATAAACAATTCAACAACCAGTGATTAACCAAATCTAGGGGTTTGGTTGATCACTGGGTGTTGCATTGTTTATAGACCCTATAATATAGAAAATATAATTGCAAACCTTGATCTAGAAGATATAAAGTATATATGAAAGCAATCAGAATTGACACAGGAATATGAATATATATATATCATTGTTTTTTTCTTTCATTTTAGTGGAAGAAAAAATTTGATTAAAGATTAATGCAATGATTGAAACCATTTAACTGTGTGCAAGCAAATGGGCTCAAACTCATTTAAAAAGTTACTTACAATCCATTTACTTAAAAATCATATATGTATAACCAAAATATAACCATCAAGAGTTAATATGCCATTAAATCAAATGACCTAACCTTTACTGTTTTTTTTTTCTGGAATGAAATAGTTATATTTGATGAAAAGCTCTTTTGGAAAAGTTAGAAATTAAGAGAATGTTATATTGCCAAAAAATCTTATTAATTAGTTAAGTGTGGAAAATTATGCTATATGGAAACTAATTAAAAAAACACAGAGAAAAGAAAAAAACAGGTATAATATAGAAAAAGTAAACTGTCCATCTTTCTACAATATTACACACTGCAACTTTACCATTTAAACAAACAACAAATTTGGTATTAAAGAAAAATCTTGCGTAAGGAAACTAGAGAATGAACTAAGTGAAAGGTTTTTTTAGAAGAAAACAAAAGCAAACATAAGGCTGATAGTTAAAATAATCAAAGTACTAAATTGATTTATATAGCTTATTATGTAATTTTATGTCAGAAATTGCATTATCTCATATTTTAAAATAAATGTTTGAATTGAATCTTTACTTTTCTTAAATGTTGCCAATGTATAATTGCAGGTGTGTTGGAAGCGGTTATACATCCCGGTGGCATCACATCTCTGCCGGAGAACATTTTTGTAATGAATGCTTTGAGTACTTTTATAGAAGGTAATTTTTTTTCCTAATCTTTAAAATTTATTTATTTATTAGTTAATTAATTTTTTTTTCATGTTTTTGTTTTTTTTTTAAATTTTTTTTAGATATATATTTTGTCATTATTCTCCAAGCAAAAATCAGTTTGCAATGTGCTCTTTCAATTTCAACTTGTTCTTCTAAATTAGTAAGTAGCTACAAATTTCAAATTTGTTGAAATATTTCAGTTCCCTGGGAAACTGAAAAAAGCAATTAGAACACTTCTACTGGATTGTAACACTATATGGGTGGCCCACCAAGCAGACGATTTCTTTGTCTGTTTTGGCGCGAAACCAGACAAAGGGTTTTTGGACTTGAAATCTCGGCGTGGCCGGAGGAGGCAACGGGACACGAGAAGAGAGTTGGTTGGAGAAAGGAGCTGACGAGAGTTGGCGTGGAACCACGGACAGGGGCAGTCAACACCGGATACTGGAGCGGAGAGGCGAGTCAGCATGAGATAGGGTCCAGCGAAGAAGATCGAGTCAAGATGTCTGCATTCCAGTAGCTTTGTGGAATTTTCGCTAGTAAACCATGCTAGCGTTAGTCCATATATGCTATCGGAAATGTAGTGTTGCATAACTCTCCTTCTGCTCTTGAGTTAACCCCAAACATTGTTCGTGTTTGTTCGTTTGTTTTATTTTCTCCTGTCCCCCCGATCGTATTCTTGTAGTGGCAAGAAATGTGCATTGCCCCCCTCGGAACCACTAGTTGATCACTGGCCGAGAAGTGACATGGTTAGAAGTTGATGTAACGTGTGTGGGGGCGACGGGGGGGTAACGTTACAGGATGGAATTAGGAAGTTGCTTGAAAAATGGCAATAATGGAAGTAAATGCTAAATAATGTAAAAGAAAGAATGTTTTAATTTTTCTTTATGAACTAATTTTATGTTACTCAATGCTATTTTGATATGCTGTTTGAACTTTGGTTCAGCCAATTTCATTTTGATATGCTCTACATGAAAATCTTATTGATTTTCTCACCATTCTGTGATGGTAGAATTTTTTGTGACTATTGTAAAAATTGGAATAAATGTTAAGTCAAATTCATCATATTTCCTGCCTTGACCTACAAGACAGCATATCATGTGGAATATCAAAATATTGAATTTTAGCTGATTTCTCTTTATTGTATTATACTGTATTACAAAAGCTTTCCATCTGTTGAAGTTATTATAAAATAGTTACTCACAATAAGAAATATCAAGAATATGGCTGGTAAATAAAATTAGATTGATTAAAGAATAAATCAGAAATAAGAATATGAAAAAGAGAAAGTTTGTGAGTTAGGCAGTTTTCTTTTGATAAAAGTTGATGTCTAGGAATAAGTCTTTAAATATTATGAAAAAAAAGATCTTTAATATTTCTTTCATTGATACTTTATCTTTTGCTTTTAACAGTGCTTTTGTCTAAATTTGCTACATTTTAAACACACTTGAATTGTATTATTTTTTTTTATCCAACTGTACTGAGTTGACCAAACCAAATTAGTGTCATTTTAGATATCTAACTTGAAAAATGAATTTTTTTTTTCTTTTTCAGTCACAAATCAGGTTATGAAACATTTTGCAAATGGAAGCGGGAGTGGTCTTCAAAGGGCAAGGCGGAGGCCTCGATCTGTGTGTTTCTGGCTGACAATCTGCTGCCATTCTGGGTGCAGTGCACACGTTCAGAGTGCCAAAAATGGAGACAGTTATCTCGGGATGTTGACTTCACTCCAGATTTCATTCGCAAATTTAAATGTGGAATGACTTCAGAAGGAAAAACGGTGAATATAATTCAATATCTGTTGATGATTTATTTATTGTGCATTTAATTTTTTTAGTATCCCTATTTCAAAAAGTTTGAAACTGTATGTGCATATATAAAAAGTAAGATATGCCGAAGAATAAGTTTGATGACTTGATTAATATATCGTTACCTCCTAAGGACCTCACTTTTTAACTTGTTCTTGGGAGCAGACTTCATGTCTCCTCTGTGAACTAAAAGTGGAATTTTTCCTTGCTTTTGATCTGGGTCATTTTGAGTACTATCTTGCACGGCTCATTGTTGTAGTCTTCCAGCCCCCTTTGACCTTGTGGTTTGGCTTGAGACTACTACTGATTTTGGTTTTATGACCCTGGTGTTTCTGCCAGTTAATCAGAATGAATCAAGCTGCCAACAGAGTGAGACCTGTCTGAATTCTTCTCTCGGGACAAAGGGACTAACCAGTAACCTTTTTACTTGCTGTATTCAACTTTTTATTCGGGTTTCATTGTGTTTGTTTTCACAGGCCAAACTTTGAATTATCTTCTAAACTTTAATCCAAAATACATTTCATGTTATAGCCTATGTTTTTACTTTCACCCCTTTTACCCATGTGTTACTGTTTTTTGTTTTTACCTTTGTATGCGTCCTCGTCTCCTGTACATTCCCTGTAAATAAATTTAGGTTAAGACAATATACTGCTACAAATGGAATTGGAGAAATTAAAGATTGAAGTTACAGAATCATAATTCCGCTTCTCCTAATCCTGTTTTTGATGTAGCAAAAGATATAAGATTAGTTCCAAAATTCTCTGGAAAATCCATTGACAAGTATTTTTCCCAGTTTGCAAAAATAGCTGAAAATTTAAACTTGCCACGCTGTTTCTGGCTGACCCTAATACAAAGCGTTTTAACAGATAAAGCTGCTGAAGTATTGCTTAGTATTGAGGACTCAGCAGACTATACAAAAATAAAAACAGCCATACTAAATGCCTATGAATTAGTTCCGGAAGCCTATAAGGCAGCATTTTAGAAAATTAAAAACTCTCAAACCAAACCTTTGTGGAATTTGCTAGGGAGAAGGTAGATATATTTAACCAATGGTTAATGGCAAAAAATGTGGACGGTAGTTTTGAGAAATTGTGGCAGTTAATCCTTATCAAGGACTTCCAACAATGCTTATCCCATGACCTAGCAACCCACCTCAGTGACAAAAAGTTGGATAGGGTTGATGAAGCAGCAGTCATTGCTGTCTCCTATACCTTAACGCACATGAGGAATTTTCACAAAATGAAAAACACCGTGGAAATTATAATATGAAAGCGACAGCCAAGTCAGTTATTTGCCCCCTTTCCCCTCCTCAAACAAAATTTGGTCTGAGCCCTTATTTCAAACAGAAAATGGAGTGTTTTCACAGTATGCCTGGAAAAGATTCTCCAATCACTTGTGTCTTCTGTAAAAAAAAGTGGGCACATTATATCAAATTGTTTCAAACTAAAAAGGAAACAGGAGACTGAGGGCTCCTCTTATCCACATGCCTTCATAAAAAAATACACTAAGGAGAGGGTTTTTGCCAGCTCAAAAATTCCCACTAAACAGGAACCTAAACAAAATCCCCTGTTAGAACGTTACAAACCTTTCCTGTCGAAGGGAAGGGTTGCTATCAATGCTGGTTGTTACAAACACACTCAAATATTGAGAGACATGGGCGCCTCCCAAACACTGCTGTTGGAGAGTGTGCTACTTTTATTGAAAGCAACATTTACAGGAAATATGGTGTTGCAGGGTGTTGAACTGGAAACCATTAGTGCTCCCTTTCACCACATCCACATAGTCAGACCTAGTAACTGGCCTTGTTATTGTAGGTATTCGGCCCACTCTCCCTATCAAGGGAATTTCCATGATACTCGGAAATGATTTAGCCAGGGGTGGGGGTAAGGTCAGACCCTATCGTTACAAACCTACCAAATGAAAATAATGGCAGTGATGAAAAAAACCAAGAACTATACCCGGCCTGTGCTGTTACATGAGCCATGGCAAAAAGACATATTGAGAGTGATGCAGAAAATTTACCGCTCTTAGATGACTCCCTAAATCTAAATGAGACCTTTTATATCTCATCAGAGGGAGCAGGATCTGGTAACCAGTTGTCCTTTTTGCTGCCAGAGAATCTGTTCGGGATTCCCTTGGTTTTACCCCTTTGAACTGGTGTTTAGTCACACTTAGAGGTCACACTTAGAGGTCCACTTAAGGTTGTTAAAGGAAAATGGCTGTCCGAAGCTACAAAAGATACCTTGTTGGAATATGTTTCAAAATTCAAAGAGAAGTTAAGCAGTGCATTTAAAATTGCGCAGAAAAACTTTGTGGCTTCCCAGAACAAGACGAAAACAAACACAACAAAACCCGAATAAAAAGTTGAATACAGCAAGTAAGAGGTTATGGGTTAGTCCCTTTGTCCTGGGAGAAGAATTCAGACAGGTCTCACTCTGTTGGCAGCTTAATTCATTCTGATTAACTGGCAGAAACACCAGGGTCACAAGACCAAAATCAGCAGTAGTC
Source organism: Sepioteuthis lessoniana (assembly GCA_963585895.1). NCBI lineage: Eukaryota > Metazoa > Mollusca > Cephalopoda > Myopsida > Loliginidae > Sepioteuthis > Sepioteuthis lessoniana. Next base: position 56,602,708 of record OY757914.1, read on the forward strand.
TCAACCCAAACCACAAGGTCAAAGGGGGCTGGGAGACTATAACAATGAGCCGTGCAAGATAGTACTCAAGATGACCCAGATCAAAAGCAAGGAAAAATTCCACTTTTAGTTCACAGAGGAGATATAAAGTCTGTTCCCAAAGACAAGTTGAAAAGTAGAGTCCTTAGGAGGTAACAATATGAAGTTTTAAAATTCCAAGTTGATATATTTTTATTATTCATTTTAGAAAGAAAAGCAGTTGGAAGCATGTGCAGTTCCAGAGGATCATGTAAGTTTGATATTTTTTTTTCTTTTGTACAAAACCTAATCTTTCAAAAAAAATTATGATGTTTATATTGTTTGTCATTATTTTGCTTTGAAGAAGTTTTCAGCTAATGAGCTTATTATTTATAAGTTTAGCCTATAAAATCTTTAATAATAATGAAATCAAAAGGATTTAGCTTTTTCTTTGTGCTTTGTTATATCAATCTTAGTATTCTTTTTTATAGTTCAATTTTTTATCACTGCCTTATCTTTCAATATAGTGGTCTCACAATTATTATTTGAAACCTCCAAATGAATAATACCTGCATATCTGAAAATAAATAAACTGTAAATATATTAAAGAACAATAAATTATTAGGGTCTTTATTATTAAATTAATACAGTTCATGCTTATGCACACTATTCATTTCATTCTTCATTAAATAGATTCTCTTATCACACTGCTTAAGAAATGTTTATCTATCCTAAAATGAACGTAAAATAATCAAAAGATTCTGATAGAAAAACTTAATGCAAAAGTGTGTTCAGTATTATAAATCAAAATTTTAAAAATTAAAAGATTTCCTATTTTCCAGGTACAATCATGATGAAAATTAAAGTAAATATTCTTAAAAACCTGTTCTGTACTATGATAAATTTACATAATAAAGAACCAAGGATGAAGAAAGTTGTAGAACAAAAACTGTTTGTTATAAAATAAAGGTGCAGTATCCAAAACTTGAGGAAAAACATTATCATTTATATTTATGGGTGATTTCTAAAATAGGTGATAATTCTTAACGAAATATGGTAACATTGGTATGTAAACAGATATTCCTTCATTGTTTGTAGCATTGTTTTCTAAGTTATGATGATAAGCTATTGCAAAGTTAATGAATCATTTTGGTGTCGGTTTTTACTCTAAAAACTTGAGAGATTATGATTCCTACTATTGTAAAAGAAGTTAATAGATCTAAGAATGTAATTTCTAGAATATGGAAACTTTATGATTATACTGGCTCCTTTAAGTCACCTATAACATCAGGGCAGTCACTTAAAATCAAAATCTGTCAATTCTAAGATTCTCTATGATGGACTATTTTGATACAGAAAATGAAGAATTTGACATGAGAATTTCTTTGTAGATGGGGTTGTATCATTTATGTGAAGCAGGACTTCATACACATTCTTCTGTTGTCAAAGTTGAGAATCTATGGAAGATCTGTAGATGTACAGAAGTAATTAAAAGTCATGTCTGGTACATATTTTATTAATATTCTGTATGAATATTAATTCAATGATGATTTACAATTTAGTTCTCTATTACTGTTTTTGTGTTATAACTATCATTGGTTTTATGCAAATTTATCAGTGTAGAATAGGTCTTTTTAGGAATATTTTCTGTAATTTTTTACATGACTGAATATGTAGAATTCAAATTTTTTATTTTAAAACTTTTGCTCTCTGATATTGGACACTACTGTATGCTAATAAATGAGCCTCTTTTTTGTGTGTTAGTTTTGGCCACTTTTTCATTAAATTACCAAGTCTATTGGCATAATTTTTTTGCATGAAGACTCATTAGACTTCAACTTGTGACAGGCTAAACAAAAAAGTCTAAATGTTGAAAGCAAATAATTTTTATATCAGAATTTATTATTCTTATGAATGCCATGACGATTTATTACTGTCACTTTTTTTATCAAGTATCACTAGCATACTCACACACAAGCACATTTATTTCATCCCTACCCTGCTCCACTGATAAATTCTTTTATTGAAGTCAAATGTAGATACAGTTAGCTTTATGACCAAAGGTAATATTCCAAAGTGAGTAGAATTAAGTTGTTGTTTTGTAGCCAAATTAAAATCTGTTTTCTTTTTAAAATTCATTTCAAAGCATTAAAACCAAGTCATTAATTTATTTTTGTGCTAATTCTGGTTTCTTTTTATGTAGTATATAGAAACCATAGATTCTTTCAGTAAGATTATCCATTATAACAGTTAAAACACTGCATCCTAAAAAGCACATTGTATTGAATTTTAAAAAATTGAGTCTCATGAAGCATTTTTTTTCTCAAAGACAAGAGACTGGGGAAAAACTTTTAAAAATGTAATATAAGTGATGATTGATAAGTTTGTGGCTTAAGATAAAAGGACATGAGTTACACAGTTCCATCTAAATTGAAATGTACTTAAACTTTTAAATAAAACTACCCTTATATCAAGAGCTTGTTACCTAAGGAGATCTAGAGTAGTGACATAAAGGAAGAATACCATTCCTTACAGTGTGTTTAAAAAGTGGGTAACTGACTGAATGATGAGTGATATTGTCTGTTTTCAATTTTCTGGGATAAAAAAAAAAGTTATAGACTTAATATTTTCTGTATAATCATTCAAAGATTTGAAATGTACATCAATTCAGTTGGAACTGTGTAAATAATTCTTGTACCTTAGGCATGAACTGTAATATCTTTCCTTAAGGTACTTGGAATAGTTACTTGGAAGATGGTTTGTTGACATTTAGGTCAACAACTTTTTCTCTGAAATCTTACAGTAAGTAGGTAGGTGGCACAAATTAAAATCAAATAGAGGAATTTTGTAGGACTAGCAATCTGATTACAAAATAAATAAACTTTCTGTTGTTTTGTTGCAACTGTTTAGTTATTTATTCATTGTAAATAGACTTAAAAAAATATTGCAGCTACTG
>OY757914.1:56605860-56805860 GCA_963585895.1 Sepioteuthis lessoniana
CAGCATGACTTGCCCACCAAGATTTTCAATGTGTGCTTCATTGGTATCTTTTATTGTTTTATATCATTGCAGAGATTTGATGATTTCTGTAGACTTTCACAAATTTTAAGTATATACAAAATATGGATTTTAATCCAGAGTTTTAAGGCTGGATTTTTATAGTGACTTTTATGTGAGAATATATTGGAGGGGAAATTATGACTCTCGAACAAAACAATGAAACAATGAAGTAATTTTTTATCTTTCTAGAAGTCAGAATATTTCGCAACCTTAAGATTTAAACAGATTTATTTTTTCCATCATAAAAAGGAAATTCAAATAAAGATCATGAAAAAATTGTTTCTATTCATAAATTGCCTCCCTCACATCTCATAAAATAACTTATTTTTTTAAAAAAGAAAAATGTTCTGTTAATCGGTAAGAAGGATTCTTCTGTTGGGTTTAACATTTTCATTGCCTTTTAACTAATTATTTCCATTAATTATATCTCGAGAACAAATTTATCATTATCTAACAGATGACTAACTTTAGGATTTGTCTCTTGCTCTATCATGTTAATTAAAAAACAACATCAATACTTCTTATGACTATTTATCCATTACATTCCCAATATCAGTACAAGTGTATCAAGAATGACCTTAGAACATCTACTTTTTTCCCGTATTTGTAACAGTCGATAATTCACATTAAAAGCAAAATGAAATGCGCTTTAAGAAATTCTCAACTAGTAGAGTTGTCAGTTGAATGTTGTGAAATAAGAATAACGTTTGAGACTAATTAGAGAGATTTTGTAAATAAAGCCGATCGTCTGCTGGAAGAAAAGGACAAACATGTCAGACGTTTCCATAAGACTTCATCTACCAGTGAGGTCACAAAGATAACGTGAAAAGAAGTTTACAAAAACAGGAGCATACAATAAATCCATTACAAATCCTCTCTCTCTCTCTCTCTCTCTCTCTCAATATACACGCACACCCATAACAATATACACGCTCGCAGGCACACTCTGCGGCACACACTGACACACACACACACACACGCGTATACACACACACGTATACACACACACACACACACACACTCATATATGTATATAGGCAGCATTTTTTCTTTCAAATATGTTTGATTAACAAGGATAGACACTTCACTTTTACCGATTTTATAGGTGATCTGTCCATGTCTTTTGATTAGTCGTTTAACCTCTGAATGGAACAAATTCAAAAAGGCACCGTATTTTTCCCAAGTACTTTCGGCCATTGTCCAAATGAGTAGAGTATTCGCCAGTGGTCCGGGAGACCTAGGTTCAATCCCAGAGCGAGTCATACTAAAGACTCAAAAAATGGTACTTGATGCTGCCTTGCTCAGCACTCAGCACTATGAGGTGAGGATCAAGGGTAAAGTGGGGCAATTCTAGGAATGGAGTTGCACCCTCGCATACACCTTGGTGTAGTAGCAATTGAAATGGGAACCTTTGGGTCACCTTCGACAAAGGTTGCCAACTTTCTTTCGGCCCCTGCTGGAACCATCTTCGGAAGAACGAAGAATGAAATGACAGACGTAAGGACAAGTCATATGTATTTATATAAAGAGTAGTGAAATATATCACCTTGACCAGCGATGAATCCGACGGATGTTGTTTACAGATACATCCGGCCGTAGATAAAATCAACAAAGTCATAACTGGAAAACAAGCAATGCGTGGGTGTAAGCTGTGAACAATGGAAAACCAGCATTGCACGAGTGTAAACCATAGCCAAAGCAAAACGAGCAATGCGCGAATGTAAGCCGTGACCAATGAAAAAAAAGTATTGCGTATGGGTCACATGGAAGTTTTAAGACTATATAAGGTCAAGGATTTTGGCTGAAGTCAGTTTCCGCCGGCTGTTCCGAGTACCGATAGCTCCTCCGAGTGCACGAAATCTCTGATAGCTCTCCTGCCCACTCAAACGTTACTGTCGACGAATAAAACCATAAGATTATATTTTATATATATACGTGTTACTCGTTGTTTGTGAAAACTCAGCGGTAGTATACGACAGTTGGAGAGAAACAAATTGGGGAGAAATTTACGAAAGAAAATACACACATATATATATATATATATATATATATATATATATATATATATTCACACAAGTTTCATTAAAGACAGCGGTGTGTTTCTGACGGTCCAACTTATTTTCTAACTTTTCCTGTTTGCGAATGAACATTCTAATCACCAAATGAGTGATGAAATGGCATTGTGCTCTCCTAAGCTGATGAGCAATTCCGCAGAATGCATTTTCTATATTTCATAGAGACTGGAACGGCCAGGTATATTTTAGACTCACCCACCCGATCAGATTTATACTAAACTAATCTTAAATACATGCAAGGATAAAAATAACAGTCACATCAGAAACTGAAAAAGTGATTGACAAATATCCCGACAAAAAACAGATGTAAACGATTTAATATATGCAGGACTAAAATTAGTCTGTGAAAAAATCGGCTTTCCCCTGACGACCACCGACAGAAAGTCAAAACTCGGATGGGAACTCAGATTAGAATCGCAGATTTTTAAAAAAATACGACAAGCAAAAATACTAAAACAGAACAGGAAAATAAATTCGAACGAAGCGGAACAAGCACGACAACTAGAAGGAAAAATACAACTTAGAGAGACTTATCAAAAAGTACTGGCAAAAGAAGGAAGACTAAAAAGATACCGAGACAGGACCAAACAATATGGACAAAACAGGACTTTCCAAACAATGAAAGAAAATTCTATCTATAAGTAGGGAAAGAATGGAAACGACATGGAAAAATCTAGCTATGTCCTGGATTGACTACAAAAAGGCTTACGATATGGACTGAGAAGACCAGGGAAACCTGGATTGTGGGATTGATAGCAGAAGAAAAAAAGTTTAGCACAAGTAAAGATCCAGAGAGGCTTATTCCAGAGAGATGCACTATCACCATTAATGTATGTAACAGCGATGATGCCACTCAATCACATCCTCAGTAAATGCACAACCGGATACAAACTAAATAAATCGCAAGAAAAGATCAACCATTTAATGTATATGGACGACATCAAACTGTTTGCCAAAATCAAAAGAAAATTGGAAATCCTAATACATACGGTGAGAATATACAGTCAAGATATAGGAATGAAATTTGACATAGAAAAATACGCCATGCTAGTAATGAAAAGCGGGAAACGACACATGATGGAAGGAATCGAACTACCAAATCAGGAAAAATCAGAACGCTCTGAGAAAAGAAACCTACAAATTCTTGGGAATATTTGAACTTGACACCATCAAACCAGTGGAGATAAAAGAAAAAAAATTGAAAAAGAGTATCTCAGGAGAACCAGAAAACTACTCGAGACAAAACTAGACTGCAGGAACCTTATAAAAGGGATAAATAACTGGGCGGTCCCCCTCGTAAGATACTCGAGACCAAAGAACTTTAACAAATGGACCAGAGAACAAATCTAATGACCATGCACAAGGCATTGGATCCCAGAGATGATGTTAACAGATTATACGTGTAAAAAAAAGACGGAGGAAGAAGACTTGCCAGCATTAAAGACAGCGTTGACGCATCGCGACAAAGGCTCGAAGACTATATAGAAAAGCATTAAGGAAGACTTATCACAATCATTAGAAACACTACTGATGACACGAGGACCAGCGGACCAGAAAAAGTACAGAAAACAAAAATGGGAAGAAAAACAACTCTGTGGACGTTTAAAGCGACTTACAAGTGACATCTCACACGAGAAAACATGAACGTTGCTAAGAAAAGAAAACCTGAAGAGAGAAACTGAATTTCTTCAAATAGCAGCACAAAACAGCGCCATAAGGACTAAGCAAATCAAAGCAAGAATAAATAAGACGCAACAAAACAGCAAATGTGGGTTATGTAGTGATAGAGACGAAACGATCAATTACATAATAAGCGAATGCAGCACATCAGCACAAATAGAGTATAAGACTACACACGACTGGGTGGGCAAGGTAACCCACAAGGGAACTGTGCAAGAAATTTAAATTTGACCATACGAACAACCTAAAATCTATCCTGGAGAATGAGGCACACAAATTCGACTGGGATTTTGAGATAAAAACAGATCTTGGCCAGACAACCAGACCTTATAATAATCAACAAAAAAAAAGAGAACTTGCAGGATTGTGGACTTTGCTGTCCCAGCTGACCACAGAGTAAAATTGAAAGAAAGTGAAAAGAAAGATGAATACCTCGACTTTGCTAGGGAATTGAAGAAAACTGTGAAACATGAAAGTGACGGCTGTACCCATTTTAATTTGTGCTCTTGATACGGTCACCAAATGATTGGTGAAATAACTAGAGGACATCAAATAAGAGGACGAGTGGAGACAATCCAAACTATAGCATTGTTGAGATCAGCAAGAATGCTGAGAAGAGTCCTGGAGACTTGAGGAGACTTGTCACTCTGACTCCTGTGAAAGTCCATCCACAAACGCTGACGAGAAAAACTCTCAAGGAGTAAAAGTAACGATGATAATAATACCCGTAAAATCACCAATAAAATTTACTACAGTAATCATTCAAAGAAAGGGAAGAGAAAAAAGAAATATTTTTTAACAAATTATGCAAAAAATAAAATACTTTATGTGGCTACTCACTATGCTTCAGCGAAACCTGTGGTATTATTATTATTTTTATAACTCAATTTTCCTGATTTGCTGTTTTATACAATTCTCTAACCAAATCTTTTACCTGGGATCTGCTGTAAAAGGCGGATTTTCTGAGAATGTCGTGAAGCCTATTAGATTGGGATAGTTTTTTTGCTAAAAGTATGTACTCGGTGCTCATGCCCAAGATCTTTTGGATTTCCAATCGAGAAGGATTTCTTGTGATTTTCTCAATAATGCTTCTTATTTATTCCCATTGTTCCCATCCCAAATTGAACAGTCGTGATGTTTAAAGGCCACATTCTTGCCCTTTCAACATCCAGTTCCTTATATTTTGAAAGTTTATCAAATTTATGTCTATTCAAGTTTTTTTTACATAAGTTTTAACGTGTGGCTGTTTGCTGAGTGATAACAACACTTTCCTATATTACCAGGACTCTTCTAAGTATTCTAGCCGATCTTAACAATGCTGTGGGCCGTATGGTTTCGATCGTTCCTCTGATCTCCAATTCCTCCAGTCTCTGTTTTAAGTCTTTGGAAACTATTCCAAGTGCACCAACAACAAGTGGTATGTCAAGATGGCCAACCACGCAAATATGGTAAGACAAAATTTAGATAATAATTAGCCGGGCAAGTGTTACATAGAGAGAAGGTCGCCTTCTAAGTAAGATTTTGTTTGCTGTGGTTCAAGTGATTCTTTTTGCGTTTTCACCCATTTATTGTCCTTGTAAATTATTCTATAAAATATGTGTGAGGGTGATGGAGACGAACATGAAGAAAATTCCACATGTGGAATTTTGAAAAATAATTAATGGATGATTTTTATGTTTTGACCTTTTGACCCGGCCAAAAATGCACCGGAAGGAAGTGATACATTCTAATGGCAGTTATGAGAGGAAATCGCGTGGACAGAAATTGGCTGATGAAATGGGACGAGCAAGAAAAATTCCCATGGTACACTACAGAGTGATGTACCGGAAGAGAGTGACCTCTGAAGTGCATGACAGTTATTTCCGCTTGATGACGATTAAACATTCGATTTCAAAGATCGAGTGGGCGTCGAACGATTATATAATTGAGTTGAGTTCGACAAGCCAGAGTAGTTGCCAGGAGAGTTCCAGACAGTTAGAGATCAGACGGAGATAGACGAGATGTGGTAAGGAAAGTCACATCAGGCCGAAGGGGCCTTTGGGCCCTGACGAGTAGGCCCTAGGCCTCCGGTTGAGCAGCCCTAGAGAACAAGAAGGACACAACATGACGGTCATAACAGCGGTGTCAAAATATTGCAGTTATGTTTGATCTCCAGCTCCCTCTCACATTCAACCCTTGAACAACCCTTTCGAACCCTTTCAATAAAGTGAGAGATAAATATTTTTATAAAGAAGTCTTCCTTCTTGCATCTTATCTTGCGTGCGTCTTTGTCACTGCGTCCTTATTTATCCAGCATATATATGTATATTTCTGCATGAATCAGCAGATGACAATACAACACAGCGTCTGAACTGATTATATGTGTATTGGTCTTAAGTTGACTTTAGCAACTTAGTGAAATGTTGGGGTCATTCACTGATGATTATGTAGGTATGTTTTCTCTTGACTGACTGCTATCAAAATGGTATGTGTGCTCTGCTTCTCAAAATACGAGTCAGTCTGTCCTCTCCACAGTCCAAATTTCAATTAACTCGTGACGTAAAATAACAGTATATTATATCTACATCTCTTCATAATCCAAATCTATTCTCATGCTGGAAATATATCCCAAGTCAGCTATTGTTCAGATCAAATTCAAGAGTTATTTCCTCTACACTTACTATTCCATTGATTGTCAGTCAATCTGTCTGTTACCTCTCGTCAACTTTGAAATCTACAACATGGTTTGACCTCTCACTATAAAGGGTCACACCTGGTTTTCTCAACAATCAACCTGTTCTCTAAGAAAACTTCAAAAATCTGATTTTTTTACATTAACCAAACAGCTGCGAAGAAAATTATAACCATGATAATCTCAAAGCAAGTTAGTCCGGTTACATTACTATCAGTTAACTAGTAGTGCTTGAACGTCTTTTTGATGAGGCCAGAAAATGAATGTATTCTCTACATATCTAAGTGTGATAGTACCTACCTTATGGACTATAATGAACTCTTCCTATTACTATGAATACTGGGAGAATATTCATCTCGGTGTTAAGTTAACTCCAGCCTAAGACTTTGGCAGTCAGACTAATGTTCAACACTCTTTTACCTATGTTGTAGTTATACTTTCGTTTAATATACTTGTTTCACGAAATCTCGAGTTTGTCTTTCTTCTGGACCTTTTACTGGTCTACAACACTAAGCCATGTTGATGGCTTTAGTGATGTAGATCCAAATGCCATTTTTTCAAAGTGTTTATTGGCCAATACTGAGGACAAGGTTGAACTCATATCCAGTCCCTCTTTTTGTCTGACTCCATCTTGAAGTAGGTTGTTTCCACACAGAAAGCTAGCATCTCCTTTACAGGTACATTCTTCTAACAAAGGATCTGCAGCCTATTTATCCTGTACCACTATTAGAGTTTCATCTGGTTGTTATATTCTGAGTTGTTGATATCTGTGATATGAATGTTGTGGGCGAGAAATGCGTATGGTTGCAAAACGAAGAACGTATAGATACTCACAATAACACAGTAATGATGTTATAGAAAATTTTTATAAATAGAATAAGTACAGAGAATAGAATGGAGAAATATGTTCACAGTTAAAGAATGAATTCAGTGGTAGTAGTTACAAAGTTCATGTACTGCCCTTGTCTCGTGGTGAAGGGATGGTTTTCTCGGAATTAGGGCAGCGTTCGTAGCAGCGGCGATCGTTTGATGTATCGGATGACAGGCGCCGGACGGTGGTGAAGAATCTTTAACACGAGTCGTGTGAAAGAACAAGTCTGGTGATAATTATTTGGTCTGTCTATTTATATATTTTCTGTAGGCTCAGAAACGGCAATTTTTGTGCCCCGCGGGAAGCGTTCCGATTGGATATTTATTAATGTATTTTTTTTTGTTAATTTATCGCAAACGGAAGTTCTGTGCGGAGCCGATGCATGAGCGACTAACTTTTCATTTTGAGTTGAGAACTCAAAGTGGTAACTTCCGTTTTTTTTTCTTTTCTTCTTTTCTTTCTTTTTGTTTTTTCAAATCAAGGCAAGATCTCGTCTTGTAACATGGTGAACAGACTTACTACACGGTTAGAATGAATGGAAGTATTACTGATTTTTTCTGCAAAGTGAGCTGAGTTCTTGACATATGATGTGGACTTGTTAATGGAGTGACTACCTCCACAAAGAAGCAGTTCAATGGATGACATACTGAAACTATGTTACTGACAATAGGTCTTAATGGAATATTATCCGTATGAATCATAGGGAGGCCAAGTGTGGTAACTTGCCGTAATGTGAGATATTTCTTTTATGGTATGAGATCTTTATTCTTACTTATTAAGGATCTGTAATAGTTTCCTTTCTGTCTTCAGAGTTAGGTTCTTTTTTACTTTGCAGTAGCCACTGTTTCCATTTAAGTCAGCCAATTTGTTGGAGTATTCAACTTTATCCATCATTACAGTAGCATTGTCTTTGATGGTTATATTATGATATTTTCATCACATTGTAGTAATTTGATGGCCAGTTGAGGTGTTTAGTTTTAGATTTCTCTAGTGCTTGTCTCATCTTCCATCTTAACTCCTCTGTCTGGGCCTTAAGAATTTCCAAGGCTGTTTCCTTCATTGGGGCTATCAGATCTAAATAGGGATCTGCTTGATGACTGTGACAAAGTTAAGACTTTTATTTACTACTGTTTTCTCAAAAGTAGTTGGCTGGATCTTACTGGTGTTGACAATGGCTTTCACTGCTGAGTAATGGGCTTGGTCTTTCATACCTCAGGCTTTCATCTTTTCCAATTTCATAATTTGGTGAGACTTGACCTTGTGAAATTCCTGCTTGTATAATTTGTCCAGATATTGTTGGATGTGGGTTCTTTTCTTCAGTTAATTATATTCTTTTCAGGAATGAGGCAAGTTTGTTTAAGATTTCAGACTGTAAGTGATGTTTCTTCCAGTGGTTATGATGTATTCTATCCCTTCCAGATCATGCCCTACTCTTTTTGTAACCTTTTGTGCTCTCCTGAAATTGATTGGTAATTTCAGTGTTAAGCCTGGTGGAACTCAAGAATGTATAAGAATGTAAGGTGGTTTATCATTCATGTCAATTTTTGATTTAGTCTTTCTAATTGTCTCCATTGATATATTATATCAGTTCAATACTGATTGGATGTTATTTGTTTGAATTTTTGATAATTTATATCCTTTAGCATATTCATTTTATTGTCCTTATCTCTATTGTTATATACACAACATTTCATGTGCTCTTCAGCCTTCTTCAGGTGTTTCTTGTTGAACTCTGGAATGTTCTTGTCAAACTTGGGAGCTTTCATATTAAATTCAGGAACCTTCAAAGAACTTTGAACCAAATCCTTTATTTAATCCAACAATTTATAACAATCCACTCACCTGGATTAAATAAAAGTTTCCGAGTTTGATAAGAAAAACCTGAAGAAGGCTGAGGAGTACATCAGCTGAAATGCTGTGTATATAACTATAAAGATGAAAACAATAGCCAGAATACTCTAAATAATATAAGTTACTTGAATAGTACTTAGAGTATTCTACAATCATATTAATATTGTATAATTCTCTTAAAAATTTATAATATAATGAACTGTGAATTTTAAAATCATGAAATATTTTATCAGTGACTGTTTTTCTTTGGTTTTTAATGGAAGCATTTTGACTCTATTTTTCTTTTCTTTACTAACAAAGGAAAATAATATCAACCAAGAGGTAGTATAGAATACTTTTGAGAAATGAATACATCTACCTTGCTGAAATAACTAAGTCCATAAATTATCAGTTTTCATCCAATATTTCAAAATTTTTACAATAATTCAAAATATTGCACATTTCATTAGTACTAAGAGTTTAATCATTGTTGAAGTATACTGAAATCATATTTGTACTCTCAAAATCATATAATTATATTCATGATTTTTTGTATTTATATCTTTTTCCATTTGTTGAAGTCTTCTTTTTATCTGAATTACCTTATATTCTGTTCCCTCATATCAGGAAGAAGAAAAAATCTTACAATATTATCTTGGCCATATGGAATTGGTAAGTGGATGTTCAGTTGAAGAACTATCTGCTATGCACTGGGACCAGCATGAGGCATTTCCACAACTTGGAAACTCCAGTATCTTGTTATCTCAAGGAGCTTCTCAGTTGCTTAATCTTCTCTCAGAAGATTTAGACATTCAATATAATGTTGAGGTCAGTATATTTCTCTTATTCTCCTATTTCTTCTTCTTTGTTGAAAACAAAATTTTTACCCAAAAATCTGTCTACCTTCTACTAAAAGTTTATTTAACTATTTTAGAAGCTTTGACTAATAAGTATCACGTTTATTTGAAGAATTTTTTTAAAAGCTTTTGGTAGTATCTGCTGTGTTAAGTTTATTTACTATTGCCTATTTCAGTAGTGCTCTTAGTAAGCTAAAGATATACATATTCTTTGGTTTCAATCCTTTGAACAACTTTTCATTATGAGGTTTCATTAAAGTATAATTTAAAGAAAACTATCCATGTTGTAAAATTTGTTTTCATATTTAAGAAAAATATCTTTCTATATATATTACATAATATCTGATTACATGTATATCCTATTTGTGTCCACACACATCCACAGATTTTAAAAGGATTAAAGGATAATGATTTTTGGATGATTAGTGAGTTGTTATTCATTATTGCCTTTTTTAGGTTGTGAAGATTGATTACAGTGGAATGGGTGTTATAGTACATGCTTCATCTGGTGGTGTTTTTAGAGCTGATAAGGTACGTTTCTGCCCATTATTAAGTTATTTTATCTAAAACTATTTATGTGGTGCATTCAATAAGTTTCCAGACTTTTTTGTACAGACATTTAAAATTGTTGTTTGTTATTCAGTATGTTATTGCTATACATCTTATGAGATGACTGACCAATTTTTATGATTTCAGGTTCAAATGAACAGCTACAGCAGCAATTGGAATACACCCTACTAAAGCCTGAATGTCACAGCTGGTGAATTTCAAAAATGCAATCTGGACTTTAGGAGAATGATATGCAATAAAATTCTGTTTTAAACTTGGAAAAAATGCCACAGAAACGTATGGAATGCTTCAGACTGCTTTTGGAGCATCTTGCATGAATTGAGCATCAGTTTTTGAGTGGCATAGGAGATTCAAGGAAGGCAGGGAGTCTGTGAGGGATGATGAGAGGTGTGGGAGGAGTAAGGAAGTCAATACACCAGAGTTGATTGGCCAAAGGGTTAGGGTTAGGGTTACTATGTTGAGGTTTTAAGGGAGTTCAGGAAGAGATTCCTTGGGAAGAGGCCAACACTCTTCAAATCGGGTCAGTGGCATTTCCAGTAGGACAGTGCACCTGTCCACAACTCCATCCTTGTCACAGACTATTTGACCAAAATGGGCATCAAGACAGTTCCTCAGCCTCCCTATAGTCGAGACCTTGCTCCCTGTGACTTTTGGTTATTCTGTAAGCTCAGAGGCTGTCATTATGAGACAATTGAGGAGATGAAAGAGGCTGTGACAAGGTCATTGACACGCTCACACAAGAGGACTTCCATGAGGCCTTCCAGAAGTTGTTGGAATGATACAAGTGCATTGTAGCTGGAGGAGATTACTTCAAAGGGGACTAGAGTTTTATGTGTGTACTATCAATAAAAGTGCCCATACGAAAAAAGTCTGGAAAAAAGTCTGGAAACTTATTTAATGATCCTTGTATGTCTTAAAGAATTCTTTATTATATCTTCATCATTGTTGCACTATGACTACTACTTTTGAGATTACATTTCATTGATATTTCCTAATTAGTATTCTGATATTTGTATTTTTTAATAGTGTCTCAAACAATACAGAAGGTAATTGAAATTCTGATTTTGAGCGGAAAATTTAAGAACAAAATTTTGATTATAGAATGTTGACATTTGTTTTTGCTTTTTTAAATGGCTTCAAAATCAAGGGATCAGATCAATACCAATGTCTCAACATTTTATACATACAAAACTATTAGTATTCATATAATTGTAATTCGTTACTTAAAAAAAAACTATGATGGGTTTTCAGAGTAAATTACTTATATATTTGATATAAATTTTCTATAAATGTTTTTGAACACGTTTTAGAGATATCTTTGAAGAATAAAATTTAGAAATTTTCTTCTAATCATTTTTATCCAGTGATCACATAGCTAATTACAAAACATTAAAAAATGTAAATCCATTAAATCGCTTTTCATCATGTATTGGTCATGTTAAAATATTGAATGAGTATATTTTATAACTATTGTCAAGAATTTTGTTAATTTTTTTAAGTATATATATTATATGCAAATGCTGCTATGTAGCCAACAAAGCTTTCTTCAGGTGATGAAATCAGGAATGGTTTTGGCACCAAAACAGTATCTTACAATATCACTAACATTTGTTGGTGTTGGATTGTTGGGATCTCCTCAGATGTTGGCCGCCTATAAATTGTCAGCAAATATTCATGGACTTTTCCATCAGTAGATAAGCCAATGAAAGGTGACTAAAATAGAAGCAGTAGATTATCCAATCAGACACCACTAAACAATGGCAAATTAACACAGTACCGACTTAATGCAGCTTTGTTACATAGAAGGAGAACTTATATCGCTCAACCAGAAACAAGATGGCTACCCAAATTCCAACAGGCCCAGGGCAGCAAAACTTTTTTTCAATGGTGATGAATCCAAGTATGAATTGTGGGAAGTGAAGTTCCTTGGATATTTTAGAATTTAACATTTACATCTAATTGTACTGTCACCAACAGACCAGAGTGATGATATTGACTTTGTAGAAAAAAACACAACTGTATTCGCTAAACTTATTTAGTATTTGGATGATAAAAGTCTGTCATTAGTGATAAGAGATGCACAAGACAATGGCAGAAAAGCCTTAACAAATTAAGGCAACATCATTTGTCAAAAGGAAAGCTACACAGAGTTAACATCTTTGAGAAGTTTGGAATCAGTCTATATAATAAGGACAGAGAATATTTCTAATGCTCTGAAGGAAGTGGGGAAAGTTATAAGTGATGGACTTCTGATCCCGATGACACTTAAGGGATTACTTTCAAATTTCAAACCTTTTATGACAGTTATAACCCAGAAGAAGAAAACATTGACTTTTTCTGAATTTAAACTATGTTTAAGAAGTTATGAAGAAACAGAGCATATGTGTTCCTCCCCAGATGAATCTAACTACATATTACAAATGAAGACCACCTTAGGGAAGATTAACCCAAGAAATAAACCCGGGGTAACAATGTATTCACGCTATGATTATAAATCAACAAATTATAATTACAACAATTACCAGAAACCTCAGCATAGTAGAGCGGACTATAAAATTTCCCCCCAGGGAAGACAAATATTATTTGTTACGTTTGTGGGAGGAGGGGACAAAAAGCATTTGACTATAGAAATAGAAGTAAAGTGATTTTTGTCATATTATAAGAACCTATTCTAAAGGCCAAACCTATTCCTTTGATTTAGGATATGATATTATTTCTGACAAGACTAATTTATTAGTTGATTGCAGGACTACCAATCATGTAATAACTGATAAGTCAAAATTTATTAATTTCGACCAATATTTTGAACCAGGGAACCATTTTGCTGAATTGGCTGATGGCAGCCCAGCAAATAACACACAAATGAAAAGGGCTGACATCGCATTAATCTACACGATAGCAAAGGACACATGTATAGATGTATCTTAAAAAATGCTTTATATTGTGACGCGAAAGGTTTACTTTTATCCCAGAACGGGGTTTTATTTCGCACGTGTGAAGACTGGGCAGATTGGCACTTGATCCCCTATATAATAAGTCCTCGTTCAGAGTTTTCTCTCAGGCATATAAGACCTGGCATATTACGTGAGGGACCAATTTAGGGCCAGAATGACTGTCGCTGGCAAGGGGTTCCAAATTTCACACTATCCACACACCCACCAAGGCCACTAAACTTCTTCCCCTCGACAACAGAAGATATGGACCTATAAGTTTAGTCGTAATAATATTATATTGTAGTAGTCGGCAACTCCGGTTTCCTGTGTGATATTTTTAAGGAATTAATAGGACAACTCTAAGCAAGATAACATAAGGCGAATAGAAGCTGAAAAGGAAGCATGAAGTAACAAATTCGTAGAAGATACGGCAAAGAACGTGGTAACATTAAAAATACAGGAATCCTTTACTATACAAAGAGATACACTTTCAAAGTGTCAAATATATAATAAATGGACAGTCCACGAATATAAATGTCTTTTCTTGACTTTTGTTTTTCTTCAAATTGAGAGAGAGAGAGAGAGAGAGAGAGAGAGAGAGAGTGGTATATAAAATTTGGGTATAAAGGAGAAATAGCCCCAAAGTTACTTATCTTATTTTTTGACGGGGTTC
Source organism: Sepioteuthis lessoniana (assembly GCA_963585895.1). Taxonomy (NCBI): domain Eukaryota; kingdom Metazoa; phylum Mollusca; class Cephalopoda; order Myopsida; family Loliginidae; genus Sepioteuthis; species Sepioteuthis lessoniana. Next base: position 56,620,081 of record OY757914.1, read on the forward strand.
CACTGGAGAATCTTTCTTCTTTCACAGGCTAATAGACTTTAAGCTATTTTTAACACTGGCTTGAAGAACTTGGGTCCCTCGTGTCTCAGATATTCTTTTGTCTTCTACCCTGAGTAAATGGCTATGGGTCTGTCTGCCACGAGCCCTTTCCAATAGCTAACATTTCTACTCCTTTTTTTTTTTTTCGCCGACGGGGAGAAGGGTGCCACTCCGTTTTAGGGCCCCAGCCAATCATTTGGCTTCTACCTTCCTCCCCCCCTTCTGGTGTCCGGCGACCTGAGGTTACTAAGTACCAACACCTGTTGATATCCCCTCTGTGACCTACATTCTTTCTTAACGGTCACTTTTTTGACGGGTTGCCACTGTTCATTCCAACGGGAGGATAGTATTAATCTTATTTCTATCGTCTTTGTGGGATATCATGTGACAATATATACCAACTTTTAAACAAAATAAATTTTCAGTACTAGCAGTGACAAAAAATAATGTGCACATTAGTTTTGAGCATGATAACTGCTAATTGATTTACCCTAATGGAGCAGTTCTCAACATAACACAGAGAGGATGTCTGTACTATTTGAAAAATATTGTCTCTGCCAGAAATGCCACTTATGATAAAATCTTTGGCCACCGTAACGAATTGGATATTAAAAAGTTACCCAAATTAGTAAAAGAAATAAAGATAAAACCAACGCCAAATTATGCTCTTAACTGTGATATATGTATTCAAGGAAAGATGGCTAATGACAGAAATAAGACTTTAGATAGCAAGGCAACAAAAATCCTTGCACTTGTGCACAATGATTTAGCTAGCCCCATACAACCCTTAGCAAAAGACGGTTGTAAATACGTAATTAATTTTATTGATGACTATTCTGGCCTTACAATGTTATATTTCTTAAAACAAAAGTCCAACACTTTGCTCGCTACGAAGAAATATCTAGCTTATGGCCATGTAAAATGTTTATGGACAGACTACAGAATGGAGTTCACTCCCGAACCTTTTCAACGGGTTACTTGTACTTAATAGAATCATACATGAGAGGTCAGCACCTAATTCTCCATATCAAAATGGGATTGCTGAATGGTCATGGTGAACTTTATTTTCTATGGCAAGGTGTCTTCTTATTGAGTCAAAATTGCCTAAAAACTTGTGGGTTTACACATTGATGGCTTCAGCGTATATTAGAAATCGCTGTTACAATAAAAACATAAAGAAATTTTCCCGGTTCAAAAACCACTTAAATAAGATGCATATTTTTGGCATGACATGTTTTTCTTATGTACAAAATAAAATAAAATTGGAACCTCATTGCGAAAAAGGCAACTTTGTCAGCTATGATAAACAAAATCCAGCTTACTTGATTTACTTTCTGGAAACATTGGCTATTAAAAAAGTTAAGTGCATGAAATTTACCAACTCTGACGATAATAGCATACTTTTGAAACCAGATGATAATACCAAAAATCCAGAATCTTTGATTACATATGACATGGAGCCAAAAGTCAAACTAAATACCAGAGGGAGGGGCAAATAACCTGTTATCCCATCTGATGAAGAAAAAGACCCGATTTTTTGTTGTTGTAGAAAACGTTGAATTTGGCGGTTTTGATTACTGCTGTGCTCTGCGTATGATTCCTAATAATTACTTTGACGCTATACATTCTCCAGATTTGAAAAGATGGATTTTAGCAGTGAGGAAAGAATTTGAATCCTTGGTAGAAATAATACTTTTGAATGGCAAAAGGCCCCCCAAAATAAAAATATTATCGGTATTAGGTGGTTTTTTATTATAAAAAGTAAAAGTGACAGAGATTATGAGTTGAAGGCCCATTTTGTAGCCAAAGGCTACTTGCAAATATATGGTAAAGATTATAGAGAAACTTTTGCCCCGACAACAAATATGGCTTTTATAAGATTACTACTGCAAATAGTGGTCCCCTATGACTTGATAATTCATCATATGGATGTTAAAAGTGCATATTTAAATGCCCCCTTAAACTATGAAATGTATGTCGAGCTGCCGGACGGCTTTAAAGGTAAGAATGGGAATTATGTTTGGAAACTTAAAAAATCCTTATATGGGTTAAAACAGAGCAGCCAAACTTGGAATAAAACATTCCATACTTATTTAACTATACAAAATTTCGTCCAATCACCTATTAATCCCTGCATGTACGTTCAAAATGTCCACAATCAAATATTCATCATTTTATTGTGAGTTGATGATATATTAATAGCTTCAAAAGCTGAGGCACATCTTGTGCAAGTTAAGACAAGACTGAACTCAAGATTCAAGATGACTGATCTTGGGCAATTATCCTGGTTCTTAGGAATACAATTTAAATGCAAAAATGATACTATTAAAATGAATCAATCTACGTACATTGAGAAGATATTATTAAAGTTCGACATAGCAGATTGCAAACCACACTCAACTCCATGTAAAATGGGTATAACGAAAATAAGTGATGTAGTCGATTTAATAGAAAGCAAACCTTATCGTGAAATTATTGGCAGTCTAATATATATATAATGGTTACAATAAGACCAGACATTTGTTATACAGTTACTAGGTTGTCTAAAGACCTAGCAAAACCAAATTCTTTCCATTTAACAAGGGAAAAATACATCTTACATTATTTAAAAGGCACAATCAATCAGTCACTAATATTTAAGAAATCGCTGAAACTCTTGCAATAGGAAGGGTTTTGTGACTCGGATTGGAGTAATTTATATGATAGAAAAAGCGTAAGTGGATTTTGCTTTAGATTGGCTGAAAATAACTCAATGATTTCATGGAAATCTAAAAGGCAGAATTCAGTTGCTTTGTCAACATGCAAAGCAGAATTTATAGCTATATCATTAGCAAGCCAAGAAGCCTTGTATCTTAGAGCACTATTAGGAACTATGATGGATTTTGAGTTGCTTAAGAATCTAACAACTATTCATTGTGATAATCAGTCCAGTATTGTTTTGGGAAAAAAAAACAGTCGTTAATCAAAGATCGAGACACATTGATATAAAATTTCAGTTTATATGTGATAAAATAAATAAAGGGTTGATTCTTTTAGAATACATTGAAACTGAAAAAAATGCAGCTAATATGTTTATGAAGCCATTGACGGGAATAAAATTAAACACTTTCCGAAAAATTATTGTAGGTAATTGATTAACTTAATAAAGACTAGCCTAGTGGACTGAGGCAGAAGAATACATTGACTGCATCTCAGCAGAGGGTAAAACTCTCCCAAACAGGTGTCCAGGATATGAAAATAAACCAACCAGCTAACCCTAACAAAAAAAAATTCTAATCACTAATTGTGTTTTTGTGTCAATTAAACAAAATTGTATTGATACTAATGATTAAAAAAAAAAATTAATTCACATTATTTTTATTTCAGTATGTATTTCTTTTAAAGGTGGAAAATTCCATCTTAAACCCCTAAACGGAGGGGCATATTAGATTGTTTGGGTGGGGATCTCCTCTGATGTCAGCTATCTATAAATTCTCAGCAAATATTTATGGACTTTCCCATCAGTAGATTAGCCAATGAAAGGCAATTAAAATGGAAGTAGTAGATTATCCAATCAGATGCCACTTAGTCACATATAATAAATGGCAAATTAACAGAGCACTGACTTGTTACTTAAAAGGAGTATCTTGTATCGCTCAACCAGAAATAAGATAGCTACCTGAATTCCAACAGTTGGAATGCTGGATCTTGATGCAGCCTCTTCATATATATGTATTTACCAACACCTCTGCAAGAGCAGGATGCGAAACAATGTCAATTTTTTAAGCAAAGTTTAACAGGTTTGAATTTGGAGTTTTTCTTTTCTTAGAATAGCTGCCATACCAAGGTTAAAGAGCCCAGTCTGCTCTGCTATTTATCCATAGCTTAAAGGAGAATAATCAGATGCATACCTTTCCCAAGGGTATTAGTGCTATGGGAAATGCAGTTTCATCCAAGATTTGAACTTGAGTTGCCATGTCCATTTTCTACAATAATAACCATTACTCCACAAGCACTTCTTTATATAATCCTTTGTATTCACAGCTTTCCAGTTATGAAGTGTCAATTCTATTATGTAATATTTAGATTACCTGACAAAATGACGCATCGCTCTACTGAACATGAGTGAAAATAGAATTTCCATGAAATTCATATGAGAACAAGATCTCAACAATGAATTGTAAATTCAGTGTTGTTAATTTGAACTGTATGATGAGATGTTAATATGATAGGAAAGTTGTGATAACAAATGACTAATAATATCATAGGGAACTCCTGACTCTGGATGACTTTGATTTACAATCTTGGTATGATATTTGCACTGTTATTGACACAGGTGACCAATTTCATTGAGATGACTCTAAATTGTTTCTGATGTAATTCTACCCCTACATAGTAGGTAGATATCCCATTTCTTTGCATAGTCTTTCTCAGCAGTTACTAGTCTTCCCTAATGTCATCTGAACTTTTTTTGGAATTGTTTTTTTTTTTCTTGTGTTATTTGTTGGAAAACATGACTGAATAATTACTTTTATGCAAGTATTCTGTTCATGAATTTTTATGACTTTCATTTGTTATCATTGATAATGATTTTTTTCTTCCAGGTACTTGTCACTGTTCCACTTGCTGTGCTACAGAATGATGTTATTGAATTTGTGCCTCCTCTTCCTGCTGAGAAGACAAAAGCTATTAAGTCTTTGGGGGCTGGAGTTGTAGAAATGGTTTGTTCATAATTTAAAAACTAATCTTTACGCTCTCTTGTTATATTTTTATTTCATCCATTCCATATTTGTTTGTTGTGCCTTCATTCAAAACTCTAGGCTCCTTTATATTTTGTCCACTTGTGTTTTATTTATTGTAACTGTAAGTTACAATATTGTTTTACTATATGTCTGTAGATCATTAAAATAGAATTTTACATAAATATTGAATCATTATGATGATATTAGTTATTATTCAGAGCAATTATAAAAAAATATTTTTAATATCAGGAAAGAATATTTTGGAAATTAACTGTCTACCAGGTTGTATTATGATGTAATTAAGAATACCAGTTATTTTTAAACTTTAAAATATGAAAAAAAAAAATTTGAAATGTGCTTATGACTATTATTTAAGCTATGAATTAAAGGGTTTGAAAATATCACTATTGTGGGTGAAATAGAATAACAAATAACTAAATAGTTCATTATAATTAGTGAATATTGTGGATGAATTTGTGTTTTTCTAGCCTATGTCAAAATACATGGAATTTTGTTTTATTTAATTAATTTTGCTAGAAAAGAAGATATGTGGTACATTCAATAAGTTTCCAGACTTTATTTGTACAGACATTTAAAATTGTCGTAAACTCTTGAAAATTCAGTATGTTATTGCTATACATATTATGAGATGACTGACCAATTTTTATGATTTCAGGTTCAAATGAACAGCTACAGCAGCAATTGGAATACACCCTACTAAAGCCTGATTGTCACAGCTGGTGAATTTCAAAAATGCAATCTGGACTTTAGGAGAATGATATGCAATAAAATTCTGTTTTAAACTTGGAAAAAATGCCACAGAAACGTATGGAATGCTTCAGACTGCTTTTGGAGCATCTTGCATGAATTGAGCATCAGTTTTTGAGTGGCATAGGAGATTCAAGGAAGGCAGGGAGTCTGTGAGGGATGATGAGAGGTGTGGGAGGAGTAAGGAAGTCAATACACCAGAGTTGATTGGCCAAAGGGTTAGGGTTACTATGTTGAGGTTTTAAGGGAGTTCAGGAAGAGATTCCTTGGGAAGAGGCCAACACTCTTCAAATCGGGTCAGTGGCATTTCCAGTAGGACAGTGCACCTGTCCACAACTCCATCCTTGTCACAGACTATTTGACCAAAATGGGCATCAAGACAGTTCCTCAGCCTCCCTATAGTCGAGACCTTGCTCCCTGTGACTTTTGGTTATTCTGTAAGCTCAGAGGCTGTCATTATGAGACAATTGAGGAGATGAAAGAGGCTGTGATGAAGGTCATTGACACGCTGACACAAAAGGACTTCCATGGGGCCTTCCAGAAGTTGTTGGAATGATACAACAAGTGCATTGCAGCCGGAGGAGATTACTTCAAAGGGGACTAGAGTTTCATGTGTGTACTATCAATAAAAGTGCCCTTACAAAAAAAGTCTGGAAACTTATTTAATGATCCTCATATGTTAAAAACTCCTTGTCATTGTTTGATTGTTTTATACTAATAAATGAGAGGAATAGGTAGTGCCCCTCACCAAATAGCCAGAGGCTTAACTAATCCCAACCCCTGTCCTAAGAACAATCAGTCCTACTCATCTTAAAACTTAGGAAACTTTGCTAACAAAATAAAAAAATAACAATAGGGATTATAAAATTGTGGTTAGCTTTGACATTAAATCATTATAGACAAACCAAAAGTGTCTAAAACTTTCAGAAAAACATGTAAAAAAAATGAACTTCTATGTGGTATCTGCAAAGACAATACCCCAAACTTGGTCTCTTTTGACCAATGAAGACAACTATTCTCACTCTGCCTTTCACTCCCACCGCACTCCCTCTGATCTGATGATCTCATATGTGGCAATCTGGGGTTGGCCTTTTGCACCTGGTGCTTCTTCTCAATAATATGACTTTAACTTCCTTCTCAGATGACTCATCTGCAGAAGTATCACCTAATGCATCAGGCCCGTGGTTACTTGCCTTGGAGAAATTACCTTCAGCATTTCCACCATGCTCATCCGGAGGGCTTCTACAAGATGGTATACCACATCTTGGGCCATGGAAAAAATGTCTCCATCTCCAATAGGGCTGCCCCTCATTGGGGATTGGCTATAATCTTCTCCACTACCAGCTTGTTCAGCACTTTCCCCACTGTCTTGGTCATCCTTTGCCTCTTCCCCTTCCTTTAAGCAGCACCACAGCACCTTCTATTCCACTGTTGCTGTCAATATCTGTGTTGTTCTGCAGCATATTTGCTAAATTAGTTATATGTTAAATATGACATATATAAAAACGATAGAATATAAGGGTTTTAATTTGAATCAAAGCAATTGCACTCACAGTATGCATAATATATATTTAGGTAATTGTTAATCTGCTTTATTTTTACTTGAAGAAATTGGTTGGTAAGTTTTGCTTTTGATTTCTTTCCTCCTTATCAGGGTGAATAGTCAGTTTTATGCATCTATTTTTTTAAAAAGTTTAATTGATTGAGAAATGACTCATATGGTCTGGCTTTGAACCAAAATCAACATTCTAGTGACAGAAGCAAAAAATATATTGCCAAAGAATTGTCACTCTCAGAGAAAAAATGAATGTAAAAAACACCAGAGACCTAGGTACTTGCCTGCTTCTATCATCAAAATAAACTGTTACTGAGCTTCAAAGGATCTTTGTGAAAAACTGTAAGCAAGAGATTGACATCACTTAAAATAACTAGCAATGTAAATATTTTAAAAGATGTAATCTTTAAGATTTTCATTTCTATTTTTTATGTTTTTAGGTTGTATTGCAATTCAAAAGAAATTTCTGGAAAGAAAAAGTAAAGGATGTTGATGTCTTTGGTCATATTGCCTCAGATGAAAGTTGCAGAGGATTGTTTAGTGTATTCTATGATCTCTCTAGAGTCTATGTAAGTAAATAAGTATAATTTTTTCTCTCTTAAAGTAAATGTTCCTTTCTTTGCCTGGTATAAACAAGATGATTGAGAAACAAGTAAAATGAAATGAAAGGATTTTAATGATCAAAATAAAATTTATGTTCTTAATGTGAGCTTTTTATAAATTTCTGTTATTCTTTAAATAAAAAATTCTTGGTCTGGTTTCATTACACTGAAACTACACTGGTCATATGTTTTCCCATACTTATCTGTACCTTAAGGGCAACTCATCAGTTTTTCTTTTAACAGCAGGAACAAAATGAAAAAAAAAATTGTACTTCAATTCAACTGTTGATGGACTTTATTTTGTATCAGCTGAAATAAATGACTGTACAGAAACCATTGTGCAATGCTAGCTCTAATACGTTTCGAAAAATAGAATTATGAGATGTAAGAAGAGCAATAAAAGCTTAGATTTGAAAGAATGAGTACATTCGTTGTTCTCCTTGAGGGATTGTTGCACCATAAAATTTCCTTCTCATGGAATGGTGCTGTCACTGGAGTTGCTCAATCCACAATAACTAGCTACCTTATATAACAAGAAATGGTAATAGCAAACTTGTCCAATTTTCCAGAAAATATAGAAGGGAAAATATAGTTGAAATTAGGATTAAGTCTCAATATTATATTGGCAATTAGGATCATGAAGTCTAACAGACACAAATATACACTGCTGGTGTTCTGAGAGTTATAAAGAATATTGATTGAATGTAATGAGGTAGCTATTGTAATAACTACAAAAAGAAAAAAAATGATCTGCTTCATATCTTCACATTAAATGGTAGTTCTCTGAAACAAGTGGACAAGTTCACCTACCTAGGAAGCAGTGTCTCATCACCCGAGACAGACATCAACACGTAACTTGCAAAGGTGTAGACAGCTATCGATAGGCTATCAGTCATATGGGAGTCAGACCTGACCGATAAAATAAATGCATTTTTTTTCCAAGCAGTGGAGTCGATACTGCTATATGTATGTACTACATTGACGCTAACTAAACATATGGAGAAAAAGCTTGGTGGCAATTACACAAGAATGCTGCGAGCAGTATTGAACAAGTTCTGGAGGCAGCACCCCACAAAGCAGCAGCTTTACGGCCACCTACCACCCATCATGAAAACTATCTAAGTTAGACAAACCAGACATGCGGGACACTGCTGGAGAAGTCAGGACATACTCATAAGCGACATACTCCTGTGGACCCCTTCACATGGATGAGCAAAGGCAGGACAACCAGCTAGAACCTATATACAACAGCCCTGTGCTGATACAGGATGTAACCTTGAAGATCTACCGAGAGTGATGGACAATAGAGACGGGTGGCAGGAGAGAGTCAAGGAAATTTGTGCTGGCGGCATGACATGATGATGAAATTATTCTTGATGAAAAACATACCATGTACAAAAGACATTCAAATATGTTTTAGAATTAGACTTATACAAATAAGCAGGACCTAATTAAGACAGAGATGACACTGAAAATTGTTAGAAAAGTATCAGAAAGAAAATTATGTGCATTGGTGAAGGTGGGTACAGCATTTAATAAATGTATCACTATTTTGCCATATTTCAAGTTGAATCATTTTAATAAATAATAAGATTTCTTTTTTTTAAAAACAAAAGAGAAATCTTAGATTTGTGTACTTATGGTTACATTATTGATAACCTGGAAGTTCTTTTGATTTTACATTAAAAAAAAGATAGCTGGAAAACAGCATCCCGGTTAAACTCATTTAACTTATTCCACAAAAGTCTTACAGCTCACTGGATCCTGATTTATTGATATGCTTTGGCACAGAAGGGGTCTTTCACCTATGTACCAGCTGAAAATTAAAAATTGACTCATTTCCTAACATATTTCTAATGACTAGAAGATCACGTCTGCTTCATCTTACTTGGTAAAGTTAGCGACCATAGTCAAGGGTGACCCAAAGGCTCCCTTTTCAATAACTACTACATCGAGGTGTAGGAAAGGGTACTTCTCCTTTTTCTGGATTGCTCAACTTTACCCTTAATCCCTACCTTATAATGCTGAGTGTTAAGCAAGGAGGCATCAAGTACCATTTTTGAGTCTTTGATACGACTCGACCTGGGATTGAACACTGATCTCTCAGGCCATTGGCAAACACTCTAACTGCTTATAAGGACAAGCTCATAAGTGATGTGCTCCTGTGGACCCCTTCACATGGACAAGCAAAGCTAGAACCTATATACAAGAACTCTGTGCTGATACAGGATGTAGCCTGGAAGACTTTCCGGAAGCAATGGATGATAGAGACAGGTAGCAAGTGAGGGTCAGGGAGATCTGTGCTAGCAGCGCAACATGATGATGAGATGATATAACTAGAAATTTGATGATAGTTGATGTAACTCATGGAAACTTCATGATCATCATCACTATTATTTTTGGTATCATTACAGTATTTATATTTTGTATACATTGACTAGAATATTCTTTGATCATCTAATCTTTGTATGTATGCAAAAAAAACAAAATTAAAAACGTCTGGTATGTAATACCATATTCTTGAAAAGTGTCCAAGCTCTTAATGACCTTTTAACTGCTCGCTACCAGTTTTGTCTCTCTGTTTCTTTCTCTCTCTCTTACTTACTGTGTCAATACACTGGTTTGCACAGTTCTGCTGTGAAGCAACAAATGCCTTCCTCACAATGCTTTTTTTTATACCGGTTCTGGCTGACTGAAATTTGCATATGACGCAAACCCTGTCCCACCAGAGATGAGTCACATGACGCACAAATTGCACTCCCAACAACGCTCAAGCTTCCCTTTTTCTATACTTCTGGTACTCTACACACAAGACACATTCATGCCATTTTTTAACTTTGAGTTAGGCCATTTTACTTGTCACTTCTTCTTTCTTTCTTTCGGTGTTGCTATGAAAGGAATTCAATTCACACTGCTTTGTTATCACATTTCATTTCTCCCGTTCACTTGGCTCACCACCAGTTTTTTATCCAGCCATGGACGGTTGCTGAATTCATGTTAACATTGGCTGTTCCACCTGCATATACAGCACGCCACTCATTGTCTCTTTGAACAATGAACCCTGGTTGGCTCATTGGAGGCAGCAGTCTGCTGGTTCTGCCTTTCAATTTCATTACACCCCCCCCCCCTGTGATTTCATGATCACACAGATGATAACCCTGGGTGGGTCTCTTGCATCTTGCACTCCTTCGTGGTAATGGTACTTCTTCCTCGGACGACTTATCTGCAGAAGTGTCATCCATTGCATATGCAGTGTTTACCTCTAGGGGATCACCGCATACTTCATTGATGGTGATCATCCTTGCACTTTGGGTTGAGAGTCCACTGTCACTCCCACTATCGGAGGCATCCAAGCCTATGACAGGATGCAGGTCCTGTACATAACAGGGCATCCCATCGACAAGGATGTTCTGCGGGCTTATCACACCTGTAACACATCCGCGTGTATAAGGGGATGTACACCGTCCATTTGGGGTCTTCATCCGGACACGATCACCTGTCGTATCTTATTTGCTACTGTTTGTGCCTTTCTGGAGGGAGTGCATTGATACCTTTCAGTCGGACGTGGTAACGATGACTCTGGTTGGCAGGGGCAGTCAGTGGCAATACATTATCCTTAGGGGTGACAATGTACCAATAGACTGCTTCCATTATAGGGCACTGTTTCCTTGCTGAAATCCATTTCATGCTCCAATGACATCGTTCCACAATGCCATTACCGGAGGGGACTTGCACTAAATGGAAATACAATTGGACTCCCCGTTTGCTTAGAAAGTCTCTGAAGACCTCATCAACGAGCATTTCAGCCGGCACACTGCATTTGTAGAACAGACTCTCCAGGTGGCTGACAACACTTGCTGCATGTTGTTGTCTCAGATGACACCAAATTGAAAACTGTGTGGACCCACAGTCAATGAGCGACAGATAGTGTCTGCCTTGGTAGTGGGTTACATTCATTCCCACTCGAGACCAAGTGTTGCTAACATCCAGCTTCCCCCTCAGCCAACACGTAGGTGGTAGGTCAATCTACTGGCACTTCTCACAATTTCTTACCACAGTCCTCACTGATGCTTTAGAGACCATGGGATCGATCTGCCTGATGAAGTACAATGTTCGCCTTATGCCAGGGTGGCCACTTCGGTGGTGGATGGACCTTATCAAGTTGAAGTCATGCTTGCTTGTTGACATAGCACTTGCACAACTACCTTCTTCATGAGATCAAACTATTGCTGTGGTACTCTCATCAGACTATCCACTCAGTTATGTTCTGACCTCACCAGGACTGTGTCCACAGACAGTCCGTACTCCTTGACTAGGCTTGCAAGTGGATCAAGCCACTGCTGCCTGATTAACATCTCACTTGCTGTTCTGGAGCACACTCTAGCCTTCCTTGTGAGGGTGTCTGTTACCTATTTGTGTACACATGCAGAGTCAGTGTAAAGATGCAATATAGTAGCTTCCCACATCAGTGCCATGTTTACACCTTTTAGCACAGCATCAAGCTCCGCCAAGTTTATGTGCTGCACGTCCCTCTCCTTTCGTAACCAGCTTGCATCCTCCATGGTAGCTCCATCATACTCCAGTGACACCCCGGTGGCTAGGGAACTTGCATCAACCTAAACATCGAGCTCAAGGCCATCAACACACCACTTTCCTCACACAGGGTCTTCTTGGCACACTCTTGCAATAACTTCTGTTATCATAGTTGTTTACGGAACATTAGTCATTTTATCATCCCGACCCTTAGTCATATCTGCCATTCTCCTCTTAATAAATGCTGCAGCCACCCTTAGCCATTTAACCACTGGGAAGTGCCTGACTAGCTTTCCACAAAATGAGAACACGCTGCGTAGGGTAAGGACCTGTGGCATGCTTGGGACCTTGTTCCCATATTAGCATTTTGCCCTCTTCCTGAACTGTTAAGCCAAGCACTTGTGCACTGTTCTGCAGCTCCTCTGATTCCTTGCTCACCAGTCCAAAGTTAGCCAAATGTTGCCTCACCCTGGTTGCAGAATCTATATCTTTGTTGATAAAGACATCGTCAATGTATGCTGAAGTTGCTTGCCGGACTGCATCATCTTTCGAGAGTGTAGCCACAACAATAGCCCACATGATAGATGGTGCTACATTGAGTACAAAATTGATGTGCAATAGGCAGTACCTCTTTCCTTCGAAGATAACTGTCTGGTACGGCCACAAGGAATTGTGCACACACACTTGCAAATATGCCCTTCGGAGATCGAGCACCAACACATTGGAGCCCTTCTTTTCCCACTCTCTTAACTTTTGTGCACAGACATCGGCATGCACTGTGTAGGCGTCGATGTATTCATTCAATTCATGAAAGTCTAACATCAGGTGCACTTTCGACTTATTCTGTTGAAAGACAGCCATTAATGGAATCAGGCCCTTTAGGAGACTGAGTTCCTCCTCAGGATAGGGAAGCAGCCATCCATTGTTGAGCCACGTTTCCAGCTCATGACAGTACTCTTGTCCAACTTGAGTGGACATAGGATACTCAGGCACCTTGTTCATAAGTCCATCATGTGGCTGATTACCTGACCATTTCCATGACACCGTCCAAGCTCTGGCCTGCTCATTGAACTTGGTGCTGAAGTCTGGTTCCTCTATTCTGATTGTGGCACAGGCACATGGCTCTGTCCTTGAGAAGATAGCATCACCAGACTGGTCTATGCAGATTCCACCCAACATCTTAATAATATCCATGTCAATTAGCATGTCGAAGCCCAACAGCGAACTGTCCACATCCAGCACATCAGATTTTATGAGGCTTATGTTATTTACTGCCAGCATGATAGTCCCTATGCCATTACTGCAGAGAGTTTTACCGTTGACTGTCAGAACGTCTAATGCCTGCCAACTCCAGGGGTTGCACACCAATCCAGTTACAAGGGACCGAGAACATCCAGAATCCACTAGTGCCATGCACTTCTTGCCATTAACCACAGCTTCAATCATGGGAAGCACCTCTTTTAATTTGAATGAAGAAAGAGTGGCGCTAACATCTCACCCCTGTTTCCATTTTTTCATTAGGTGCCCAGTTTTGTAGCCGAGATAACAGTGCATGACTGATCTCTCTCTCTCTCTCTCTCTCTCTCTGGTTTCTAATACTGCTGTGCTGCATACAATCTCTAACCAGATGGTTTAGGCCCCCGCATCGTTGCAAGTCTGTTAAGAACTCATCTGCAGTCTCTTCTGGACGGAGGCAGCGTATGGTAAATTGTTCGAAAGTCACAAACGAATCCATTCCATCGGCTTTTATAAGAGCATGCCTGATCTCCTCGGTGTCATCTCATTGCTCTTTAGATAGCTACCGATATATTTCTCAGGCCACACTTTTTAATTGTAGTGGCAGAACTCGCTCTACTTTTGGTTATCTCACAAAGCTCGCAAGTCAATTTTAGGTCTTCCAACCATTCCATTATTGGCATATCTGTTGCCACACTGTTGAACTCAGGGATAAGCTGAATGTCAAGTTGCCTGGATGCCATGGTTAATAAATGCTGAAATAGCTTGAGACCTTTTAACTGCTTGCTACTGGTTCTATCTCTCTGTTTCTTTCTCTCTCTCTTACTTGCCATGTCAATACACTGGTTTGCACAATTCTGCTGTGAAGCAACAAATGCCCCTCCCTACAATGCTTTTATACTGGTTCTGTCTGCATATACAGCATGACACTCGTTGTCGCTTTGAACGATAAACCCCGGTTGGCTCATTGGAGGCAGCAGTGTGCGGGTTCTGCCTTTCAATTTCACTACATTCTGCATCACTAGTGTTGATATTTTATAAAATATCAACACTAGTGATGTAGAACAAGGGATATTTTAAGTGTATAATTTGTAAAAGTATGGCATTTGATTTCACTATTATGAATTATCTAATAGTGAATGTTTGTTAGCAGATATGATTTGAGTTTTCTTCTAAAATTTGATTGACTTTTAAATAATTCGAATATTTTTTTTGTTGATGATGTGTTATTTTTTCTATTTAACTTTTTATTTTTAGAAATCTGGAAAAGAAAGTCATATATTGGTGACATATATTGCTGGCAATGGATTAAAGAAAATGTTTGGAAAGACAAGTAAACAAATTGTTGATGCATGCATGGAAGTGTTGTATAAACTTTTTTCCGAACAGGTCAGTTAAAATATCAAAGTCTAAATATTACTTATCATTTTTGTATTACTCTATTTGTGTAGGTATATATGTAATTTATATACATTATGTAATTATGATGGAAGACTTTGTTGATGTTACAGATGTTGCTTTCACCAAATCATGCATATAAATTATATATTTTATGTTAGCTCATTACAAAAGTATGTTATCAGAAACATTGTCCAATAAAAAAAATCCTCCTCTTCATTTATATTTTTTGTTTAGATTAAAATTAAATTTTCTTTTATATTATCTATTTTTTCAAAGAAATTTTCACAATCAAATGTATTTTACATATATACAACTACGATGAGCTGCCCATCATATCTAATGATGACATCCTGCTGATTTTTTACCTCTAGTTTTTTTTTTATTTTTGGATAGCTATTGCCAATTGTGTAAAGGGACGTTTATGTCCCCCAGGTTTCTTTTGATGATGTTCTTATGACTGAGTTGTGGTCTACCTGTTTTACATGACCCTTTTCTAAGTTGAGAGTACAGGATTTGTTTGACCAGTCTGCTGTCCTCAAATCTGTTTATATGGTCAGCTCATCTTAGGTTAAATTGAGCAAGTATATTGTACATGTCTGAAAAATTAGATTTCTCCAGAATGAATTTACTTGGGATATGCTGCCACCACTTGACAATTAGTATTTTGCACAAGTGATGCATCAAATAGACATAAAATCTCTGGGTATCTGTCCAAGTTTCTTTGTGGTACAGGAGAGTTGAGAAAACTATGGCATAATACACTGCACATTTAGTTTTTATGTAGAGGTCTTTGTTGAGCCAGACTCACTTCCTGAACCTTCCAAAGTTCTTGGAAGTGTTTGACATTCATGTATCTAGTTCCACATCTAGTCTTGTTGTTGGCAACTGTGGAGCCTAGATATTTGAATTTGTTTACTTGGATTAGTACCTGTCCCTCTATCTATATGTCTTGACCAATCTCATGTGATCCGAGACGGGGTTGGTACATAACCTCAGTTTTCTAGAATTTAATTTTCAGCCCAAATGTTTTTGCAGATTTCAAGGAATTGGTGATTATAACCTGTGCATCTTGGTAGTTGTGTGCCATGAAGGCTGTGTCATCAGCAAACATGAGCTTGTGTACCAGAATATTTCTGGTCTTTCTCCTCTCTTAATAACTGCACCAGTCTCCCTGGTAACTAGTTGAGCATCTTTCCAGTCTCCAGAGACTCTCAGGTTTTCCCAATGTCTCAACAACCCTCCTATCTCCTCTCTTAATAACTGTACCAGGAGACTTTCCATCATGGAGCATAGAGATAACCTTACTTCATCCAATTCTGGGCACATTCAATGTTGAGTCGACATTTGTTCAATGTTGTCAGCTGCACATCATCTATTAGTGACGGCTAATTTAGCAGTGTTGCAAAGTAGTCCTATCTAACAAGAACCTAATGCTTCTCTCTGATTATTGTTTTGTTGTTGAGGGCTAGTAGTTGTTCTGGGTAGTTCACTCTTGGCCTCCACACAGCTCTCATGTTTTGATAAAAACCTCTGGGGTCCTTAGAGTCTGCAAGGGTCTGGAGTTCAGCCATTTTTATCAGCAACCATTTATTTTTTGAGTTCTCTGCATCTCTGTTAGAGTAGTTGATAGTATGTTCTATATCTGGCCTTAGCAGACATGATTTTATTTGTTTATACTTGTTATATTTAATTTCTCTGTTATCTATTCTCCAAGAAACTGTTTTAAAACAACTTAAAGAAAGCAAAGTTCTATGCAAAATTTTGACTGTATTTTCAAAAATATGCTGTCTATTTTCTAAAACACTTTGTTTGAAAAAATATATAAGAGCTATAAACATTCACAATTTACTGAAATGTTGAAAGTTATTCCTGAGTAAATTTTTACTTGTGATAAATTTATAGTCTGAAGCTTAAAAAGAAGCATGCAAATTGAAAAGAGCCTAAAATTTCTATATCAAATTTTTTCTAAACTTTTAAAGTGTATCATTTTTGAAAAATTTCTTTAAAAACTTATTTTTGAAAAAAAAATATTTTTGAAAAAAAATTGAGACTGAAAATTTCTATAAAAAAACAATACCAGTTACTATTTAAAGTTATATACAAACACTTAATTTACAAAAAACTTTCATCTATTCTCTCAGAAAAATTTTATATAAAAAAAGCAGCTGAATAACAATAAAAAAAAAAATCTGCAGTAAATGTGAAGTAAAAAGTAATTATTTTGGTGAAAAATGAATTTTTCTTTCTATGATTTCTTCTTCAAGTCCACTTACTTTTGAAGCTGAAGATATAAAAGTTCATGCTGCTGCTTGAAATATAATTTTTTTTTATATTTCTTTGCAAAATTTTAGGATTGGAACAACAGTTAATTTGGGGAAAAAAATTAATGTAATTCTTAAAATTTTTCTTGATTTTTTTTCTTTGCTTCTTTTTTTAAGTTCTGTTTTTATTATTTTCCTATAGTGAACTTCTGAATTGGAAAGGAATTCAATTGAAAAAAAATATGTCTCCTTCAACTTATTATGTACTAATATTCAGCTAAAGTTTTTAAAAGCAATGCATTGTAAAAATTAGAATCTATTTTATCCGACACATTTGTAAGTCTCATTGGTTATAGCTCTAGCCTGCCACCTCGTCACTGCAGTTTTGAATCATATCAGTTCTAAATTGTGAATTTTATATAAATCATTTTATTTCAGCAATAGCATATTTGTGTTAATAGATAAACAAATTTATTAATAATGCCTTTTATATGAATATATATTAATGAATAGATTAATTGATATTATGTGTTAGTGTATAGATTTGGTCAGTGTTAAACTGAATATTGTTATTAAATCGTATCAAATTTTTTTTGAGACTTTTAAATTTTATCAGCTATAAAAATTGCATATAACCGCCTTCCTTCCTAAGTTGCTTATGCTATACGTTCCTCTTTTTGTGTGTGTGGGGGGGTCATTTTTTCTTCTTTCACAGCTACCTGCTGATTGCAAGTTTTCTAGTTTTTCCCTCACCTGTTTTTTCTCTCATAACTTGTTAGCCTTTCTCTCTTTCTTTGAGAAAGAGAGATCAGTAGGTGCAGCTATTTCTGGACTCCTGCATAGGAAACAGGTTGGGAGAGATGACATATAATGGTATATTTAGGGCTCTAGAGACTGCAGGTATAACTCTCTTTTCTTAAGGTGTTCCGTGTTTTTTTTTTCTTTGTTATTGTAGTGGTATTGGCAAAAAATACTTTGGAAGAACCAAAATGGCTTTAGGAGAAATGTATCCATGACAACACAAATTTTGACTATCCATCAAATTCTTGGTGTATATGCAAAAAACCTTGAGGCAACAATATTATTCATTGACTTCTCCAAGGCAAAGAGGGAAGATGGAGCAAATACTTCTTGTTTACTGCCTCCCCAAAGAAACCATCGCAGCCATAATGATGCTATATAGAAACACGAAAGTAAAAGTCCACTCACCTGATGGAGACACAGACTACTTTGACATTGTAACAGGTGTACTACAAGGAGACATATTAGCCCCATACCTGTGTATTATTTGTCTAGACTACATAGTTAGAACATCTATAGATTTAATGAAAGAAAACGGTTTCAAGCTGACAAAGGAAAGAAGCAGAAGATACCCCACACAAACAATCACAGATGCAGTCTATGCCAATGACATAGTGCTTCTAGCAAATGCACCTGCCCAAGCTGAGTCCCTGTTACATAGTCTGTAATGAGCAGCAGGTGGCATAGGCCTCCATGTCAATACAGACAAGACAGAATACATGTGTTTTAATCAAAGAGGCGACATCTCTACACTAAAGGGTGATCCTTTGAAACTAGTGGACAAGTTCACCTACCTCTGAAGCAGCATCTCATCAACCGAGACAGACATCAACACACAACTAGCAATAGGAGGTGCCCGTGGTGTAATGGTTATCGTCACAGGATATGGACTCGGCGATACGAGTTCAATTCCTGGACAAGACTGATTGCATTTCACATAGCACTAATACCCTTGGGAAAGGTATGAATCCAATTATTCTCCCTCCGGCTATGGGTAAATAGTAGGGCAGACTAGGTTCTTCAGCCTTGGTGAGGCAACTAGTCTAGGAGAAGGAAAACTCTGAATTCAAACCTGCTAAACTCCGCTTTAAAAATTGACCTTGTGTCATATCCTGCCCGAGCGGAGGGGTTGGGTAAATAGGATCAACACACATCTAGCAAAGGTATGGACAACTATCGGTTGGCTAATGGTCATATGGAAGTCAGACCTGACTAATAAAATAAAATGCATTTTTTTCCAAGCAGCGGTACTACTATATGGATGCACTACAAGGACACTAACTAAATATATGGAGAAAAAGCTTGATAGCAATTACACAAGAATGCTACAAAACAGAAACTGTAGAGCCACCTACCACTATCCAAGTTAGACTAACCAGACATGTGGGACACTGCTGGAGAAGTAAGGATGAACTCATACGCGATATACTCCTGTTGACTTCTTCACATGGACAAACAAAGGTAGGACGACCATTGTGACGGCAAATTAAAATAAAAAGATCCCCGGATGAGCAACCATTTAAAAGGGTATGGGAACTGGTGCATTTATCACCAAACGGGGATTTTATTTTTCGCACGTGTGAAGACGGGGCGGTCTATGTGGGGGTTAGTTTAGGGCTAGACTGACCGCCGCTGGCAAGGGGCTTCCAAATTTCACATTACACACTCACGCACCAGGCCACTAGCTCTTCCACCCCTAGAACAATGGAAGATATGGACCTCTAGGTTTAGATATAATAATATTAACTATAGTAGTCGACAACTCCGGTTTCCCGTTTAATATTTTTTTAAGAAAGAATAGGACAATTTAGGTGAGAATATTTTAAGGCGAAAGAAGCTAAAAAGAAACATGAAATAGCAACTTGACAGCAGACCACACAATGAGCAAACTTTAACACGTGGGGACATTAAAATATAACAATCTTTTTAATATACATGCGGACACACATATTCAATGTGTCGGCTATATTATCAGTGGGTAATACATAAACATAAATGTCTTTCTTCCTTTTTTCCTTTTCTTTAGTCTTTTTTAGTCTAAATTGAGAGAGAGAGAGAATAATTGCAATGCTTAAGAAGGGTGTAGGGAGAAACAGTTTACTTATCTTTTTGACGGGTTCCTTCAAAGAGTATTTTTCTCTTTTACAGGTTGATGGAATTTTATATATCTATAATGCTCTGGCTTGAAGGCATAGGTTCTTCTTCTTGTCCAAGATTCTTTCCACTTTCTTCCCCCGGAGTCTTGGCGTGAGACTCGCGTCCTCTCACTACGACCTCATCCTCAAAACTGATTTTCTTTTACCCTATTTCCGCTGACGGAAGAAGGTGCCACATCTGCCTTAGGGTTCTGGCCAATCATTAGCCTTTTCTCTTCCTTTCCCTGGTCACAGAGTGCAAACATCTGTTGGCTTTCACTCTGACCCACATTCTTTACTTTATCCAACAGGCCATGAGGAATTGACCTATATTACTATTCTCTCTTAACGGTCATTCTTTGGGCGGCTTGCTAATTCAAACACGGAGGGGTAGGGGACATTCCTTATCTCTCTCCCCTCAGTGGTCGACCACGTGACACTATATACAACAGCTCTGTGCTGATACAGGATGTAGTCTGGAAGACCTCCCAGGAGCTATGGATGATAAAGACGTGTGGCAAGAGAGGGTCATGGAGATCTGTGATAGCAGCACAACATGATGATGAATTTGCATAAGTGTAAGAGAGAGCCGATATAAGTCTCTTACTGAGAATAACTGGTTAGTTTGGTTAGCAACTGACTAGTGCTAACCTTGCACATCATAACAATGGCGTCACCGATTGGATACCAATTGTCTCTTGAGGATCACGATTTTGTCAAAATGTGACTGATGTTTTGCTGAAAGTGCAAGAACTAAAAAGCTGAAAGACAACAAGGAAAAGGGAGGAGAAAATGAGATTACAGATTTCTTTTTGGCTACAGATGGATGCAAGGTAATAATGAAAGTCTCCACCGTGGCGTATCCCACAAACCTGGAAACCTGACTTTTGAAAAAATAAGTCAGCTCATAAGAAGAAATAGGAGGCCCAAGAAAAGGTTGGTCATGGTAGAAAGAACAAAGTTCATGCTGATGAAACAAGAAATTGACAAACCAATCATAAAATATCTACACCATCTACAAAGTGCAAGTAGATATCGAGAGTTTGAAAAACTTAGACAAGAACAGATGATTGAAGAGGACTTAATTCAATCAAGGTTAATTGAAGGTATATACAATGTATCACATCAATATAAAATAATGGAACACTTACAAATAAGAAATATGTCTTTAAATACCTACATTGACTTTATACAGCAACAAGAATTAATACAGAAATACAACCATGATAAAAGTCAATCCAGCAAACAAATATTCACCAATACTTACATGTTAAAAAAGATTAAAGAATGTTCCTATTGTGCACATGGACATGAAATAAAATGGGAAAAATGCCCAGCATTTGGGAAGACTTGTACAAATTGCTTAAAAAAAAACAATGTTCAAGTAGTATGCAAATTCAAAAAGAAAAACGTTAAGAGTTGAAGAAAACAAAACCAACATGGAAGTCTTTTTAGTAAAAAACAAAAACCGGAAGTGGACAAGGAAAGGAAGGTCCCAGAGAAGACAGAGAATGAGTTGAAAAAGGAAGACGGAGAGATGCAGTCGACAACAGAGAGCAGAGGAGGATGGTCGGCTTGAGATAGCAGTCCAGGGGAAGGACGGTCAGCAGAAGGAGGCAGTGAGGGAAGACAGTCAAAGATGAATTAGCATTCCTAGTGGCTTTTGTAGAAGTTTAGCGCAAAATACACGCCCATGATAGTCTACAAATGCACGGAGAATGCAAAGTGTCTCAAACTCCCTTTTTTGCGCTTGGAGCTGACCCAAGTCCGTGTTTGTTAGTTAGTTCTTTTTCTTCCACCCTCTCAGTTGTATTTTATGTGGCCGTAAAGAAATGTGTTATACCCCTATCAGAAACCACTAGATGAATCACTGGCCATGAGAAGTTTTGTTTAACAACTTTGAGATAGTCGGGGGTTGGCCAACAGGGGGTGTTATCTCAGGAGTTAGAAAATAAATTTGAATACCTATAATTGTCACAACTTGTAAAAAGAACCTCGGACTTCTTGAAAACGATGTGCTTAACAAATTCTACCAAATTAATTAATGAGGTAAAAATGGAAAAAAATGGAAAGTTAAAAAAACTATAAAGCAAGTTTAAAATTAAAAGAAAATGTTACCCCCTCTTATTATGAGGCATGAAAATTACCAGTACATTTGCTACCATTAGTAGTAGCAAAACTATGAAAATTAATAGAACAGGACCCTCTTGAACATATTCCATCTGGAGGTAGCAAGTGGACATCACCCATTCTAGTTTTAAGAAAATCAGATGGGGACATATGTATATGTGAAGATTATAAAATAGGCATAAATCACAAAGTTTGCTTGGATTTATATCCTTTATCTAATGTTGAAGTTGCAATTCATACACTGGCAGGTATGAAAGTTTTTACAAAAATAGATTTGAAAATGGCATACCACCAAATACCATTG
The DNA here is from genome assembly GCA_963585895.1 of Sepioteuthis lessoniana. NCBI lineage: Eukaryota > Metazoa > Mollusca > Cephalopoda > Myopsida > Loliginidae > Sepioteuthis > Sepioteuthis lessoniana. Next base: position 56,642,567 of record OY757914.1, read on the forward strand.
CCTAGTTGGCTGGGGCTGTAGACTACACCGACTGTACCCCTGCAGTGGGGTAAGGCCCCCTCCATTGAGTGTCCTGATATGACAATAAACAATCTGATGGTGAGGTTCCAGTGATGCTGGTGCTTTGGGGAATGTGGAGCATGCCTTCATTGCTATTGCTTCCAGGTCCACTCTGGCCCTGAATGGTAGCACCTGATAGGGCCTTATCTTTGGGTTAAGTAGAATTACTTCATACTTATGCTAAACTGAATTGTTTGAATTAGAACTGTTTGACTAAACTGAATAGCTTGAAATAGAAATGTTTTTGACAATTAAACTATGTACTCATGCTAAACTGAATTGATGGAAATAGAACTATTTGTATAAAAATGGATTTGGCATTAAATAACCTACAAAGTTTGATATGCCATAAACCCAACCAACCAAATACCAATAGACAATAACTTCAAAGAAGTAACAACAATAAATACACCAATAGGGTTACTGAAATGGAGAAGGATGCCTTATGGAATAAAAACAGCAATTGCCATATTTCAAAAGGCCATCAAACAGGTTCTAGAAGATATAAAAAAATATGGTTTGTTACCAAGACGATATATGCATAGGAGCTATTAATGAAAATGAATTACAAAAGAAAACTGACATCATCTTGAGTAGATTAAGAAATGCTGGAATAACAATAAATGAAAAAAAATGCATAGATAATAGTAGTAAAATATCATTTTTAGGTTATACCATTTCAAAAAAAAGTACATCTCAGATTAAGCCTTGATAGAAAAATACTAAAAATAGCTACACCTACAAATAAAAAAGAACTTGAATCTTTTGGGGGGATTGGTGAATTTCTACAGGCAATATGTATCAAAATATATGGATTTGACTGAACCATTTGCAAATTAAGAAAAAAAGAATGTTGAATTTATCTGTTTAGAGAAACAACAAAAAACTTTTGATAGATGAAAAGTAATTATGGCAAAGAAACCAGTAATGAAAATTTTTGATCCGAAAAAGGACATTACATTAACCACAGATGCAAGTGAACTTTCAGTATCTGGAATATTATCACAAGAAGGACATCTGATAATGTATTTATCAAGAAGTCTAATGAACACTGAATTTATTTATTCAAATATAGCAAAATAAGCCTTAGACATTATGTGGATAACCACTAGAACCCGACAGTTTTTAATTGGAAATAAATTTCTTTTGAGAAGTGATTATAGACCATCAGAGTTTATATTCAACTCAAAAAAAGAATTACCCAAAGTCACGACATTGAGAACACTAAGATGGGCAATAAGATTAATGGCATTGGACTTTGATATAGAATATGTCAAAGGAAATTCAATTCTGCACGTAGGTGCACTATCAAGATTATGATTTTACAAGGAGTAAAAAAAAACATAAAACAGAAGAAGAATTTGAAGATACATTTTTACTTTGGGTAGAAACTAATGTTTTGTCTTTAGATAGAATGGCTGCAGAAACTAGATATGATCCAGTACTTAATAAAATAACATCAAGAATAAGAAAAAAACATATGGGGAAATTATTCTAGGGCAGAAAGACTCTACAAAGAAATAAGACATAAGTCAATAATAGAACATGGAGTGATTTGTAATGGGGATCTGATAATTCCCCCAGAAACACAAAGAAAATTGGTGATAAAATGTGTACATGATGATATCCACTGTGGAGTAGTGGTTACCCAAAAAAGGATAAAATTAGAAGTGGCTGCTTTTAAGCTATCATACAATACCACAAACCAGAAGACTAAAAAGCCCATCAACTTTATGGAAAGGCAAATTAGAGCTATGTTAACAATGTCGTATTCCACAAATGAAAAAGTGTGGTACAAAAAGAACCAAGAATCAAATCCAGAATAGGCAGAATTTATCATGCAAAAAGACCACAATACAGCTATAATAAATAGATAAAAGGGGAACAGTATATTAGCCCATGCAGATCAAATAAGGCCCCAAGGTTTATATGAAGAGCAAAATGAGGAAGAAATCTCTACAATTCCTTCTATTAATTATTTATTGGAACAACCTTTACAGAATGAAACCTCAGGAGACAAAATGGAATCAGGTGATCAGGTGGGCCAGAGTGAGTTTGAAAACTTGGAGGAAAATCAAATAATACTAGAAGACAGACCTTGATTACAGCTCAGTGCAGGACAGATCTATATCTCCCAGAGAAGAAATATGAGAGAGAGAGAGACAAGGAGAGCAAAGTAATCCCGAAAATGAAACAATTAGTAGAAAAAGTACAAGACCTATGAGGGGTATAAGACGCATATGTTTCAGGGAGATGTAATGATACTGGAAAATTAATCTGGCTAATTTGCATGAGTGTAAGAGAGAGCCAATATAAGTCTCTCACTAAAAATAACTGCTTAGCTTGATTAGTGACTGACTAGTGCTAACTTTGCATGTCATAACAGTTATACTGTGATATTTTCACTATGCCTTAGTATTCTTGATGTTTTTAATCATCTCTTGATGTAAAGTAAAAATGTTTAAGCTAAAGAAGCTATCTCTGCTTATTTAAAGTGTCAGTGGTATTGAATGATGAATTTCAACTAACCTATATGTTGATGAATATGAATTCTAATTTTTTTCTTAAGCAAGTTTCATGATTGAAATTCCACTTCATTTCAGCTGACATTATTTTGAGTGGATAGTAAGGACATTCAAATTATAAGATAAGTGTTGCTTGCTGTATCAAAAGACATGCTAGGAAACATGAAAAGCAATCTGATTTGGTTTGGCTAGTGATCTTTAAATATATTAGTGTCAGCGGAAATTAAGCACTGACCCACCCCTCTAAGTTTCTGCTTTCCATTTTCCCTAAAAACTGGGATTAAATAACAATTTAACAAAAGATTATATTATAGTAATCATCATACTTCTCTTGTGTTGAGGAAAGAATAAAATTTTTCAGCTTTTTTCTTGGCTATAATGCACTTTTTGCTGATTTTGGTTTTTCACAAACTTTGATATAATTTCATGTAAATATTGGAACACATTATCCAAATCATTGGTGCTGACATAATTGTCAATTTAGCAAAATCCCCAGAGGAATTACATGTAGCTTTTACTAATGGATTTTCCTAGATTATAATGCATAACACTGGATCAATTTTAGGTTTGAATATCTTACTGGTTCCATAATAATTTTTCAAACTTCAGTTTTTATTTTATTACATGTCTGTTCTTGAATTACATATGCACATGCTAGTGAAAGTGTAATACAGCATATAACAAATATATCACTCTTTCCGCTACATTACCATTTTATCTCCTTTTAAAGTATTTTTGAAAGATATTCAAAATGTAATCAAAAAGTACTGAGTCTGAGTTTGAAAAAAAATTTTAAATTCAATCTTTAGAACACAGAACATTCATGCAACCCCTGACCTTCTAAAGGTGTTGTCCTCGTGGTGTAATGGTTAAAACGATGGACTGCGGAATCGTAATACGCGAGTTCATACTCTAGTCGCGCTGTTACGTTCACTTTCGGGCAAATACCCTTGGGAAAGGTATGAACCCCCTTATCCTCCCAGCTATGGGTTAAATAATACCACTACTGTTCTTCTAGGAGAATAGATTTGGCATTAAATAACCTACAAAGGTTGATCTGCCATTAAACAAAGAAACCAAACCAAACCTGACCTTCTAGCTGAAAATAGTTTATTATAACATGTAATGTTATTGAATATATACAATTTTGTAATCTCTTAGTTAACAACTGTACAGGCTGTTATGTAGAAATGGGTATTCTCCTGCTAGAATTCAGGCTTGAGTATATATGCTTCTAAGTCATGCTGTAAATACCAGCTGGTTGATTTCTGAGGGTTAAGTGAAGATGCATACACAGTTGAGCTAAGTGATGATTGTCTAGATTGCTGTCTTGTTGCGTCAGATTAGAGTGAATTGTTTAGTGTCATAAGGAATTTAAAATGTGATTTCTCTGAAATGATGTCCATAGAAACATCTAATTCTTATAAGGTGGTTTTCATATCTTGGTTATCTCTTCCTTAGATCAGTCATGGAGACCTTGAGAATCAATTGAAAACTGTTTATTATGATACCTTTATAAGGCATTTTCTTTCTGTGAATAAATGTTTTCATTGTATTCGACAATTATATTTCTGTTTACTTTACATTATTATATTGGCCAATGGTTGTGTGTATGTATGTATGTACCATGACCACTTGTAAATACAGCCTTGCATGTTAGATTACCAGGCTGATTTCAATATTAAAATGCATATTTACACTTTACTTTTATTTTACACTTTTATTTTTATAAACGACTGCAAGTTACCTTGCTTTTATGATATTCAATCACCTATATGGCTGTTTTATTTCTAGACACAAACTGTTTTTTTTTTCTTCAGAAATATAATAATGAAAGATTGTAAACAGACAGACAAAATAGATATTAAAAAATTATGCAAAACAAATACTTGTAAAAAAAACTTACCAACAATTTCTCTAAAAATCAATTTTCTTTTGACCTTTGCCTTTTTTAAAAACATTTTACAGTATGTTTTTGAATTTTATCTGATGCAAGCTTTTGTTTGATGTTGTAAAATATACATAAACAATTATTGCTGCAAATTTAAGTGCCAAAATTCTTTCAGCAGATTCTCTTATAATGGATTAATTAAGTCTTGATATAAATCCGCATAATCAAGTATAGCAAAACAAGCACAAAAAAACTCTGCCACTTGGCTAGATGGAATTGTAAGTCCTCCACAAGAAAGTAAGTCAAAATACAGCTTCTCTAGCATTATCACTATCATTGCCTACCATTACCTGGGAACACATTTCACATTGAAAATGTTTAATTACTTTTTTGTGATATAACCTAAAATGGTGTATGCCACTTCTTTGCTATCTATTGACAAAAAGACTTCATGTATTTCCGATTCATGCTGGGCCAAAATATCAAGAAGTACTGAGTTATCATTCTTTTGAACTGGCTTGAGGCCTTCCTTCCAAAAGTTGACGTTTTATTTTAAAAGAGACTGACAAGTCAGTATTCTTTCAATATTCAATATTTCATGGAGGCTCATTAAAAACCTACCACCACTCATCTGTTGATACTGAGAAAATCTATTTTCAAGTGGATCACTTTGTAATCTACAGTTGAAAATGTACTCATATCCTTCCTCTAAAAGTTCTTGGATAAGCATAGCCTGCACTCTCAAATTTACAACAAAAGCTTTGGAAGTTTGCTTTGTTAGACAAAAATCTAAAATCTGTGCCCAAGACTTTTCCCAATCTGATAAATTTTGAAGAAATTAATTTTCCCACCATGTAAATTTACTACATTGTTCAAAAAGTTAGATGTGTATTTTTTCTTGAATTTGCTATTGTCCACCAACATAATATCAATTTTAGGAAGTCTGACATATCAGTTCCTTCAGGAAAGTAGCTCTCATAAACTGCATGAAAAATGGAAATAGCTTAATTAACATTTTCTTTATTGTCAATAGGATGCAGTGTTTGAGCCCTTACATAATTTAACATCTACAGTATCTTTGTCATATATTTTGCATATGTTAGACCAAGCTATATATGCATTCTCAGAAGAAATATGAATATTTGATACTTGAAATACAACAGGAAATACAAACTTCTTTCTACTCAGTAAACTATTTTGAATATTTTTTAATATAGGTACAGAGTCAAAAAACAAATATTTTTAGAGGAGAATTGAAAATATATATGTAGTACTTTTTTCCCCCTCAAACTTATCAAGTAAAATGTTAAATGCATTCACATTGGCTGAATGGTTGTCTGCAACAACAGCCCTAATAAAAATCCAACTTGAAAAATACATTTCAGAATCTCTTCAGAAAGCCACTCACCATTAACTGTTACTTCAGGGCAGGCTTTAATGACCAATGGTACTGTATTTTTAAGACCAATGACTATAAATACCATTATTCTTTTATAGTAATCATCATATTTCTTTGTTAAGTATTTCCCTTGTGTCAAGGAAAGAATATATTTGGCTTTTTTCTTGGCTATAATGCACTTTTTGCTGATTTTGGTTTTTCACAAACTTTAATATAATTTCATGTAAATATTGGAACGCATTATCATCTTCATTTGCACCAGTGTACTCCCCACCTTAAAATTGTGTTCCTTTTTTGCAAGGTACATTTCATCCACCATTAAGACACAAATTATACTTATTCTTTCTTACTATTAGACCCATCCTAAAAGTAGACTAAATTATTGATTGAATAGTCAGGGTGAAAATAAAGAAAGAAAAAAATCTTAATGACATTGATATTTAAGAGTGTTTAATTTCACAACTGAAATTCTTTTCCATCTCTATTTACAAAAAACTAAAATATAACATTATTTTTGAAATTATCTAAAATATTTAATTTTCAACTTAAAATTATTAACTTTCATTTTGGAAGTGAAAATACTTCTGTATTCTGACACTGGTTGTTACCATGCATTATTTTTTGTGAATTGCAATCCTGCATTCTTACTTTTCAATATAAAAATACCAGAAGCATTCAAAAATATTATGTTGCTTATAATTAAAATTTTTGGTAATTTCACAGAATGTCCCTGAACCAAATGCATATTATACAAGTCATTGGCAAAATGATCGGTTCACTCGGATGTCATACAGTTATATTCCTGTTGGAGTTGATGCTTCAGTTTATTCACACATTGCACAAGAAGTCCAGGAGAAAGTCTTCTTTGCTGGAGAGGTTAAAATTTTACCTTTATTAATTTCTGTCATCTAGATTTAGGTAAAATAGAAATTGCAACTTTTGATGACAAAAGTCATGACATGAGCCTTAATTTTCAACCTTGATTTTCATTTGGAAACAGTAAATCATTTTTAATGTTGTTAGTGAATTATAATATGCCCATATGTTGTTAGTGAATTATAATATGCTCATTGTCTAATGTAAATAAATTCTTTAATAGTCTTTACTTCATATAAGATGAGAAAATTTTGGTTCTTACAATATTTTCAGCACCATTTTTATCAAGCAGTATGATAAATTTGTTTAATGTTTTGAAGTGTATTTCCATTGTTAAAACATCCATTTTCTCTTTCAGGCTACTTGCTGTCAGTTCCCTCAGTCAATGTCAGGTGCTTATTGGAGTGGATTGCGTGAATCAGAGAAAATTCTAGACTGTTTAGAGCGTTCAAAGAGACCAGCTGATTCTACTTTCCTTCACCCAGTCATCTGAGCAATTCTATTTAAATGCCTCTGGTATTTTCAATAGCTTCAAGTTAATACACCTTAAATCACTGATATACCATATTGACTTGCTTTTGATTCTTTGGAAATTTTTGTTGTTCCAATGAAATTGTTTTCTATCCTTTATCAATTTTTGATTAATTGCTATCCATATTATTTATATCTTAATTTTGTTTTTAATGCAAGAATCTGTTTAGCTAATTTATATGGTATTTTTTCATATTTCATATAATAAAAAATTAAAATAAAATTACAACATAGAAATTGCAACTTGACTGTTTTACGGTTTTTAACTCCTTCACTTTAGCCAATTTTTGTACCGTATTTTTTTTGTTAAGCAAAGTATAAACCTCTATGGTCTGCCAATGCACTATATTGTTAGCATCAATCTTGTTATTCCTTTTCTCTTTTATCAAAAGTTTTAGAAATTAAAGCTCTAAAATGACAGGCATGCATGTTTGGATTTTTAGCTCAGAATCAAAACATTGGGTCTAATCTTGTTTGTTATAATATTTGGAATTTTGGTTAAATTAAGTAAGACTTTACTTTTTTATGAGCACCTACCTCCCACAGCAGTTTTTATGTGGACCTACCATTTATAATGGAATGTTTGTTTGCTGGTTTGTTCTGTTGTTTTTGGTTAAGACAAAAAAATTTTAGTGTTCATTCAGTTACCTCATTGGATGGATAAATTTTCTTGTTTTGATTTACTTAATTTTTCTTTAATTGATTATATAGGTCAACATTCTTTGCTTTCAATAACAGCTTACATTTTATTTGTTATTTACTGACACCCTTTTTTAAATGTACAAATTATTGTATAAAATAAGTTTTTAGAAAGAAAATATACATCTCAAAATTAAGTAATTGATATCTTTTATTTTTCCTATATTTTATACTTGGATTTAGATTAGATTGGATCCTTTAATTTGTTTAACTGTTCATAACAAAGTGTATTGTTTACAGTTGTCTCTTCCCCAACCTTTGTTTTAAGATAGACAATGGACAACTAATATTGCTTATTGTTTGGCATATTAATTCAGTTTAATGGGTTAAATTTATTGTCTTATCAAGCAGAATTTAAAGTGATTATTTTTTCAGAGCCTCAATTGTCAGAATCAGTAATTGAAAAATAGATTTTCATTTTGTGGTTCAATGAGCTCCTATCCATTACTGTAGTTACATATTTTTCTATGAACAAGTTGCTTTAGTTAATTTTTTTGGATCAACAATATTCTGCAAGATTCAATCAAATAAACTGCAGACAGCAACCACACATGCTCATTACTGACAACAGAACATACCAGCATTGGCAGTGAAAATGACTAAAGAATTTTTTATCTATATATATATATATATATATATATATATATATATATATATGAATTTGAAATGAAAAGCTAAAAATGCAATTTAAATACTTTTTAATGAATTTCTTACAGGTGCAATGATATTGCTTTAAAATTATATTATTATTGTTGTATCATTTAATTCTAATTTTAGGACTTAATGAACTGTGTCCCTCTTGAATATAATTTGTAATGGATGTTTTTAATGTTTTTTTTTTCTTTTTCCATATGAAATGATTCACTGCATTAAATAAAATCTATTCAAAATTAGCATTAATTTCAGTAATCACTTTCAGCTGATAAATTAATATGTTGGTTAAGTGTTTTGGTGTGTTTGAACACACACACACACATATATATATATATACGCACAGTTCTTATAGATGTGCCCTATTCCTAGTGCACAGTACAAATAGCTCTGAGAATAACAAAATGCTGTTTTATATTAACCTTGTATTATGTACACACACACACACATATATATATATATATATATATATATATACACACATACACAGAGTAACACTGGCAGTCTAAAAAAAATGAGGCAGCACAACATAGACAATTTGATTATTTGTATAACCTCATCCTATACATTTAAATCCAGTTTCATTTTTTCATACCAGGAAATATGTTCATTAAAATTTCGTATTACTTTTATTTTATGATATTAAATCTGCTTCAATAAAATTCTTATTTGTCATTTTTTTAAATTATGGTTGATGAATACATTGATTTTTAAAAAACAATATGCTGAAAATGAGTATTTCTTACAGGCTGTCTAATCTGCTTTTAATTATCAACAAGATAAACTTGCCTAACACTGAAATCTTTTTCAGGTTTTTTTTCCAGCTGTTTTCTCAGGAACTCAAAAGTATAGACTTTAGATATGTAGTACTCATTCATTACTAACTGAATATTGTTTAGCTTTGGTCAATAAGCTAAAATTTATAGTGTTGTTATGATTTTTAAGAAGTATCCTCTTTAAACGACCATTAAATTATCTGTATAAATATTGAAATTATTTTTAAAATAGTTGTGCACACACACACAGATATAGTGTGTGAATATTTGAATATTTGTTTGTGTCCATACAAAGTACAATGTCTGTCCAAAAATGGTTCTACCATTTAATATTAATGAATACTCTATGAAGGGCAATGTTACCTTAGTCTCCTTCAAAGTACTTTCATTGGGACATCATGCACTTTCTATCACAATAGCTTGTAAAATCCTCTTTATGGATTGCCATTAGTTGTTTGCAGAGAGCCAAATAAGGATTTGTAGGTGGGTGATAGGAGTCTGAAAGATCTGGTTTAGGTGATCTCTGCACAAATTGTGAGCAAAAGGCAGTCAAGATATTCAAAATTGCTGTATATTTTCCTGACTGTCTGTGGAATCTCCAGACCTTTTTGTAATTCTCATACTGTTACTCATCAATTTCCTTAGGTTGCAATCTGCAAATGCTTAACATTTTCAGCTGCCTTCCAGAATATAGAACTTTTTCAACAGACTCTAGGTTAAATTTGAAGCATCAGTATCAAAATTTTATTTGGGCTTAGCTGATTTAATCATCTCCAAAACTATTGCCATTTTAGATAGTTTTCATGGAAAAATATATATTCACTATGAATGCAATGCTCATACAGTATATATGCTCAATGATGTGTCACTGCTAAGTAATTTCATGGGAGAGTGTCTATTTATTCTTGCACACTATAAGGTCTCCAATTAGTTGTCAAATTACATTAAGGCTGTACTGGTTCTCAAGATATTTAAAATGGCTAGATACTTAATTTCCAGATAGACCTTGTAATATGTAAACATCCGAAGAAAATACCATGTATATTCTGAATATATATATATATATATATATATATATATATATATATATATACACAAGCCAGTTTATTTGACACTTTGTGTTAAAATGATTAATGTTAAAATGATTTTTAAAGTGAATTTTTATTAGTTAATATATATATATAATTATAGCTTTTAATATAAAGTATATACAAATGTAAGAGTGAATTTCTATTTGTATCTAATGGATCTAGCTAAATATATCATTGCATTTACAATGAATTTTTAATTGATATATTATTTTTAACTCACTAAATCTTTTGGAAAATTTTCAACCATAATTTCAGCAACAATTCTTTGTAATATCAATCAATCAAGAAAATTTGTAGCAAAAAGGTGTCTGTTAACAAGATTCTTATTTTGTGTAAGAGACCATGGTGTTAAGTGAAGTTATTTTTATTTCTTAATATCCATAACTTTAGTAGTTGTCTTACTTAAATTATGTCATTTATTTTGTGAACTACCTCTGTTAGCAGTAGTAATAATTCATTGCACTTCACAATCTTACTGTATTATTCTTGTGTAAAGAATATTAATGGGATAAAATGATAATATCAAAATGTCATTAATATATCAGAAACTCTTTGCATTTTTAGTATTGTTAACACAATGTTTTGTCTAACCTATTGTTCATGTGTAGGAAATCCAAGAGAAAAACATGTGAAATCTCTTTTTTGGTTTGTTTTTTTTTTGTTTGGGTTTTAGGGCATATTAACCTTTTTAGGTTATTTAATGCTAAATCCATTTTATACAAATAATCAGTTCTATTTCAAAGAATTCAGTTTAACATGAGTACACAGTTTAATCGTCAAAAACACTTCTATTTCAAGCTATTCAGTTTATTCAAACAGTTCTAATTTAAACTATTCAGTTTAATATAAGTATAGTTTTTGTTTACACTCAGTTAAATGTCAAAACAGTTTTATTTCAAGCAATTCAGTTAGCATAAGTATGCAATTTGAATATCAAAATTGTTCTATTTCAAGTAATTCAGTTTACCATAAATATTCATTTTAGTTCTATTTGACACATAGATAGGATCCTATCAGGTGCTACTACTCCGGGCCAGAGTGGACTTGGGAGCGATGGCAATAAAGGGGTACTCTGCATTCCCGGAACCTTACCATTATATTGTTTAGTATCATGTCTTGGACACTCGTTGGGTGGGGGTCTTATCCCTCTGCAGAGATGCAGTCAGTGTATTTTACTGACCCAGCTGATTGGGCAATTCTTTTTTGGATGTTCTTGAATGTATAATTCAGTTTTTTAATTCATCTTTGTCAATATATTATTAAATGTAATTTGTTTTATTACTGAATTTGGGTTTGGTTTGTTTCTAGAAGACAAGCAATGAGTAAAATAATAAATTGTTTTTTATATTAAATCTCTAAAATAAAAATAATGAATTATATCTCTGACCAAGCAGCAGTTAAGTGATTTGTTTTACCATGTGTGAATACAAAATCTAACTATTAGTAAGACTTGATGGGTAAAATGTTGTTACTTCATAAGTAACAAAAGAATTGTTTAATATTGTTTTCATTAAAAATTGACAACGTCTTTTTTCTTGATCATGATGGAAAATCTGATTTTTACTGAAAATTTAGCATAGCTAAACTTTTGTTAGAATAGTATATCATGTAAAGTGATTCTGAATGTACCCAAACAATAAAAAGGCTTATAACTCTTCCTTTAACTCTTTTTCTACTGCTAATATAGTTTATTATTTCCATTTGGACCTTAAGAATTTGAAATTCAGCATTGAACTTAATGGTAAAGTGTTTGTTTGGTCATTATGGAGAGAAGAATCTATAAAAATAATAGATGTTGTCTTTCTCTCAGGTTAGGAATAGAAAAAATTCTTTAAGATGATTTCCATTTTGTCCTTGATTGACTACTTGAAATATTCAAGATGTAAACTGTTTTTTTAAGTGATTACTTCCATTAAAATTACAATATTTCTTTCTATTTCATGAGAATTATTGATAATAGTATCAATATTTGTTGAACAATGAATATTTTCAGCAAATTGGACATTTGTATGTTTCATAAAATGTGTGGGGACTTTAAAGAGAAGTTAATTTTATTTTTTGGTTTCAGTATTTTTGGTCACACTACAAAGTTTCTTTTTTAAATTTTTCATAAAAGATTGAATTCTATAATCAGTGCATTTTAATTGACAAATATACCATGAAAGTACTTGAAAAATGGTACACATAGATTAGCTCAAAAAATGTCTGCTTGAAATTTTCCTTTAAAAAGGTGTTATCAAGGTAAAATAATAAATGTTTAGAAAGTAAATAAATTTGAGAATATTTTTATAGAAATGCTTTCTCTGATGCATCGTTAAAAGTTAAAATAACTACAGAAATATTTATTCTTTGTTACCTTTCCTTAATTAAAGTAGTTATATCAGACTAAAAACAGATACTACCTCACATTCTTTCAATCACTGACAAGTATTGATTATCAGAAAGTAACCCACATGTAAGCTACGCTCCTCTTATGAGTCAATATAAATTGTTATTCCAATAATTTTATTTAGCTAAACGTAACTCGTTCTAATCAGTGCAGTGTTATTTTCGCTTTACCATCCTTTTAAAATTTATTAATATTAAATATTTTGATAATTTTATCATTTAGATGGGTAAATAAATGCTTTCCTGCAAAATATACTTATTAATGCTTTGAATGCAGCTTTAATTATTTAAACTTTAAGAACAGTTGTACAAAGATTTTTTTTATTCCTTGATCATCTTATGGAAGAAAATTTATTTTATTGATCATAAAAGTGAAAAAGCTGTTACACGGATTCCCCTTAATATTTGGTAAAATCGACACTACATTGTTTTAAATCAGAAATTTTGTGTTTAATTCAGTTAAATCCTCTGAAGGAACTCCGGAAAAAAATTCACGTTTTTTTTCAATAAAACGAAAAGCACACCACTTTTTCTTCTTATAGAAACTTAGTATTTACAGGCCAGTTTTGTTGGGAAATGCATAATGAATGTTCTATTTGACATACATTTAAGATTTACTATACATTGTACTTGTGATAGTCATTATGTTTTATCCTAGAATTAATCTCGAAGATGATATCTCAAACTGCTCTCCTCCTCCTCCTATTAGATTTGATTGTATATTAATTGAAGATATATTAATGTCGTCCTCCTTTTTGTTACTTTATTGATCACCTCTTTGCCTGTCACTGTGCATAGCCTCCGTTATTCTAGTAACACATTTCTTTCTTTTAATGGTAAAATTTAGTTTTAAAAATTCCAATAATTGATTTTTTAGAAGATCGGAAAAGGAAATTGTAGATGCGCGTGTGTTTCAAAGAGAGAGAGAGGGCATATGCAGTAGTGGATGTATAACAAGCTTAAAACGCAGTGCAAGGCTATTGATATCTAACAAAATTATACGCTTCTACGTAGCGGGAGTATTTTCAACTTTGTCATTATCAATAGCTCTTTCTGCTTGCATCGATATCCATAGCTACTACTATGCATAGCATAGAAAAAATATACAATGACGTAGGTGAACATCTCAACAACAATAATCAATGTGCTTTTTATAGGTTTGGGGCGAAGGACAAAATAGCTGACCAAATCTTTCTTTTCTTCGTCTATAATTTTCGAGTAAATGAACTTTTGCATTGCCATTGATGTTTGATAAATCAGTAATTCTTTTCGTCTCAACTAGTATTTTAAGAAAAAGTGATAAGTTCAAAAAAGGCGTAGTAAAGAGAATGATACTTTTTTGGCAGGCTGTAAAAATTATTAATGAAACATATTGAAAAAATAATTAATTATTTAAAAAAAATAAAAAAAAAGCGGAAAAAATGAGCTAGTGATATGGACATCATAATAACCGAATTGCAGTAGACGGACACTATAGAGGTATTATTTATCACACAAAATGTTAATTGGTTTGAACTGTGTCTAATAAACGACGTAGTAAGTACATAAATGATTAACATGTTGTTTATTCGGTAAACCAGTTAACTTACTACATCACGTGTACTTTTACTCAGGGATCTTTCAAGGAATCCGGAAATCTCCAAAACAACAACATGGTGAAAACATTACCACATGATGCAACTACAAATAATCAACAAAAAAAATGTTGGCCTCTACGAAGGCTAATACCTAAAATTCGAAGGTAAAGTCAGTTTTATGTTTATGCAGATTTCTTTTTTTACGATATTGATTTCGTATTTACGTTGCTCCGCATTCATTAAAATTGTTAGTAAAGAAGCGACAACGTCTATTTTTCAATAACCCCTATATAGCAGAGGAGAAAAGATTTTTACTATTTTTAAAAATCAATATCTTTGTTGAGTAATTGTATATCTGTATTTTAGGTAAGTTGAAGTATAGATTTAAATAAATAAATAAATGAATATACACTACTACCTAAAGCAGTAGTGTATATTTAATGTTAGGCTGTAAACTTGAATCATTTAAGGTTGAATTTAACTTGAAAGTATTTATTTTATTTTAATTTTTGTTCTATTTCATTTTTATTTATTTTAGCGAGCTTCTGGACCAGAAAATCTATCAAAATAATTGGGTCTTTAGATTGTAAAAATACTTAAGTCAGCTTATAGACTAAATATTTTGGTTATTGTGCAAAAAACCTTTCAAATTCACTAAACATTTAATTTCGAATTATACCTATAAAAATGTCAAAAGCAGGCTTAGATGCCACGAGAGATTTCTTTTGAAATGTATTGATAAAATTCTTAACCTTGTAAAATGTTGATCGCATAAATTTTATTTTAATTTTATTATATAAAAGGTTTAAGTAACGTCTCATCATGGGGGTAATAATTGTGTGTAAGCTAGTTTTACGGACCATTACTACTATGTAGTGAATTGGTTTCTCATTTGGTATTTTTATGACCTTTAAGCCAATCAAAGATGAAGTAGCTTAAAATAATAAGCTCATACTTCACCCATTAGCAATTTTGGAGTCATCATTGTCATGTTCGCAAAGAAATAAATGTCTATATCATACTAACTTCATTTTAAAGAAAAATAGTTTAATGATATGACAACAATTCAATTAAGTCATATCATTAATATTTTCTGTTTGGATTTGGATACACGCACTGTTATAAAAAATGTAATTCTATTAGAATATATATTTGAGGACTAAAGGTCAGATCAGAAATCATTCCTTGTTGCCCTTGTATTTAAATTATTATTATTATTATTATTATTATTATTATTTGCGGGAGACCCCACGTGTGGTAGAGTTTTTAAAAAATTCGGCATTTCCGTTTTGGAATGCTGCAGGCATCAAAGTCGACCTTGTCCCTGCCACTCTTAGCCCAATTGTGAGGTGATACTTGGAGGCTAGAGTTAGTCTAAGTAATAAGTTCTTGACCACGAATAAGTAAACCTCGAGATCAAACATGATCTCTGTCATTGGTACGATGTGTTCCAGTTACAACCTGTCGCATGTTACTTGGAAAAGAGACACTGCCCCAAGAGATGTTATGAAGGAACATGAACATTCGATTTGATTAATTGTGAGAAATATTCATCCACCTACGAATGTTAAAAAAAATAAAAATAAAAAATAACGCTCCTTTGATTTGATTTTATATATGATTATATATAAAGCACAAAAACTTCTGTAAGCGTACACGTTCTTCTAGGTCGGCATATTGAAGTTACGACGAAATTGCATAGATCTTCCTGATCACTTTTAAAGCAAAATCTTTAAGACACCACCTCAATAGCGGATGTGACTCCCACACACAAATATCATTAAGTAGTGTTTATTTAGCCTGTAGTTTTTCATTAATACATGTTTGATTAAAGAAAGACAAATTAATGAATGAAAGACAATCTTAAATGTTAAGTATGATGAATATATTCTCTTAGGTAATGATGAAAGATTTCATCTATGTAAACTATATAAATACTATATAAAATACCACGAGAAATTTGATGTATACCCACTGGATTTAAAATATATGTTTTGGGTTTTTTAAAATTATTTTTTTGATTGATTTAGATTTTCGTGCCTGCGAAAATTTGTTTACTTTCTGTACAAATGAGACCATTCTGATTAATTTTACTCATAATTGTTTTCGGAGAAAACCCACCGAGGACGGGCACTCTTGCAGATGCCAACTTTATTTGCTTTCTAGATCCGGCAATTTAATTTACTTTCTGGACGAATTAGATCTTCCTATCATTTTTGAGCTTGAACGTTCCGAGCACCACCTCATAGATACCTTTAAAACACTCTCAATGGAGTTCACATGCCAAATTTCATCAAAATTTGCCCATTACCCGAGGAGTCTATAAGTAGAATGTTTCGCTTCTGATTAAACTTTCTCGCAAAAATTCTTTTCATTTGCTTTTAGGACTAATTAGACTTTCCTGATCAATTTTAGGCACCTCCGGTTCTCAGATAGCTTTAAAACACTCTGAGGTCAAGGTAGTTCACATATCAAGTTTCATTAAGATTTGGCCCATTAACCGAGTATTCCATAGGTAACAAGTAAGCAACCAAAGGGAATGTGAATAAAATAGACACATTAATGTTGCTAAATAAATTTTTGAAAACGAGAGAGAAGCAATATAATTTTTTCTTTTGCCTGTCTTAAATTCCACCGGTATTGTATCACGTGACCAATTGTCCAGGTTGCAACAGTGCATTAAACATGCTGTTGGCGGTTAGCAAAAACATTAATTAGCTAAAATTTTTACTTAAAACAAAATAATGAATATATATAATTAATTTTTTCTAATAATAAGAATCTTTAAAAAAACATGAAAATTAAAAAGTAACTTTCTCCCTTCATTCCAACAAAAAAGAAACTTACTATAAGAGCATAGTCGAAATATTATCTGTAGCAGCCGTGACTAAAATTGATTTTTTTTCTGAGTCCGAACTGAAGTATTTTTAAAGGTTGTTTGCATTGTTTTGAATTCATTTCCTCGCCATGGTCCTATGCGTGATGACAAACTTTAAGAACAGAATCTCAGGCCATTAATTCTCTTATCGAAGAATCCTTATATGACCAAACTGCTAATAAACGACTTTTAAAAAAACTTTTATATCATTCATTTCATTTGTTATGATTATTTACTTTCAAATATTATGTAATGTGTATTTTTCAGTATACCAAGAGAAGCATATTTCAAAAGTCATTTTAAGTAAATGGTTGTTCACACAATTTGTTTGGAGAAAATATGAGCAAAAGTTATATTTAACATAGGAGAATATTCGTTATTATTCATGTCTCCAGTATTTCAAATACTCGGCCAGCGATTAGTTTGAGGATGTTCTATAATAGAATCTGTTCACAATTAGAAAAATGCCTGACCAGAAGTGGCATATCTTTCTTACCAAAAAGTTTTATCCTTTGTGTATCTGAAGTATTAATATTTTTTCTTTTGTAAGTAGAATTTCAGTACATCATAATGAGCAAATAGCTTCTTCAACGTAGCTTACTGTTTTCCTTTCTGTTCCATACTGCTTATTTAAGAGTCTTGATTGACATAAAAATCAACAAGAAATTCAGATAATTTATCCCTAAACTCAAACGTTTGTTGTTGAGACCGCTTGAAAGAGGATGAGAATAAATACTAAAAACTTTTCGACTTTCATTGCAATGTTCAAATAAATAAAAAAAATTTAAAGTTCTGGAGTAATAGTTTTGAAACCGAAGTTTCGTATCTCATTCTATTATTTAGGAGGTTCGGTGCTATAAGTTATTCCAAAATTAAAATTAACTTTGTTTTTTTTTTAGTGATAGTCATGACATTAAGGAAAACATCTATTTTTGTCTCCATTCTCAACCATTTCGATTTTTGGGTGCGTTAACAGAATTTTTGTTTGTTTGTTTTTGTTTGCTCTGTTATTTATTTTAATCCTCTAGATTAATACAACCGGAACCGAATTCATATAAGGAATTTTTTCTAATAATAAGAACCTTAAAAAACATGAAAATATTGTGAACTGATTTTTTATAAGAATTATAAATCATAATTCGAATTATGATATAATTAGGTTCAGATGACGGTTGCAACTTACATCATTAATTGATGCAAATACAAAGAGTGAAAATATTCATTTCAAAATCCAAAATGTATTTTCTTAACCCTTTCGTAGAAATGAAAGCTGTGAGAGCAAAACTTTCAAATTAAAGATGTCATGATACTTTTGCTTAAGATTTTATTTCCTCTATCCAGTAGCGATATGATCCTTTTTGGAAGTATTTCTTAACCTTTAATTTTGATTTAAAGTAATGTAATTTTTAAGAGGAACAATGTTTGTTTTTAATATCTTACATAAAAAGAGGTGGAGGTAAGTTCACTGATTTCTATGTTCACGGCTATTAAATCATTCTCATCATTTTACTTTTGAGTAATCAGCTGCTTAATGTTTTGCTATCCAACTATAAGTTTGATTTTTTAAAAAGAAAATGATATTTTTTAAAATAATGATAACAATAATAATCATCATCAATATTATTATTCACTTTGCAGCTTTACTTTCGGTTTCTTACAATCCTTCACCGGGTTTTTACCCAGTGAAGTGATTAAATGCATTATTTAATGTTATTTTTTCATTCACATTGATAGTAAGAAGAAGAGCAGTTCTGCAAAGAGTAATCTTTGTTATATTTCATAAAGGCTGGGACTTTCAGGTATCTTGATCATATCCAGGGCTCCTATTATTACTGGCATGGTGGTAGTTTTAAGGGGTCACATTTTCTCAATCTCTATTTCCAGGTCTTACTTATTTTATTGTATTCTTTGACTGGCATATCTATTAGAAGGCATGTTTTAACCACTATATCTGGCCTATTGCTCTTTATTTTTCTATCAGGATTGGTAGCTCCTTTTTCTTCTCTTATTGGTTCTTGGTTTTCATACCATTTCTCACAATCCAATATTCCATAGTATTTACATACTTTCCAATGGACATAATGTATTTCTTCCTGTCTTTCTTTATATTCTATCGTTATTTAGATTGGGCAACCGGCAATTGATTCAGATTTTTATTCGCACAATCAACAAATTGGGTTTGATTCATTCTTTATAATGTTTCTTTGACTGTTTCTTGTTGATAGGTTCTGGTCCAGTGCTGCTATTTTTAACTCCTGTCTCTGCCTTTAGTCTAGCATTTTTCAGTTATCGATTAGTTTTTACTATATATCAGCATTTCTAATTCTTTGTACATATCGTACATATAGGGTGCTCTGTTCGCTGTATTTTTTTAGTTTTTGTATTTTTTTGTCTCTTTCTTTTTGCTCTCTCTATTGCTTTATCTTTTATGTTTATTTCTTTGGGTGTGAAGTCGAGTTAATCAGCAAATTTATTGCTCTCTTTACTGTGGGAATTCCATCCGTGACCCATGCACTTTGCCTGACAATCTCACTCACGTTGTACTGCATTTCTCTGCGGGTTTGGATCGAGTGCACGAGTCCAGGACGGGTCCACAATGGAAGAAACAGGCGTAAACCCAAAAGCTTGAATATATGTTAACAGGAGAGAGGTGTGTGTGACACTTCGCAAAATGCCGATGCGTGTCGTCCTCACTTTTGCTACGTAGACGGCTGGCAAAATTCCCCTAACTAAAACTGATTGCTAGGTTTTCGGACTTGACGTCGTCTGCTCCTACCCTATCTCTATTTTTCTCAGCCTACCTGCATCTCTTTCTGATCCTAGCCTATCTGTGTATCTGTATCTCTGATCCTCTCTGTATCTTCTGGTCCTATCTGTGTCTCTCTTTGTATTTGTCTCTTCTCCAGTAGATTGACTTTACTTGTATATATACAGGGGTAAATATTTCCTACTCCTATTTTTTGTGACCCATAAAATATTGCTTGACTGTATGTCTCCAGGTACCCTAAAAGATGTGCTAATAAAATTGAAGCTCTTTTAAGTTGCATCTCCACTTTTATCTGACCATCTCCACTTATGCTCGCAGGGCTTAATTGGAAGTTCTCGCACAAAATACGTAACATAACGTATATACATTCCTATGATCAACTCATAACCATACATATATGTATTCACCCGCACATACATACATATACACATCCATGTACTCACACCTACTCATGTGTCTACATATATGCACTTATATATAGCTAAATCTGTTTACTACCACACCAGTATCAATAGAGTCACATTACTTATAGAATATTTTTTCTTTTGTTTCTCGTGTGCTTTTACTAACTGTAACATCCAATCTGTTCTGGTGTCCAAGTGTTTGTTTTGTAGGTCAATTCTTGTTCGATCGAGATTCTTTGACCATTTTCTCTTTTTATGTAGAAACATTCTATCTCCGCTCTTGGGTGATGCATTCTGTGACAGCTTATTTGTTTCTAACTTTAGTATCCATCTTTTTAATTTCAGTTTCCGTCCAGTTTATTATATTAAAACTGTATGTCAAAACTGGTATTGCCAGTAATTGCAATTTATTTTTGCATTCAATTTTGTTCTTAATATAGCTCTTATTCTTTCTTATTTTTCTTTATTCATTGTAGGATTGATACTATTCGCTTTATTGGTTCCTAAATAGCTATCGGTTTTATTGTGTTCTATGTCGTCACTAAATCTTTTCACAGTGGTTAAAAGACCGTCTAAATCGTCATCATATACCATTTGTTCGTTTGGTCAAATCTTATTTTTTTGCACAGTTTCCAGTGGATCACCTTACCCACCCAGTCGTGTCTAGTCTTATACTCTTTCTGTGCTAATTTACTGCATTCGCTTACTATGTGATTGATCGTTTCGTCTTTATCACCACATAACCTACATTTGCTGTTTTGTTATGTCTTATCCATTCTTGTTTTGATATGATTGGTCCTGATGGCGTTGTTTTGTGCTGCTATTTGGAGGGATTCAGTTTCTCTTTTAAGGTTTCCCTTTCTTAGCCACGTTCACGTTTTCTCGTGTGAGATGTTGCTTGTTAGTCGCGTAAAACGTCCGTTGAGTCGTTTCTCTTCCCATTTTTCTTTTCTGATTATTTCCGTTCTGTTGATCCTCATGTTGTCAGTATCGTTTCTGGTGGTTGTAATCAGTCTTCCTCCGCGCTTTTCTATGTAGTCTTCGAGTCGTATCGATGCGTCAACGCTGTCTTCAGTGCTGGTAAATCCTTTTCTTTTTTCTTTTCTTGACACATATAGTCTATTAACGTCATCTCTTGGATGTAAGGCCTTATGCATGGTCATTATTATTATTTTTTTTTTTTGTTGCTCCTTGGTCCATTTGTTTAAATTCTCCTCTGGTCCACTTCAAGAATGGTCCCGAGTATCTTATGAGGGGTACAGCCCAGGTATTTATCCATTATTATTATTATTATTATTATTATTATTATTATTATTTCTTTACGAATTTTTCACTCTACAAGTAACTGATGGTATTGATTGAAGTCCAAGTTTTTATCTTTTTCTTCTTTTAACAGGTCTACAATTCGGAAGATTAAAAAGTTTGCAATTGACTTTGGAGGGAAATTCCTTGTGCTGTTATTTTTTGTATCGTTTACACTATATGTTGGCAGCAAATCCTTTCCAGATTTTCCTTCAGAGCCGAATCTACATTCTTTTCATTACAAAATCCTGGAAACGAACACTTGTTCGGATCAGCCCAACATGACAGTGGTTATACTAGCTCACTCGTCACCATCGAATATTGAACGAAGAAATTCTTTAAGAAGATCTTGGGCTAATTATAAATTGCTTGGATCTCAAAACACATCTCTCTTGTTTTTCATGGGGCAATCGCGTTCATCTCAGATCAACAAAGCAATAATTAAGGAAAGTGAACTTCATCACGATATTATACAAGAAGACTACGTCGATTCATATCGAAACATGACATACAAATTCATGTCAGCCATCAAATGGACTGTCAAATTTTGCTCTCATGTACGGTATGTATTAAAAATCGATGATGATGTATTTGTCAACATTCACGCACTCGGACCATTCTTGCGAAAACCTGAGATCACTTCTCTTTTGGACTATCGCTCTATCCTTTGCAAGACTTGGGTCAACGAAAAGCCAGTAAGACGACGAAGAAAGAGTATCGACAAATGGGCTGTGACTTTTCGTGAATTTCGGGCTAGAGTTTACCCAGTGTATTGTTCGGGTATGTTTGTTCTGTTGAGTTTAAAGAATGCAAAAAAAATATTTGAAATGTCAATGCAACTTTCGTATTTTTGGATCGACGATGTTTTCATGACTGGAATCGTTGCTGCCAAACTTAAATTACTACATCATCATTTGCCAAATGTTCGACCCTACGGAAATCCAGTTGTGCAGTTCACTAAAGACAACGTACACCAATTAAACTCTTATCATACCGACGGAAATTATAATCATATTTATACTTTATGGAACTTGTACCGGAAAAAAATACATCTGTCACAAACGAATAATCATAGTATCAATAGTTTTACAATTAACGAACTTTAACAATAGCTTTTGCAGTAGGTAGAATTTGAAACCAAAATATAAAATGCGTAAACCATTTGTAAGATGCGTTTTTCTTATCTTTCTTTTCTATCAGCAATTTTCACGATTTTTGATAAGCAATAAACGCGGAGCTACTTCCCTCCTCCATATCGATTATTCATTTAATTATAAAACTGTGACAACTCAGTACCGATTTATATTTTTTAACATATAAATTCTGAAGTTGAGTAAGAAGAATTTTTCTCATTTTGTACATTTATGTTAACGATCATCTGTACGTGTGCCTCGTGCTGAATAAGTAAAGTTTGATAGAAAAAAAAATCGATATCTTTTTTATTATTATATCACTTTTACTTATAGAACTATTCAATATTTTTAGGTTGCCGTAGATACTTTAGTATAAGTCGAGTATTTATTTTAGCGAAAAATATTCCGAAATTTACAACTCGTATCAGTGATAAAGACAATGTTCGAATGAACGATGATATTGATATTTGCAGGTTATTTCCCATTCACCAATTACAAAGTATTCGTATTTATACTTACCGGTATTTATAAAAAAATAATCTTACAGTTTTTGATTTATCATTTTTAGAACATAACTCAACCAAAAGGTTTGCTATCCACTTTAATTACCATTTTAGGTTAATCTAACGCCATAGTTATTCTTATTTACCGCTAAATTAATTTTTGATAAATACCGGTAAGTAATAAATAAAATTTGACATTTAGTGAAGTGTATTTGAATTTGTCGTTTTGCCTTTTTAATAAAAATGATTTAAAAAGCATTTAGTTGGAGTTCAATTAATCATTTTTATTCATTCATTTATTTATTTTGTTTCAAAATTGACTCTTTTGTTACGTACGGTAATTACCGGCCCTCGCCCATACAGTGAATTTTGTGATGATGGCTGGAAGCAGGTTTATCGTTACAACTGTCATCCTTCAACCCATTAGATGTGTAGGCATGGTTGTCACAATCTTCACAGCAAGAAAAGTGACTTTTCAGAAGACGAAATTCGGTTACATTGTGGAAGGCGCCCCTAAAAAGGGGAATGCCGACGGGGTCGAAGGTATTTTTGGCCTTGCCGGACGTGCGTGGGCCTTAAAACGGCCTTGTGCCACGTTGGTGGGACGTATGATAAATACAGTGGAAAAACTCCCAACTGAGGTGACACGCGAAATTTTAGACTTGTGAAACACAATCTCAGGAGGAGCACGACTATTTCTACTGGTTCAAAACATTCACAACCACAGAATAGTCGTAAACCCCCCAAAATAAAATTTGAGTCTAAAGGTATCCTTGTCATTTTCCTTCCGTCCTTAATTCCCAGGCAGCTTCGACAAACAAATAAGACAATAACAAGTGAATAGGGTAAAAAGAAAAAAAGAGTCAGACAACTTAGAATTTCCCAATAATATTCTCCACAACCGAAAATCTGCATATACCCCCTTAAATGCTTATTTTGGCCAGTGATGACAACATGAACTGGAATTTTTAGTCAATACAGGCCGAAATTAGTGTCATCTTCTAACGCCAACTGACACAAGCACTTTTCAAGCGACGTATGAAACAAAATTTGAGACACGGTGGAAAATCATTCGCCCAAAACTTTTAAAACCATTTCCTAACGTGCACGCTCTATGTACAAGTTTGCTCAGGCAAATAGAATATGTTGTTGTAAATTTATTCTGTATGAGATAACAATATTCAACCATCATTTCTTTACAAGTGGTCTGAATTGTTGCCAGTTTTTTTCTGTTATAGATTGGTTATGGTACCTATCTATAACAAACGTACGAAACTTTCAATTGTCGGTACTATGGCTCCCGCTACAAGTTATACAAATTACCTTTATATTCCAGTTTTAGTATGTATACCGCCATTCTTCAAAAGAAATTACATTTCCCACGCTATATTTCTCTAGTAATATTAACCGCTACACATGGTGACTTCTCTAGGTCTTTATTCCCATCCTCATGATTTTTCATGAGTTACTTTCGCTCTTTAACATGAACAGGGTTGTGTCCCTTAGATAAAAAAATGTTTCTTTTGCTTTTTTATTAAAATCATGCCGAAAATTATGAAAACTTGGACATTGAATAATCATACGCTGCAAGTATAATAAGAAATTCACTCACACAGACTATAGCTCTATGTTTTTGTTTTTCTCCTTCCCAGAATTCCTCAAAATCAAATAATGACCATCATTATTTAATTAACTTAAATGGGTATGAATGCGGAAATCTGTTAAAATAAAATAAAGATACTACCTAAATTTAAAATATAATGATTTCAATGAAGAACAAAGAACGAGGAACCCATAAAAAAGTAACACGTTATATTAACTATAATAAGAGTCATGCTGATGAACAATTATTTCGATTATTTGCATTTTACCGATTGATTTTCAACGTGAGCGTTTAAAAAATGGGTACAGGTGAATACAAATATTTCAAGAATATCGTTATAGTTCATTCAGTGAGTTAAATATAAAAATCTGAACAGATTTTTTGGCCAGTTTTCCAAATTGAATTTTAAAGAGTGTTTTCTCATTTACCCGTTTATTTAAATATGTGTCAATTAAATCAAAGTAAGGAAGGAAGCTGATTAACTGATGCAACGACTTTAAAGCCAAAATATATCTCGCAAAAATAAAGCCGATCGAAACTTTAGCTGACTTTTTTTCTTTTTTGCATTAATTGTTGTAATAACGAGAAAACTCAAATAACCCGCTTTCTCATCTGGAGTCGCTTTATTCTTGTACTTAAATCATGTAGTAATTTACGAAGCTCTTTGCTTCGATGTTGCACAAGGCCGAATGAATGGGACACCCGATGAGACTCGAACTCACTCGTGTAGGTGTGCTAGTATAGCGGTTCGGGAAATTTGTTATTTTCTCTAAAACTATATTTTTAGGCAACACAAATGAATGACGAAACTTTTCTTTAACAACACAACAAAGAAAGTTTTTATTTGCAGCTTTGAATATGGTTTGCTTTTGGTGCTGCAAGACTCGTGGAGTTTAGGCTTGTTAGTGTTGGAGACGAAATTGCGTAGCGAGATGTGATGGCAGCGTGTGTTGCTGGACGTGTGAGGGATTGTGTTTATAGTCACCGTGTAGTTTTGTATCTGGTATTTGGGGGAGAGTATGCGTTATCTCCATTAATGTGGACAGAGGTGAAATGGGAGCTAGTGTGTCGAGAGCGGAGTTACGCTCGGATCAACATAGCCAATTTTTGGGGTGACACAAAGTTGGGCCTGTGCGAGGCATGTTGTATGTTTCTAATTAATGTTCAACTGGGATTCCTCGTAAAGAATCCATAAATTAGATGGTTCCTTCGTTGAGTGTCCATGTTGCTGCTCCTGGTGTTGCTATGTTAAAAAGCATCGCTAAGCAGGGACGTTTAGAGGAACGTCTGTTCTGGTCGCCGTCTCACGCCGAAGAGACTGGGTTTGGCCGCTCACCCGTTTTGCTAGCCGGAAATGAAGGTCCGGGCTGAATAGGATAAGTCATCCTGATTGGGTGAAATTGAGTGTTGAAATAAATTTGCGCGCCAAACCAAAATACGAAATTTTCTTCTTCTCTACACTAGTCTAGCTTGCTAACCACTACACTACCAGAGGTGCTCGACTTAAGTCATGTATTCCTATCAAATAACATCCCCCGAGTTTATATGACTCCTTTATGTTTATTTAAAGTTATTACAAGACATTATTGTTCTTTTACATAAGTTCAATGACAGGTGTAAATCTTTAAGCATTTCTGGGTGTTAATTCAGCTTTAGCTGATGACCTAAGCGATTCAGTTTCAGTAAAGAAAGGTGTGAAAAAGAAAGCTGGGACCGAGTTAATGGTTTTTGTTGGTTAGTGTGCAAGTATCTCATGCCCTCCAATCTATGATAAGCTCTACTATATATCAATTTTCCTAAAGTAGTATTCATATAAAATATAAATTTCATTGTCACCTAATAATATACATCAATGGATCATACCATCTTATATATATGAACACTTCAACTAGAAAAATTGAAAATAAATACAAATTACAAACATGCCTTAATGGAGATTTCCATCTTAAATTATTCAAGAATTTTGGGCGGCAATTTTTTCACGTCAGCATGACATTTGTTTTTCTTGATGTAAAGTAGAATTAGCAGGGCAAAAATAAATATATTTCTGCGAATTTCTTTATAAAAAAAAGCTGTTTCTGTTTACATAAGACAAATTCATTTGTCATTGTTATCCTTGGGGTGATATCCGTTACTCTCAGATAGTTTTAGAAACACGAACCAAATATTGTATTTTTCCAAGGAAATGACTATGAGAATTGCCTATTCGGTGACAGCAAATAACTTTCCAACTTTAACTCACAAAACTCAATTCTTCCATTCAAAAACTTGAGGAGATTAATGACTTGCAAGACAACTTTAAAGTCATTGGGAATTAATGACTTTCATAAACAAACAAACAAACAAAAACAAAAAGTGTAGGAGATGACATAAGTGCTGAATTTATCCAGTATAATCCAAGGTGTCTTTATCTGCGCGTTAACGTAATCAACTTTATAACTAAAAAATTGAAAATTTTACATAGAGTTTTTTCGAGACTTGGAATGAGTGTCCACTGATTTCGAATAATGTAATCCGAAAAATCATCGGCAGTTTTCGCTCCCTTTTTTTTTTGGTTCCTGATCTTCAATTCTCGTTTCAGAATCGAGGCAAATCTCTAAATCTCACGTGGCACTTTTTCTAGTTTAGCGTCATCCATTTTTTCGTGAAATCGTTTACACTGCTCATTCTGATTCACACTCTTCGATGCTTTCAAAAGTGAGCATAAATTTTGAATGAATCCACAAATTTTTTTTCTACTAGGATTCACGAGAAAACTGATAATTAATTGAAGACAAACTTTGGTCCACACGAGAAATAAAGAAGTCAAAACGAAAATATTTTTCAATACCTTCGTCGCAGGACTCATACTTAAACGTTTTTTGTAATGTACTTGTAGTTCAAACCTTTCATCAATGTCATTTTCTTCTGCATTTTCACGCCCTGTTGACATAACAGAGGTATATCCACTTTCGCGATAGTCTTGAAAAAACTGCAAGTTATAAACCGTCCGCAATCATAAAGTCGAGTGTGACAACAAAAGACTGCAACCCTCACTTTGTTTACCTGAAACACAACATCGAACCAAAGTTCCAAGAAGAAATCCAGCCCACCAGTGATGTTGCTCCAGTCGCTGTTGCGCCGTCTCTCTTTTCCAGAATTTTTTGTTGGTTGGTAAGAGTATTTAACATGTTTTTAAGGTGAAATTTCCATGATTTGACAGTATTGATTCCTAATTCCCATCTTGTATAGTACTGTGCTTTTAAAGAAATAGATACATTCTCTAATAGTAGCTTTTATCGAAAGATCAAGGCAGAAAATAATGTATATAAACCATTAACTACCCCGCAGAATGTAACAGAAACCAAAGTAAGATTCCAAGTAAGTGTATTACATGGAATAAATAAAGCCTTTTTATTCATTTCAAGTAATCTTGACTGAACATCTTTGAACTTGCCACTCATATTGGTGTCATTGTCATAACAGTCACGACAGTCTAATAAATCCATGTCAAATTTTTTAACAATATCATTTTAAAAAGTCTCAAACAATCTCTTTCTAGTAGTATCATCTTCAGTGAGAAAACCAAAGAAAGATTAAATAATCTTTATACCTTCACCAAGCTTACAATTTTTGGGAACTAAACATAGTGGTTTTGGGAGTTATGGGCGGAGCTTCCAAGAATCACACGATCGTTGGTCATGTGACATTTCGAGAAGCAAGTTCTATCACTTTTCGATAGCAGATTCTTGTCGGAGAAAACTCCGCTCTTTCGTCTTCGCTTTTCGAGTAGCATATGCATGAGAATTATCCTATGTGAATCTTTTCCCTACACCAGAAAAGATGTAAGTTTTTAACCTCTGCTATTCTGCACTTTTTGTTCTGTGGAACAGCTTTTGTAACCTTTTGTATAGTTTGGGACCTTTGTCATGTTTTGTAATTATGTGTACTATATATGTGTATAGAGTGTATGTTCTATTCTATTATGTATGCGTGTGTGTGTGTATATTTTTTTCCATACATCTATTTGGGTGGTCAGGAAAAATCATGTAGCAGTTTTGTTAGGCTGCGTGAAATTATTACTCAACAAAAGGACAAAATGTTTTGAAATGAAGACCCGAACTGCATAAATTGAGTTGAAGAATTATGACAAGCATGTATTTATTAACCATCAACAACGAAATTGTAATGAAATCAAGAGAAACATGCAAAAGATTTGGTTCTGCAAAAGTGTGTTCAAACAAAAAGTTTTGTTCATTCGAAAGAGTTTGTTTTGGAACCTTTGACAAAATAAGAGTTGCATACACAGAGTGATTATCCTGTATTCAGTATATTTTAAGCGAAATTGCGTTCGGAGATCCGCAAGGATTATAGTAATTCTAAGCAACAGGGAAATTAGCGAAAATAGCATTAAATGTAATAAGAATTACTTATACTTCGATGTATGTAAAAAAAAAACTTTGGTGGGAAAGTTCGTGATGGTTGAAAAAAAGACAACCGACTGAATAAAACTTTTAATCAGAATGCATTAAAAATTAGTTACTCTTGCACAAATAATATATCTAAAATAATTAATAATCATATAAAGAACTTCATAGACAAATCGCTAATAGATAATCAGCGAACAAATGAATTACGTTGTAATTATAGAAATGAAAAAGATTGTCCCATGGGAGGAATGTGTAATTCTGAAAAAGTGGTCTACCAAGCAAATATTTTCTCCGTGGAAAATAATAAGTAGAAGAAGGTTTATATCAGAATCTCTGGTGGAAATTGGAAACAGAGGTTCTACAATCATAGGCACTCTTTGCTTAGAAACCAAACTAACCTATCGAGGTAATTTTAAAGTTTGAAAGAACGGATATTTATTAAGAAATTTTCTACTCCTTAGATGTAACCTTTGCTTGGAGGAAAAAATAAGCATCATTTGACATAAATTTACAAGCCAACTATTAAATAAACGTAATGAAATAATTTTTAAATGTCGTCATAAAAATAGATTTAAACTCATATGAAAAAGTTTAATTATAGAAAAATTGATAGTGATAACAATAGTAGAAAAAATCTTATTGCATTGGTATTGTGAAAATGGTAACAATAACAACAATAATAATAATGATAAATTAGCACAATTGTTATAATAGTTAATTTTTATTATAAGTGATATAATTACAAATGATTATTTATTATGATATAAATGATTTTAACAATAATCAGAATGCCAGTATTCAAGATAAGAATATATATATATATATATATATATATATATATATCAAGACATTAAATAAAGACCAAATTTCAATCTTAAATAGAAATCAGATAAAACCCTAAAGAAATTTTAAACTAAAGATAAGTTTCATATTAATAATAGTATTTGTTATAGTTAGCATGCCGCTGTGGAATTGTGATTAGGAAATGAGAGTACTATATTAGTAGGCTTAGCTAAAGTCTAAATAAAAGTCTTTTGAGTTTTTTGGGGTTTTTTTTTGTGTTTTTGCTCAAGTTGGTGGCTTTGTCATGATGTTTGCGAGCATATCGGCTGTAGGACAGTAAATAATGTTTATACGTCCATTGTGCTATTGTACCTTTGTTGTCCCCAAATATTTTACGGGGACATAGGAGGGTTCATCTCAATTAACAGTTGAGTGAGATATAAACCTTCCTGAGTGGCCTTTGCCAGGGCTATGTACTTAACTTTGCATGTGGATAATGCTAATTTAATTTCCATTGGTATGCCTTGTGGGAGTTCGTGACTTTTCCAAAGGTTCGTGGCACAGTACACATTGCTTTGTAGCAGTAATCGATGTTGCTAAGGACCTGGTCGTTTTCATTTACGGCTTTTGTTGCATAGTCCCCTGCGGTCATTAAGTAGTACAGTCTTTTCTGAACGTGTACTTTTAATTTTTTGCCGCTTTTCTGTCTATATTTTCTGTAAAAATAAATGTCGCTCCATTTGCAACTTTACAGAAAATAAGTCCTGGTATGAGGAGAGCTTTTTGAGAATGACCGTCACGTGGTTTTCATCAGCATCTTTTAGGCACATCTCAGCGTCTCTTTTTTCAACGCTACACCGTTAGCTAACTCTGTGTCGTGGTTCTTTGCTGTAGCTGTTGGGACAGATTTTAGTTAGGTGTCCCTTTCTACCACATATAAAACGTGAGACCTCTCGTCTGTCGCGGCTCTCATTTTTCATAGACTTTGAAAATGAGGAAGTTAACTTCATGACGTCGTCATTACTACAGTTTTAGCGTTTCTAAAAGCTGTGGAGTTCGGTTTTTAATTCCGAGAACGTCAACTCCTTGTTGCTGTGGGTTACGTTGATGGAAAAGAGGTCGAAGTGCCTTGGCAAGCCTTTCAACCCATTGCGATGATCAAAGCATCATCTACTGTTTGTCTGGTATTTCTCAAGGCAGTTAAAATAGTTTCTGTCCTTATCACGTAGTCCTTCACGCTTTCGTTAATGTCCTTTTTGAGAGGAGTTAATTTGGTGTATAACGAGACTAATCTCGGTTTTCATTTTCTTGCGTAGTGTCCGCGTAATATGTTGAGAGCGTCTTCCGTTGTCTGTAGCTTCTCTCATTATAAATGACAACCCTTTGTCATTTAGGAAATGTACAAATTCCTCATAGGCTTTTTCGTTCTTCTCCTCATTTCCAGTAAGGTTTACACCAAAAATAACGTCTTTTACGCTCTGTGATCGTAGATGGCCTAAAAAAGTGAGTTTCCCAAATTTCATATCTTTCTTCATCTCCGTCGAATAGGAATCTGTTCCAGCGAATTTCATGATTCATTCTGGGCAAATAACCTGTTAAAATTGGCATCCTGCTGTGGAAAAATGATTAGGAATTGACAGAATCAAACAGAGAAAAACAAAACACGTGTGTTAAGTGGATAGAAAAAAGATAAACAAAAGGAAGATAATAGTAGGGGTTATCGGACTTATATAATACTCTTTCAACAGTATTCATCGCCACATTTTCTTTAATAATTAAATAGACAGATTTTTTCTTAGAATTAAACAGGTTAATTTATTCAAAAGATTTCAGTCACTAAAGATTATGTGAGTCTTCTTAAAGTTTTTTTTTTACATACACAAGGATACATGACACCAATTCATAATTGCCAAATGACTGTCTATTGAGTTTTTCTTCCAATTATATGAAATTGCTCTATATGAAATTTATAAATTTATATATTAATTATCATACATTGAGCACTCCTGGAGATTTATAAAAATCCTCTGATATATTCTCAAATTGAATTATTCCCAACTCATCTTCTTTTTATTATATATATGTATATTGTCATAGGTGCCGATTGCGCCACATGGTACTTCTCAACGAGTGTCCTGATTATAACACTACTGAATCTGTTGGTGAGATAGTGTTATATAGGAATACTTGAGGCGCCCGTGGTGTAATGGTTATCGTCGTAGGAAATGGACACGGCGACACGAGTTCAAATCCTAGACGAGACTGATTGCATTTCACATTTGCACTAATACCCTCGGGAAAGGTATGAATCCAATTATTCTCTATCCAGCTATGGGTAAAATAGTAGGGCAGACTAGGTTCTTCAGCCTTGGTGAGGCAACTAGTCTAGGAGAAGGAAAACTCTGAATTCAAACCTGTTAAACTCCGCTTAAAAAATTGACCTTGTGTCATATCCTGTCCGAGCGGAGGGGTCGGTAAATATGTATAGGAATACTTGAAACCATTTAATTTTCTGCAAACAAATGAGATCTTACAGCTCGTTGAAAAAGAAAGTTACCTATATAGGATATAAAATCCTATATTCTACAACACATAAGAAAAACACAAATATGTTAGAAATGTTATATTCTGAGTTGTTGATATGAATGTTGTGGGCTAGAAATGCGTATGGTTGCAAAACAAAGAACGTATAGATACTCACAATAACACAGTAATGATGCTGTAGAAAATTTTTATAAATAGATTGAGTACAGAAGATAGAATGGAGAAATATGTTCACAGTTAAAGAATGAATTCAGTGGTAGAAGTTACAAAGTTCTCGTGGTGAAGAGTAGTTACAAAGTTCTCGTGGTGAAGGGATGGTGGTAGTAGTTACAAGTTCCCGTGGTGAAGAGTAGTTACAAAGTTCTCGTGGTGAAGGGATGGTTTTCTTCGGAATTAGGGCACTGTTCTTAGCGGCGGCGATCGTTTGATGTATCGGATGACAGGCGCCGGACGGTGCGTAGAATCCTTAACACGAGTCGTGTGAAGGAACAAGTCTGCCTGATGATTATTTGGTCCGTCTATTTATATATTTTTTGTAGGCTCACAAACGACAATTTTTGTGCCCCGCGGGAAGCGTTCCGATTGGATATTTATTAATGTATTTTTTTTTTTGTTAATTTATCGCAAACGGAAGTTCTGCGCGGAGCCCATGCGTGAGCGACTAACTTTTCATTTTGAGTTGAGAACTGGAAGTGTTAACTTCTGTTTTTTTTTTTTTTCTTCTTTTCTTTCTTTTTGTTTTTTTCAAATCAAGGCAAGATCTCGTCTTGTAACAGCTCCCCTAGATCTTACCATGATTTGAGTTTGCTATGTTGTTAGTGCTTGCTTGCGTGCGTGTTTTTGTTTTGTTTGATGGTGTGTGTATTATTTATTTTGTTTTTTGGCACATAACGAAGTCTTTAAAGCGTGCTGGGAGTTGCCCTCGTGTTGTTCGTTTCGTTGGGTTTTGGGTATTGTCTCCGGAACTGCAGTCATTTGCGACAAGATGCTCCCCTGACGAAAGTGTAGGGAGTTGTGGCAACGGGTGATGGGTAGGTTGCCGGGGTGGACAAGGAGGTAGGAGTGGTCGTGTCGACGGGTGATTGGGAATTTGGTGAGGTGGGGATAGAGCTGGAGGTGGGGGTGGTCGATGCATGTGTTGCAAGTCATTTGGTCGTGGTACGAGTCGACGGACGTGTCCGCGGTGAACCCAATGCGTTTCACAGTTTTCGTTTTTCACTTGAACCACCAAACCGTTCGTTTTGGTGACCTCAAAGTCACCTATCCAAGGCAGGTGAGACAAGTGGGCTGTTGCGGATTGCGGTCGGTGGAGTAGCACCTTGTCACCGACTTGTATCGGGTCTTTGAAGATGCTGCGGTTCAGTTTGGCTTCCATTTTGTGGTCAGCCTCGTTGTTCGCCAAGGCGACTCTTTGATGCACCTGTCGGAGCAAAGCGTTTATTTGCATACCGTAAGCACCTGGGTTGTTGTTAACGATGTCTTGGCAGGGGATCTTCGGTAGACCAATGTTTGGTTGGCGGCCGGTGATAATGTAATGCGGGGATGCACCAGTGGCGGTGTTGGCTGTGGCATTCATTGAGGAAACTGCCGATTCGAGAACGTCCGTCCATTCACAATTTCTGTCTTCGCAGATCATGTAAAGGGCGTTTTTTAAGGTCCGGTGTTGCCTCTCAATGTTCCCCGAGCTTTGTGGTCGCCACGGGCAGTGAAGTTCCCGGGTGATCGAGGTTAGGTCACAAAATTCTTTGTAGACCTCGCCAGTGAAGTGGGTTCCTCGGTCGGAGGAGACAATGCGGGGAATCTCGCGGTGACGAAGAAAGAACTGGTAGAGTCCGCGGGCTGCGTCGATTGCGCGGTCTCTGGCACATGGTATGGCCATGAGGTGGCGGCTGAAGCTGTCTAGAATAGTAAGGATGTACCGCTTGCCCTTTGAGAGGGGCATTGAGATAAAATCTATGTAGACAACCTCGAATGGTTTTTCGCCTCTCTTGCAATGGCCCGTGGACCAGTTTCGGCGCATGCCGTAATTTCCCTTGCGTTTAGCGCAGGTTTGGCATGACTGAACATACGCCCTGATATCGCGATTTTTGAACTCCCACCAGTAGCTGGATAGGTGTTCCTGCATGCGGGAGATCCCTGAGTAGTTGACACAGTCATGGGCTTGGTGGAGATATTTTGTCCGGAGCTTGTAGGGTACTACCAGTTTTGGTGTGTTTGTAGTATCCCTGATCATCAATACAGATGTACCAGGTTCCAAGTAGAATTGGTGCATGTGTTTGTTATATAGCCCGGTACGATGATCTTTGGGGTCGAGTAGGGTAGCGTCCGGTCTTGGGGTTGCCAACTGAAGAGCTCTGATGATTTTTGAAAGTGTGTCATCAGAGGCTTGTTCCGCTGCAATACCCATGTGGTCAGCTATCTCTTCAACCGGGATGGTCGATGTGGCATGAAACGCGAGGAATGCGTCGATGGCCTGCAGATGATGCTAAATGTTCCGTGTTGTGTGAGTCCCAGGGAGCAGCTGGGAGCTCTTGATTTCGTCCATGCACCAGGATGGAACGTAGATGTTTAGACTGGAGCCTTGGAGTTTGAAGCGCTTCCCTGCAGGTGTGGGGTCTGCCGTAAGCTTGTCCTTGCTGTGGCCATATCTCCGACTGGGCATGTCTGCCCAGACATTCGATTCACCTTCTACATATTCCAAGACGAATTTGTAGCACGATATTTCCTCCTGCCATCGTCGTATCTTCGCATTGTTGAATTCACGTTGATCCAAGTATGTGAGAGATCGATGATCTGTGAGGACGACGAAGGGACGACTACGCAAGAAGTAATCGAATTTGGTGATGGCCCATTTTATCGCATATGCCTCGCGTTCAGTTGTTGACCAGTTGCGCTCCGTCGCGTTAAAGGTGTGTGAGGCCACTGCTATTATTTTCTTTTGGCCGTGTTTATTCTCTTGCATGAGAATGGCCCCACATGCGATATCGCTGGCGTCGGTGGTGAGGGTAAAGAGTCCGGCGAAATCGGGGAATGAAATGATTGGTGGGGAAGCGAGGCGCTTCTTAATTTTATTGAAAGCCTTGTTGGCCCCTTCGGTCCAGACGAATGTCCGTCCGGGCTTGTTTAATTCGTTTATGGGGGCCATTAGATTGGAGAACATGTCGGTTCTGATGCTCTCGTTAAGGCGTGTCTCGATGAATTGCCGAATCCATACGAGACGTCCGATGAGACTTTGTAGTTCTTTTCTCGTTGTCGGGGTTTTCATGTCGATAATGGCGCGGACATATTCGGGGTCGGCCTTGAACCCGTCGCTATTCACGATGCGACCGAGAAATTTAGCTTCGGACGCAAGAAAAATACATTTTTCTGGGTTTAGTTTTAATCCGAACTTGCGTAGAGCAATAAATAATTGCTCCAGCGCTGTCACATATTCCTCGAAGGTTTTGGCGTGGACAAGATTATCGTCGATATATGACGATATGTTCGCGCATGAGGCCACTGTGTCGAGAGCCTCAGCTATGCATCGAGAGAAGATTTGTCCAGCGGATGTTAGACCGAAGGCCAGACGGGTGTATTGGAAACAGCGTCCTTTCCAAGTAAAGGCCGTTTTATGGCGGTCACGTTCATCAATAACGATTTGCCAGTAGCCATTGCGGAGGTCGAGTGTTGAGAAGTACTTGTTACCTTCGCCAATCTTGTTGAATGTCGAGTCAATGGTAGGTATTGGGTATGGGTCGAGATCGACTAAAACCTTGTTGAGGGTTCTTTTGAAATTTGCGACCACTCGAATCTTTCCGTTTTTCTTGCGGACGGCAAAAACGGGACTGTTAAATCCTTTAGGGTCGTTGCAAGGTTCGATAACACCCTCACTTGCCATGCGGGCAATTTCCGCGTCAACATCACCCTCCAGTGCTTGGGCTATAGGGTGCTGTTTTTGGCTCCTGGACTGGCCGTTGGTTGGTATGCGTATGGGCTTGATGAAAGTGCCCCTTCTATTGTCGTCGGTGCCGAGAATGTCCGCATATCTGATGAGTAAATCGGCGGTAGCTTCTAATTCACTACGGCTATGATGGTCTGGAAGCGATAGGCCTACGGTTTGCTTAAGCCAATGGAGTTTTTGGTTGAGAGTCAACCCGTTAGGCGATGATCTAGCTGTGGCTCGTGGTTCCTCATTGGAAATGGTTAGGGCGCCGTGTGAAAGGTTGTGGGTCGGTT
This sequence comes from Sepioteuthis lessoniana, assembly GCA_963585895.1. Lineage (NCBI taxonomy): Eukaryota > Metazoa > Mollusca > Cephalopoda > Myopsida > Loliginidae > Sepioteuthis > Sepioteuthis lessoniana. Next base: position 56,679,572 of record OY757914.1, read on the forward strand.
TTATCCTTGGATGGAAGGTTGTAGAGAGCGGAACAGTATGTTTTAGCTTGCCAGATGGGAGTGTGCGCGCAAGTTCTACAGTGGCTTTCTGGTTATCGATAGTGTAGGATAACAGTGTGTGGTGGCCGAGTATGTTCTGACCAATCAAGATGGGAATGTCTGATGTCGTGATCAGTGTGTCGACGTTGCAGAAAGCGGGGGAAGTATCGTCACCCAAGGTAATGTCGCAGGTGAGCTTACCCAGAATAGAGATGTTCCCTCCGATTCCCTTGACTCGGATGTTGGATTTGGACATGTGTCTTCTTGCATCTTCAGGTAAGCGAGAAATGGGAATGATGCAAGTCGTGCATCCGGAATCCAACATGCCTACACCGGAGAATGTGATGCCGTTGTTGCGGAGGTTGATCTGAACAAGGGGCGATCGGAGATCAGGTCGGATTTGAACGTTAAATGTGTGATGATGCTGAGTGGATACATGGACCTGGGAACGAGTCATCACATCTCGTTCGGTCCCAACCGAAAATCCAGTTCGTCGAAGCGCGTCGCGTGTTCATGGTTGTGCTGATCGCTATCTGTTCCAGGGAAAACCGGTGTCAGTGGTTGCTATGTGTGCTTGAGTATGAGGGGGGTGAAAATATGGGCACCTGTTGCCCTTAAAGCATGCGCGGCCTCGTAAAAAGTTTTTGCACATTGCTTGTTGGCTGGGTTGGCCAGCGCTTCTTTGTGCCCGGTTGTGCTTCATGTTGTAGGTGGGGGCGGTTCGACTTTTCCAGTCAACAATGGATGGGTTCCGCCTGTGGGTTTGCCGCAGTTGCTTGTTCAGATCCAGCAACTGTAGCTGTACGTCGGCTAGTATCTTGTCCCTTTCAAGGCTACGAGATTTGTCAGAGTGTGTAGGTTGGCTCGCCATCAGCGCAGTGGTTTCAGCGGCGGTGGTGATGTCCGTTTTGATACCACGATCAAGGTAGCGTTGCGCATCGCTGGCTATACCACCCGCTGAGTAATGTCTGTCCATAGTTTTGACGAGGTGTGGATAGATGTTAGGTGTCCATGCTTTGATCTTTTCACTCATGAGCATGGCCCCCATTAGGGAAAATGCAGTTTCGGCCGTCATCTCAGAATTTTGTCTGTCCGACTTGAATTTTGCCGTGATGTGGACTGTGGCCTCTCGGATTGTGTTTTCAAGTCGGCCTGCAAAATCAGTGAGTTTCTCTCCCTCGTGTCGCTGAAGGTCCCATGCTCGGCTTAGGTACTGAAAGTTTGTCATTTGGCTCCCGTGGGTGGATATAAGGTAAGCCTTTAGTTCCTCGAACGTGGACGTGGGCTGTCTTGAGTCCTCCATCTGCTGGAAGATGCCTTCGTTCAGTAGTTGCTTTGCCAGCTTGACAAACTCCTTCTCCATTCCAGGATGTTCCCTTAATTCTGGCTTAACATGTATGGTGTAAGCCTTATTAAGGTCGGTAATGAAGCGGTTTACATCGCTGCCCGGTTCGAAGGTCCGGATGGATTTTGTGGCGTCCCGAAGTGACTGCTGTCGCAATAGAAGCTCATAGTTTGTGGTGTGTTGTTGCAATGTGTGCGATCGATCGTGCGCGGTAGTTTGCAGAGCAGTTAAAAGTTCGTGGAGGTCTGTTTTCAGTTCACTAATGATTAATTGTGCTTGCGGGTTATCTGCCGGCTCCATGTCAATTTTCGTTTGGAGAATCGCTGCTTTTTGCTGTTTTATAAGTTCCAAGATTTCTGATCGAGAAAGGCCGGAGTATTCCATACTTGTTTTGCTGCACGCTTGACACCAGTGTTATATTCTGAGTTGTTGATATGAATGTTGTGGGCTAGAAATGCGTATGGTTGCAAAACAAAGAACGTATAGATACTCACAATAACACAGTAATGATGCTGTAGAAAATTTTTATAAATAGATTGAGTACAGAAGATAGAATGGAGAAATATGTTCACAGTTAAAGAATGAATTCAGTGGTAGAAGTTACAAAGTTCTCGTGGTGAAGAGTAGTTACAAAGTTCTCGTGGTGAAGGGATGGTGGTAGTAGTTACAAGTTCCCGTGGTGAAGAGTAGTTACAAAGTTCTCGTGGTGAAGGGATGGTTTTCTTCGGAATTAGGGCACTGTTCTTAGCGGCGGCGATCGTTTGATGTATCGGATGACAGGCGCCGGACGGTGCGTAGAATCCTTAACACGAGTCGTGTGAAGGAACAAGTCTGCCTGATGATTATTTGGTCCGTCTATTTATATATTTTTTGTAGGCTCACAAACGACAATTTTTGTGCCCCGCGGGAAGCGTTCCGATTGGATATTTATTAATGTATTTTTTTTTTTGTTAATTTATCGCAAACGGAAGTTCTGCGCGGAGCCCATGCGTGAGCGACTAACTTTTCATTTTGAGTTGAGAACTGGAAGTGTTAACTTCTGTTTTTTTTTTTCTTCTTTTCTTTCTTTTTGTTTTTTTCAAATCAAGGCAAGATCTCGTCTTGTAACAGAAACACTCACACAAAGCAGATCAAAATCATACAAACACAAACTTTAGTACAAATCAGTAACAAATTAAATAAGTGGTTTCTTGAACGAGATTGGACAGAATAGCCACGTGCCGTTGAACTCCAAATGAACTTGTTCCGCGCCAAAATAAATCTTTCATTTGGAGCCGGTCACTTGATTAGGAGACCTATTTTTTTCACGCTTTTAACGGCAACACACATATCTTTCTGATAACATAACGCTTCCACGCACTGTAACAGACGGCCAGACATACAACACTGCAAGTAAACGATACATGCAAATATTCACAAGCACTCCGTAGTAATGAAGATACACTGGCGGTTATATAATACATCCTAACACTGACCAAAATTTGACTGCATTACTATGACAACTACAAGTCCGCACACCCAAAAATCAACATTCATAATCGTAGCGTAAGTTTACTATTTTTTGTCTGCTTATTTTCTTATGAGATCGCCAAAGTCAGATTTCATATATCTCTACCCTCTCTCTCTCACACACTCTCATTCAATCAACATTTAAACATATACTCAGCTTATATGTGCTTTCACGCGCACATACACATTCTTACTAAGAACATTTGAACTTTTGATCTCTTTCGACCGCAACACGTCAAAGCGCTAAAAACATAAACACGATTGTTCATATGTTTATAATTCAATCTAGTTTTCTTATTGTTTCTCCTCGTTGTTTTATAAATTTGTATTTTATTTGGGGACAGGATACTCGGATATGAATTTTACTTTTTAATCTGAGTAGACCGATCCCATACCTAAAAACTATTCGTTTACCGATTATATATATATAAACAAGATCTGGCATGAGATAACCCTTATCATATGAGGGAAAAACCAACTAACCAATTTTGAAAATTTAGTTATCAACAGAAGTTTCAGAATACTGAGAAGAGTCCTGGAGACCTGAGGAGACTTTCACTACAGTGAAAGACCACCAGCTAACGTCGGTTTGAAAAACACGTAAGGAGCATGATAATGAAATTAGTAATACGTATCTATATATATATATATATATATATATATATATATATATGTGTGTGTGTGTGTGTGTGTATAAGAGTGTGTGTATCTGTCATACAACTCCGACACAATCAAATAACTCTATGTTTCATTTTCCAGTTTTATTTGATAATAATTCTGTAAAACTCACATCATTCACCCTATTTAAAAGATCATTAGATAACAGATCGTCGATAACAGAAGTAAAATAAAAACAAATAGATACGTAAATAAATAAATGAATAAAATGATTTTGAGACATTTACATTTTGCAACTGAATGACAAAGTAATTTATATGAAAATAATTCTGAGTTTTTACTATAAAACGTTTATAATTAACTATGAATTAAAAATTCAACAATGTGCAAATTCTGAACAATGTTTGTTCGTAGAGAAAAACTGAACTGAGGAAAATAATCACTTATGCCGTTTCTATGTAGCACAAGAAATTTTTATTTTTCTGGCCAAATATTTTTCAATTTTTTTTTACAGAACTTTTCATAAATAACCATGTTAAAAAAGAATTATAAAACAAAAGATAATTGTTGTTTTAATTCATTTATTTAAAAAAAAAGTAACAGTATCATACAGAGAATTAATCATGCTAATAGAGAAACTTTGATTAACGAATTATCAGCATCAAAAGTTTGATTTACTCAGATGATCATATAATACCAACAGCAACAAATTTAATAAAGTAAACCTTTACGAATTTTACAACCAGCTTTCTGTATTCATAGATCGATCGACTGTTTCCATCACTCATTAGAAACAAAAGCCTTCACAACGTTGGTGTTATTGTCAAGAAGTTTACGGTTTCTGATGAGCTGAATATCCATTATTTCTTAGCAATGACTGCAATGGTGTTTTACACAACAGAGTAATAACGTAAATGATTGCCAGAATTTGCGATCAGAAACTGGTCACGCACATTGCCCGTAGCTGGTTTTTCCATTTGGAAACGTTCTCCTTCTTCCTGTAAATAAACAAAACACAATATTAGTACAGTCAAAATAGATTACTTAATTAACCATAAAGATTGTTTGTTTCTACACAAACAAGCACAACTTGTCAAGGGATAAAAATATTCTAGGTCGATTTCCGCTTATATTTTCAATAGCGGAAATTATATTAAAATCATCATCATCATCATCATCATCATCATCAACAACAACAACAACAACGTGAAGACAGTTATAGCCACTTTATTGCAGCGAATAATCGACTGAGTGTAGCAGGGATGCTCTGAATGTAACGTCAATTTATTTTCATAGAAATTACAAATACACAGATTACAATAACCCCATTTTTAAACAAAACTCGTTTCCCCCTACAGCCATTACTAATGATTATTTGTTTCCACAACCAATCTCATACAGTGTTTGTAAAATATAGAACCAGTGGATGCGACCCAATTGTTCATAGCAACGATAACAGAGTCGCTGTTAAGAAAATGACCACGTAGTCCATGTTTCATTGACCCAAATCATCACTGCTTTTATGCCAGCAGCCAAGGCAGAAAAAATATTGAAAAGCTCAACCTCTACTGCCGTAGTACCTGCGTCTGACGTTGTGTGACGACATAATAAAATAGGAAGCATTATTTTCAAAGTAACCCCTTAAACAAGCACAGTATGCAGGTTATGGAGGAAGAAAATGCAAATCTAACGTCTCTTTAGCAAAATTGTATTTTGTAGCAGAAAACTTGTACTCTGTGTATCTAGTATTTTCTGTGGAAATAAATTCTCTCCAGAACAACATTTTTGGAGCAAACTTTTGAAAGATTTCAAGAAGAAATTATAATCAAACTATAATATTCATGATTCAAAATATATTCAAATGAAAAATTAATAAAAACAAATTACAACGTACTAAGTACTAAGCCACAAAGTAAAAAATATGCTTATTCTTATGATTTTTATAATTCAGCACTTTAGTGATGAGAGAGAGAGAGAGAGAGAGAGAGAGAGAGAGAGAGAGAGAGAGAGAGAGTGTGTGTGTGTGTGTGTGTTGTATAAAACCGTATTTTATCATCATAATTTTTGTGCTATCAAGAAGAAAAATTCGATAAAATCCAAGTATAAAAAACCGTGTAAACAATAAACTGGTGTTAAAGGAACATTACAACGAACATAAAATCGCACAGATATCTATTCAGGCTATGCTATCACTGTAAATTGTATCAGGGATTAATGAGAATGGTTTAAAATATGAATCATAGTAATTTGAAACGGCTTTGGAAAACAAATTTTCAAATATGGTTGTCGTTACAGTTAAGTGAATATGAGTATTTCTACAATCTGTAAGGAAAAATTTTTTTAAATCGATCATTATTTCTACTGTTTTATCAAAATTTTCTTTCGTTACCTTCCCAAAGTTTAGATTGTTTTTGTATTATTGGAGGAATCATTTTAATGGAAAATAAGGAGACAAAAAGTTTTGATTTCACACAATGAAATTTTACGAAATTCATCTTCGAAGTCAGTATTGTAGAACTTGAAAGTAATCTGTCCTCTGTAAATAGAAAACAAATAAGTAACAATCGATATCCTGATGACTGTTGGTTTGAACAGATTTATATAAGTAATTAACTAAATCTTAAGTAACTGTCGTATGAGTTAATTTGTTGAAACTACGAATACATCAGAGAGAAAAGCGTCAGTTTCACTTCAGTGTCTCAAATTGAAATAAAAATCTATTACTTTTTTGGAAATTTATTTCCAGCTCCAAATATCTAAATTAGTTTCGACGAAAAGTAAATTGGCACAAATCGCCTCGTACAAACATTGCTACCCTGACTCCTAAACATATTATTCAGCCAATCGTAATTAAATAAAATTTATTTTTAAACAAATATGGAAAAAAATGAGGAAGAAGAAAAGCTCAAGCACTGGTGAGCTGATTTTATATCTCGCTAAGCTATATCTAAGTTAAGTCTTTTGTAGAACGGCTCATCGTCAGAAGACATGCTGAATTGTTCAAAACTCAACAATTTTTTTTTCACTATTTCGACTTGGACTTTCGCTACTTTTTTTTCTTTTAAAAAGGTGGAAAATATTCATTTTATACTTCTTTGCTCGGAACGATATCAAATTCTTGTACAAAAACGAAGCAAGAAAACTACAAAGAAAACTTACAAACAAGTAAAAGCTTGTGAACGATATCTTAATTTTTTTTTCTGCAACTGATTTTACAGATATCTGCATATTGCGTAAAAACTTGTACATTTTTGTCCTCAAAGTTCTTTTGATTTGAAGAACATTTCCATTGACTTAGATGAATTTCTGTAAAAAGTTTTACTCAAACAAATTGTCGTCTCTTTTTCATTGATATAAAACAAATGCCATCACAAATATTTGTACATTTATTACTTCTTTCTTTTCAACTTAACCAACATCAAGAGTAGATTAGATGAGAAGTTAATTCATACCTACTGGAAGTAAAGAATGGATATTTAACAACACTCTTTATAGAGGATATCATTTAATTATTACGAAATAATAAACATTAACACAAACTTTTAAAAAATTGCCTTTGTCATAGCTAGAGACCGAATTTTGGCTGTATTTAAAACTATTAATATTAAATCAAGTTAAAAATACTTAGATATACTGCAAGAAACACTAGTTCTCTTAATCATTGATGCAAAGTTGAAATTGATGGCATTTTAATTTTGACTGTTATTTTGGTTCATTGCTCTTTTAGTTACTTTTTTAAAAATCACAATTCTTTCTCTTATGACAACAAGATAAATAAGTATATAGCGTTTGGTGAGATTGTTATTTGTTTAGTACTATATATATATATATATATATATATATATATATTTGCTTTTTTTTTAACAACACAACAACGAAAGTTCTTTATTTGCAGCATGGAATATGGTTTGCTTTTGGAAGCTGCAAGACTCGTGGTGTTTAGGCTTGTTAGTTTTGGAGACGAAACGGCTTAGCGGGATGTTGAGATGGCAGCGTGTTGTTGGACGTGTGAGGGATGTGTTTAAAGTCACCGTGTAGTTTTGCATCTGGTTTTTGGAGGAGAGTCTGCGATATCTCCATGTTGTCGAGAGCGGAGTTACGCTCGGATCGACATAGTCAATTCTTGGGGTGACATGAAGTGGTGCCTGTGGAAGGCATGCTGAATGTTTCTAATTTATGTTCAACTGGGATTCCTCGTAAAGAATCCATAAATTAGACGGTTCCCTCGTTGAGTGTCCATGTTGCTGCTGCTTGTGTTAAAGCCACAGTGAGATGTCCACACTGGGTGGCTTGTTTAGCTAAAAAGCATCGCTAAGCAGGGACGACCAGAGGCACGTCTGTTCTGGTCGCCGTCTCAAGCCGAAGAGACTGGGTTTGGCCACTCACCCGTTTTGCTAGCCGGAAATGAAGGTCCGGGCTGAATAGGATAAGTCATCCTGATTGGGTGAAATTCAGTGTTGAATTAAATTGCGCGCCAAACCAAAATACGAGATTTTCCTCTTCTCTACAAGTAAATGATAAAAGTATTCATTTCTGATTCGCACTGTTCTTCGTTGTTGTAGATTGATGGTCTGATGAAAAATAACTAAAAATAAAAGTTGAAAGTGTGGAATTTCTTCCCTTTTCCTATAGGATGATTTTTCCGATGACCTCTTGGAGCCAATACAGTTGGTAGAGTGGCACATCTGAGTACTTGAGGAAAAAGGCCCGAATTTAGCCCTCTTTCAATTAACTTAGCTGAAGTTTATAAAATACAGACACATGTCTATTACAAACATATTCAACTAGGAGAAGAGTCATATTCTATTCCTAAGCATACTTTTAGAACATATTTTTCCTGTTTTGTATCTTCATTCCTGTTAGGTTTACACATCAATAAGTTATTGTTACAAGATTTGTCTTTAATTTCTCCCTGAATTAATCATAATATCCAAATAAAAAAATGTAGAGGTGTCATGAGTTATAACCAACATAACATTGAAAAAATACCTGACGAAATGAACAATCTCAACGTTCCAAGAATTATTACAACCATTAAAAAAATCTTAACCTTAACAAATCCTCTACAAATGAAAATACTAGTCAAAGTTGATGACTGACAATGTTTCAAAAAATAATGTTCGGCACTTAATTGGTTAGATCTTAAAAAATAACATGTAAAATCTTGCGTCACTGTAAAACTCTCTTAAAAAATAACCCACTTATATTACTATAAGTGGGTTATTTTTTATTTAGTTGTATTAAGAACCATATGATTTAAATGACAAACTGAATATTGAAAGATGATTGAATTTTTAATATGATCCTGAATGAATCGACAAAAAAATATTTTGATTTCATTGTTCGTAAATTTAACTCCTTAATATGAGAACAACAAACGAACAATTTCCTTCCATCAAAAAGAGTATTTTTCTGGTTTAAATAACTGCCGAACAACTTTTTTAATTCACTTTATGGGATACACATTTTTTCTAGTCTTAAAATAAGCAATAAAAACATACTTAAGAACATTCTAGAAATTCAGGATCAAAACTGCATTAGCATTTAAGTTACATTTTTATATTTTTCAACCAATCAGCTAAAACATAGAATAAGAACATTCTAGAAAAATAGGATCGGAAGTCAACTAACAGAAAATATTTAGGCTTTAAAATAAAATAGTAAAATACAAATCTGATTGGTCAATAAATGTCTACGCGCCAAAAGTTTAGGACTATTCTTTGATCCACTAGTACAGCATAAGTAACACACAGTCATTCACTAAGCCACTAAATCAGTAAAGCAGAAGCCGATACTCTGTCCGGCAAATTCCTTTTCTTCCACACCAAAGTTCATGACCTAGCTACAGATGGCCGTGAATCACGCCCAAAAGAAAAAACCGACAAACTTTCTTTCATCAACGCGACACGCTGTCGCCACAATAATAAAACACGATATGAACTTAATGTAAGTAAGAACTACTTATTTACGGACTCCGTTAACATCTAAACATACATACACGTGTAAACAAATTTATTTTCTTCTTGCCAAACTTTATTTTCCAAAAGGCCATTTACACATCATGTTTTTTTTATTTGTTTTCACATTCTGTTTTATGCATATTAAATTGTTTGTTGTTTAATGTTCGTTGCGTCCTATTCCATTTCTTTTACGCGATTGTAAAGTTTTGTGTTATATTTGTGGAGGAAATAATATTGAGAGCAATACCCGTAAAATATGGACGGTTGCATATCTTCATCAAAATGTAAATTTGATTATTTGATTTTATTAATACCTTGGCTTTTGTCAAGGTAATTTTACGGCTATTTTGCATTAACTTTAAAAAATTATAGGAAGATCATTAAATAAGTTTCCAGACTTTTTTCGTATGGGCCCTTTTATTGATAGTACACACATGAAACTCTAGTCCTCTTCGAAGAAATCTCCTCTGGCTGCAATGCACTTGTACCGCTCCAACAACTTCTGGACGGCCCTATGGAAGTCCTCTTGTGTGAGCGTGTCAATGACCTTCGTCACAGCCTCTTTTATCTTCTCAATTCTTTCATAACCACAACCTCTGAGCTTAGGGAAAAAGCAAAAGTCACAGGGAGCAAGTTCTGGACTATAGGGAAGCTGAGGAACTGTCTTAATGCCCACCTTGCTCAAATAGTCTGAGACAAGGATGGAGTTGTGGACTGGTGCATTGTCCTGCTGGAAATGCCACTGACCTGATTTGAAGAGTGCTGGCCTCTTCCCAAGGAATCTCTTCCTGAACTCCCTTAAAACCTCAACATAGTAACCCTAACCCTTTGACCAATCAACTCTGGTGTTCTGACTTCCTTCCTCCTCCCACACCTCTTATCATCTCACAGACTCCCTGCCTTCCTTGAATCTCTTATACCACTCAAAAACTGATGCTCGATTCATGCAAGGTGCTCGAAAAGCTGTCTGAAGCATTCCATACGTTTCTGTGGCGTTTTTTCCAAGTTTAAAACAGAATTTTATTGCATATCGTTCTTCTAAAGTGTCCTCATGTCCTGATTGCATTTTTGAAATCACCAGCTGTGACAATCAGGCTATAGTAGTGTGTATTCCAATTGCTGCTGTAGCTGTTCCTTTGAACCTGAAATCATAGAATTGGTCAGTCATCTCATAAGATATATAGCAATTACATACTGAATTTTCAAGAGTCTACAAGAATTTTAAATGCCCGTACAAAAAAAAATCTGGAAACTTATTGAAGGCACCACGTATATTCATAATGTAAATAATCTTGAAACATTATAATGCATATATGTATAAATGAGCATAAGATATAGCTGATAAACTGTTATGTGTAAGTTATGTGCCCAAACAAGTCAGATTCAAATTTCATACTGGAAGTGTTTATTCTGTTGTGATCCAAAAATATGACTAAATTGTTTATAAGATGCAAATTAATGCTCAATGATCTTTTTTTTTTCGGTGGATGTTACTTTTTGAAACTTTATTCACAGAAAGACAATGGACCCTCTATTTCCCCCATGCTTTCCAACATCTATACTGAGTTTCTGAAGATATTACTCCATTGAAATCTTTAATTTGGCTTAGATATATGGATGACATGTTTGTACTTTGGCCCGACCTGTTCGACCATCTTTATGATAAAGAACAAACTTCCTTTTTAGAATGTTCTATATAAAAGGTAAGGATAGACAAAAAAAACCACACACACACACACACACACACACACACACACACACACACACACACACACACACACACAGAGGGTTGTAATTGAATTTTGTTTCAAAATCATGTTAAGTTGCCTCCTACACTTCCATAGTGATCCTGAAAGACTTAAGCAGAAATTCTCCTGCATCAGTAACTATCTGTCCTATTTTGTTTCAAAGATGAGAAATGAAAAGATGAACCTGAGTGACACAAGCTATATTGCTACAACAAGTATAACATCAGCAAGAGTGAGTGAATAAAAAAAATTGCTGACATTCCAATATGAAGGTGGTTTTCACGGACAGAACCACTCTTTGTAATCTCCTGACTACAGTTGGTCTCTTACAAGAGAAGAGTTTGACAAAAGGTTGCATTTACAACATCCTATATAAAGTTAAAAAGGGATATAAAGAAGAGTTTTTAAGGGAATCTTAAAGACTTGAGGAACACAGAAAAGCTTTATCCAAAGAAGAAAAGTGAAATGTAGTATGATGTATCGTATTTGGAGAGATAAGGGCATACTACCTCACTGGAGAGAAGCCCAAATAATAAACACAGAAAACTTTTTTTCCATACCGATTGCACTCTTGAATAAGGCTGTGGAATGGATTGGCTGAAATGGTATAAGTTTTCTGAACAATTCTAAATGATATGTTGATATGATTCATCTCAAAATTATAGATAATATAGAGATTTTCATTTTATATTAAGTACAAATTGCATTTTATCATTTTTCTCTTTATTATGTGTACTCACTATTTTGTAGTCACATAAAATTTTTAAAATTATTTTATGTCAAAAACATAAATGAATGAAACAAAGAGTGATTAAATATCTTAAAATTTAAGAATGCAAATCAAACTGTAAATAATTATTTGACAAATAATGAAACTGGAACAACTGAATTCAGAGATTAACCATTGTTCTATGATAGTTGCTCAATTCAGAGAATTAAAATTGCAAAATCAATTTGCAATTTTAATTCTCATTTTGAATGGGAGTAAAATTGTAAATTGATTTTTGTCAAAAAACAAATTTCCGATAATAATTCAAAATACAGTCTAATTCCAGAATTAGTCAGAAACTGTTACATGCTTATCCTTTAAATTTTGAATGCTCATTTTTGTGTTGATTCTTTTCCAAATTTTTGTGTTATTGATTTTTCTAATTCATTGTGAATCCAGAATAAGATTTTAAAGAGCAAAACTTTCCAAATTATTTACTAATATTAGCTGAATATCTTTTCCACAATTATTTTTATTCTAAAGGTCTGCTTAATCAATTTTAAGTAGAAATCCAATGAGTGAAACTTTGTGAATATTTACAAGACCATAATTGTAGGGCATCCAGCAAAGATTAGATTTACTAGCAATAGAGAGTGGTCCATAAGACTAACTTACATACCGGACATTGGCCTAGCGGTTAGGGTGTTCGCCAATAGCCCGGGAGACCTGAGTTCAAGCCCAGGTCGAGTCATACCAAAGACTCAAAAAATGATACTTGATGCGTCCTTGCTTAACACTCAGCATTGTAAGGTACGGGTAAAGTGGAGCAATCCAGGGAAAGGAGTAGCATCCTCCCCTACACCTTGGTGTAGTAGCTATCGAAAAGGGAGCCTTCGGGTCACCCTCGACTATGGTCGCCAGCTACATTGCGCTATGGTAGTTGCCCTGAATGAGCATACTGAGTCACTGGATGCTGATTTTAAAAGTCTCCATTACTTAGTATTTATTAGTCATTCATTTTGTAAATTGCTTTCATGAATTTGAAAAATGAAAAAAGACAAAAAAGGAGAATGTGTTTTTTCAGAAAAAAATTGAGTAAAATTGATAATAACTTTTTGGTATTATTATAAACTGATATATTTGGACTAGTATCTTCCTCTTGGCTGATAGCATTTTGATCATTATATCTTTCTCAAATAATAATACTTTTTCATCTTAGAATTCTATTTTTTTTGTCCTTTTAAAAATTATTAGAAGAATTATAAATCAAACTAATGAATCTAAAATTCTAATAATTTTCATCAGAAAATTAGAGAAAGTCTCATAAATTATTATGATAAAATAACATTGTTTGATTACATAAGACACAGTTAATCATGTAGCTTAGTGTTCTGTTTTTTCCCTTTTATTTCAGAAATATTTTATGTCAAATTGAATGATTTTTGTATTGATGTGACCGATAAAAATTAATAAACAAGGCTCATTAAAGACACTGTATGCTTTACAAGTTAAAAAGGAGTTCAACTTCACAAACGGCAAGGAATATTTGTATACTATATAGAAAGAAAAGGTTTCAGGAAGTGCTAGCAAGTGTTTACTCAGTTTAGGTCAATGAATTTTACACTCAAAGATTCCCTTCATGCTGTACAGCTGACTTTGATTTCCAATCAAACTCTCCCAACTTTAACTGAAAAAAATCTTGAAATCATAACAGTTCAATACAACTCATACAACAATCATAACCCTTCTCTATGAATTCAGTAAAGTGTCAAAAAATGACCAATGAATTCCATATGATCAGTTTAATCAGAATGTGGCACGATAATGAGCATTAATGTGTGTATGTATATATATATATGGATGTATGTGTGAGAATCTTTCTGTATGTTTGTGTGTAACATATTGACCCTCAACTGAGCTGTCAATCAAGAGATGCACCTGTGTAAATAAGCAGAAGAACAGCGGAAGCAGGGGGGCATCAAGCAAAAATATAACCAGGACACAAACAGCTTGAGTCAGTTGGAGTCAGTTAGGGACAAGATGCTGAATTGAGAGCCAGCAGCAGACAAAGGGCTTTGGGCCTTCAGTGACCTATGGTTGAGCAGCCCAGCCAGAATGCGAAAGAAGTGCTGCTATGGTCAGAAGAACTTGGGGTCTATATGTAGCAGTCTGTCCCTGTTTCCAACTCACCTCTCACACAAAACCAACATCAACCCTTTTGAGAATAAAGTGTGAGAGATATATTTTTATAAAGAAGTGTGTTCATTCGTTTATTGAAGTCGTCATTATTGTTGACTATGTTTCCACTTATATTTGAATATGTATTGTGTAGTTGTATGTAGCTATGCAACATGTGGATGGGTTGCCAAAGAAGGGATCTTATCTTTGGCATCTTTGTCTGGTGTCAGAGTGTCTTGAGGGACCCCTTTGTCTATTTGTCTACTTTGGTGCGAAGACAACACAAAGAACTGTGCCTACGAAAACCTGTAAAAGAAGGATGAAAGGTTTGTTAGGGGTGAGACCCTGAAGCAGTCAGTTTGAAGTGGAAGGTCAGAGATTTCAGTCAGTCAGAACTCCAAAGTGGTCAGTTGGGAGTGAGACTTTGGAGCATGGAGTCAAGACACAGAGCAATGAAGATGATGGCCAGATGAGTCAGTATTTTTGGTAGCTGTGTAGGACTTTCATAGAGTTCTTGCGTTAGTCATAACAAATATACACAAAATCCTGAAATGCAGTTCTAAACCCATGTTTGTCTGTTCTTCCTTCCACCCTCTGTTGGTTGTTTGTTGTTTCTAAAAGATTTTTGTGCAACCTGTGAAATACCCACACGGCCGGGTGTGAGAGTTAACAACAGGGTCCACACCACTAGAAGAATGGCCAGGCCAACAAAACTTGTCATTTGGGTATTATTTCACAAAAGAATCAATATCTGTATCATGAAGAACAAGATTTGAAACATTTTTGGAAAGGATTGTCCCCCGTAGGTCATTGATAATCCTATTCTGAGAGAGAGACAATAGTCCTGATCCAAGTAAAAATCTCTAACTGTATAAAAACTAGGATTAGACCTGGCAAGGATAATTTTCTGTCTTTGATAGATATCTTCTATCATGAAGAATTGAATTGTAATAAAATAGTTAATTCTGAAAGATGTTGTATGATGCAGATGAACAGATACCACACTTTAATTCTAATATTTGTTCAACAATAAGCTTAGAGATTAATGAAAAGAGTGCGTTACTCTTGAAGGACAATACAAGGCTAAAGGTTTCATTATGCACATAGGAACAAATTTTGAGTCTGAATATGGAAGTTTTATCTTACACACATTACCAGCCTTGGTTTTATTATTAGATTATCACCTTTAGTATTTTCTGGATGGAGAACAGTACACCAGCTGTAAGGAAGTTAAAAAAGACAGATGTTTTTTGTCTGGAAATCCCCCAAATTTAATGACTCAGACATTACTTCTTGCTTCACAGGATTATGTTATTTAAAATGAATATCTTGTTTGAATTTGTAACCAATCATTAAATATGTCAATTGTTGATATTTGATTACCTCTTCGAAAAGGTAGTGTGTGGCAGTGGAGGCTCACATACATTGATAAGGACAAAATTGACCAGTCTCTTATCCAGCCAGACTACTTCAACCATCTTTTTTAGTTAATTGGGGAGGTGCTACTTCAGGATCAGAACCCCCATGTTAACTTTCTGCTCCAAAACAAGAATATACCTGAAGCAGATGAACAGATACTACACTCTAATTACAGCCTGAAAGCCAAGGAGTTAGTTGCCAATTTATGTTTTGACCAAAAAGTCTTTTCAGCCAAAAATTTAGAATATTAGGAACATAAAAAGCAAATATAATTTTAACTTCTTTAAATAATAATAATGATTTCTTATTTCATGAAGAATAAATTCTCAATTCCTGAAATATTCAATACAACAGCATAATTTTGTCCCATGTTTTTAATTGGAAATTATTCCAAGCAGTCATCTCTCAGCAAATGGTTTGTGTCTGTACTCTCTATCAGATAAAAATAGAATTTCATATTTCTTTTAAAACTTTATCTTCATTTTTTGTTAAAATAACATGCATCCTTATAATAATTTTTCCTTAATATCAAATCATGCTAATTGTAGTTTTTCATGTATTCACTCTAATCAACCAAATCATCTTTAATAATGAGTAAAGTTGGCGACTTTAATTGAGAGTGACCTGAAGGCTCCCTTTTCAATAACTACTACACTAAGGTTTAGGGTAGTGCACAACTCCTTTCTCTGGATTGCTTCACTTTACCCTTGATCTGTATCTTATAATGCCGAGTGTTAAGAAAGGTGGCATCGAGTACCGTTTTTTAAGTCTTTGGTATGACTTGACCTGGGATTGAACTCTCAGACCATTTAAAAACACTCTACTCATTAGGCCAATGTTGTCAAATTATTTAACCATTTTTTTTATTATGAATTATACATCATTTTAACTGTACATTTCTCTCCTTTATACTTTTTTGTATTATTTTTCAAAACATCAATTTCTATTTTTTTAATACAGGGTTACTTCTATGAAGAATATTCTTTTCTCTCTTCAACATAACTAATATGAAACTCTTTTTATTGAAAATATTCTTATATAAATAATAATATTGATAATATTCTTTATTAGATTTTACCATTTGTAACTTTAAAATAAATCTATTTGAGTAAATAGGTTTTGAGATGATTTCTAACACTACAAAAGCATTTATCTAAATAAAACTGGAAATACTGTTATGTTAATTATATTGGAATATTTCATTAAAGAATAGGAAATAAAAATTTTACAAATTAAGAAAAATTAAAATTAAAAATTAAAAAGAAAAAGAAAAACAAAGTAAAAATGAAGACATTTCTAAAAACATGATGTTTTAACTAATGTCTAGGAATTTGTATAAACAAACTTTCTACTCAAAAAATGAAAAAATGTTTTCATTTATTTGTACTTTGGTGCATTTCTAGAGTCATTACGATTTTTAATAATGGTTGAATAACAATAAAATGGAAAATGGAGAACAGTTTATTCAATATTAAATATCTACCTTAGATATCTACATTTAAAATGTTCATATCTTTTTATTGATAAAAATTGGCATTTTATATTAAGTCAGAAGTAACTGAAAAAAAATCTCTTCAAATATTCAGCTTTCTGATTGGTAGATACTTTCAATTTCAGTCCACACAAAAAAAAAACATTTGTTTTCAATTATATAATATTATCTATGTCTGTTTTCTTAATACATTTTTTAAATAACATTCACTTCCTTTAAACAACACTTTATGGAAATAATGGGAATGTGTTTCAAGGTATTTGTGCTATTGTAATAAGGATAGAATTAAAAGTAGTCACTGAATGAAAACAACTGGGAGTAACACTTTTATTTGTTTACTATGTTGAAAAATGATAAGGGTGAGTATTCATTTTTATTTGGAGATTTTTCATTTGAACATGTCTTCCATTTGTTCTGGTTTAAATTTTGTCCAGTGACTTCTGTTGCAAAAGGGTTGAGTGATGAACACAGGATATACTTCAGTGACAGCTCCAAGATTTATAGCAGTGAATAATATCGAATGTGCCGATCTGTGTCTGCCTTGATATACTTCTCACATGTCAGTCCTTCTGCCGGCTTCTCCAAAGGAAACCTTTCTCCCTCAGGCTGGAATCAGATATAGTTTCTATTATCATCAATGTGATTTGAATTGAAGAAATAGAAAGAGAGAGAGATACTAAAGACTGGAAATTATAGCTCTGCCATAAAAAAGATTAACAAAATATAAAAAGTACTTTAGATGAAAAAAACTGTAGGTTATGGAATATATTAATCTTTTTTGCTTTATTCCTTTTATGTTAATGCACTTCCCACTTTTCCTTGATTTTACAGCTAGAACTGTTTTGGGCATTTAGTTTCTATATCACAAACATTCATTAGTTGGATCTTTTCAATTTGGCACCATAGCAATATACATTTTTTTTATATATAGATTCAATTTAGTTAAGAAATGAATAAAATCATTTACGTACAACATTTGTTTGCAACAAGCAATAAATATAAGTATCAATCCCATCATTCAAAATAAGTACAAATGAACCTGAAATATAATGCAATTGACTGAAAAAGTATTTTTGTTATTAGATAAGTGATCTGTTGCATGAGCAAAAAATGATACCACACAAGAGATGAGATGTTTAAAGTCATATAATAATATGCTTACCAAAATTATGGATAACCACTTAAAAATAATAAGTATATTTACAATAAAAATAGCTGAACACTATCAAATTGTTACTATAAGTTTATAGAAACACAAAAAAATTTAACTTTTAAAAAGATTTGAAAACTATAAAATCAAACTTTTTATGGTGTTCAGTTTTAATTCTAAATCGTATTCTGATATTGAGATCTAGTTTCATGATGATACTATTTACCCAACCCCTCCACTCGGGCAGGATATGACACAAGGTCAATTTTTAAGTGGAGTTTAACAGGTTTGAATTCAGAGTTTTCCTTCTCCTAGACTAGTTGCCTAACCAAGGCTGAAGAACCTAGTCTGTCCTACTATTTACCCATAGCTGGAGGGAGAATAATTGGATTCATACCTTTCCCAAGGGTATTAGTGCTATGTGAAATGCAATCAGTCTCGTCCAGGATTTGAACTCTTGTCGCCGTGTTCATTTCCTACGACGATAACGACTACACCACGGGCACTTCTAGTTTCATGATGATTCTCAAGGAGAGTACACAATAGAAAATTAGTTAAAATATTTACAAAAATGAGTTTTAATATCAGCCTCTTGGAATTTTCTTCCCTAATGAAGTGCTCTGAATCTGTTATAGCAATTCTAAAAATGATTAGGGATACCAAAGATCATTGAGAATAAAAAAGAGAAATATATCATAGACATGAGATATTTCTCATACTTAGAATTTGATATAAAACATTTTGAAGCTGACTTGATAGCTTTTTTTTTTTAAGTCATGCAAAACAAATCAAATCAAATGATAAAAATATACCAGATTTTCCCTAAATATAAAAATATGGATAAAACAACAATAAAAAACAAATTTTCTTAAAATATGTTCAAAAAAGGAACATGAAATTGTGATTTAGTAAAATGATTTTAGATAGAAAAAATTTTTTTCACAATTTCACTTTAAGCAGACATATTTTCAAATAATTTTTCTATGAATTAAATTGAATTTATTTTTTTTTGATAACATATGAAACAATCTTTCCAAAATAAAGTTATTTTACATTTCAATTTTCTATAATTCATTAAACTGAAGGATTAGAAATTTTTGGAAAAATGAAACTTCTCTTTTTGCTTAAATTTCTACAAATCTAAAAAAGGATTTTTATACCCTATTTTTCACCTAAAGTTTCCAAAATTTAAACTATTAGAGTTGTATAACTTTAATTAAAAACAAAAAAGACAAGTGTACTCATGTAAAATTCAAAGTAATAATGTGAGTATAATAAAGCAAAGCAGCGACTGTTAGTTCAATGTGAAATCAAATTTGAATACTTAAAATATATTTGAATATTTAAATTCAAAGTAATAATGTGAGTATAATAAAGCAAAGCAGCGACTGTTAGTTCAATGTGAAATCAAATTTGAATACTTAAAATATATTTGTAAAATATATCTGCAAAAACTTTCCTTTCATCATGTTGATTAGGATGTAGGGAACGAATGAATAAATAAAAAAAAATTTTAAAATTGAATTAAAAAAAAAGAAGAAAACTATTAAATTTGCAGAAACTCCCAGAGGTCCCAGACAGGAAAAAGGGATGACACATGCGTAAAGAAAAAAGCAACATCCTGACAAGAGGGAACAGGCTCATTTTCTTTCAGGCAGTGACCGTCGGTTTGACTACATCATTGCTGACTGGTGTCTGGGCGCCACACCATACGTCTTTGGACTAGGCGTTGGTTAGTCCCTTTCACCCAGTAGCATCTCTCTCTCGGTTAACAGTATGCTGAAATATAAAAGACTACGAAATGGAACCACAAACTAAAACAACCGGATTTTGACAAACTTCCAAAAGAAACTAACCCTTATGGAAGCTTTAAATACCAAATGTGGACAAGCATATGCATGAAATGACTAACATATTTTTACACCTTAACTGGGGGATTCAACCATTTCAATTGTATTCAGGGAAAACTCCTTCACCCATGGAATGGTTGTTGAACCCAGGAAATAAAGGAAAATATAATCGCATCCTATCTGTTGCTGTCTTCTTTTGTATAATTCTTTTTGGGATTTTCTTGGGCAAGGCAGTACACCGACTATCCAAAGTGGGGTAAAATAAAATAACCTAATAATAAAGTCAGATATCAAACGGCAACACAGCTTTGCCTTTTTCCCTTAACCTTCAGTCGGAACCCCACAAGGATTTAAAGTTTTTTTTTTTATAAGCAACTAAATAAGTAGAATACAACATGCAAAAAATGATAATAATGATGATGGTAATAATAATGTCTTTGAATTATCTATAATAATGTGTTTTATCAATTAGTTTCTTTCAAAAAATTATACAATTTTCCAAATGAAATCCTAAGCATAAATAAAGTTCATTTATTGTCTTTATAGAGTGACTATCAAATGTGGAAATTCTTATTTCATATCCTTATATGCAATAAGAAAATCTCAAGAAGAAATAGGTTTTTCATCTGCTTAAAGTTTTTTATGCAAATAAAACCATTACATGTGCTTTAGTTTGGTTTACTGCAAAAAAATAAAAACATGTTTGTGCAAATAGAGTTGTGACTGCAAAAAATTAAAGCTTTTTATTGATTCATAAAGAGTGCAAACAAAATAAATTTAAAAACGAAGCAATATTATTATTTTGCTGGAAGCTTCTGAATCATGCTTGCCACAGACAGGACACTTCACTTACTGCCCATCTTCCCGTGTTATCCTTTGTAGCCATATGTTGTGAAGCAACAATGTAAGTATTAGGTTCTAGCAAGTATGTCATATCTGGTTCTGTCTGTTCAACTGTTCTGTGAGTAAAAGAAGTATGCCATTTAACAATCATCAATTCTTGGAGCAAAATGTTACTCAACATGATAATATAAATTATGAAAGCTAAATCATTAATGAGCAACGTATCTTTGATTTACTGAACATTGAGAAAAATTTGTTATTTAAAAAATTTTAACTATTGAAAAATGAGGAATAAAACATCTTCCTGGAAAAAATATCCCAGTTTTTCTCCCATGAGTATTATTCATATAACTTGTATTGGAATATCAGTTTCAAATTATGACCTTATAATTTGTCCAGTCATTAACTTTTCGAGGATTCAGTGAAAGAAATTAATTTTTTAAAAATCCTGAATTTACTTTATATTTTCTTTATTTAACATTACTTCTACAGAGATTCAATTGTTCAGTAAATGACAAAAATAATCCCAAGTACACAAGCAATAAAAAGTATTTACCAGTTTTTTGGTTTATAACAAATGATCTTGCAAATTCTTTATGCTTGAAAGTGTTAAACATTTCCATGATTATGCAAAAAGTAGTAAACATTATTTGTATTATTTAGTATAGACATTTTAAAAGAAATCCTTGATTTCATTAATCCTGTTTCATTTATTATTTTATTTTGAATCATAGCATAAGTATTTGAGAAAACTTTCAGCAAATATTTGACCTCTTAAGATTTTTAATTAAAAATCTTAAATTTGCCAATTATTTAGTAGAATACAAAACAAGTATCTATAAAATCAGTATTTAAAATAAATAAATAAATAAAATTCAATTCAAAATGATAAATATGAGGGATCAAATGAAGATTTGATTTGAATAGAAAAAGTAACATCATAGTCAAAGCTGCAGTGTGTCATTAGAATTTTAAAATATTCAATCTTAAGTTAAAACTTTCCTATTTCTATTTTATTGATACATTCTTTTGTATAAACTCTATTTTTGTATTTGCAGTGGGGAAAACATTTTTCTGTAAATATACTGATTCTTTTATTATTAATGTAATTTTCTCCTAAAATTCTCCTAACACACTGCTTCTTTGGATTCATGCCTTCATACATTGGTTGAAATTTCTAATCAGTTTCTCATGTTGTACCAAATCATGTCAAGATATCCTTTTCTACATTAAAGCAAAAAGATTAAAACTAAACTTACATAAAAGATAAAATAGAGAATGCAGTATAAAACTGAGTGAAAGAAGAAGCAATTAAATATAAATTCTTGATTTTTCTAAGCAAAATTTTCCAAAATATTACAAATATATGAGAATTTTTTTCAGTTGATGAAGATTATAATTTTCAAGGAATCAAACAATTTAAAAAAAAACCTTTTGACATATATTCAAACTATTCTTAGTTGTATCAATATAGTCACAGTTTATTCGAGTCATCATTCATGGTTTTATATCCTAAGTTCCATTCATAGATTCTAGTCTTTCTTTTCCAAACTTGCCACATCTTACGACAATAATAATGTCAAAGTATTCTATTTAATATTCTAATGTTCATATTTTAATGGTTACCTGACTGAAATATTACTAGATTTTTTTCCCATAAATAATGGTAAACATTCAAAATGAAATGCTCTTACTTTTTTTCAATTAAATAATTTATTGGCAAAATGTTTGATGAATTTTATATAATTTCAGTTTAAAATTGAAAGCAGAAAAAAGTTTGAATAAAAGTACAAAGAAAATAATAATAATAATAATAATAATAATAATAATAATAATAATAATAATCAGCCAGTATATTGAGAAGAGTTCTGGAGACTTGAGAAGACTTGCTATCACTCAGACTTCAGGTAACAACCATCAGTTAATGTTGGAGGGAAAACTCATAAGAAGTATAATAATAATAATAATCCAGTGAAAGACCAACTTGTGCTTGTGTGAAAAACTTGCTTAATAATAACCACAGAATAGCAAATGTAGGGTATGTGGAGATAGAGATGAAATGGTTAATAAGTGAATGCAGCAAACTAGCACAAAAAGATTATAAAACTTGGCATGACAGGGTGGCAAAAGTGATCTACTGGGAATTGTGCAAGAGATTAAAATTTGATACAAAAGGTATAAATGCAAACCAGAATCTGTTGTAGAAAATGAGATGCATAAAATTCTCTGGGACTTTAAGATGCAAAGAAATCCCTCAATCTTATCCAGATAAATGACCTAGTGTTAATTAACAAGAAAGTAGGAACTTGTCATCTGGTGGATTTTTTTGTTTTAGTGAACCGCAGTTAATAAGAAAGTGAAAAAAATAGATACATACTTGGATCTAACCAGAAAGTTAAAAAAGCTGTGGAACGTAAGGGTAACAGTGATATCAGTAGTTCATATGCTCGGAACTGTTCTCAAGAACTTGGAAAAGAAACTGTTGAAATTGGAAAGACCACAGCATTGTAAAGATGGGCAACTGAGAAAGACCACAGCATCGTTAAGATGGGCTACTGAGAAAAATCCTGGAGGCCTGAGGAGAATTGCTGTTCAATGAAAGACCACCAGCAAATGCTGATGTGAAAAACTTGCAAGAAGTATAAAGAAAAGGAAACAATAATAATAATAATATTGGCCAGAATACTGACAAGAGTCCTAGAGACTTGATGAGACTTGCTGCACTTAAACTCCAGTGAAAGACCATTACCAAATGCTGATGTGAAAAACTCTTAAGAAGTAGTATTAATAATAATAAGTCGAGAACTATGGAAAGTTGAAGATTGGAGCTAAGAGACAAAGAAGTAAAGCTCCAAAGAGGCATCTTCCAGGGAAACTCATCATTGCCTTTGTTATTTGTAATTGCAATGATGCTGCTAAATTATATACTAAGAAAAATTCTACAGATTTATAAAATAACAAGAAAAGATAATATTATGGGGTGATTTAAGAAATTTGCCAAGATTGAAAAATAACTAGAATCCCTTATACAAACTATCTGAATCTACAACCAAGATACAAGAATAGAATTTGGGATATAAAAATGTGCCATGCTTATAATGAAAAAAGGGAAAAGATAAAAACTGGAAGAGATAGAACTGAATAATCAGGAAAACATCAGAACACAAGAAGAAAAAAAAAAACTATGTATACCTGGAAAAATTAGAAATGAAAGAAAAATCCTTTAGAATATTGAGATACAACTGAATCCCCCAATCCCAGCCAGAAGACCAGACCTAGATTCAATTGACCAGAAGAAAATAACTTATCACCTTGTGGACGATAGAGTGAAAGTGAAAAGAAGGCAAAAAGCTGGACCTTAACTGAAAGCTAAAAAGTTTTAGAACATTATTGTAGCAATCAAAGTTGGTGCCTTTGGAATGGTCCCCAAAAGTCCTGTAAAAGAGACTGGGTGAATTGGAAATCAGAGGAAGAATCAAAACCATCCAAACCAAAGCACTGCTTAAATTGGTAAGAATATTCAAAAGACTCCTGAAAATCTGGAGAGACTTGCTGTCATTAAACTTCCAGTAAAACCTATCAGTTGGAACCAGCATGAAAAACTATTAGAAAATTAAGAGTTGTCCTCAAGATGGCTATGTACCCAGATGTAAAGTTGTTGAGGGTAGAGGGAGATAGCAGGATGGAAAGACTTGAGCACAAAAGATAATTTTGTGCCAAAATTAGAGCTGACCTTGCGGAACTCAAAGGATCATACGACCTTGATTATTTTGAAGAACCCAGGGCAGGAAATAAATTGATAAGACATCTAATATTAGAGAAATTGCCTTTTCAACTTAAAAGGGATAGAGATAGCAAAATATGGGAAATTTAACAGCACCCCCATATATGTCATGAGAAAGAATAAGCAAGGCAGTAAGATGTTTAGATAAGTTTATATAAGAAGTGCAAAAGAGTTGCTAAACTATATTCCTTTAGCGGTCAATAGTCTTTAAGAGAATAAAGTTAAGATTATAATACACTTATCTGTTGTTGGAGAATGTCCTGTTGTCTTTCTGTATATTTTCTGGTTGTATTTAAGACTGTTTTATGAAGGCTGTGGACATTTGATTTCGTAGAACTCAAATTGTCTTCTGGGTTCTGTTTGTAGAGTTGGGTGATCTGCTAACACTCTTTTCTTTCCAGGCTCTCTTTAGCCATGTCTCACCTCGTTGAGACCCTAGTCACTTCTGCTCTGTATGGTCATGTCCATGTCACATGCTCAAGTCTTTCTGTTCTGCTTTCTCCCTCTACCCTCAGCCTTTTTATATCCGGGTACATAGCTGTCTTGAGGATAACTCGTAATTTTCTTATAAAACTTCCAAGGAGCAAAATAATAATCATAATAATAATTATGAAGGAAAA
The DNA here is from genome assembly GCA_963585895.1 of Sepioteuthis lessoniana. NCBI lineage: Eukaryota > Metazoa > Mollusca > Cephalopoda > Myopsida > Loliginidae > Sepioteuthis > Sepioteuthis lessoniana. The sequence goes on from OY757914.1 coordinate 56,704,836, forward strand.
ATGAAGGAAGAAATAAGAAAAGAGTACCTCAGAAGACAGAGAAAGCTTTTTGAAACCAAGCTCTGTAGTAGAAATCTTATCAAAGGAATAAACAGCTGGCCAGTCCCCTGTGTAAGATACTCTGGACTATTCTTAAAATGGTTAAGGAAGGAACTCAGACAAATGGACCAAAGGACAAGAAAGTTGATGCCTGTGCACAAAACGTTATATTCAAGAGATAGTATAGACAGATTGTACGTGTTGAGAAAAAAAGGATGATGGGGACTTACAAACATTGAGGATTGCATAGATGTATCAACACAAGGACTTGAGGATTACATCAAAAAGAGCAAAGAAAAACTAATTACAGCAGTGAATAACAGAATTAGCGACATAAATACAGACAGAAAAACGACAAAAATGTGGAAATAGAAAAATGATGAAAAACACCTATTACACTCAAAAAGACACGAACATTGCTAAGAAAGGGAAATCTAAAGAGAGAAGCTGAATCTCTACTAATAGCAGCACAAAATAACGCCAAAAGGACCAATTATATTAAAGCCAAAATTGATAAGATGCCAGAGAATACTTTGTAATACTATGCTGGTCATAGCACCAGTTGTGGTCCTATAAATGCTTGTCACACTGAGGGTCACTGATAGGTTAAAGTTTCAGGTAAACCTGCTCATCGGAATTCCTGAGCCCATGTTGTGTTTGAAAGATTCACAGATAAGGAATGACACAATCCATCCGGAACTTCTGACGGTTGAGGTGATTCATTGGAACAAAGTTGCCTGGGTGTTGGCAACTCAAAAACAAGAACTCCCCATCAACAATTAACAATCATTTATTGTTCTATGTTCAGACTGCATACAGTAGTACGAAAGAGAGAGAGAGAGAGAGAGAGAGAGAGAAAATTTGTAAGGGTCTCTGAATGCAAACTCCTAACTGACAACTTTTTAAAATTCGCTAATTTTTATATATTTAAATTCAGGATATTGGTAAGTAAGTAAAGTTGGCGACCTTAGTTGAGGGTGATCTGAAGGCTCCCTTTTCAATAGCTACTACCCAAAGGTGTAGGGGAGGGCGCCACTCCTTCCCTGGATTGCTCCATTTTACCTTTGATCCTTACCTTATAATGCTGAGTGTTAAGCAAGGCGGCATCAAGTACCATTTTTTTAATTTTTCATATGACTCGACCTAGGATTGAACCAAGGTCCTCTAGACCACTGGTGAATACTCATCTCATTAGGCCAATAGCCTGGTACCGGGTGATGTCATCTTGCTAAGTTGCCTCATCTCTCACATGTCCCAAATTCACTGTTTTCATTTCCCCAATCAAACTTGTCACAGACAAGATATGAATCCATTTTGTTTACATTTTGGCCTTCCTCTGTTGATCATTATGTACTCGCTTAAACTTTCCAATTCGACTTACATTTCCGCCCAAAGATTTTCACAAACTTAACTGCTAACTGACAAACTCATGGCCTAACTAAACTGGAAAATAAAATAATTAACCATCCTGACAACTGTGTTACAGCAAGTATAGATTATGCGGAAAAAAATGTAAATAGTAAGCAAATGCAGTAAACTAGCACAAGAAGAATACAAGACTAGGAATGACTGGGTAGGAAAGGTGATCACTGGGAATTGTGCAAGAGACAGAAATTTGACCATACTACCAAATGATATATGCACAAACCAGAATCAATCCTAAAAAATGAGACTGATGAATTTCTCTGGAATTTTGAGACACAAATGATCCCCTAATTCTGGTTGGAAGGCCAGACCTAGTGTTAAACAACAAAAAAAAAGGTAACGTGCCATCTAGTGGACTTTGTTGTTCTGATAGACGAAAGAGAGAAAAAAAAAGAAAGTGAAATGATAGACAAATACTTGGACCTTGCCAGAGAACTAAAAAAGCTGTGGAACATGAAGGTGAAAATTGTAGTTGGTGTGTTTGAAATGGTTCCCAAAAGCTTGAAAAGAGGACAGGAAGAATTGGAAATAAGAGGAAAAATCTTGACCATCCAGACCACAGTATTGTTGAGATTGGCCAGAGTATTGAGAAGAGTCCTGGAGACCTAAGTAGACTTGCTGCCACTCAGACTCCAGTGAAAGACCACCAGCTTACACTGGTATGTAAAACTTGCAAGGAATAGAATTATAGCCAGAATGAAAATCAGCATCAAGATGACTTATGAGTTTGTAGGTATGCAAATATATTAAGTCATTCAAGTTGTTTTGAAAATTTTTATAGTTAATTTAATACCAAATTACTTTTTATAATCCACATTCACCAAACAAAGACTACAATACTGAGAATATAGTGAAATAACTCAATTGTTAGAATCTGGAAATTAATTTTTACTGTCATAACAGTATATTATCAAATATATATTTTCTATTCTTATTTTGTCTATCAGTAATTCTTGATTTAATTCCAGATGACTGAAAATTGTTTTTTTTTTTTTTACTGATTTTCAATATACAATATACAAATTAAGTGCAAAACTTGCTAAAACAAATTTTTGGTAAAAACTTGAATTGGAAATTTTAAAACTTTTAACATTTAAATACTAATACTACTAATACATTCATTTTTTTCTGTGATTGAGGTTCATGGCCCTCATATAATCAAAAGAAAGTTTTGATGAATTTGTTTTATAAATTCTACATATAACAAATAGCTTGTTAATAAATAAGTAAATTTTGTCAATATTTCAGCAATATTCTAACTCTAAAACAAAAATATATGCTGAATATATATGTATTTGGTAGGCTGATGAAAAATGCTGCTTAATTAGAATTTTGTAATTATTGACTTTAAATCATCATTGGAAGTTTAGTTATTTTAACTTATTACTGATATTTATTGATATCACTTGAGCATAAAATTAGAATGATGCAAAAGTGATGCTGGTTTTAAGATATAATGAAAAGTATTTATCAGTGCAGTATGCTTAACTCAAATTATTTTAAAATCTATCACAATTTGCTCAATCTCAAATAGAGTCATTGACTATTATCACCATTTGACCAGCTGGTAAATGTTTGCACATAAATAAGAAAACAAATTTAAAAAATGCTTTAAAAAACTCAAATAATATTTTATGGCTTAAAAGATATACCAATGATTTCATGTCACTAATTCCAAAATTTTAATTAAGCAGCATCTTTTATTAGCCAACCAATACATATCATATATTCCTCATATATTTTTTTGTTTTAGAATTAGAATAGTGCTGAAATATTGACAAAACAGTCTAGTATAAATATCAGCTTTATAAGTGATAAATTAAAACAATTAAAATGTTTGTGAACCAATCAAAATTTCAATATTTTTTCAACAAACTAACATCTTTATAAGTTCCTAATCCTGTTGTATATGAGGAGTGTGTAAGTGTGTAGTAGTTTTTAAAAGTAGTTTTTAAAAAATCTTTAATTTGTATACACAATAAAAGAATATTATCTGACTAGAAAATGAAGTAGTAAAAAATTGAAAAATTATGCTGATTATTGTGATGATAAAAGGCATAAGAAAAATATTAGTGACTTATTAATAGTCATACAGACATTCTGAAAAAAAGAACCCCAAAACACCCATTTCATATGGTATAAATCATAAAATTAAAATATCTTCTCATGGTCAAAATTTCCACTGTATCAAGCCAACTGAAAAGAAATTGTTCAAAAATTATTTATATAAATATTATCACTGTCATTAAAAGACACATTGAGTGTTATTTTACTTTTAAGCTGGAACTGCAAAACAAAACATATTTATATATAGAAACCATTTGGGAAGAAAATGATTTTCAAAAAAATTTATGCAATATATCACTTTTAAGAAAGACAAATATTAACAATGAATCAGTATATATTTTTGTAATCATTGAAACAAAGTGATTGACTTTTAATTTATCAAATATGGCAAGCAAAATTAATCAATGATCACTAAAAGTCTCTAAATTTTTGGTTGTTAAGAAAGAAATATGTTTTAAGCCTTGAAAAGTATACATTATTCTGTATATTCATTGTGCAAGTCAACAAATTTGCTACATCATCTTGCAAACTTTTTAATCCTTCCAAAAGATTCAATAAAAATTTTAAAAAACAGTCCTTTCTTGATTGATATTTTTTAAAACTTGTTTTTAAATAATTAAATAATGAAGTAATCTTAACACACACACACACACACACACACACACACACACACACACACACACACACACACACACACACACACACACACACACAATATATATATATATATATATATATATATATATCTATATATATATATATATATATATGTATGTGTGTGTGTGTGTGTGTGTGTGTGTGTATGTGTGTGTGTATATGTGGGGGGGGTATGTGTTTGGTTAAAAAGAACAGACAAGAAACCATATCAATTTAAAAAACATTTTTTCTAGTTTACAACCAAGGAAACATAAGTCCAGATTGAATGAATATAGAAATTATCTGAAAAATTCAGGATTTCAAGTACTTTAAGTTGTGTGTTTCCAGTTATTATCAATTTTTAAGAATGGTATAAATTGTTTTCATAGAATTTCAACAAGGCTAATTTTTATTATCTCAAGCTATTTATAGAATGGTTGAAGTGACTTTTTATATATTTGTTTCAATCGAAAGTGGCATAGAACAATGTAGCAGTGGTTGACATCATGCAACAGTTAGTATTCAAATGAAGATGGTACTGATCAGTGAAATGTCAAGTAATCTTACACCACAGAATTCTATTTGTTACATACATTGAAAACTCTCTATTCTAATCTGAAGTAGATCATATCAAGAGATAGGATTTTTGATTTTAAAGTTGGATTTTTTTACAATTGGTCTTCGAATGAAAATTAACCTTGTTTAAATCCAATAAGAACAAATCATACCATTCTTGAAAATGGCTGAAGACACAACTAAAAGTGTTTAAAACCATGAACCAATTTCTATATTCATTTGATCTAGATTCACAAACAAGAAAAAGATTTCGAAAAAATTAATACATTTTTTAGTCTGTTAATAACATACATTGATAAAAACTGCTGCCCCACCCATATATATATATATATATATATATATATATATATATATACTCTCCTCACACACACACACACACACACGTATATGTATATGTATATATATATACACATATGTATACATATATATATATATATATATATATTTAAGCATGTTTGATTAAATAATAAAGACATATTTTGTCTACATAATTTTATTAAGATCCTTTCAAGATTCCAAGTAAGAGTCTTGGTTTCCGGTTAGTCACATGTTGATGTCTGTCTCGGCTGATGAGACACTGCTTCCAAGTTAGATGAACTTGTCCACTAGCTTCAGAGAACTACCAGTGTAGAGATGTCGCCTCTTTGATTAAAGCACATGTATTCTGTCTTGTCTGCGTTGACATGGAGACTATGTAGTAGGGATTCGGCTTGGATGGATGTATTTGCTCGAAGCGCAATATCATCCACGTCCGTAATTGCTTCTTTTCTTTGTCAGCTTGAAATCATTTTCTTTCATTAAATCAATAGACGTTTTAAGCACGTAGTCTAGGCAGACGATAAATATGTATGTGGCTAATGTGTCTCCTTGTAGCACACCTGCTACTATGTCGAAGTAGTCTGTGTCCCTATCTGGGGAGTGGAATTTTGTGGCGGTTTCTTTGGGGAGTCCATAGGCGAGAAATATTTGTTCCATCTTCTCTCTGTGTATGGAGTCAGATGCTTTGGAGGAGTTGACGAATAATATTGTTGCCTCAAGGTTTTTTGCATGTACGCCTAGAATTCGATAGATAGTCAAAATTTGTGATGTCGTGGATCGATTTCTCCGAAAGCCATTTTGGTTCTTCCAAAGTATTTTCTCAATTTTCAGTTCAATGCAGTTGCATCGTAGACCATTGTAGATTTTGGCTGCAATGGATGTAAGGATTATACCTCGGTAGTTCTTGAGTATTCGGAGGTCATCCTTCATAGGGAAAGAGAAGATACATCCCTTTGTCCATCTGTCTATTGTGTTTCGGTTATATATATCATTACAGTGTCAGAGAAGTATGTCATCGAATTCTCTTGTCTTCCATACTTCTGGGGTTATTTCATCAAGCCCTGCTGCTTTCCTATTTTAAATTTTTCTAAGTACTGAGTCAAGTTCTTCTTGTGTAAACTGTCCTTGTTTGATGTCTAGTTGATACTAATAATTTTCGTGATTGGTTCATGCGCAACTTTCAGAGGTTTTCCAAGTAAATTCTCGAAAAGTTGTTTCCACAGGTGTATTCGTTCTTCTTGGCTGGTAGCTTGCAGTTTAGCTTTCGCAGTACTCTCCCTTCTGCTCACTTCTGCCATGCTTTCCTAGATTCTCTATCTTCATTTGAGTGTCTAATCTTATTGAGCTGATTTTGTATGTATTCTATTTGTTCTTTTAGGAACAAATAGAACAAATTTTAGGAACAAATTTTTAGGAACAAATAGAACAAATTTGTTCTTTTACGTTAGTTAATTCATTTTGTGCCTTCTTAAATTTCTTAGCATTGATATAGGTTGGGTTCCTCCTGTTGCATTGGGAAGCGGTTTTTACGTCTGCACGCTTTTTTCTAACCGCTAATGTCTCCCATGCGACTCTAGATTTAGCTCTTTGTTTAGTTGGTAAGCATTCTGCTGCCCCTTCTGAGTAGGCATTGATGAAGTTCTCATCGGAGTAAGTGTTTCTGATTTTTTTTCTTAGTGTTAAGAAATACTCTAATATTCCTGTTGTTAAGCAGGGACCAGTCATAGTGTACGGTTGTGGTTGTTCAGGCCGCATTCCTTCGAAGGCTCAATCGTATCTTTGCTGTGACAATTCGGTGATCGGGCGAGACACCCTCGAAAGAGGAATATGCCTCGCAATTCAATGCGCTATTATTCCATTTCTTATTCATAAAGATGTAGTCTACCTGTGCTTTTGTATTATTTGCGTAGGTGTAGGTCCATAGTTTTCCCTTTTTTTCTGAAATTTAGTATTGAGGTATGTTAATCTATTTTCTTGGGTGAAATTTGTAAGATGCTCCCCATTTCTGTTTGACGATTTGTGTTGACTGAATTTGTTTACCTATTTACCAATTTGGGCATTCACGTCTCCACCGATGACGAAAACGTTGTGTTTCGGGATGCTACGAACAAGAGGCGTTATAGAAGGCGATGAGGTCCGTTTTTTCACTAACATTGGTAGGGTTGTAGCAGGTGATGATTGTTGCGCTGGGATTGCCATTAAATGTAGCTACCGTCATTCTCGGTTGTCTTTTCTCGATGCTATTTAGTGATTTTCGGGCCCATGGTCCTATAAGCATACCTACATCTCCTCTCGCAGCGTTGATAGAGTTTTTCCATGCAGATGCCGAGACAGACGTCCATCCATTGCCGGTATCGTGGTATTTAATATCTTCACTATGAATGTATCTGTGTTCTTGCATGTATATTATGTCTATGTAATGATCTATCGTAGAAGCTGTCAGCTCCGGTAGTTGGCCTATTCTATTTAAAGTTCTAACGTTGAATGGCACTACTTGATTTTTCGAACACTGGGACCAAGGGTCCAACCTCAGTTAGACGCGCCCCTTTTTTACCCGCGCGAAGAGCGATGCGGTTTAGACGAATGGTTTGAGTAAGAGTCATGGTAATCTTTCGATGGCTGTGTTTTTATTCTCATCTATAGAAGCTACCCTAATAGATGAGTAGCAGTAGTTCCCCGATCGAACTATATGATCCAGGCCACTGTCCCGTGGAATTCATACGCTCAGCACCTGGTTAGGCATGGCGTTGATCTGTTATTGGGTTTTTCCACCACGCTGCTTCCCATGGCTTTCGGAAAAAAATCCTTCCCACCTCCTGCCTGTATTAAATTTTAACTTTGTACAAGTCCAGTTACATATATTTTTAAAAATTTATCAGAGAGCCCTTATTTATGGTTCATTGCATCCTTAGAGTTATTCTATTTTTACGCAAACCTAAGTTTTCAAACTGTAATAAATTCCAAAATATTAGCATCTTTTACTTCTTCTTTCATGGTTCAACTGCAACTTGGAATTACAGTAATAGTTTGTTCTTTTTTGCATTAAAAGCACAGATTTTACAAAAAATAAAATCTTTCGCGCATTTTAAAAGGACAGTATAGTATAAGGACAGAATAGCTAACCATGAGTTGACCAGTGCCAAAAGTAGAAAGGATTTGCTTTGCTTTGGGCCGCCTTCTTCATTTCATGAGAGTCCGTCCAGAACCACTCACACACACATATATAAGTAAAAAAAAATTTGTTGATCCAAAGAGAGAAGAGTAAATATTTTAAAATACGTAGGTTCTCAAAGAGATTTTATATCTTTTTTAAAAAATATTTATTTAGTTCTCATATACGTTTACACACACACACACACACACACACACACACATATATATATATATATATATATATATATATATATATATATATATATATATATATGTATGTATATATATAAATATATATATATATGTGTGTGTGTATGTGTATGTATTATGTACATCAAATGCCAAAGAAATATTGCTGGTTGATTTGATCTTTTTGATTTTTCAGATATTGTTTGAATTATGAGTACCTTTTTTTTTTCAATGTATCCTTTACCAGATCTATTCAAATAAATTTTTAAAAAATCATTGAAGATTCTATCTAGTTTTGACATTTGATGAAGAAACTTAAATTTAGACTGTTCTGAACATGAATAATGAGAATTATTTCGCATCATTTTATATTTATAGATATGAAATATCTATGTAATCTGTTATATATTAAATATCTGATTTAAAATATATGAAATTTTTATCATATAGTTGAAAATATTTATAAAGGTTGGGAAGAGGTACACATAAACTGAAATAATTAAAGAACTGTTGTCTCTAAAGAACGAATGGAGGGCGAAAATATTTTAAGTTAATTTTCTTTACTTCTTATTTCCAGAGAGTATTTGTACTCAATATAAGCAATATAAGTGAAATGAACTTTTTAGTGTTTGATAGGAAAACTTTCTAGATGACCTTTTTTTCTTTATGTCTAGAATTTTCTCTCATTTACACAGTCAAATTTTATTATTTTATTATTATTATTAACTAACACAAATTTATAAATATCTGAAAGCACAAGCGTATAAGCAAAACTAAAATATTAACTAAGTTATTGATGCTATATAAATCCTACCGTATATAATGGAAAGCTTCCATTACGGACTCCTCTCGGGTATATCTTGAAATCCCCAATATCTTTCATAACTTTCTTTGCACTATGATTCTCCCTGACATGTTTGCGGTAAGCTCGGTTCAGCTGTCTCTCACATTTGTAGATATCTTGACAGAGGTCATCCACTGCTGTCTCAAGTCTGTATTTTTTGTCCCGGCATTTGTACAGAGAGGATTTTGCACTAAGGAAAAAAAAAAAAAAATCATAGTTCTTTAAAAAATCTAACAAAAAAATTTAACAAAAAGATCATTTGCTAATTATCAAAATTGTAATACAAATACATGAATCTTCATAATTCCTTTGAAAGTAATGACAATTAAGAATAAAAGTAAAATAATTGGTGTTTCTATAGAAGTTAACAAAACATTTATGTGTTTGAAGATTTAGTATCTCCCAACGACCAAGGACGATGCAGGAAAACAAGCTTGATACTAAATACTGCCAAAGCTCTAGGCTTTTTCTCATAGGAAAATATGCTAGATAATTTTAAACCATTTTTTAAAAAAAAGTTTTATGAAAAAGTTAAAAAAGAAGAGTTTTATATTTAAAAAAGATCCTTTAAAAATATCATATAGAGTTCATAATTTTCAAAAATCTATTTATAAAAGTTTTGTAAGTGTGCTATTCCTTAGAAGCACCAAAAATAAATCCTCAGAAGCACAAACAAGTTTTAAATAAAATGAAAATTTTGTTTTTGAAAAATATACATTTTTATTTAGTAAATATAAGCTCAGCAGTCCATAAACACTTAAGATTAAAATATTTCGCATTTACAAGTACTTTAATAAATAAGGTGATCCACCTTTTGTTGTTATTATTTGGCTCAAAAGTAAACACACACATACACTTTAGTGACTTCTTTATTTATGATAAAATCAAGAAAAGAAGACTTTTCGTGAGCAAACCTGAAGAATACATTGGATGAATCTGTGATAAAAAAGAAAAAAAAATGTCAATATTAGCCTTAATGATTCATAATTCCATGAACTTCTTGAAAATTTATAATCACCTATTTTCCTCAAGATTTTATTGAAATAAAGCTATATAATATTCATTTATTTTATTGAAATATATTAATTATTTCGTATTTCGTTCCTAAAATACAGAGATTCATGCATCATGGATATTCTGTAGGTACTGAAAAGCTTTAGAATTCTTAAATTTATTTTTCTAAAATAATATTTTTTGTTATTTTTATTCTTTTAATGTAAAAATGATTCTGTAAATACCACAAATGTTTCTCTCATATCCTTAAAACAGATATGCCAATAGCACAAATGTATGTGGTATATCATGTAGCTGTTATATTCTGAGTTGTTGATATCTATAATATGAATGTTGTGGGCGAGAAATGCGTATGGTTGCAAAACAAAGAACGTATAGGTACTCACAATAACACAGTAATGATGTTATAGAAAATTTTTATAAATAGATTAAGTACAGAGAGTAGAATGGAGAAATATGTTCACAGTTAAAGAATGAATTCAGTGGTAGTAGTTAGAAGGTTCATGTACTGCCCTTGTCTCGTGGTGAAGGGATGGTTTTCTCGGAATTAGGGCAGCGTTCGTAGCGGCGGCGATCGTTTGATGTATCGGATGACAGGCGCCGGACGGTGGCGAAGAATCTTTAACACGAGTCGTGCGAAAGAACAAGTCTGGTGATAATTATCTGGTCCGTCTATTTATATATTTTCTGTAGGCTCAGAAACGGCAATTTTTGTGCCCCGCGGGAAGCGTTCCGATTGGATATTTATTAATGTATTTTTTTTTGTTAATTTATCGCAAACGGAAGTTCTGCGCGGAGCCGATGCGTGAGCGACTAACTTTTCATTTTGAGTTGAGAACTCGAAGTGTTAACTTCCGTTTTTTTTCTTTTCTTCTTTTCTTTCTTTTTGTTTTTTCAAATCAAGGCAAGATCTCGTCTTGTAACATAGCTATTGTGGCAAATTACAAGACAGACACAGAGATAGGTAATGTTTCTCTAACAGAAGAGCAACCAGATAAAGGGCGCCACAATGGGGATAATTCAGTCAGGGGTTGCTTATAAACGCAACATCACCCCACTTTGTTCAGTCATATGTATTCCTTAATATTTTTTTAATAATCAGCAATATCGTATGTGGGGAGGAAGAAGGGGTTGTTTGAGAAGGGCTGTGGAGAATGAAGTTCCTTATTCACTACTGTAGCGGGCAGGTTTTGCATATGATACGCTTTGAGCGTCGGGATCTGTTGTTCGCCTGCTTGGCTCTCTTCACACGCCGTTTCAGTGTGATTGGAAGTGTCTTCTGCCAATAGTGTGGGACAATTCACGGGTGCGTTGTCGTTGTTCTGGGAATGAATGTGTTGATTTGGAGGTTTGAAGTTGGAATGGTCTGTTTCGACAATATCGCTCTCCTTCTTCAGTCTTTATCTCATATAATCTGCCATTAAAACGTTTCCTAACTGTTATAGTAGCCGCCCCCGGCTTCTCAAAACAAGATCATCGGTGAAAGGAACACCGAGTCACTTGTCACGTCAGTTACTAAACGTAACCCCGACTATTGTCAACCCACGGACTTTTTCGAAATAGATTAACTTTACCTACCGTTTCGGAAATAATTTATAATAACCTGATTGAATTCATTGTATTTAAAAACTTCTCTTCGAAGTACAATGAATCATTTCATTGTAGCTTATTTAAAAGAGGAAAGTTGACGACAGAGAAATATTTCTCACCGAGACCATTTCTGAAGCTGCTCTCTTCTCTTATATAAAGAGAACTATTGACCAAGATTTTTGCCCGGTTTGTGGCCGCAGGGCCACAGGATTAAAGTATTGCGTGAGCTTTTACACTAACCGGTCTACTCATTTTGACTCCTCCCGTGCCCGCCTTTTCAGTTGAACTTTCACGCTCGCTCGCGATCCCGTACATTTGGTCGATCCAGCAAAGTGGCCTAAAACGTTTAAAGTCCACTGCCAGAGCACGCTTGCGTTAGCTTGTTGTGATCCCGTTCCTTTACGGTGATCCTGCCGGTGAGCTAATCAGGTACCAGCTCACGGCCAGGTTCCAACTCGTCTAGCTTGCAGCGATCCTATCCATTTGCAGTTTAGAGCCTGCCTAAAGCGAACACATCGCAGCCGAACTTATCCTTCGCGGACTCCGTTTATATCATTGTTTATCCGGCGACTAGCAACACCATTCCAGCTACCACCGTATATCCGACTCCAGCCACATCGACTCCAGCTACTAAAGTCTACCTGGCGACCAACTACACCGAGTCCAGCTATATCATCGGCTTACACCGAGCTGATTCGACCGGCAACATCCGCGATCCTACACCAAGTCATACTTTCGTGTATGCTTCGCCAAATAAAGGCTTTTTATTTTTAATCTTCTCTTCCTTGTCTAGTGCAGTATCAATAATAACTTTTACATTTATTTACGAACATTTGCGGAATCGACGTCCTCACGCATCACCCGGTCCTGCAACACTGTCGTCTCTCTCCATTCTTTGACGTGTAACTACACGTGAAAGAATGGTGAGAGAAACAGACGTTGTCGTCTTTACTTGTGTCCTGTTGTTGAAACCTTCTTTCTTATTGTTGGTCTTGTTCATCTACCAAAAGAGCCTTTGAGCTGGGCTGGTGCTGGGTCCTTCAGTTGGTGCGTTATGGAGATTCAATGGCCTAAAAAATTTATATTTTCCGGAAGCTTTGCACTTCTGCGGGCAATTTTTACTGTCACTTCCACGCGGTGCCATTTGTTTGGTTTTTTCCTGGTGAGATCGTCTCATGGTTGAATAGTCACTTCTTTGCAAACTTTCTGAAGGCCTGTGACAAGAACTGGAGCCCATTATCAGTCAGTGTCTCTAGTATTTAATTGCGTGCAAAGTGTGCTTTCATGCTTTCGATTATGTACTTTGATGTAGGTGTGCTGAGTCTATCAATCACAAAGAAATTGCTGTGTAAATTGATAGTGACCAGATTGTTCATGCCTCCCTAAAACAGATCTGTTGCTATGGTTTTCGCGGCACTGGTGTCCAAGCGATTCATGAGAGAAAATAGATCTGTGACTGCTACAGGTGCAATGATCTGTGATTCCGCTGGCTGGTGATACACATAGGTAATGCAGGTGGCACAGACTCTTAAGAACTGTCGGATTTTCTTGGACATACCTGGCAAGAAAATTAGGTCCCGTGCCCTTCGAAGACATGTGTTTATGCTGAGGTGGTCAGCATGTGCTCTCTGTTTCATTTCAGGTTGCATTAGTTTTCTCTACAACTCAGACAATACATATTAGACTGATTGCAATTTTCATTCCATCTCAAAAGACTATACATAAACAAGGGACAGAACCAAGTATTTATAACTATCAATTTCGATAGCTCAGAATTCATCATAGCTTGTCTCTTCGTGTGAAATCTGCAGTTCAATTCAAAATACAAGATCTTTGAAAAGTTCATTCATGCAACAAATCTCTTAAACTTTTAGAAAAGGCTCCCACCTTTGTCAGGCAATCTGCAACCTATTTTCTCCCTTTTATCCATTCAGTTTGTGTCTCTTTCTTTGCCATTATTCCTTTCACTCTGGTCATATCAATTGTCAGATGCTGGTCACTTACTAGATTTTTAAGGTCTCTACTAGTAACGCATTGTCTGTTTTACAAAGGACTTCAGGCAGCCTGGGTAGTCTAAATGTCTCTGGCAACATAGCAGCTATACACCAGCTTCAGCTGCTTCATTGAGTGCAAGAGTCTCTGAGACTAATGGGCCTTTAGTTAGTCGGTCAAATTTATAGGAGCCATTCTGTTCGTCTTGCCACAAACAAAAATGATAAAACCACCCCGTGAAGATCCATCTTCCAAGCTAGCATAGCAAACAATATTCAAACTCGATGATTTTTTCCAGTTGAGAAATGGTTATGGAAACTGTTCTGGATTTCAATTTTTGTAGTTTTTTGTTGGCCTCGAAGAGTAATTTCACTTTTGGAAACTTTCCAGTATTACTCATCCGACATACACTAGATGCTACATCAGGTCGTGTCTAAGTGCATACCCACATCATTTGACTTGTCTTTTTAATTCAGTCTTCTTCTCTTGTCTAAGTTCATCATTTTTTTTAAAGACATTCCTTTCTTTATGTCTATAGGGATATAGATGTAACATATAGATTTTGGTCGATAATAATTCCATCTTTTGTTTGCCTAATACCAAATCTCAAAAAATTATTTTCCACTTTCATGCGTTCCAACTTTCAAGATTATTTTAAATTCTGAGATCACATTTTACTAAAAAAATAATTTCTATAGAATTATATTCAGTAGAAATGTGACAGAGAGAACTCCCCCCCCCCAGATTGATTGATTAATTAACGTTTCTAAGGGATTAGAACGAATTTATTAATTAAATGGACGAAAGGGTGGATGTGGAAATAAGTTTGTTTTATTTTGGAATAAGTAGAGAAAATTCATGTATATTTTTCTTCTTCTTATCATTTCATTTCCTATCTTATTTTATTTTATTTTTATAAAACTTTTGACCGACGTCCCGAGATTCGTTGAGTGGATCTTGCGATAAAAACAGTAATGAAATTTGTGGTCTAGATAGGTAAAAAATTCAAGCTAGTGTTTGAGACAACATAAGTGGATTTCTCCTATTTCAAGTGTGGCTTGTCTGGCGAGAATCAGCGGAGCTACTAAAAATCCAAATTTTTGTACCTCTTTAAACAAAACGCCGACCATATGTGGAGAAAGTTGGCTAGCTTGGCGATTTACATATTATGCATCGGCGTGCCCACGGGTTGCCGAAACTCCACCCCCAATTTATGTAAGCACGGTGCAGCGCCCATAGAGGAGTAGAGATCAGATCAAGGAAGACGAGAGAAGAGAGATCAAGAGAGACAGAGAAGGGGTCAGTACAGAACCCATCCGAGAATTGAGGATAGTCCTAGAATTTCGGGTGAAGTCCAGAACTGAGAGTTCGAAGCAAAAGCCGAGACGAACAAATATTTTCATTAACCAAGAAACGATAGTCGCCTCCCTTGCACCTTCTGTTTGATCTGTTACATTTCCAAACGAACGAATAAGTTCCGTAAGACCTTTTTCTTTCTTTTTGTATTCTACACGCTTCTGTAAAGACGTATATAGTTAGATAAAAACAATAGCTTTGAGAAAACAAAAATCGAAAGCGTTGTTTTCTTTCTTTTGTGTATTTTTGTGAACCGCGACAGGAACAATTTCTCTCCAAACAGCGATTTTACTTCGGCATGGATTCCAGCCAAAATTAGATCGACTCCCACAGCGGAAACGATCTGAGGTAGCTAAAACACTGCCATTCGGATCAAAATACACAACGTGGCGAATGGTTGCAGTTATCTCAGATTAACAAGCAGAGCCAAGGGATTGAATGTTGGTGAAAATTCCCATGGCTGAGCAAGGATAACGTTGTATTGCTAGAATACCCATGAAGATATCAGTTGCGTCGTACCAAAGAAATAGTACATGATCATATGCACGCTCTATTCACTTTAGGTTAGTTAATTCATGGTTAACTCTTTTGTTCCATGAGTGCAGTGCATTATTTAATCCATAAATGCATCTTTTCAACTTCCATACCTGTGACTGTGAACATATGTCAAGATAGTAGCCTCTCTCTCTCATCACCCTGCAGAAACACTGAGATTAAATCTAGACTCTCCATCCGCCACTTCCTAACCAAGGCTATTAACATTACGATACACATAGCTTCACAGCTGCATGTTGAAGAATCAGTTTTCTGGTTATGTGAATCCTCTTCATAACCACATGCAACAAAGCAAGCCTTCATTATCTTCCTTTTATCTGTAAAATATTCCATTATAACCCATCTTGTTGATATGTATTTCTGACCAATGTCAGGCAAACGTTCATATACTCCATGAATTTCCACATTTTCTATTTCTCTTCTCTTTGTATCAATCACTTTTTTTTTTTACTTGTTCTTGTTCAGATGTGAGCAAAACTTCATGTTCTTGATCACTTACTTCCTCTGTTACTTGAGGTAGTTCTCTACACATGATCCCAATTGATCCTAATTGATACAGACTGGATTTTCATTTTCCGCTTTTGGTTCTATATCTATATTTTAGCTGGTTCTATATCTATATTTTCCAGTCAATTTTGGCTGTACACTCATAATATTTCCTCTTTTCCACTCATTACTTCTTTTCATTTTATATTCCACAACTTTGCTTCAACTTTTTTTTTACTGTTATCTTTCAATTGTTGATATGAAGACTTTTATTATGCTGTCCTTCATCTTCTTCCCTCAAGACTTCAGTTATCTCATTTTTGGTGGTTTTATTTCCTTCATTTCTCAGACATCCTAATTTTTTGCTTCCTTCATTCCTTTGACTTCCAAATTCTTTGTTTGCCTTTATTAAGTGACATGGATGCATCCTCTAAAATGCTCCGCCATGTCTAATTAGTACATACTGAACTTTCCCAATATCTTAGCAGGGCTACACCATCGCTTGCAGTTTTGTCTTCTATAATGGACACTATCACCTGTCACAAATTCTTCATTTGCATTTGCTTTTTTTCGCCGCATATAAGGCATTTAAATTCATTCTTACCATTTAACTGGTTGTTGCAGCTTCAATGGAGGTAATTGATCCGTTAAAACAGCCAAATACAAGCTCATTCGGACCATGCCCCAAATGGTTTTGAAGAACATTTTCAGCATTAATAAGCCAAGCCAGTGCTATTTCTGGCTCACATTTCTCATCCTCTCATGTCTTTTGTATTGCTTTAGTTACTATCAGATTGTGGCATTCCACAACTGTAGTGTATGTTTCCATATTCCTTTTTTACATTCATCTGCTGGTATCCTTCATTGTTAAATTATCCCCATTGTCACTCAAAAAACGCTTAAGGGGTCCAAAATATGATATTCCTATTAAAAATAATTTCTTCACTATTTTCAATGAGTCAAGCAGCAAAGTACCTCGTATATGTGTTAAGTGTAGAATCTAGTATTGGTTATGTCCATGTTCCTTTAAATCCAGATATACAGTGTCATTAAACCTGTTTCCACGAGTCAATCCTACTACAGGTTGAAGAGGAGGTCTTCAACACCTCAGGCAAATAGAACAAGAATCACAAACATCCCGGATCTCTCTTTTCATTCATGAACAAATTGCCTATGTAATTTCTTAGCCTTCCTCCTTTTATCTTCTCTCGAACATTTTTAAGAACTGGCAGTGTAGCACAATATTCGCCGGTCTTTCAACCTCCAAAAGCATATCATTAGTCTGGACTATAATGTCCAGAAGTTGTACTTTGTAATTTTATGTATCTGCCTAAAACCTGACAGCTATCATTTTTTAAATCTAACAGCATTCCAGCAGTTTTCATAAATTTATGGTTCAATAATAAAGGTAAATCATTTTTTACTATGTCAGCCGCAATATACGCACCAACACCTTTTACACAACCTCCAAAAGCATATCATTAGTCTGGACTATAATGTCCAGAAGTTGTACTTTGTAATTTTATGTATCTGCCTAAAACCCGACAGCTATCATTTTTTAAATCTAACAGCATTCCAGCAGTTTTCATAAATTTATGGTTCAATAATAAAGGTAAATCATTTTTTACTATGTCAGCCGCAATATACGCACCAACACCTTTTACACCCCAATAGTTGCTGGAAACTTAACTGATTTAATCGCCTTTACTTCCACTCCATCACCAAAACAAAATGTTTTATTCGTCTTAGCAGTTTTTACTAAACGTTTATCTTGATCATTTAACGTGTCAAAGGTAATATCAAACCAAAGTTTCCGGCAATTATCCGAGAACTGGCTGATTCCAACACAGACATACCAAGTATTTCTCTCACAAGCTTGGACATTTTTATATTCGATCATATGTACGTGTATCCACATTAAAGTAGTTGGCGACCGTAGTTAGGGCGACCAGAAGGCTTCCTTTTCAATAGCTATTACACCGAGGTGCCACTCATTTCCCTGGATTGCTCCACTTTACCCCTGATACGTACCTTATATTGCTGAGTGTTAAGTAAGGCGGCATTAGGTACCATTTTTAAAATCTTTGGCATGACGCGACCTGGGATTGAACCCAGGTCTTCTGGACCATTGGCGAACACTCTACCCACTAGACCAATGATCCTGTATCCACATTAAACAAGGTAAAATATACCTGGTTTTTGTCCATGACATTGTCGATATTGTTTCTCGAACCTGTACAGTCACGTACAAAATGTTGAGTAGAATTACATTTGAAACAGCACATTATCTTACCTTGTCTGCCAGTGGGATTTGTTTTATTTCCTCTTCGATAAGATAGTTTTTTCTTTGGTATTCCTGTAACGATTAAAATTTATCGTTTCCACTTCCTCTTCAACAGCAGGAAATTTTTGTGTTCCAGCGACGATACGTCAGAAAACACTTTTTAAGATGTCTCTTTCATTGTTACGTAGTTAAGACTCGCAAACGTGGTTTTCGATAATTTTTCATTTCATGTTATACCAAATTTTTCTAATTTCTGATACAAAAATTCGTAACGCACCAGAAAGTCATATTTACGCCGAAATTTCTTTTGTAGAAGTAGAATTCCTTGAAAGCAATATATACGCTTGTATTCGGGTCTCGTAAATATATTTCTTCCAATTTGTTCGTGATTATTTTTAATATCCGCTATAGACAAATGTCTAACACACTCCCACATGTTCTCTGGTAATGACAAAAATATCGCCTGGCCCTGTTTTTCTTTTGTTATAAAGTCCACTCTTGTAGGTTCTGCCTCCATTCGGTATAGAATTCTTCACCTTGTAAAATCGGGGACTGTTTCGGGAATAAAGTTATTCTTCTTTCAAATGTACTTCAGCGCAAGTTTAACAATAATTATCACTGTCGCATGAAAGAAAATAGCTTTATGCAACCAATGTTTTCGTTGCAACAACTCATTAACTCAGACAACACATGTTAGACTGACCACCATATTTATTCCATCTCAAAAGACTATACAAAAACAAAGGACATAACTAAATATTTACAACTGTCAAGTTATATAACCCAGATTTCAATAGCATGGAGGTGGGGATTACAATCCTTTGTCCTTACTGTATCAGTCAATCTCTTTAGTTGAAGAACAGTTTCAGGGAGTCAGGTAATGTTTTCTTGTTGTCAGGCCACCATCTAGTGACAACTTCTGCAAGTGTTCTTGTGGTGGTATTCATAACGGTGATGCAACAAATCTGCACTAGTCAGCTTTCACTAGTCAGCTTTGGCTGCACTGTCAGATTTCACATCAAACAATTCTTCCATTTCTGGCTTGCTTGTTGATAATTCACTAGAATCTCCTTTCCTGACATATTTGAAAACGGATTGCAGTGTGCACAAAAGGAGGTTTTACTATCAGTTTGGTGCACTTGGCAAAGGCTTCGAGCTTATTGAAATTTGGACTTTGACAAAATAATCACTTTCCTCCCATGGGTGTAGTGGTGGAATTTATCGAGGTTGTATACCACTGCTAGCATCTCCTTCTCAATTTGCGCATATCGATGCTTAGTGTCTGAGAGAGATCTACCGGCAAATACCACCAGTCTTGTTTTCCTGCATTAAGACTGCTCCCAGAACATACGTCCAAGCATTGTTTCCAAGTACCAGTTTTTTGTGGGAGGTCAGAGTAGGTGAGAACAGACGAGTTTGTGATCATTTTTTGCACGGTGCAAAAGTCGCCAGTTGGGATCCTGACCACATCTAGAGGACATCTTTCTTGGTTTGATGATGGTTATCAGATTTGAGATAAATTATCCTACATAGCTGTTCATGCCCAGAAATCTGTGGAGAGCCTTTATTGTTTCCGGGACTATGACAGTCCCGGAAACAATAAAGGCTCTCCACAGATAGCTCTAATTTTTCGGGGTCAACTACAATGCCCTCCTTGGTAATGCGATATGTCATGAAATTTATTGCAACCCAACCTATTTCCAGTTACTCCGAGTTGAGCTAGACCCTATTTTTCCAGTGGTGCCCGAAGATGCTCGTCATACTTGTCATGCCAAACACAACCATATCATCAGCTATGATGATTCCTTTCGTATCTTGGAAATGTTCCAACTTTCTTTTTGCAATATCTCTGCTGATGAGTTCAGTCCAAATGGTTGCTGATGCCATTTGAAACGTCTAAAAAAGGTTTGAAAGGTCGTGAAATCTCTGGAAGCGTCATCTAGTTTCACGTGCCAAAAATCTGCTGATATGTCGCTCTTTGTAAAGATCTTAGCATCCTTCATATCATGGAATACATATTCCAGAATGGGTATAGTATAAAGCTCCCTCACAAAGCTCCCTTCTTCAACTCATGAGGGTCTAGGCATATTCTTTGTGAGCCATTTTTACTTTTCTTTTGTTAGCACTAACTGACTGACCCATGGTGCGGGCCTCTCTACTGGTTCCAGTTTGGTAAGTCTCTGTAGTTCTTTGTTCACCTGAGAACGCACAGAAATGCGTACTTTATCACCACCGGAGGGGCTACTGACTTCAACTTTAGTGTTGTCGTTTCTGGTAGTTCGCCTAGTTTGTTTTTAAATAACCTCTTGAATTCGGCTTCTGGAGCATCAGCTGCCACAGGGTGAAAATTCTTATTTTCTCCAGTTCCATCTGTTTACATTCACGAAGGCCGAGTTGACAACGATCTTCATCTTTGAATACAATGAACTCGACTGAGTACACATGTCTTGTGGTTCTTTATGGCCTTCCGCCAGACCCCGAATAGTCTCACTAGAGTCTTGCTCCACATCGACAAGACTCCATTATATTTTAAAAACAAACTTTGCACGAAAAATGTCCATAATTGCACTCGTGTCAATCTGGAAGATGACTTTTCGTTTATTGATAAACATGAGGCTTTTGGTATGTTTTCACTGCTTATCATTAGATTTTATAGCATTCACCGAGTGGATGCATTCATCTTTATTCTCTTTTGACATTCTGTCAAGGTGATGCACGTGGGATTGAAGAGTGCTGTGTTTATTACTATTCCTTTGTTTCTCTCTTTGTTGAGACAATAAGATGCAAAATGGTCTTTTTCATTGCATGCATTGCACAATTTGGCAAAGGCTAGACAGCTGCGTTTAGGTGCATGTAAATAGCCAGAAAATAGACATTCTTTTTTGGAGTGGATTCCTTAGAACAACTGGCTTTATGTATTTTCATTACTCGGGCTACCACTGATCCCATGTCTTGAATGTGAACCGAAGCCTTTTCCCTCGCCCAGCAAATATCTATACTCTTCTGCAAGGTGAAGTAAGGTAAATCTTTTTAACTGTTCTGTTTTACTGTGTTGCGAACACCTTCCACAATCTGGTCTCTCAGCAAATAGTCACCAAATCTTGTAATATTTCCTGTACGCTCAGTCTCGAGAATGGCAAACTGCTTGGTACGCTTTCCTGGCATTGTCGCATAGGCAGTTCTCAAGCATAGCAACTTAAATTTATAGAGGTTTTTGTTCCATACGGGTTAGTAGAGAGTAATTAGACCCCCCCCGTTTGAGGAATAATTTCTAGGAGTTTGCCTCATTTCCCCTGAACCCCAGTTGTTCGTGGGCCTACATAGACATGTCCATAGGCGCGTTATTAGCAATAATAACGGCTGTTGACTCCGCGTGTGAGGGAGATAAACAGAGATATTCGATTACAGAAGATAATTTACCCCAAGAAAACGGCCAGAGAATACAAATATGAGAAAATAGCAAATAGTCAGTCATTATCATCATGTCGCGCCGCCAGCACGGATCTCCCTGACCCTCGCCCGCCACCTGTCTCTATCCCGGCAGGTCTTCAAGGCTACATCCTGATTCGGCACTGAGCTGTTGTATATAGGTTCTAGCTAGTCGTCATGCTTTTGCTCATCTATCTGAAGGGGTCCCCAGGAGTACATCACTTATGAGTTCGTCCTCACTTCCCCAGCAGTATCCTGCATATCTGGTGCGTTTAACTTGGATAGTTTTCGTGATGGGTGGTATGTGGCCATACAGCTGCTGCTTTATCGGGTGCTGCCTCCAGGACTTGCTCAATATTGCTCACAGCATTCTGGTATAACTGCCATCAAGCTTTTTCTCCTTACATTTAGTTAGCATCCATCTAGTGCATCCATATAGCAGTATCGATACAACCGCTGCTTGGAAAAAGCTGCGTTTTATTTTATCGGCCAGATTTGACTTCCATATGACCAATAGCCTATCGATACCTGTCCATGCCTTTGCTAGTCCCGTGTTGCTGTCTGTCTCGGTTGATGAGACACTGCTTCCTAGGTAGGCGAACTTGTCCACTAGTTTCAGAGAACTACGATTTAGTATGGAAATGTCGCCTCTTTGATTAAAGCACACGTATTTCGTCTTGTCTGCGTTGACATGGTGGCCTACGCCTGCAGCTGCTCGTTCCAGTAGCCAGTAATAGAGTCCAAATCAATGTAACAACAACACAGTAGGGTTATAGCTACGAGCCGTGAAATAGGCACGCTATATCCACGAGGGACTGACTTAAACGAAGTAAAAAACCATAAATAAAATTTCTGGAATTAATGAGAAAGATACAAGGGTCATTCAATAAATAAGGAGAATTTTTTATGAAAAAAGCAAACTGTAAACTCTGCATTGTTTCAAATTGGTTTATAGCAAAAATTATTTTAATCTCGAAAAAATATGTTTTTGGTGACCAAGAAGAGCAAACTATATGAAAATTACAGAAAAATGTGTAATGTATACGATGAGGTATGTTTTATTCAAAAAATGTTAACAAATAGGGTAAACATGGGTTTGCCATTATGAGCCTGAATTGAAAAGACAATTCATAGTGAAAATACACTGATTCTCTGATAAAGAAAAAAAAAACTCTCGGCGTAGCAGTCAATAAAGAAGGTTATGCTGACAGTCTTCTGGGACATAAAAGTATCCATCACAATTGATTTCTTTAGGAAAATTGCAATAGTAAACATTGCTTTCTATTACCAATTTTTCGGCAATATTCACCTTATCTATTGAATAACCCTCGAATAAATAAGAAAAATCAAAATCAACCATCTTTAGTTGAATTTCTACATGACTATTTTCCTTTTATATCTATGTATTCTACATGTTTTTCTTTTCGAATTTATGTGACTTTGATGACCTGCAATCAAGTCAAAAGTTTGAATTAAAGGGACAATAATTTATGTTACAACTTCTTCAGTGTTTTGAGTGAGAAGCACTAAAGCCTGATTCTTAGTAGTAAGAGTTGTATGCAGAAGTAACAGTTTTTGATATGGAAGAAATATTTATTCAGCTGGGGTAATGATGTGGTTGGATTGTTTGGGGAGACCTAGAAGGTATCAGTTTTATTTCCGCAATTGTACTTTAAACAGTACAATTTTGGGGAGCACAAGGCCCCAAGTTTTGGACCTAGTAGGTATCAGTCGTCTACAAATTACTAACAAATATTTATAGACTTGCTCATCATCATCAACAATTGGCTAATTAGAGATGACTAAAGCATATATGAGCAACGACAAATACCAGTACGTATTCTGACCTTGTTACTTAGAAGGCGTACTTTTTCTATCGCACAATTGAAAACAAGATGGCTACCCAAATTCTAACAGGTTATAGATCCAAAACAGCAGAAAATCTTTTGATGGCAATGAATCCAAGTGGGAGTTGTGGGAAGTGAAGTTCCTAGGATATCTTAGAATTCAACATTTACACCAAATTATACTGTCACTAACAGATCAAGAAGATAATATGGACTTTGTAGAAAATAAAGCAACTGTCTTCGCCGGGCTCATTCAGCATTTGGACGATAAAAGTTTGTCATTTGGAATTAGAGATGCATATACATCCTTGCTGTGAAAAAGGTATCTTTGTCGGCTATGATAAACAAAGCCCAGCTTACTTGGCTTATTTTCTGGAGAGCTGGATTTAGGCGATGCGAAGGAAATTTGATTCCTTGGTTGAAAATAATACTTTTGAATGTCAGAAGGCTCCAAGAAATAGAAATAGTATCTGTCGGTGGTTGGTGTTTTTTTTACTATAAAAAGTAAAAGTGGCGGAAGCCATGAGCTCGTTTCGTGGCCAAAAGCTACACGCAAATATATGGCAAAGGTTATTGAGAAACTATCGCCCCGACGACAAATATGGCTTTCATAAGGTTACTATTGCAAATAGCTGCTCAGTATGACTTGTTAATTCATCATATGTTAAGATTGCATATTCAAATGTTCCCTTAGACTATGAAATATATGTTGAGCCGCCAGAAGGCTTTGAAGGTAAGAATGGGAATTATGTTTGGAAACTTAAAAGAATCCTTAAATGGGTTAAAACAGAGCGGTCGAACTTGGAATAATACATTCTATGCTTATTTAACTATACAAAATTTCGTGTAGTCGCCTGTAGACCCTTGCATATACCTTCAAAATGTTCACAATCAAATATTCATAATTTTATGGTGGGTAGACGATATATCAATAGCTTCAAAAGCTGAGGTACACCTTATGCAAATTAAGACAAGACTGATCTCGAGATTCAAAATGACTGATCTTGGGAAATTATCCTGGTTTTAAGGAATACAATTTGAATACGAAAACAGTACTATTAAAATGAATCAATCTAGATATGTCGAGAAAATATTATTAAAGTTTGGTATGGTGGTTTGTAAATAACGCTTAACTCCATGTGAAATTATTGGCAGTCTGATATATATAATGGTTGTAACAAAACCAAACTTTTGTTATATAGTTACTAGGTTGTCTCAAGACCTAGCAAAACCAAATTCTTTCCATTTAACGAAAAAAAAAAAAAAACTAAATCCCTAATCGTATTTTTGTGTCAATTAAACAAAAAATTGTATTAAAACTAATAATTGAAAAAAAATCACTTTTTTTTTATTTGATATGTATTTCTTTTGAAAGTGGAAGATTCCATCTCATACCCCCAAACATGGGGCGTGTTGTATTGTTTGGTGAAAAGACCAAGTTGGTCTCAGCCGTCTACAAATAATTGACAAATATTTATTGATTTGTCCATCAGCAGCAGCAGTAGATTGGCTAATCAGAGATGGCTAAAGCATATATGAGCAACGACAAATACCAGTATATATTCCGGCCTTGTTGTGCGATACAGAAAGTATGCCTTCTAAGTAAGGCGTACTTTCTGTATCGCACAACTGAAAACAAGATGGCTACCTGTATTCCAACAGATATTATAGATAAACGTATGGTAGCAAGGAAAAAACGGAAAAAATTTTTGAGTTAAATTTGCTTATTGTAAAACAAACGGAGGTTGTGTAGTATAGAATTCGTAGTCGCAAAAAGGAATAGCGTTCTTTCTCCTTCTGGATGGCGGCTAGTGGGTTTGAGTTCGTTCTTTTTCCTGTATGCCTGGTATGAGTGACGCCGTTCTAGTTGATCCAGCGCATTGTGGGGGCGGCGTTCGTCTCTATCCTTGTCTGAAGTATGAGGTGAACTGCCTTCAAGTCTGTGTGTGTCATTTTTATAGCTCTTCTGGGGAAAGAATCGGTTCTAGAAGGACTTGGGTGTAAGATTTCGGATTGGTTGACAAAAAAGTTATTTTATTCATATTTATTTTTATATTTCAACCAGATGAATGCGTGGAGTTCACTTGCACAGCGACGTGTAATAAGACATCTTTCAGACAAGATCCGGTTAATGTTATTTTTTTTCAAACGAAATGTATGCACGTTGGATTTTATTCTGTGGTGTTTTGATTTATTTATTTGTTTGTCACAGTAGGAAAGTTAAGACAAGTGTTGTATGATGTTGAATGTTGCAAGTATGTTCTTGCGTCGGGCTGTGTGTTCTGTCTGGTCATCGAAAGAATTTCGTTTTTTATAGTTCTCTCCTCCTCAAATTGGACCAACTTTGGCTTTTCTTTATTTTTATTTTTTTTACCGCGAAGGCCATAGATTGGTTAAAAAATTACTTTTAATTTTATTTTTACATATTTTTTGTGATAAATTCCATTAACATTTCACAGTGCGCAGAGCTTATGTACAGAGACACATTTTTTTCATTTTGAAAAAAATCTCGGCCCCAGCACCACCGTGAGTATTCATTGGTCCTGTTAATTGGAATTGACATTATTTTGTTTGTGCGATAAATCAGAAGAGATTTCTCTCAGTGATATAACACTAGTTTGTGAAATGTATTAGTAAATCAGAAGAGATTTCGAATGAAGTTGTATAACAGCAAGAGTGGAATATCTTTTGAGACTCAAATGCACAACGTTAGCAAATGTTCAAGCAAAAAGAGTTTAGTAAGCGTTGAAAATCGCATTAGTCTCCTTTTGAAACAAAAAGTTTTGATAATTTGAACAATACTAAATTGCTTTTTAAGTTATGCGTAGAATTCAAACTGAAAAAAATATTTTCAGTTTCGCGATGCAAATATTTTCACTTTATTATATTCATCAACTCAGTAGGTCAAGTTTTCATTTATTATTTGTAACACGTAGAATTAGACATTACTTCTTATACATTTGTAGTGAAGGGAAATTTCGTATTTTGGTTTGGTGCGCAATTTAATTCGACACTTAATTTCATCCAATCAGGATGATCTATCCTATTCATCCCGGACCTTCATTTCTGGCTAACAGATTGGTTAAGCTGCCAAACACTCCCTCTTTGGCTGGAGAACGCCGTCCAGGCAGACGTCACAGTGGCCGTTCTTCAATAACCTTCTTTTTAGCTGGACAATGCCGCCTAGTGCAGACGTCTCACTGCGGCTCTAGAATAGCACCAGCAGCAGCATGGACACACGAGGGAACCCATCTAATTTATGGATTCCTTGCAAGGAATCCCAGTTGAATATAAATTAGATGCATTCAACATGCCTTGCACAGGCATAACTTTATGTCACCCCAAAATTGGCTATGTCGATCCGACGCGTAATTCCGCTCTCGACACCTAGCTCCCATTTTACCTCTGGGCCATTTTTTATGGAGAAAGCACATACTCTCCCCAAATACCAGACACGAAACTCACGGTGACATCCAAAGTTCAATTCCTACATCTGCAACATGTCTTTCGTTAAAATACAACGAACACAATCCCTCACACGTCCGACGACACATGCTGCCATCTCAACCATCTTAACTTCTCATAATTCAATTTCGTCTCCTTACTCACAATCTTAATCCACCACGAGTCTTGCAGCACCAAAAGCAAACCCAAATATTCCATGCTGCAAATAAAAACCTATTCATAAAAATATATTTCGACCTTCGGCATCTTATCTTCATCATTCTACCTTTATTTACCCTTAAACTTAGTGAGGGGACTAACAACACTTAGCGAGGAAACAACTCAACGTAAACACACATACGTCACACCATCTTCCTCGCTAAACACAAACAACACTTCCCTCTAGCTAACAAACAAAAATCTCCGGCCAAAATCATCCTACAAAATGGTGACCTCGTAAATGAACAACAACCTTCTGATACAGCCTCGTGGTGTAATGGTTAAAGCGATGAACTGCGGAATCGTAGTACGCGAGTTCGTACTCCAGTCGCGCTATTATGTTCACTTTCGGGCAAATACTCTTGGGAAAGGTATGAACCCCCTTATTCTCCCTCCAGCTATGGGTAAATAGTAGGACGGACTAGGTTCTTCAGCCTTGGTGAGGCAACTAGTCTAGGAGAAGGAAAACTCTGAATTCAAACCTGTTAAACTCCGCTTAAAAATTGACCTTGTGTCATATCCTGCCCGAGCGGAGGGGTTGGTAAATAGTACCTTCTGATACAGCCTTTACAACACGCGGCCTTATGGACACTCAGCATTCCTACGCGAAAGAAAAACCAGCGAAACATTGAGAATATTTTCGATTTTCTCGAGGACCTAACTTTAAGAAGAAAGCAAGATGGCCGAAAATACAACGCACTTGGAATCTTTTCTGCGAAACTCCTACCTTATCTATCAACACATATTTTCACTTCCCAACTAGCAAAATAAGGTAACTTTTTAAATCTTTCACTCACCCTGCTTCTATTTTGGTTGCTACCGCAACATGGTTTACCACTCCCACTACCTCAGTAAACCACCAACGACTGCTATGAATTTCAGAGGAGCCAAAAACTCACACTACTCCTCTGAACTATACTACTACTACTACTACTTCTGCATGCCACCTTTTCGGCTCGTCAATTTTTTTTCCCAAAGTGACATTTTGTTTTAAAAAAAAAGTACCACGAGGTACACAAAAAAAGAACTAAACAGAACATTTTATTTTGTAATTTTCTTTTACTTGTTTATATATATATATATATATATATATATATATATATATATATATATATATATATATATATTTCATTGTTTGTATTTTGCTCTTTTGTGCTGTGAGACTCGTAGCTCTTTTCTTTTATTTCCCTTCTCTTACAATTAATGTTATATATCGAATATAAGGTACACCATACCTGAAATTCTGGGGTCAAGCTATGTAGTGAAGGGAAATTTCGTATTTTGGTTTGGCGTGCAATTTAACTCGACACTTAATTTCACCCAATCAGGATGACCTATCCTATTCATCCCGGACCTTAATTTCCGGCTAACAGATTGTTTAAACTGCCAAACACACTCTCTTTGTCTGGAGAACGCCGCCCAGTGCAGACGTCTCATTGGGGGCTCTTCTAGCAGCAGCATGGACACACGAGGGAACCTATCTAATTTATGGATTCCTTGCAAGGAATCCCAGTTGAATATAAATTAGATACATTCAACAAGCCTCGCACAGGCACAACTTTATGTCACTCCAAAATTGACTATGTCAACGCGACGCTTTTATTCCGCAAACGACAACTAGCTCTCAATTCACCTCTGAGCCACTTTAATGGAGACCAACGCACGCCTTCTCCCCAAGTTACCAGACACAAAACTACACGGTGACTCTAAAGTTCAATCCACTCACACATCCGACGACACACGCTGCCATCTCAACCTTCTCAACTTCTCAAAACTCAATTTCGTCTTAATGCTCACAATCTCTCGCTACGAGACTTGCACCACCAAAAGCAAACCTAATATTCCATGCTGCAAATAAAACCTTATTCCAAAAACACCTTTCGACTATCGCCATCTTACATCTTCATCCTTCTTTTATTTACTCTTAAAACCTTAGCGAGGGGACTAACAACACTTAGCGAGGAAACAACACAACGCAAACACACACCTACGTTACAACCATTCCTCGCTAACAACAACAAAAATCTCCGGCTAAAATCATCCTACAAAAACTCTGGCTACAAAATGGTTCCCCCTCGCTAAACAATAATAACCATTTCACTTAAGGTTAAAAATTCTTCGCTAAACAACAAACAAAATTAATTCAACTGATGTTACAGATATTGTTTTAATCAACCATGTTGTGATTGTACTGTAAGTTGTGAGAGATAACCTAGTTAGTTATTAAAGATGCTTCGAAATGTATGTATGTGTTCGACTCACTCTTCAATTATCTGCGCCTCATACAAGTTATATAAAAATAATTCTTTTATTAAAAAAAACAGACATGCAATATATCAACAGTCGTTTATGTGTCTTTTCCTTTAAGTCTGTAGAGAAAGGAAAAATTTCGTATTTTGGTTTGGCGCGCAATTTAATTCGACATTTAATTTCACCCAATCAGGATGACTTATCCTATTCCACCCAGACCTTCATTTCCGGCCACCAAATCGGGTAAGCTGCCAAACACACCCTCTTTGGCTTGAGAACACCGCCCAGTACAGACGTCTCACTGCTGCTCTAGAATAACAGCAGCAGCAGCATGGACACAAAGAGGGAACCCATCTAATTTATGGATTCCTTACAAGGAATCCCAGTTGAATATAAATTAGATACATTCAACATGCCTCGCACAGGCATAACTTTATGTCACCCCAAAATTGGCTATGTCGATCCGACGCGTAATTCCGCTTTCGATACGCTAGCTCTCAATTCACCTCTGGGCCACTTTAATGAAGACCAACGCACGCCTCTCCACCAGACGGACAAAAACCATGGTGACTCTAAAACACAATCCCTCACACATCCGACGACACACGCTGCCATCTCAACCTTCTCAACATCTCATAACTCAACTTCGTCTCAATACTCACAACTCTTCACGAGTCTTGCAGCACCAAAAGCAAACCAATATTCCATGCTGCAAATAAAAACCTTATCCTTAAACACATTTCGACTCTCGCCATCTTACTTTTTCATCATCCTCCAATTATTCCTAACAACTATTAGCGAAAGACCTAACACTCTTAGCGAGGAAACAACTGTTATATTCTGAGTTGTGGGCGAGAAATGCGTATGGTTGCAAAACAAAGAACGTATAGATACTCACAATAACACAGTAATGATGTTATAGAAAATTTTTATAAATAGATTAAGTACAGAGAGTAGAATGGAGAAATATGTTTACAGTTGAGGAATGAATTCAGTGGTAGTAGTTACAAAGTTCATGTACTGTACTTGTCTCGTGGTGAAGGGATGGGTTTCTCGGAATTAGGACGGCGTTGGTAGCTACGGCGATCGTTTGATGTATCGGATGACAGGCGCCGGACGGTGCGTAGAATCCTTAACACGGGTCGTGTGAAGGAACAAGTCAGTGATGTAGGAACGAGTCTGACTGATGATTATTTGGTCCGTCTATTTATACATTTTCTGTAGGCTCAGAAACGGCAATTTTTGTGCCCCGCGGGAAGCGTTCCGATTGGATATTTATTAATGTATTTTTTTTTTTGTTAATTTATCGCAAACGGAAGTTCTGCGCGGAGCCTATGCGTGAGCGACTAACTTTTCATTTTGAGTTGAGAACTCGAAGTGTTAACTTCCGTTTTTTTTTCTTTTCTTCTTTTCTTTCTTTTTGTTTTTTCAAATCAAGGCAAGATCTCGTCTTGTAAACACACATACGTAACACACTCCACCTCGCTACCAACAACAAAAACTCCGGCAAAAATCATCCGCTAAAAGTCTACATTTATCACTTTAAAAAAAACTCTTGAGACGAGGGGACTTCCAACTTATTTCTTCTACTGTATCAAGTTAATCAGAATGATTTCTGCTTAAAACTGCATATCTAAAACTTCCATAAGACCGCCCTATAGGCTTTGATATTTACCGATTTGAACAATATGGCAAACTACAACAAATCTAAAAGCAAAATATTTCTGAGAAATGTGTATACATATTTATAAACATGAAAAGTACATAATGTCAGGTAACATTTATAAATAAATACAAATAAAAAGTGTACTTTATTTATTTGTTACAATCTCATTACACTTATATTCTCTATGTTATAACATGAAGGTGTTTGTACCCTCTGTGGAAGAAAAAATTCTGTATACGACTTTTAAGAACAAGCGAATCCTATCGTGTTAACACTCGCTTTGTCATAGCAAATCTCTCTTTCATAAAAATAGTTCTTTAACGAAGCAATAACATAATGCAGAGATATACTGGGAAATATTCTTACAGTCAATCAAGGTTATTCATATCCTAGATATAATTTGCCATTTTAAGTTTTGATAGAAGCAGCTTAATAGTATGGTGTCGGATAACAACAAACTCTTGTTATCGGATACTCCTATTCAGGAGCGAGTTAGTTCTGGGGCACTTGTATCGTATTTCATCATAACTCCTATGCCGCTGGTACTTTGTATAAGAGAAGCAACCATTAATTTATCTACTATGC
Organism: Sepioteuthis lessoniana; assembly: GCA_963585895.1. Taxonomy (NCBI): domain Eukaryota; kingdom Metazoa; phylum Mollusca; class Cephalopoda; order Myopsida; family Loliginidae; genus Sepioteuthis; species Sepioteuthis lessoniana. The sequence goes on from OY757914.1 coordinate 56,736,800, forward strand.
ATCAAATAACGGCGAAATATATTTTTGCTATAAACAACGACTGAAATGTTGTTTATCAACGAACGTGCCAAGAATTTTTTTTTTATAGTATGAACTTCAAACTGATGCAATCTGTGACATTTAGAAAAGGTTACATGATAATTGCATAAACATGTGACCTATTCACTTTCATTTATTACTTTTTCTGGCAAACTGTGATCTTTATTTCTATATCACGTTTCAGTAACGCTGATTTTTTTAAAAGATATATTCACACTATTCCTACTATGATCAGTAGAAGCAGTTCCATCAATTTTTCAAAATTTGGCGACTTAATGACTATTGTATTTCTTGCAACATTACACTCACTGGTATATAGCACAAACTTATAATTTTGCAAGAAATACTTATGGAAAAAACTCCCAAATCCCACAATTTCAATTCGTAGAACAATATCATTCACTAAATTCCAGCGTGTCACTACCGCTATTTTACCAATTTTAATTGATTATAACTGTAAATACAGTAAGCAACGTATCAGTTAAATGCTTACAATTTGAATACAAGGCATGAATACGAGACACTGTAACTCTTTCTAAAAATACTTGACTTTCAGCAAGAGACAATATCAATCTTCATTTTTATTTTGCATAACTGAAGACATTCAATTTGTATGATACCGTGTAATTAAACCTTTTCTTCGCTGTAGCTGTTGTGACTTCTTCAGGTTCAAAATATTCCACTGTTTATTTAATAATTACAGTGCCTCTACCTTGAGAAGCCACAATGACTGAGATATTAGAGGTTTACGCAGGTTTTTCGTTTTAATATTCAACTGATGATTCATCCATGATTTTATATTGTTTGTTTGTTTTTAATATTTAAACACTATTTTAACAATTTAGTAGTGATGGCTCAAGACTAGAAGTATGGGGGACCAACTGAAAATCGAATTCACTGGTAATGATATACTAGCCAAGCTTGCTAACCATTACATCATACGAGATCTATCTATCTATCTATCTATCTTCCAATGAAGTAATCTTCTAAGATGGCGAAATCTATCAGACAACAAAAACTGCCCAACTAAACACATTTATACTGTGAAGAGTTGTGAACTAGTAGCAACTGTTATAGAGTTTTATTACTATGATATATTTCCAGCCAATCAAAACTCAAGACAGAAAAATTACATTTTTTCACCGGTCAGCTAACTTTTAACCAGTATAAAAATGGTTTCAAATTGGCTGAAATTCCCTTATTAGTCATCACACTTGTTATACCCTAACCCTGACCCATGTACGCCAAAGAACAATGATTATAGTCATGTAGCAGAAAGAATTTCGTATTTTTGTTTGGCGCGTAATTTAATTCGAGCATTAGGGTCGACGCATAATTTCACCCAATCGTCTTCTTGCTTCTTCATTCTCCTTTATTTTATTCAACCCGGATCATCTTTCCGGGCAGCAGAAATTGGGGGAGCCGTCAAACACGCTTTCTTTTATAGAACTGCTTCGTTCAGGACAGGTGTCTTACTGTCTGCTCTTCAATAGCAGCAGCATCAAACCAACATGAGGGAAGCCGTCTAATTTATCGACCCCTTGTGTCTATTCTCTTAGACCAAGGGTTCCCAGTTGACTATGAATTAGATGAACTCAATACGCCACATACAGGAACAACTTTACGTCACCCCCAAAATTGGCTATGCCGACTGTGATGCCAAATTTCGCTCCGACAGCAAGCTACTTCTTCACCTCTGGGCAAAATTTTCTGGAGACATTCACCCTTCTCCCGAAACAACCAGAACCACAAACTCACGGTGACAACAATCGTTTCTATCTTCAAACAGCAAACACGAGTTTTGCTACACTATGGCGAACATATCTCCCTCAACACATTCCACAATGCCTTAACCTAACGATGCACTTTTCGTTCAGGCATTTAGCTGTTAAAATGCTTTCGCCACTCCATAACAACTTCATTTCGTTCCCTTACTTCTTTCCTTCCTACGAGACTTGCAGAATAAACGTAAGCCCTTTATTCCATGCTGCCATTAAAAACCTTCATATAAAAGCTAACGGTATCTTCGTCTTCTTGCTTCTTCATTCTCCTTTATTTTACAATAACACTTAGCGAGGGAATAACACACACACGCAAGAACACATTTCTCCGCTAAAATGGTAACAAACATTCCTATCGCTAAAGTCATGAACAATGTGGTAACCAAATCATAGAACCAGTAAAAACTTCCCTAAATCCGTCAAAGACAATGAATCAACAGAATTGCTTTCAAGTAGTATTTACAGCCTGACGCATAAAGAAACAGCGTATGATGTACGCTCACGTATTCGAAATCGTCGAGCTTCTGGAAATAATATTAAACGAAGCTCGAAGCGACAAATACCAAAAAAAAGCTACCTCCCCCTGAAACGTACGAAAAAGTCAGAAACAATTATGCTGGAGGTATCAAGATAGTAATTTACCGGGATCGTGCATCATGAACGAAGCACAAGATCAATAAGCTTCTGGACCTAAGGATACCACTTCTGCCACAATTGACGGAAAATGACTTGTCTGCAAGGCTAGTGCAGAAAATCCGTAAGATTTCAAAGAACTATTGCAGACCAGTAACGTACTCAACAACAAATCATTTCCGTTTGTAGGGACAAATATAAATTACGACACCTGGTTTCCACAATTCCAGGACATTTCAGCGGCTGGTCAAACTGGAAATTTTCTCAACACATTCGAAGGAATGTAGTACCTGTATCGTTTAGTTGAGATTTGTATAAAATTTTGCACTTTTAAGCAACATAAGCCATTAAATGATGAATCCATCCAGTAGAGTAAAAACACTTTTAAGAAATTATGGTGAATCTAATAATTAACAGATATATCAACATTTTTTTCGAAAAATTACTAAATAAAATATTCATATGTATCTACTTATTGATATCATATTTGAAATTCTATAATTATTTCTTTTCTAGGTTATCAAACGTATGGAAGTGTCTCATTTATCTGATAAAATAAAACGGGATTTCTTCCAAGCAGTGGCTGCGTTAGTACAACTGTATCGATGTACTTCCAGGACATTAACAAAATGTATGGAGAAAAAGATAGATGGGAACTATACAAAAATGCTACCACCAACAAGAACTTATTTACATCAGCTCTGTGCTGATATAGTTCTGAGAGTTTGCCGGGTGCAGTGGAAGATAGGGACGGATGGAGAGAGAGAGAGTCAAGGAAATCTGTGCCTTCAGCGCGACTTGATGATGATTAAAATTGCGTAGTTAAGGTTATGCCTGGTTCATTTCAAGTGGCATGGGTAACAACGGCGGCAAGCATCCCTCATGTTACATCAAAAACATCACTAGAAACGACATTGTTGTGATAACTCTACTTCTATTGATGTTAAAAAAAGTTTTACCCCCCCACACACACACACACAGAGTAATAATAATAATAATAATAATAATAACATATACATATGGTGCTGATGCTAAAAACAAACAAACAAATAAGCAAAAACAATCGTGCTTTCAACAAAACCTTCATCAGATTATGACTCTTATGTCCAAGCAAGGTTTCGGAGCCAAAACATCATTACAAATAAACTAGCATGCCGCAGTAGTGTCTTTATGAGTTTTTCTGTTTCATTCTGAGAATGTCAGATGAAAATGCACCCTCGTCCTTTGTTGTAGTCACAACTTTCGATCGCGTTGCAACGAAACGATGGTATAAGGTTTGAATTAACTTACAAGATGACACATCAAGACACTGAATATGGGACTGAAGCTGAAATTTATGCGAAATTGACGAAGTCAGTGTACAAAAGCTCAAGAACGAAGCATTAATACAATTAAATTAAATTTGAATGTGAGGGAATTGGAAAAGAAAAAAGAAAAAAAAATTCTAAAAATGTAGCTGTTCCTAGTTTCTTCTGTAAAGAAAACGGCGCATGCCAAAAGAAAGGGCCTTCCGCTCACTGATAAGAAATTCTGCCACTGCAGCTGTACCCTTGATACCTCTTCTAAGCTGCTGGCTGTTAGCGCTGCAATTGAAGACACCTACTGGATATACCACAAACTTCAACTTCATAAACCAACCGAAAATAACTCGATATATTTTAACCCCTTATCTGAAAGACGTGACTATATTTACTGGTTTCAGGAAGAATTTACGTCCACAGAACAGTCTATCCTTCTTTAAATTCTCTTGCAGCCTCTAAAGAAGAAGAAGAAGAAGAAGAAGAAGAAGAAGAAGAAGAAGAAGAAGAAGATACTTAAACCAAAATCAACGACCACATACGATCTATGACAACCAACCAAAATAAAGTTGTGACAAAAAACAAACAAAAAAATAGTGGAAAATTGTAAAGTTTTATAAGGATATGAACATTAATTTATGAATAGCTTTCTTACAATTTGCCCTTTTCCAAATTATTTTCGATTTTCCATTGTTTTTTTTTTAACTTTGTTTTTTTTTTTATTTGTTTTTTTTTTACATTTCAAAAAATTGTCATTATCTAAAAATTGTATAAATAATTATTCGAAAGAAGTATTGTTAAAAAATATTATCAAAAATTTATTATTAAAAAAGTTCTGAACTTGACTAAATATTACTTCCCTTTACGATCTGACGTAAATATAAACAGCAGACATTTTTAAAATTTTGTTTTTACTTCAACTATATATATATATAGTGTTTAAAAATAATGATGAAATGAAATACGAGTCCAAGTTGGTAGTTGTAAATAGAGACAGTAGCTAAGCATAGAATGAAGTAGCAACATATATATATATATATATATATATATATAAAAAACATATATGATATATATATATATATATACATATATATATCATAATTGATATGTATATATAACATATATATATATATATATATATATATATATATATAACATATATAACAACATATATATATATGTGTGTGTGTGTGTGTGTGTATATATATATATATATATATATATATATATGATATATCGTAGCCTCCCAGCTACTCAAACCTAAAAATCCCCATTATTAAAAAACACAAAGTCATCCGTGACGTCAGCTAACAACGGCATCACACCTACGTATCGAGTGGAATTTTGTTAACATGAGGGCTATTTTTCTGGAAAAATTCTGCATTCGTTTCCTATCATAGGATAAAATGTAGTATTTAAAAGCTTCTTTAACTTAATGTAATGAGATATCCAATTATTACTTATATTTAAAAGAGAAACTCCTTGTCTTGGGCAACACAGAATTTTCTTCACTTAAACTATAAAATACGCAGACTGTTATTTCTGTGTAAACACAGCAGTCAGTGGTCAAAGTTGCTCTGCTGCTGCGCAGACAGATAAACTGGGACGCACTTAGGCTGGCCCTGTGTTGCGGTACGCGGATCGAGTCGGGTGCGTTTTGGCTTTGGTGGACGTTGGTCGAGGTCGCCTGGTATGGTTACCGGGAAGCTGACATTCATGTCACCCGCGCTAGGACCGGCTCTACTCGAGCCTCGGGAAGCCATACTCCCAGGCTCTAACCCTCTCCGGAAAGGCTAGGTTTATCGACTGGTGCTCGAGACGCCTCTTTTTAGAGAAATGCTGACTAGGCCTGAGGCATTTTTGGAGCCACTGGGTGTGTCTGGATTACGACCTTGTGTCTGGACCCACCTTAAAAAAAGACCTACGGCTGTACTCGTCTTGTTGGTGGGACGTAAGACTGATACCGCGACGGTGAGCATACGAACCTAGAAGAGAGAGAACTGTGCCTCTCCCAGTAACCAGCGGCTAACATGGGATCCTCTCCCTGCAGCCAGTAGCCAACCAATCACAGCTGCTGACTCAGCACAGCCGATGCCTGTTTCCATCCAATCACCGAAACTCTCTTAAACAGCTCTTTTAAGAGATAATTTCAGAAAGTTTTCTGAGGATCACCTCTGGACTCCGCACTACACCTCTTTGTAGATATCATGAGACGACGACGCAGCACCTAGTTAGACTTGCAAGCAAACCTGCAGCACCCGTTCCGGTATCACCAAGTAGACCAGTTCTAGCATTACCAAGCAACAGACACCTACACCACCCTGGTTAACCACGGACTGAATAAACCGTGAAATCGATCATCCAATCTCTGCAACATATACGTCCAACTATTCTACCGTCTCCAGATTCCTGACCATCCTGCTACACCTACGATCTGTATCAATCACCGAGACCATCCTGATCTAAATTCGCTGTCACCCAGAACTCTAAGACAGCTGACTCTCACGCCTTTTTACAACACCGACTTTCAACACCACAGAGACAACACAGACATTATACAGCAACAACGATTCTACACCCATGCACACCTTTCGTGTACGATTCGCTCAATGAAGAGCTGATATTTAAAACTTACCCACTTGTCCTTGTCTAGTCCATTGCTAATCACTTTAATTTTTAAATGTTTGCAGGATCGACGCATTTATCGACCCCGCAACAGATATGATGATAATAATAATAATAATAATAATCCATGTTCAATATTTTCATGTAATATATGGCAAACGAATATGCTCGGATTCATGATTTACATACAACATACGGACAAGAAATTTTCGAAGGATGTTGTCATGAAATAGTGAAGCAGGTTCACATGTAATATGAAAAAGCAACTTTCAAGGAAATGGTCTAGTTGTAAGGTAATGATACAGATCTGCTATGCTGATGTTCAAAATGAAAAAAAAAGTTTGAAAAGTTTATTTCGATTCGGGAAGATTTATATTGTAAACACTGGACTTAATTATGCGGGATAAACACTATGAATTTACACTCCTAGGTATTCATATGAGTACATCTATGCCATGAAGAAATTTGTAATTTCATTTAATTGATACAACATTGAAGATAAAATCCATATTCTCACCAAAAAAGAAAAAAAAATCCCGTTAAGCAATAATTATATAGCTACGAAGGTTATTCAATAAAATAGGGGAATTTTACCAAAGGAATTGGCAAAAGGAAACAATGCATATAGTTTCACCTTTTTCTGTGGGTGTCCTCGTGGTGTAATGGTTAAAGCGATGAACTGCGGAATCGTAGTACGCGAGTTCGTACTACAGTCGCGCTATTACGTTCACTTTCGGGCAAATACCCTTGGGAAAGGTATGAACCCCCTTATTCTCCCTCCAGCTATGGGTAAATAGTAGGACGGACTAGGTTCTTCAGCCTTGGTGAGGCAACTAGTCTAGGAGAAGGAAAACTCTGAATTCAAACCTGTTAAACTCCGCTTAAAAATCGACCTTGTGTCATATCCTGCCCGAGCGGAGGGGTTGGTAAATAGTACCTTTTTCAAGGAAATTTATAGTATAAAAATTAACATAAGATATATAATTATTGATACGCATATAACTATATTTGGGTTCGTTGGTTGGTTGTGTTTTATGGCATATCAACCTTTGTAGTTTATTTAACGCCAAATCCATTTTATGCAAATAGTCAGTTCTATTTCAAACAATTCAGTTTAGCATTAGTACACAGTTTAATTGTCAAAAACATTTCTATTTCAAGCTATTCAGTTATTTCAAACAGTTCTAATTCAGCTAATTCAATTTAGTACAAGTGCAGATTTTGTTTACTCACAGTTAAATTCCAAAACAGTTCTATATCAAGCAAATCAGTTTAGTGTAAGTATAGTTTCAATGTCAAAAACAGTTCCATTTCAAGCAACTCAGTTTAGTATAAGTACGCAGTTTAAATGTAAGTACAGTTTAATTGTCGAAAACATTTCTATTTCAAGCTATTAAGTTTAGTCAAACAGTTCTAATTCAAACAATTCAGTTTAGCATAAGTATGCCGTTTAGTTCTATTCAACCCATAGATAGGGCCCTATCAGGTGCTACCATTCCGGGCCAGAGCGGACCTGGGAGCAATGACAATGAAGGGGTACTCTGCATTCCCCAAAGCTCTTGCAAAACTGGTCATAATCAGCACATTCATTGGGGGCGGGGTCTTACCCCACTGCAGAGGTGCAGTCGGTGTATTCTACAGCCCCAGCCGACAGGGCAATACACAGAGTTAATGTCAAAATAGTTTTATTTCGAGCAACTAAGTTTAGCATGAGTACGCAGTTTTAATGTCAAAACAGTTCTATTTTAAACAATTCAGTTTAGCATAAATACAGAGTTTAAATGCAAAAAACAGTAAGCTCAAGATATAATGGTTTAGTTATTTTAAGTTAGAATAAAGGTGTTTTAGGCACGCAAACAAATCGGACTCAAATTCGGAGTGCATTACTGGAACCTCACCATCAGTGTGATATCCAGGACACTTGTTGGAGGGTGGGGGTCCTACCCCTCTGCAAAGAAGCAGTCGGTGTATTCTACAGCGCCAGCTGACTGGCCAATATAAGTATAGAAATCAAATCCATAATTATAAGTTAGAATAAAGGTGTTTTAGGCACGCAAACAAATCGGACTCAAATTCGGAGTGCAACCAGACAAAGAATTCACTTATTTACAAGGAACGAAATTAGATATGTAAAATATAAGAAGGGCATAAAAAGAAGGAAAGTGTCCTTAGAAATAGGGGAAGAATAAGTAAGAGAATATCAGCTAATCACAAATTAAGCATTGGAGAAGAGGAATTCTTGGTTGACTTACTGTTTGAGAAGGAATAGGATATAGATATCCTCTTTTTTTTCTTCTTGGGGATTAAAATTGTGTTTCGGTGGTCGAATGGAAAGGTGAACAGATTCAGAATAGTTGTTAAAGAATTGATAAAGATGTAGCGGTATTTTAAGTGAATCAGGAGCAAAAAAGTTATGTTGTCCTCTTAGGCTGGCTCTTTTTGCAGTAATAAAGAAGAATCTGTACTTGCTTTTTGCTCCGTCTTCTAGCACAACTTGTAATTGGTAAGAAGTTTCTTGTTCTTTGTTTCATTCCTGTGGAAGCAAAAATGCGTCTAGTCTGGTCAAAAGCCAATGAGCATGTGTTCTGAAATGCCAATGGCTAACATGGAGCCACCCATTCGTCTTCTCAGACGGGCAGGAGGTCTCTTGCTACCGTCTCTGCATAACTAAATGTTATAGTAACTGGTGTCAGAAGCGTTACAGCAAGAGAAATACGAACTATTCCAGCTTCACCCGCTCCGAACTTTTAACCCCCATCAGAGACCAAAAAGTAGCACTTCTCAACATGACAACGGGTTCGACACATCCATCCGAGGAGAAAATAAAAGAGACACAAGCCGACTTAGACAACATGGTGACCGCCCCGAATTCTGCCTCCAGAACTACTCCGTCCATAGCTCAAAAAAGCGCCTACAACTACGATCTGGCCATGCGACAACAGTCACTTGGAGACGCAATGAAACAAGAAAAACCCCATTCTACCCTGGAAATGACGTCAATCAGTTCATCACTGCCTTAAATAAGGTCTATATGATCCACATCATACCAGAACTTGCCACTTATCCCAGCTTGGAAGAAGAATTCGTCAAGGCTGCTTAAGACTTGCTCGACCAAGGCATATTTCAGCAGATGGTAGATTCCAAAAAAGACAAATCCACTTTCGAAAAACTGAAGACCTATCTTATTGGATCCCACGGCAGCCAGATGACACACTTTCAGCACCTAAGTCGAGCTTGGGACTTACAACAGCGGGATGGCGAAAACTTAACGGACTTTGCTGGCCGACTCGAAAACACCATCACAGAGGCCGCTGTCCACATAGAAAAAATAAATATAAGGACAACAAGGTCGACTTGACTGTCAATATGGTTTTCATGGGCGCAATGCTGATGAGCGAGAAAGTCAAAGATTGGAACACGAACATATGCCCTCACCTCGTCAAGACCATGGACAGCCACTATACAGCGATTGGCATAGCCTGTGAAGCCCAACAATACGTTGATCGAGGTGTAAAAATGGATAGCACGACCTCACATGACACTGCATATAATGCACGTAAACCTCAGCAATCGAGTCGAATAAATAGACGGACGGAACCAAAACAATCTCCAAGATCAAATAATCGACCAACGCACTCTCAACAGTCCAGCTCCAGCAAACACGGACGTGATTATTATCAGACGCACAAAATGCACAACCGCAACACAGAACCCGCCATATGCAGGAGCTATACTAGGGGCGTCGCTTGCTTTAACAGACGCAACTGTCCATATCGTCGCCCACCTTCTAATCAGGCTCAGGCCCATGTCGCAGCAACGGATGAGGATACACCATCCACTGACATCGAGGAACAGGATTTTCGGTACGAACAAGATGAAATGTGATGGCTCGTCTTCTGTTCTTCCACCCTAGCCATCACATATTCAACCTTCAGAAACTCTCCTTGCACCAATCACCACTCGTTAAGGTCACCTTTACCGTCAAAGGCATCAGATTTTCTGGTAGAGCAATCTTAGACTCTGGATGCTCCACCTGCATCGTACCAATCTCCCGACTGACGAAAGAAGCCAAGAAACACGTGACCCATTCTGACGTGCACATAAAAGGAATTAATGGAAGTATTACCGCTCTCGGTGAGCTACACTGTAACATCAACCTCGGAAACCGTGTCTCGCCCATTTTTGAAGATATCAATGTACTGGTGACAACCCAAGACACACCGATCCTGATCGGACAAAACACACTCGATTCCTACATAATTGACAACCAAAACGCAACAATTGAATTAAGACGCTCACTCACAGCAGGTTACACAGTACACACAGCCCCAATAATTCCAGCCTCGACATCACCACACGGTCCTTCGTATAGAGCCCGAACTATCCACAACAATAACCAGCCTACCATCGGACCACAGCCCAACATCCAGACACCGGATCAAAAACTTAAAGCTAGCCTAAACCGTTTCATCTACAAGGACCCAATACAAGTCGGCGAAAAGGTTTTACTTCATCGGCCACAATCAACCATAGCCCAATCAAACCTACTCTGGACAGGAGACTTTAAAGTCATTAAAACAAATGATGTGATGAGTCAGGTGTAGAACGAAAATGGTGATACAGCCTGGATCCACCGGCCATATATTTGTCGTCTTAAACCGCGACCAGCACACCTATCTCACCCCCACTGTATCACACTCACCAAAACACTCAGGATCCCTCGTCTTCACCCCCTTTTGAGTCGCATAACCTCACACAGAACTCCATATCGAACAATATACCCTCACAACCACCACAAAATGAAACAAAACGAATGCATATAAGACTAACACGGGGACAAATTCTCGCACGTTTTAAAGACTTTATCATGCAGTAGATCCTTCATACACACATTTCCTCATACATACATTATAAATCAGAACTAGATCTGGAAGAGCCTTGTTATAGTAAAATACATCAAATCTTTTTTGATTCGTCAACTTAACTCTTCACACACCTAACTACTAAAACACACAAAACACAGACCCACAGACATCGACACTGTAGAAGAAAATAACAGCTACCGGATGTTGACCCAACAACAGCCAGTGTCAAACTGAGAAAATCATGGCTTCTGCGTATAGGCTCCACGCATAGTCTATCCAAAATCCCCAGAAAATTCTCAGTTATAAAAAAAAAAGTCTATTTTTCAACCAATCATATCATAGTAGTATTTTCTGGAGCCGGTGTTTGAAATCGGAAACATATAAATAGGTCAAACAGAGGTCACACGCCAGTTGAATCGCCAACCGCCCTAAAAAGCGTCACCCGACAACACCGTCCGACCAGATCAAAGCAACCGCTTGTCGCCGAATAGACGCTCCCCACCCCGTCGGTCAGCCAGATGTTTTAGCCGCTTGTTTATTTTATTCATTCAATAAACAAAATGAACTACATCTTCTCGTCAGTCTTATTTTTCTTGCAACCACACGTTTGTATATAACATAACCAATTAATGTCAGTTCCTGGCCGGGCCACCGTGAGTATATACTTGAGGAGTAAGATAGGCTCTGTTTAGCCGTCTCTGAAAAGCATTTGCCGGGTTTTTGATTGGTCGATAAACAATTATTTATCTTTGCGAGGGAAAGGCCTTCTAGAGTCGTTTGGATCATTGTTTTCTAGAAGCTTCTTTGAATAGAGTTCTAATTCCTTCTTTTTTTCTTCATATAGCTTGAACAAAGAAATAGGGGTGGGGGCTCTTCTGTAGCCTTAGTTTTACATATTTTTATAATAGAGATTGTTCCTTTCATGTTCCTCAGTATGAGCTTCTTTACTGGAAAGTTAAGATGTTTCAATTCTTTTCGACACCTGCTTACTGCCCTATTCGTATTTGAAAGTAGAGATTTTGAATGTCAGATAATCTGAAAATTGTTGTGCAAGCGAGAAGATAGTTAGTCAAGAGTACTTTCTGTTGGTTGTGGGTAAAAGAATATATTTAAGATTAGATGGAAACACAACTTATCTTTTTTACCAAAAAAGCTGTTAAATTTCCGATAAAAATTTATCATACGAATAAAAAATGAATTTTATGAAGGAGAGAAATTTTATCGAAGGTAATTTCAGTAACACACACACACACACACACACACACATGATGAAGAACTCACAAAGTCTGGTGAGATCAAGGTTGGAAATTGCAGAAATTATCTAAATTGTTCCTTTCATGTTCCTCAGTATGAGCTTCTTTACTGGAAAGTTAAGATGTTTCAATTCTTTTCGACACCTGCTTACTGCCCTATTCGTATTTGAAAGTAGAGATTTTGAATGTCAGATAATCTGAAAATTGTTGTGCAAGCGAGAAGATAGTTAGTCAAGAGTACTTTCTGTTGGTTGTGGGTAAAAGAATATATTTAAGATTAGATGGAAACACAACTTATCTTTTTTACCAAAAAAGCTGTTAAATTTCCGATAAAAATTTATCATACGAATAAAAAATGAATTTTATGAAGGAGAGAAATTTTATCGAAGGTAATTTCAGTAACACACACACACACACACACACACACATGATGAAGAACTCACAAAGTCTGGTGAGATCAAGGTTGGAAATTGCAGAAATTATCTAAATTTGTGATAATAATGTTAAAATAATGAAATCAGGTCTAACGTAAGGTGTCATAAAGGTGTTGAAAGCGCTGCAATTTTAATTTGTAAACGCAGGAATTAATGTTGACCATACTTTCAAACTTAAAATAATGAAATCAGGTCTAACGTAAGGTGTCATAAAGGTGTTGAAAGCGCTGCAATTTTAATTTGTAAACGCAGAAATTAATGTTGACCATACTTTCAAACTTTGAGTCAGTTTTAGAAAATATATTTAACTGTTAGTAAAGTATTTGTTCAATAAACCCACAGAGAAACTGAAATTTGTTAGAAAATTGAAAACAGTTATTTTAATGGAAAGTCGATTGTTTAGGATCTATGAAATGAATCCTTAAGAACATACCTACTCCTGTCGTCACCAAGCAAATCAAAAGTCTTTTTGAAGCTTGACATTCTTCAGTTGAGTTACCAGTTCTGTTATTTGCTTATGAGTTTTCTTTCTTTTTCTTTTCGATTTTTTCCGGATCTGGAAATGAAAACAAATGTTTCTAAAAACATTGCCTACAAAATATATGTTTAATTTTATTGTTGGATCTTTAAATTTAGCTTTGACTTTTGTGCGTGTTATCTATTTTCTGTGCTTGATCTATTTCTCAAATCTAAAGCAAACGCGTGAAAAAGAATTGATAGCTAGCAGGAACAAAGAGAATCACATTAAAAGTTTTTTTACGAATAAATATACAATAATTATAGCATAAAAAGCATTCTGGAATTGAATCGATACAGAGGTATTGCAACAGTCGTACCGTTTTCTCTCATTGTCGGAATACATCGAACAAACCCAGATGAAAGAAAAAAATAAGAAACAGTATCTTAGAAGAACGAGAAAACTTCTCGGAACTAAGCTCTTCAGCAGAAAACACATCAAAGAAATAAACATCTGGGCTGTCTCCCTTGTAAAAGATACTTGGGACCATTCTTAAAATGGACAAGAGAGGAACCCAAACAAAGGAACTAAAGGACAAAGAAATTAATGACTATACACAAGGTCTTACACAAAAGAGATTCGAGAAACGGAGCAAGTGGACTAAGCAAATAAAATTTAAAAAAAAAAACGTAAGGAGTATACTACCACTAATACTTCTAATATTGATACAACTACATATAATAGCAATAGAGTCTGAATGTGAAAAATATCTGAACCCTATCAGATATGAAAAAAGTTGTTGAATATCAAAGAACAGTTATAATGCCTAATATCGATGTACCTTCCACAGTGCATAAGATTTGATAAAAAAAATAGAATTTCACCGTTTTGTTTGAATTTTTCAAAATTATGTGAAACTACTTTTCTTCAATTTAGCGCAAATTTAGATTAAATAGCTAGATAAAAAAGAGGAAATAGATTCGCAAGCATTGAGGATTTTGTAAAATCAGGCCTAATGTAAAGTGTCATCAAGATGTTGTTGATAGCGTTACAGTAGGTGTATGCAATTTCGATATGTAAATGCAGAAACTGATATTCGACCATCTTTTCTTTCAACGAACGAGGCATTACAAAGTTTACTTCATTTTTAGTCATTTTTAGAAAGTATGCTTAAATGTTTGTAAAATATCTGTTCAATAAACCAACAGGAATTTAAAAAATACAAAAAAGCAGAGCGAGATTAATTACAACAGCCAAAAAACTGCAACAGCAAAAATAATACAAGGATAAATAAGAAAATAGGAATAATACAACAGAGAAAGTGAAAATTGGAAGGGTATTCAGAAAATTAATTCTAGAAATTGTGCATGGGACATGGCTACAAGAGAAAAGCTTAATAGAGAAACTGAATAGCATCCCCAAAGTACACTATAGGTAAGATTCATAATAGTAAGTGTAGGTTATATGGAGATTGTCTAAAATATATATAAAAGCCCTATAGAGCTGAGAAAAATTGATGTTATTCGGATCGGGTTACAACGACTGGCGTAAAAAAAATCGAAAAGAAATAATAATAAAGTAATAAAATGAGTTAAAATTGAACTTTGAAAAATAAAGGGATTGGAATTGGGCAAATTGGAGATTATATCTTTGAGTTAGTCCAAATCTAAATTACAACTAACCTACAACTTTTGAGAAAAATTTTACCAAGGGACCTGTTACTGATATTCAATAATTAGTATATAAGCACCTATGCCAATTACTAAGAATAGATTATTATTGTTTATTGACCAAAAAGTAGAGAAAAGGTGCCTGGATCGGAAAATGATAACAACTTTAAAAAATACTCTTCAATAAATCGTGAAAATACTTTTAAAAAAAGTGACAGACAAAATACAGAGACAATAAATTTGATAATATTCTAATGCTTTATTGCACGTTTTATTTTTAGAGGCTCGCAAGAAGAAGAAAAAAATTAATATACACAGAAAGTGGGAAATCGGGTAGAGCAGTTGGATTTATAGTCCAGTCCCCCTTGTAACTGCGATCTCAAAACACTTTGACAAATTTGTCTATATCAGTAACTGATATAAATAACATGTTAAAATGTCCCTGAATATGACGTCAACTACTGTTGGTGATTTCGTAAAAATCTACCCCAACCCTTGACATCTAATCCACCTTTTCCACATATCGAAAATATAACCCAGAAAATTCCAAGCGATATCCTGTATGCGCTTATTCAGTATGGAAGATTTCTTTCGAAGATTTATTTTACCAGATTTTAAGCCTGCTGAGTCACCGATGACCTGAAAACTGCTATGGTGTTAAGAAGGAGTTCTGCAGGCACGAACTCGAAAATGCCTTCCTCTGCGACACAAAATCCAACAAAAAATCACTCTTGGGAGAACTAGAATAAATCCAAAAGTCAGGAGAAAAGAAACTGGAAATGCCATAGATGACTGTCGATTAGTTTTTCCACATCAGTCCTCATTTGTTTGGTCTCAAAACCAAACAAATGAGGACTGATGTGGAAAAACGCTAACAACAGACGATATGCTAAATTCGACCGCGCTCTCCATCAAGTCTTAGTTGATTACGATGTGGATGCAATGTTCCATACCAATATTAGATTACTTAGAATATGAGAAAGTAATGGATACGTTTTGAATAAAGGATGAAACATTAACTGCTATCAATTTCCCAAATATGCGTTCCTTATTGTCAACTTAGATATGAAATCAGTTTGTCGTGAATAACATCCAGATAGGTAAAAAGAAATTTACATAAAAGAGAGCGATACTTAGGCATAAAACTGCTAAACTATTTCTTATCAAAAGTTATCGCATCATTCGTAGTAAATTGCGAATGATATTAAAAGAAAAAGTTTTGATCAAGAACCATTTTATAATGTGTATACTTGAGAAAACTTCTGAGTATTTATCTTAACATTGCTTTAATAAGAAAAAAAATATTTCGTTAGATTAATAAAAGCCAAATAGAACAGGTAATTTTCTATACGATACTAAGTAGCAGGTGAGAAATTAAAACAATTTCGTTGTTAAGAAGAGTATGCATTCAGCTCCAATTGAAATCTATTGTACATGATAATGCGCATGTTTTACGAAGAAATTGAAATGGATACCAAGCTAATCTCCCTACTCAGGGTTTTTACTGCAAGCGTCGGTAAAAAAAAAGAACATCTTCTAAATGTGAAACTTGAGAAGTTGATTAGGGGTTTCTTTAGTCAAATGAAGTTCGCGAAGTCTTATGTTAGCGTCGGTAAATTATAAGGAGGAACGTATGTAACTTGAACAAATGTTCCTTCTATTTATAGCCATTTGTAAGATCTATACTCAAAAGTGACATTTGGTATTTAATTATAAAAATAGGAAGCAAATCGTGTAATATGAAATATTGGTAAAAATATCGTTATAAACGTCGAAATACAAAGTATTTCATAAGCTTTTTTAAACAATAAAAGGAAAATTATTAGAAATCCTAAACGATCATAGCTATTTAAAATAGCTTCTTTCATCAGTTTTAAAGCTGATGGGATGTTCTATCAAACTTATGTGGTGTAATTATTGCAAATATTCCGTTCTGAATAAGAAAAGGTTAGAGGGAAAAAAGCAAAAATATCAAAGTACAATTAATAATTGTAATAAGTCAAAAATACGTAACTTAAATTTTCCAATACAAGAAATATTTTTTTAAATTCTGAATTTTGGTTGAATATTTTATAAAATTCTGAAATTGTATTTTTAGCCAATAATCTTTTTGAACATTTTTTCAGTATTAATCAAAAACATCAGAATACGTGTGGGTGGTAAAAAAAAAACTAATTTTAATTTAGATAAATCAATTTTGGGTAAACTTGGAAAAGTAAAATCTTTAGTTTCATTATATTTATAAAATTTTCTTTGTCCGATAAAGGGTAAATGGGAAGGCGAATAGGAATATTGCCGCAGATTTGTCAAAAGTGGAGACGATGTTGCTTGTGCTCGAACACCGACAGCAGCAGTTTCAGCCACGAAGTAGACATAAATTATTTACTAAGTTTGGCTTTGGGTGACGCAGCATAACAGTAAACTAGATATTCAATATAGATTCAATTCATAATAATCGTGAATTGGTCTAAGAATTTAGTTTGTTAAATATTGTGCTATGGCAATTCTTTCGATTAGTTTAATCTGACACAATGTGATTATCCTGGGACAGCTATCAAATATTAGACAAGTTTTTAGACGGCCGCTTTACGATACATACGTCAAATATCATAGTTTGCCAATGCATAGTACAATGAAGCATTATCAAAACAATTAAGCTGTTAAAAAAGTAAAATAATTTTTTTTAAAAATGTCAAGAGAAAATTCACATTCATAAGCCATTTTTTTGTAAATGAGTTTTGCATTGGTTGAAATGATAGATCAGAGGATTTTGTTTATGAAAGACTAAAAATCACTTATAAAGAAAGAGACCTTTTAAATAAAGGTGCTAAAACCGAATTATTGGAATATATATATTTCAGTTCTCTTACATGGATGCTTAGAGGTGCAATACTAAATCAGAAGGCAAAAATTCTATAGATAAAAATCCATGATTTCAGGTTAATGATAGAATAATCTTCAAATTATGACCATAGCAATTTTGAGATTAAATTCTTCTTTTAGAAGTATACAAATTTTCTAGTGAAAATTTAGAAATCGGAAAGAATTTATTTAATTGTACATAAAATTTATCAAAAGTAACGGGAATTTTCCAAATATATGCTCTTCGATATAAGAATTAAGTAAAAATAATTCAATATTGAGTAAATTCGAAGAATTGTTACTAGAATTTGGTGTAATTTTCTATAATATTATTAGCACTATAAGCAGAGAATAAAACAGATTAAATGAAACAATGTAAACTTACCCGTGCAAGCTTGAAGTTCTGTATATGTAATTAGGAGGCTGTCATTGCAGGCCTGATGTTAGCGGCGCGATTTGGGCAACTGGCTGCAACACTTATTGTTGTAAATATAGAATAGTATAAAAACGTATTACAAAATTAGAAACCAGGTTAGGTCGGTACATATGGAGGGGGGATTAATGTGAAGAGAACTGTACAAACGTTAAGTACCCGGGCTCTTATTGAAGGAGACGACGTCAGCTAGAGGTTCGTTTCCTCACTCAAAAATCATTAAATGAAAACAATTTTCCCGTTTGAATTAATTATTACATTTTTTAATAAAACTTTAATTTACCAAAAGAGTTTATCATAAAGGGAACCTCATCCCACTGTTCAGTTAGGAACGAAAATGATTTTATTATAATGGATATTTCCCCGCTTCCTCCGAACAGCACCCGATTTTTTAGATCGCTAAATGCGGAGGTTGACAGTGATAAAAAAACAAAAAAAAAAAAACAATAAAAAAACAAACAATAAAAAAACAATTAAAATAAGAGAAGTACAAATACTCAGTTAAAAAATCAAATATTTAAGAAGATGTCTTTATGGACAAAATTGATCCCTATCTTATCACATTTTTTGAAATATTATATTAACTTAAACACGCGCGTACACAATAGCATTTAATGTCAATTAGTTGCATACATAGACACTGAAAATTTTATAAAAAAAGTCAGCTAATAACTATCAAGCCGCGGACGTATTGATCCATTTTCATATATTTATTTATTTTCGGTAGACAAATTATATTTCAAATGTGCTTATTTATTTTCACTCTTTAAAACGAGAGACTAATGATTAATAATACCACATTATTCCAATTGTGTACTCCGTTTTGTCTGCGTACACGTGGAGGCCTATGCTACCTTCTGCCCGCTTAAGACTATGCAGTGGGGATTCAGCCTGGTCAGGTGTATTTGCCAGAAGCGCTGTCATTAACGTAGTCCGCATCCGTAATAGTTTGTGCGGGGTATCGTTTGCTTCTTGCCTTTTCCATTGTAAAGTCATTTTCTTTCATTAAATCTATCGACATTCGAAGTATGTAATCTAGACATATTATGAACTGGTGTGGGGCTAATGTGTCCTCTTGCAGAACATCTGCAACAATGTCAAAGAAATCGGTGTCTTTATCAGGTGAGCAAACTTTTACTTTCGTGTTTTTATAGAGCATCGTTATGGCAGCAACAGTTTTTTGGGGGTAGGGAGACCATAAGCTAGAAGTATTTGCTCTATCTTCCTTCTATGTATGGAGTCAAATGCCTTGGAGAAATCAACAAATAAGAGTGTATGCAGTCAAAACGGAGTACATGTGCTTATATCAAAGAGGTGACATCTCCACAGTAAATGGTTGTTCTTTGAAACTAGTTGACAAGTTCACCTACCTCGGAAGCAGCGTCTCATCTACGGAAAATGACATCAAACGCGACAGGTCAGCTATCGATAGATGGAAGTCAGACTTATCCGATAAAATAAAACACAATTTTTCCCAAGCAGCGGTCGTGTCGATATTACTATATGGATGCACAACATGGACGCTGACTAGAGCATGGAGAAAAAGCTTGTCGGCAATTGCACAAGAATACTACGAGATATATGGAACAAATCCTGGAAGTAGTATCTTATAAAACAGAAGCTGTGCTGGCACCTACCTCCCATCTCAAAAAACATCCAAATTAGACGAACAAGACATGCGGGATACTGCTAGAGAAGTAAGGACGAATTCATAAGCGACTTTCTCCTTTGGATCCACACGGGCAAACAAATGTTTGACGACCTGCTAGAACTTATCTATAACAGCTTTGCGCGAACACAGGATGTAGTCTAGAAGACCAGCTAGAAGCGATGTATGATAAAGACGAATGGCGAGAGAGTTAAAGAAATCCGTGCTAGTGGCACAACATCACGATGATGATTCAAATAGTCATAGCAAAGAAAAATGTGTATGTGTGTCTCTCTGTGTGTGTATGTGAATTCATAGAATATCAAAGAGGTTTTTATAGATGAAAAATCCAGTTCACTATTCAAAATCAGTCAGATCTAAAAATAATTTCTAACTGATCTTTCCTTTATGTAAAAAATGTCACGATAAGTATAAAAACAGTTAATATAAAAGTTAACTGGAATAGTTTTATAAAAACACAATATGTTGGTATCGGTAATTATTGAGGACTGAAATGCAATATTTTTTGGATGATTTATTTTTTCAAAGGTCCTTTAGAGTTAGGGTATTTAGATTTAATATCTATTTTCATGAGATTCTTGTATTGATATTTTTTGCGATTGTTGTCTGTTTTCGTAAGTTGTGTGTTGTTATTCATATTTTTTGTTAATAAAATACAACACTACTAAAAGCCGAATGGGCATGTGCCCATTCGGCTTTTATTAGCAGTATTGATGATTATGTCGAGCTTTTAGGTTTTGCACTCCTATATTTTAAAATCGCCGTGATAGCTCTTGTTCACGAAACAAAGATGTGGACGTTGGTAAACTAATCAGTCTCGGGAACCTATTGGTCAGGAAAGTCACGTGATTTGTGCTCACAAGACGTAGGTCTGCTACTTTGATTTTATCCGGCACATTTGGAGCCGACCACATGACCAGGATTGCCTATATAAACTCTCGTCTTCCCATACTCTCATTCTCTCACATTTTGACTTCCATAGACAGCACTCTCTCTCTCTCTCTCTCTCTCTCTCTCTCTCTCTCTCTCTCTTTCTTCATTTCGACTTCCAGAAACAGCTTGACCTAGCCACTTAGTAAGATACAACTCAATACGCGTAACATGGGTGCGTATACATTCTGCGACCTTTTTCTTATCAGTTCAGCCTTTTTGATTAGACTTGTTCCAGTCTCGAACACAGGCTCAAAAAATGTCGTCAAATCCTGAAAGAGATAAACAATCAGCATGGGAGATGACACGTTCCTCCAAGAATAAATTGCTATATTTCTGTATATTGATACCTCGCATGAAATACTTAGTCAACATACATTTTATAGACTACAGGACACTTTTAATATTTAGTCTTTTTCCATAATATCCGTGTTAGTTACATACACACACGCACATACACAGAGGAATATTTAACAGACTATATTAGAATATTCATAATGTTTTGTAATGTTTCCTTTTTATGTATTTGTTGATATATAAATTTAATTTTGTTTGTACTGCTTTGTTTTGAATGTTCTTTTGTCCGCGTCGTTTTACATCATTTTACTTCGTTTGCTTTTCAATAATGAGCCAATATAAATTGAGGGGACCAAACTATCAACCAAACTACATACCCTTGCAACCTCTCAAACGTTTGAAAGAAATGACAGCAGCTAAGGTAAGGAGAACAAAACCAAGGTGTTTATGTTAAAAGAATCAATGTTTATTTGGTAATGTTACAAGACGAGATATTGCCTTGATTTGAAAAAACAAAAAGAAAGAAAAGAAGAAAAAAAAACGGAAGTTAACACTTCGAGTTCTCAAATCAAAATGAAAAGTTAGTCGCTCACGCATGGGCTCCGCGCAGAACTTCCGTTTGCGATAAATTAACAAAAAAAAAATAATACATTAATAAATATCCAGTCGGAACGCTTCCCGCGGGGCACAAAAATTGCCGTTTGTGAGCCTACAAAAATATATAAATAGACGGACCAAATTATCATCAGTCAGACTTGTTCCTTCACACGACCCGTGTTAAGGATTCTACGCACCGTCCGGCGCCTGTCATCCGATACATCAAACGATCGCCGCCGCTTAGAACATTGCCCTAGTTCCGAAGAAAACCATCCCTTCACCACGAGAACTTTGTAACTATCCCTTCACCACGAGACAAGTACAGTACATGAACTTTGTAACTACTACCACTGAATTCATTCTTTAACTGTGAACATATTTCTCCATTCTACTCTCTGTACTTAATCTATTTATAAAAAATTTTCTATAACATCATTACTGTGTTATTGCGAGTATCTATACGTTCTTTGTTTTGCAACCATACGCATTTCTCGCCCACAACTCAGAATATAACAGTAAAAATAACAAAGAAAGTGTTAAAAAAAAGATAATGAAAGTTCTCTCAACTGTATACTGGTTGATGGTAACCGAACTGCCGAGATTGGTAGGACAGGTCGTTGGTTATGGATTGAAGTGGCGGTTTCGTGGTGCCTACTCGTCAGCCTGGATTGCGACTGAAAGGTGGTTGGTCGTCATTGTGATCATGGACGATATCACCAAGAATCGGCTTCAGGATGACGCCTATGTTGTTGGTTTTCCTCAAAAAGATAATTTGTAGTAGTTGAAGAAAAGTTTCATGGAAAGACAGTAACTGTAGTTTTGAGAAAAGTGTTTTGAAAAGGATAATTGAAACAGTAGGACCTTAGATTAAGCAGGAAAGAGGCAGGAAAGTTGAATCGAGGCAGGAACGGCTGGAGTAGTACACTTTAATCCACATTGTTCGGGCCTGGCAGTTGTGCTTATTTATTATGAATATACATGATTGAACGTATAACTCAAGTATAGGGGAATGGGAAGCGGAGTAGTCATCTGTATTTCATGCTAGTCATGACCTAGGACCAAGCCAGCTAAATTCACTGACCTATCCATACTGTACAATATTAGCAACCTTACTATTCAGCCATTCTACAATTACCAAAATACCACAATTACTCTTCGTGAAACCTACTGAAGAATACCCGGATAAAAACATGAAAATGTTATTAATACAAGTGAAAAAGTCAGTGGTTAATGAAATGATTTTATGCAAAAAGAGAAGAAAAAAAAAGAGAAAACCTCAAAAAGAAATAAACAGAAAAGACAAACCAGTTGGTTACTCACCGTGGTCCCATCAAGAATGTAAATTGCCAACTGTTTTTTCGGAACACGAGACCGAAAATAACTCGAAAATTTTCTACTAGGAAGTGGGTCTATGTTAAGTAGGTACAAGAATAAACTAGGGAGACTGGGAAAAGGAAGAACGATGAAAAAATGAAAACAGCTGATGATGCGGGCCATGAGAAGGAGCTGGAAAAAAACTGGTATCATGGGAATCCTGGAACTCTAATATAAATGATAGGGCTTAATACCCAATCATACAGCTAAATCAAGCGTGAAGAATAAGAAACTCAGTTTACCTGGAGGGGTGTCTTATAAAAGGACCCAGACCGTCGCAGCCATGAGGAGGGAAGGGTGACTCTAATGTTGCTCCCTTTCTTTCGACCAGGCTTGCTGCTTTCACCCACATTTCGTCGAATCCAAACATTTTCTATCACATCTAATCCTGGCTGTAAGCTGATGCTAAAAGAAAAGAATCAGATAGTGATGACAAAAGTTTGCACCGTCATACAATTCCTTCAGTCCAAATCATCAGGATCACGAAAAATACCCTTCGTTTCACACCTGTCCACGAAGGGTCAAAATTGTCCATAACGTAACCAACGTCGAGCAGCATTAACTGCTTGGGATCGATGCGGACCGTTACCACTCGGACGTAGTCCCAAAACAGACAGACCCGCCCGCAGTGCTGGAAGGCGTGCTCAGCCGTTTCTCCTCATCCTCTGTCACAGCGAGGGAAATCGGATTGTCTCCCAAGCCCGTTTTGAAGGCCTAGTTGACGAGGGGTAAAGTATTCCGAGCAAGCCTCCAGATAGCTCGTCCCTAGCGCCCATTTCCATTGGTAGCGAACCTCCTCCAACGACAAGTCGAGCCACTTCTCGTGGGGGTCCGAAACGGCGCTCCGATATAGTACTTTTCGAGGCTGTGAAAGGTCACTGGACCGATGAAGCTTATAAAGAGCCCTCCTGCTCGACCAGAAATACAGCGCTTCTCCCTTTGGCCAACGTTGGCTCACATCTGTGGATTTGGCGATTTCAGATTAGGAAAGGCAGCTGTAACGTTACGTCTCCATGTCGTATTTCACGTCTATGATCGACTTAAGAACACCAGCCTTTCGGCAAGCCAATGACTTACCAAGTCTGGCGTCCCCAAGCCTCTATTATAAGGACGCTGGCATCAGACCTGTCTGTGAACCATAGACTTGCCACCCTTCTACAGAAGCGAGAAGAGGGATCGTTCTAGTACCAACCACCGGTCCGTGAACAGAGAAATGCTCTCGTTGCAGAGCCTTATTTAGTGGTCAGGTTAATGCAGACTCGCAGTTTCCCATTTTTCTTGTCTATGAGAGCCATGGTGTTGGCTCAGTGACTGGCCCAGTCACCTTTTTGTTCACCAGTCTGTTTAATTCTGTTTTTAATTTACCCTTGATAGCTAAAGGTACTCTTCGTGTCGCTGCAATATGGGATGTTATTCTCGGATCCATGTCTAAATGTACCACGCCCGGCAGTTGACTCAACTTGTCTTCAAATACATCCATGAATACATTTAGGATTTTGTCTGGGGGCTGGATGCTGAGCTTATCCAGTTGCAATACTTTGGCAACTATCCTGAACTGGTAATAAATGCCATTCTTTGGATTGCAGTCGCTCCAAGTTGGAGTTGTAAATCTTCCTGTTTTGCAGTATGCAAAATTTACTGCATATTTCCGTCCATTTGGGGGGGGGGGTTATCATTTTAACCTGATATTCTCCCAATGGTTTCACTTCTGCGCCATTCCACCTCACAAGAGGCTTATTTGAGGGTTCGAAGATTTTCCTAGTCACATTCAATATATTTATCGAAGCTCCGCTATCAAAGTAAAACACAACTGGTTTCCTTTCCACTATAACTTCTGATTTGATCAACTCCTGCATTACACCCTTCACCCTCTTTCTTATTGTGACACTGCCCAACTGATCGTATTCCGAACTACTGCTGCGGTCGTTGCCGAATATTTTTTCTTTGAAGATTTACACTTCACTGCAAAGTGTTTCTTCCCACTGCGCTTAAAACAGGTTTTGCCAAATGCTGGACACAACTCTCTTTCGGGCTCATGTTGCAATGTACAAAACTTGCACGTATTTCCTCTTTTCTGTGTTGACGTTTTTTCCTAGAGCCTCACATTGATTTTAATCAGCCTCTCGAATCTCAAAGCTCAAGACTGTTGTGTAGTATTCTCGGACAGTCTGGAAATCTCTATGCATCTCGGTAGATCTAGATATCTCACTTTTAGCAATTCTGCTTGTGTTTGCTTGTCTCGTACACCTAAAACTATCTGATCCCAAAGAAAAATTACTCGTTTTTCTCAGGATCCAGAGCACCGTGATGAACGCTTCGACTACTTCCCCTTTTCTCTGTTTTCTTGAATGGAAGATGTAACGCTCGTACGTCTCATTTGCTTTCCCTATTGCGTATTCGTCCAACACTCAGACTATTTTATCGGGGGTCCTTTCGTCTTCTGGAGTTTCACAGTGTCTGGGGGCTGGATGCTGAGCTTACACCTTAACAATTCCATTTCCCTGGGTGTGGAGCAGCAGAGCCGTTTGGTATTGTATTTGGTATTTCTGCACAAACGCCGTTTGTGCAGAAAAGAAAAGAATGCAAGATAATATTTCATGACTTAGCTCCTTCAAGTATCAAGTTACCAATATATTCCTCCCAATGTCTCGTTTTCTGTTTTTTGTTCAGGTAGCTCATGTTTCCTTTACTACTAAACTGTTTTTAAGCTTAATGAAAGAGAGAGAAGATAAAACTATAGTCGAAGCAAAGATTCCCAACGAAATATGATTTATATTGGGTTGAGTCATAATTTCTGCTTTTTAAAAACAAGTTGTAACATTTCAAACTTCCAATGTATTAAACGCAATCGGTCATTCATACTTCAGTTGTAAAAAAGAGTGTGTATCATAATTTCATAAATGTTCTCACGCCCCTAAAATGGAGGAACTAAAAGTGCATATTCGACATGTAATGTTGTGAGACTTAAAGAATAACCAAAACGCCACAGAAACAGTTAAGAAAATTTTTAGTGTTTATGCCCACCGTGTCATTTCCGACCTTTAAGTCCGAAACTAGATTTCAAAGTTTTGTTCTGACGATACATCATTGAAAGATGAACCTATCAAGGACACACATCAGACCTCGATCAAGAGACTTTAAGAGAATTGGTACAATGCAATCCGCATAAAAGTACGCAAAAATTAGCATAGTGAGCAAGCTGGCTGTCTGTTAGAGAGAAGATTTAGGAATATCATTTGAGTTTCTCTCAGTGGGAAGAATAAGGAAGATTGCATATTCATAGTGACAAGTCTTCTTTTAAGGCAGGAAAATTATTTGTTTTTCAAGAATATCATTACAAGAGATGAAAAACGTGTTTTTATGAAAATATTCAAAGCAAAAGGCAATGGATTAACCAGGATGAATCTCCGCAGCCAACTCCAAAGGCGGAACTTTATGGAAGAAAATTTATGCTGTGTGTATAGTGGGATCAATGTGCTATTATTTGTTTTGAGTTTTTAAACTGCAATCAGACACCGTTGAAATTTGTAAATTCGGCAGTTAATGTCTGCTCGAATTTGTCAAATTTGGCTGTTTTGAAGTAGTGCCGTTATCCGCCGCCCCTACTGTTATTTAAGTGAGTCTCGCCAAGGAATCCCGCTCCTCTTCTTTTGTTTTTGTTTTTTCAGCAGTCTGTCTCACTCTTTTTGCTTTGCGAGTTCTTGTTTATTCGCCTTCGACTTTAAGCAGATTTTTCAGAAGCAAGGTAGTTTGAGATTCGAACTGAAACAAACGATATTCATCTAAGAGGAGGAAGCGGTGGTCTACTTGAAGAAATAGTAAACTTCGTTTTTAACAAATCTACACAGGAAACTAGAAAACTGTTATCCAGGTTGATTCTACACAAGAAAGAGACGCCGAGAAGAAGAACAAACCCTAAAAATTAGCTTCTAAATGAACTTTGACATAAAATATCAAAGAATGGTATTTTATCATTAACAAAATTTAAACTGAAAGCAGGTGGTTGACGGCATAGCTTCGAGCAAGTTAGTCGTTGAATTTGTTTATACCCTTCTTTTTGGGGGGTGGGGGGATATAATATTGTCGTTACTTGAATGTATGTTATTTTTGTTACCTTAAATTCAATGTAGGGAAAAATTTGCAAAGCCATATTTTGTAAAGTTTATTTCTCTTGAAATAAATTCATCATCATCATCATATCGCGCTGGTAGCACGGATATCCCTGACCCTCTCTCGCCACTCCTCCCTATCGTTCATCGCCTAGGTAGGTCTTCAGGACAACATCCCGTATCCTCACATAGCTGCTGAATGTATGTTCGTGCTGGTCGTCCTGCTTTTGCACGGCCATGTGTGGGGGTCCATAAGAGTACATCTCTTATGAGTTCGTCCCTGCTTCTCCAGCAGTGTCCTGCATGTCTGGTTCGTCTAACTTGAATAGTTTTCGTGATAGGCGGCAGGTGGCCGTACAGTTGGTGTCTTGTGGGGTGTTGCCGCCAGGACTTGTTTAAGATTACACGTAGCATTCTTGTGTAATTGCCGTCTAGCTTCTTCTCCAGCCGTTTTGTTAGAGTCCATGTAGTGCAGCCATATAGCAGTATCGATGTGACCGCTGCCTGGAAGAAACTGCGTTTCATTTTATCGGTTAGGTCTGATTTCCATATAATCGATAGCCTATTGATAGCTGTCCATGCTTTCGCTAACCTCGTTTCGATGTCCTTTTCGGTTGATTCGACGCTGCTTCCTACGTAAGTGAATTTGTCTACTAGTTTAAGAGGTGTTCCTTCTAGAGTGGAGATGTCCCCCGTTTGATTATAGCACATATATTCCGTTTTGTGTGCATTAACATAGAGGCCTATGCTTGCTGCTGCTCGTTCCAAACTATGCAGTAGTGTTTTGGCTTGGTCAGGTGTATTTGCCAGTATCGCTATGTCATCGGCGTAGTCAGCGTCGGTAATTGTTGTTGCGGGGTACCTTCTGCTTCTTTTCTTCGTCAGTTCGAAGCCATTCTCTTTGATTTTGTCAATCGATGTTCTAAGTATGTAGTCTAGACAAATGATAAAGAGGTACGGAGCCAGCGTGTCCCCTTGTAGTACTCCTGCTACAATGTCGAAGTATTCTGTGTCTCCATCTGGTGATCGTACTTTTACTTTAGTGTTTCTATAGAGAATTGTTATTGCCGCTACCGTTTCTTTAGGTATGCCTTGGTAAAGTCAACAAATATTAATGTCGCTTGTAGGTTTTTTGCCCGTACACCTTCAAGGATTCTACGGATGGTTAATATTTGTGAGGTCGTGGATCTATTTCTTCGGAAGCCATTTTGGTTTTTCCTAAATATGTTGTCGATTTTGGGTTCTATGCAGTTTCGTAGTAGGGCATTGTAGATTTTGGCCGCTTTTACTTTGTGGAAACGAGTTGTTTTTGTTTTTAAGAAATATAGACATGTTACTCTTTCCGGTAACAAAAGTTAGCTTTCCCACACCCTTTTTTATCTCCTTTATTTTATACTTCTCTCTTCATTGCAAGGCCTGATAGTACTGCTTAATAATTTATTGGGTTGGGCAGAGATAAAGTTTACTTGATTTGGGTAGAGTTGTACTTTATCGCGACTAACATTCGGATAATTTTGTTAACTTTTCGTCTGTTGATTGTTAACATTTAAGACCAAAAATCTAGCATATTTTTTAATTGAGCACGATTTCTCATATCTTGCATATTTCATTTCCCTTTTTACGAGGGCTCTAAGGTTAATGGAAATATTTGTTTGGCGCTTTCTCGTTCAAATTTAAAATTAATAGTTTAAGTCTATATTTCGGACTGTTCCCATTTCGTGCTATACCGCTTTGCATTTTTTCCAGTTTTTTTTTTATGTGAGCAAAAGTAGTGCAGAAAGTTACAAATCTAAATGGGGTAGTAGTGACACCTGTAAATCAAAGTTTCCGGTGATTAGTAAAAACCTACTATCCTCGAGAACTTTAATATTGTTTCTAAGCAGGATAAGTTTAGGTGCAATTTTTTGCCGCGACAATACGCATTCTACCAGTAATTGCAAAAATTCGCCTCGGTAAAAGACAGATTGGATCGTTGTAAGGTTCTGGGGCTGTATACGCTGTGCACGGACCCACGTCACTCGGAAGTTAACTGCCGTGATAAAAAAAATGACTCCATAGACCTTGCTTGGATTGCAAGAGCTGCTGCCATGCTGGTGCCATGTGCCCCGGTCTAGATAAATCTACTTTACATAACAATACTTGTTACCGTGATGATGATCACAGTAGCAATTTGTTGTTGCCTATAATGGGGGTTATTTTGGTATATGAAGGAGTCGAATACAGGTTTAATGCTCTTATCGACTCAGGTAGCGAGCACTCTTATTTAGCAGATTCCTTGCTAGACGACCTAAATTGCCTACTCAAGAATTTGTAAAGAAGACTTTTAGGGGGTCTGCTAGGAAGCGTCAACCGGAAATCAAATTATTGGTGAAATTACCAGATTGTGTCAGTTCCATCCCTTTCCTGGTGAATTAGGACATGGATCTCACTTTTAAGGTGAAGGAGCCTAGTAACGAAGTGGTTGTAAGTTGGTAGCAGATATTTCGTGTGTTCAGAAAGACACTGTGTCTGTAAGCGGTCTTTTAGGTGTAGACTTGTTAAAGTATCTGGCATCTATGAAGCAGTCTCATTTTATGAACGATGCAGCTTTCGGATTGGCTTCGGGATTTATGCTTTTTGGCGACATAGATTTCCTACCAGCTTGATCCTCAGATTTGTGGTATGAATTGTTCTCAGTATTCTGATTACCCAGTTACCCATATATATTTTGAGCTGGAGCCTAAGCCTAAGTATCTAGACCCCTTAGACTGCTTTGCAGAGTCCTCTTTGTAAAGGACTGTTGAAAACATATTCAGTTAAGAGACTATGGGGATTACGGAAAACTCGGTCATTATTATGACCGCGATAACCCAGATTCTTTCCGTAGCTCAATAACCTTGGGATGAAGATAAGTTGGTAGAAGTCCCTTCTAACCACCAGGTGGCGTTGAATGCTGTGATCAAACTTGAGAGGCTGAATTTATATGATGATTAGTCTAAGGTGTTTTTTTAAATCAGACTGTTGAAATTTGTAAACTCGGCAGTTAATGTCTGCTCGCATCTGATTGGCTATTTTGAAGTTGTGCCGTTATCCCCCGCCCCTACAGTTATTTGAGTAAGACCCACCAAGGAATCCCGCTTCTCTCCTTTTTTTTATTCAGCACGAGCAGAAGGCTCTATCTGGCTCTTTCCTTTTGCTTTGCGAGCTCTTGTTTATTCCCCCTCAACTTTTAGCAGATTTTTCTTAAGCAAGGTAGTTGGAACAAGATAGGCCCTTTAGTCTTAGGCTAAGCCTCTTTTCCTACAAGGTTTTTATTGTTACTTGTTGAAACAATAAGCTTCCTGCAGGCTATTTGTGGTTTTGGCATGCTGGCTCCTTCAAAAGAAAGTTGAGTCTAAGGTCTGAAGGCGGAATTATTGGACCTTTAGCCGACAAAGGAAGCTGTTGGCTAAGTCAGAAAATGTGGTAAAAGCCTCCGTCGGTTCAACAGAAGAAAATCCGAATTAAAACAGAAAGATATTCGTATTTAAGAGGAAGAAGCGGTGGTCTACTCGAAGTTCACTTAAAGAAATAGTAAACTTCGTTTTCAACAAGGAAACTAGAACACGGTTGATTCTACACAAGCAGGAGATGCCGAGAGAATAAACCTTTAAAATTAGCTTCTAAATGAACTCTGACGTAAAATACCAAAGAATGGTATTTTATCATTTACAAACTGACCGTAGGTGGTTGACTTTGAGCAAGTTAGTCGTTATATTTCTTTATACACATTTTTGGGGTTATAGTATTGTCGTAACATTAATGTATCGTAGTCAACCGGCTACTCAAAAAAAAAAAAAAAAAAATTTCCAAGAAGCGATGAGTCACTGATGCCGTCAGCCAAGGACCTGATAGTTAAGGAACCAAATGACTCCCCATAGATCATTTTTTAAAAATAATAAATCCAGCCAGTCTTTCAAAGGACAGTTCACAACTATAGCACAAAATATTTAGTAATAAAGAAAAACCTAGTTGAAGTAGAATGATAATAAGCAAATTTATTCTGCTTAGACAACTAAGGGTAGTAACGCACTGTATACATAAAAAGCGGCGGTATTAAAACGGTCGACAGCTTTGGCTGGACGTCAACTAAGGGTGAGGGAGGAATCCGATTCTCCCATGGTCAACTCTACGACTGAAATCTTACCAGCAGCAGCTGCCTATGACGCACTGCTCCAGGTTTTCTCTCAAGCCGACGACCTGATTCCAGCCAGCAGACGACACAGGAATACTACCAGCCTCTCAGTCTAACAGTCCTTTTCAGGACTAACTAAGAAAGTCTATTCTAAAACTTCCTGAGACGGCACGATGCAGCGGTCCCGACTAACAGCTCTTTTCAGACTAATTCTGAAAGTCAAATCTAGCACCTTCTGAGACGGCACGACGCAGTACCTTCCTGAACCAGCGACCACCTTCCTGCAGCAGCAGCTACTTTCATGCACCGGCAACCACCTTCCTGCATCAGCGACTACCTTCCTGCACCAGCAACTACCTACTTGCACCAGTAGCTATCAGTCCAACAACAGCAGCTACAAGTCCTATGTCAATGACCACTAGTCCTGACTACCAACGACTACCAGTCTTGCACCAGCAATCCAATCCTGCACCAGTGACTAGATCTGGCACCAACTACTAGTTTCTGGATTTTACGAACCAGCATCCGCTGTACGATTTCCGATTACGATTCGCCATAACAAAATTTGGCCTTTCGAAACAACCACCTTGTTTTGCCTAGTTCGTTGTCAATCACTTATATTTCAAAAGTTTGTAGGATCAAATGTGTGTTATTTTTGTTTGAGTTAGCGAAAGAACGCACGTTAGAGTTAGCGAAAGACAAAACGTGAGGTTCAAAATATAACGCCGTTTAATAGAAAGAAAAAACAAAACCAAAAAGAAACTGACCGTAATGTGTGCGCGTATGTACGTATGTAAATTACAAAAACAGAGAATATAGACGTAAGCTGGTACTTAACTTTGTTTTTCTCTTTCTTTCGCCAGTATGGCTATGGGTTATATCGGCCACTTTAAGCAGGGTTTTTCTTCTGGCGGGATAATTGTTTCTTTGTTCCAAACGGTTTCTAATACGTTCTCCTATCTGGTAAACAATCTCAAGTTTATCGTGCTGCGCATGTATCTTCACATACACATACACTAAACACCACTTACATATCCACACACAATAATAGGCAACTATAACCCACACAAACACACATACGCGCGCGCACACACACACACACACACACACACACACATAGGCATAAAAATTTATACCCAATTCCCACGGTTTTTGACTGTATTTTTCGATTTTTTCGATTTCTTCATTTCATTTCGTTATCTGCCTGACGATTGTTGTTTGTAAAACTTCATGAAACTTTAGGTCGAAGACAAATTTCCACGGCAATAAATATATAAATCTTATATATAAATCATATATAAATATATATATATATATATATTGATTTCCACCTTATTTTTACTTTTATTGCTTATCTTATTTTATTTTATTTTATTTTTTATTTTTTTATTTTATTTCATTTTATCTTATTTATTTATTTATTTATTTTATTTATTTTTTTTTATAATTCTAATTCCTTTATTTTATCTTCTGAATACGAACTGTAACTCCACATTTGCTACTCTGCGACGCGAGAGAAGCATGTAAATAGTCATCTGACGAGACGGAGCGTATTGTAATATTCTCCGCCGAAATAAATTTATTATGACGACTTAACCGAGTTTGAGTCTCCATCAAATTGTACTATATATATATATAATTTGCAAACGAATAGTTTGTAGGTAACATTATTTTTAAACGCGCCAGAGATCATTTGTTTGCTTACAGTTGAATGGTTTCAATAAATGTTTTCCAACACTAATAACCCTATTTAATATTAATCATTTATTTACACACAGTCAAATGGTCATAAGTTTAGTAGCTAATCAAATATTTCTATTTGACCCATAGATGGGGTCCTAACAAGTATTACCACTCCAGTGAGGGTGGACCTGGGAATAATGGCAATGAAGGGGTATTTCACTTTCTCCAGGGCTCCAGGACGGGATTTTCACTATCAGATGGTTTAGTGTCATATCCAGGACACTTATTGGGAGGATCTTACCCCTCTGCAGAGATTTTACAGTCCCAGCCGATTGGGTTATGAAAGTAACTTTCAATATAATAGCAATATTTTATCTGAAGCAAAAAAAAAAAATGTCACGAGGTTAGTGTGAATTTGGCAAATTATGCATAAGGAGTTCATAACAAAAAGGAGTTTAATATTGGGGCAGAGGAGTCTTCCGGGTGACTGTGATGAAAGGTTAATGCTGAAATGAATTATAAAATAAGACAAGCAAACAGCAAAACAAATAAATAGATGATAATCAACGTTACCTTTTTATATATTATTTTGGCAATAAGTAATAATTCATAAAATATAAATATTAATTTTTGTAAGTGTACAGTGTATGTAAATATTTTTAGCATTTTTTTAATTGCTTGCGTCTCGGTACTGAATTCATTTGAGGATAAGACTTAGTTATCATGAAATTCCGGACTGATATTTTGATTCAGTGACTGGAGAATCGACAGCATGGTTTTGTCCTCTTTGACTTCTGGAATTATGCTGCACAATAGATAGCTGCTATTCAGGTCCACTAGCTTTTGGAGGCAAAATAGGAAAAGTTGTTTTTAGAGATTATGACAGATGGTTCTTTTTCTAATTTTAGATTTGATGAAACACTTAGGCTATATACATAACAGAGCTGTGGAATATCTAAAATTGCATAACCTCTGAGAAGTTAATGTTATATTAATTATCTTTGTTCACGTTTTCGTATCCCAGAATAAAGACAGACGTACAGTCTCTATTTCAATAAGAACAGAAATTAAGATATATGCATTATTAGTGGGCATCTCGCGTGGTGTAATGGTTAACAAGTAAGACCATTGCAAGTGAGTTTGAGTCTCACAAGAGTAGCCTTTACTTCTGGTCAAAAGGATGGCCTTTACTTCTGGTCCTATGCTATATTAAGCTAAATTTAATGACATCATAATGCTAAACTAAGTATTATATTAAAATATTATTATGCTATTATTTATGTTATTACGTGATATATCATAAGGTTTAATAGATGACATCATAATGCATCATAATATGAATGTATCAAATTTAGTCTCATATTGCCTGTGCATAGCAATACAGACTGCATACACTTTATATTGGATTTCAATCAGGTTCTTCAGTTCCACAGAATTATAGATCGTTTTGTGAGTTGAACTCGACATTAAGTACTCAGTCATCCACACTTGTTTGCATATTTAAAAAAAGATCATTATGATATATTTTTCAGAGATAATATGAGAACATTTGTCGTAACCTGTCAGAACTCCCTTTCATAACCCAACTTCAATAGCCATCGCTCATATAGCAAAACCAAACTGAAATCGCAACTAGCCCCACGAATGTTCTTTCGGGAGAAACGCAAGAATAATATTATGGGTGATAAATTATTTTCCGAACAATTGGTAAGTTACATGACTTCTGAGTTGATTCGAGGCAGGCCACATATATATAAGACGGTTGATTTCACTCAACAGGTAGAAAGAGATTGGCTCCCAGAGCGGTCACATCAAAGAGACGTCAAACGATGACTAAGCAGCAGTAGCAGTGCCGTGACCTGCCCACAAACGTAAACAGATCGGATTACTCGCTCGCCTTAGAAAAATTACATCTGGGTACGGCCGGAAATGACAAAGCCCTTTTTACGACCTTGACCTTCCGTTACAGCCAAAAAAAGGGATAAATTAAAATTAACAATATTTACAAAACACTTCTGCCAGAAATAACTTTATAAAAATGGAATTAATTGTCTTCGCTAGCCTATAGCAGGTTAAAGAACTACTTTATTCCTACACCCATTTTTTTTTAATAAAAGAATTTCCTACTCACGCGGCTGGGGCAGAGCGTCATAGCACCTCCTTAATGTCAACAAGCCTTTTTCGACGCTTGGGGGCACGTTCTTTGCGGAGAACACTTTGGAGCCTGTTCTGGACTTCAGTCCGGAGCGTGGCTCTGCAAAAGGAACAATGGTAGACTTGAGGCCTTTAGACTCCTAGTTTCGATTAAGCTACCTCCAGGTGGGCAAGCTGCAGTTTTGTCTCCTTTGTAACCTACGTATGGCACTAAACCTAGCGTCTAGTTTAAGCCGTAAACTGGCAAAAGTGCCCGGACCCACATTTGGATTCATGAAACTGCTTGCCTCATCAGGCTCACTTGCACCAAGTGAGCCGATAAGCAGCATAGACCAGCAGGGTTCGAGTCTCGGCTCGTTCCCGACCTCCCCCTCCCCTTTATCCCCACTCTAATCAGCCTTCGGGCTTTTGACCTTGTGTCAAGCTTCGTCTGGTGGGAGACGTTGGCAAATATCGGCACGTTCTTTGCGGAGCTCATACGCGGTCGAAATCCTACGTTATCGTGGTTGCATTCACCTCACCGCCACTTCTAGTGGTAGATTCACCCTTTTTTTTCTTCAAATCGCTTGCTACAAGGCTGAATCCCACTTCTTGTGGTAGATTCACTCTCCTTTTTTTGCATTGATATGCACTAAAGGCTTCGCTCGTCCGTTCGGCTGCGCAGCGCTAAAGGCACGGGTTAGCTTTTAGCTACCACTTCGCTACCTGCGCAGCGCTAATATAACGCCAATCTTAGCCGTGGCCTCCTGGCCAGCTCACTCGATAGTGCAGAACCTTAGCCAAAGCCTTAGCTATCGTCCGATACGCTCGCACAGCTTTGGCGCGAAAAGCCTTAGCTACTGCACAGCTTTGGCGCGAAAACCCTTAGCTATCGCCTCGATACGTTCGCACAGCTTTGGCGCGAAAAGACTTAGCTATCGTCCGATACGCCCGCACAGCTTTGGCGCGAAAAGCCTTAGCTTCTGCACAGCTTTGGCGCGAAAAGCCTTAGCTACCGTCTCGATACGTCGTCACAGCTTTGGCGCGAAACAGTCTTAGCTACTGTCCGATACGTCCGCACAGCTTTGGCGCGAAACATCCTTACCTACCGCCCGATACGTCCGTACAGCTTTGGCACGGTAAAGCCATAGTTGCCGCTCGATACGTCCGCAGGGCTTTGGTACGACAAAGCCATAGCTACTATCTCAATACGCCCGCTCAGCTTGGACACAGCAAAGTAATAACCATCGTCTCCAAGACGTCCTCACAGCTAGGGGCACGACAAAGCCCTAGCTTTACCTGTTCGCTCGCTCGACTTCGTACATGCTAAGGCCTGGCAAACCTTAGCCACCATCTTCCCGTCTGTTCACTCGGTCCGCAGTACTAAGACGCGATTAAGTCTTAGCAACCACGCTCGCTCAAACTGTACGCTACCAAGCTGCCAACACCGACTTCGACCACGACGCTCTTGCAATGCCGCATCCAATCCACGTACGACACACCGTACAGACGGCCTATTGCAGCACCTAGCCTACGAACGACTCGCAGTAAAGGCTAGCAACTACTTCGACACACCTCCGGTTAACCCAACGTACTGTCAAAACCGGGACGTCGATTCCCCGATCTCGACCGACCTCAGCTTTCCGCAGCTATCGTCCAACTGCATTCTACGACTTGACTGATCTCAGCTTCCAGCAACGATCATACAGCCTCATCTACGAATCGAACATACCAGCTATCGACATCGCCTATCAAGCTGGAGACCAAATACTACTACCACGAACTTTACACACACATGTCTGTAAATTTTGACAATAAATTGTCATCCATGTTGTATTTGTTACCTCGCCTTTGTTTCCTTTATTGTCTTTGGCTGTTACTACTGGCACGCATTTAACTAAAAAAAACATTTGCGAGGTCGACGCGCTTACTGGCTCCGCAACAGCAGCACCAACAACTTTGAAGAGATCCTGAACAGTCACAAAGGAACAACATCAGCAACCTCAATAAAAAAAAAACGTAACAACCAAATTATACGATAACTGCTTATTAAGTCTTTCTTTTATTTATCTTATACAGATTTCGTCTCTCTTGTTTTACTTCTCACTCTTTTACTGTTAGTGCGAGTTATGCAACAAAAACAACAACAAACGTACAAGGCCAACCATAGCTCCTATAATATAGGAAATTGCTTGAGTAATGTAAAAAAATAATTTGGTTCAAGTTAAAGTAAGACATCCAAAAAATTTCGACACTAACTTTATTAAACATTCCAGTTTTCTTTTATTTTCTGTCATCTTTCTGCCTACCTCATATTTTCATTTTTCCATAACTAAAAAAAGTAAACTTTCTCAATAAAGAACAACTGAAGTTGTCTTCCACAAAATTGGATTTTTAAATAGAGAATTCCGTAAAGACTAGAATAAATAAGTAACTGTTGATGCAATATTTGTTGAATACAGCCAAAATTCATTGATTTATGACACACATAGGAACACATAAAAACAGTCAAATCCTGATGTGATATCTTGTCCTTTCTCTTTACTGATTCAAGAGGTTTTTCATCAATTGTTGTTTATAATTGGACGAACTTGAAACATTTTTTCTGGAAGAATTTATAGTAACGAACTCCCTTCCAAGGTCGACTTTTAGTACAATTGGTGGTGGCTTATCTCGCTTGTTTTACGACCTTTTATATTTTACGTAGACATGAAGTATCCACTTTTCATCGACAGTCAAAGTTTGTTTTGAAAAATGAACATTTCATAGTCACACATGAAAGCTATAAAGCAATTAACATAATCAAACTGATGTCCGTGATTTTCAACGTTTCATGTAGATATATTGAGTATACTATCTCCTGTGTCATATAACTTATTGCAGAGCCAGTAAGCGCGTCGACTCCGCAAATAATGTTTGGGATTTAAACGTGTGAATGTGTGGTGACCAAAGACAATGGAAGGAGAGACAGAAGGCGAGATAACAGATACAACAAAAGTGACGTTTTTATTGCCGGAATTACAAACGTGTATGTAAATGTCCGTGGCGGTTGTATGTGGTCTTCAGCTAGGATGGGTTACATCGTTAGCTGGTCGAGTTGTAGATGTGTGCAGCTGGACGTTCGACGAGGGTAGCTGGCGTAGGTCGAGTCGTGGAGATACAGCTAGATGTCTGATGCGGGTAAGCTGAGATCGGTCAGGTCGTTGAATGCAGCTGGATGGTCGTTGCGGGCAGCTGAGGTCGGTCGAGTCGTTGAATGCAGCTGGATGGTTGTTGCGGGCAGCTGAGGTCGGTCGGTCGTTGGTAAATCGATCTCCCTGTTTTGACATTTCGTTGGTATGGTCGAGTCGTGGACTAGATGCTACATTGCTAGGGTAGTCCGTAACAGCGAGTCGTTACGTGGACTAGATGCTGTAAACTGTCGTGCCAAATAGCTATGCGGGTGCATCGTTGACGGTAGCTATGGCTTTATCGCGCCAGTAAGCTGTGTGGGCGTATCGTTGGCGGTAGCTATGGCTTTATCGCGCCAGTAAGCTGTGTGGGCGTATCGTTGGCGGTAGCTATGGCTTTTCGCACCAAAAGCTGTGGTGGTAGCTAAGGCCTTTCGCGCCAAAGCTGTGTAGTAGCTAAGGCTTTTCGCGCCAAAGCTGTGCGAGCGTATCGGGCTGTAGCTAAGGCTTGCGCGCCAAAGCTGTGCAGACGCATCGAGACGATAGCTAAGGCTTGCGT
The DNA here is from genome assembly GCA_963585895.1 of Sepioteuthis lessoniana. Lineage (NCBI taxonomy): Eukaryota > Metazoa > Mollusca > Cephalopoda > Myopsida > Loliginidae > Sepioteuthis > Sepioteuthis lessoniana. The sequence continues at coordinate 56,775,824 of OY757914.1, forward strand.
GCCAAAGCTCTGCACTGTCGAGCGAACAGGCCAGGGAGCCGAGGCTAAGATTGGCGTTATCTTAACGCTGCGCGGATGGTGGAGCGGTAGCTAAAGGCCAACCCTTGCCTTTAGCGCTGCGCAGCCAAACGGACGAGCGGAAGACCGGCTGGTCTTAGTGAATCCTCTTCGTGTTTGCCTCCAGGCCGTCTATTTCGACTGGTTATTAATGACCGCCAGAGATGCTCCGACCCGCAGAAGGAGACCTCTCATAGCCCTTAAAAAGGGCCGTAAAAAAAAGGTTGAATCTGCCACTAGAAGTGGCGGTGAGGTGGGTACAACCACGCTAACGTAGGACCCGAGCCTCGTGGAGCCGAGTGGCCCCTGAGAGCGTCCGCGTAGACCTCTGAATTTTCACTGCCTGAAGCCTTTTTGTATGGAAGAAAGGGAACTCCACTTCTGTCGCGCCACGTGGATAGAAAGTTCTACAAAAAAATGGACGCAGAAAATAAATAGTTCTTTAGCCCGGTATAGGCTAGCGAAAAGTATTACTTCCATTTTTATAGAATTATTTCTGGCAGAAGTGTTTTGCAAATGTTGATAAAAGTTAATTTATCCCTTTCTTAGCTGTAACGGCCGGTTAGAGTCGAAAAAGGTCTTCCTCATTTCCGGCTGTACCCGGATGTTATTTTTCTAGGGCGAAGGTGTAATTTGATCTGTTTACGTTCGTAGGCCGGTCGCGGCAAACTAATTATTCTCAAGCAATATCAGGATTTTCGGGTTATTTGAGTCAAAAAGAATTTACAGTTTTCAAACTAGAGTCCAAATGTTTACCTTTACTAGTGCGGTAACGCAATATCTCTTGCGTTTTCTACAACAACGCTGTAGTCTCGCCATGTGCATGCTTACTCTCAACTTCTTCCTCTCGTCTTCCCGTATGCGTGCTTATCATTTCCTTACACCCTTCCCTGATCTCATGATCACATGATCCTGCATGGTGGGTACGGTCTCTTATTTCGTTTACTCCTTAGGTGTGGTACACGAGAACAACTGTTTTGAACCACTTCATCGTCGTCGTCGTCCGAAAGCATTCAGAATCAACTACTGCCTTACATGAACTTCTGTTGACGAGTACATTGATTATAGGTAGCGCCGTATTGTTTATCTGGTGGCAGGGTAAGAGGCCGGCACTTATTCCCCGTCCCGACCCCGTTTCCCGGACAATTCTTTGCCAGATGTTCTGCTTTGCTGCAGTGGTTACAGCGCCCGGTTAGGCTTATTCTACTGTTATTTTTTTCTGCCATGATTGCGTTGCAGACAATCTCTGACCCGATGGTTTATACCCCCGTATTTGAAGCCATTGAAATTAGTTCAGTACAGGTGAAGCCTGCCAAGGTTGCACTGTGACAGCTTACGGTTCTTCTATTTCCTTGGTGTCCACTAATGAGGTACGAGTTCTTTCGAGTAACTCTCTTAGAGTCAGGGATTCCATCGGAGGAATCTACGGACATGACCCGCAGGCCATTTACGAAAGCACTCTTCATCTAACATTCTGGTAACACTTCCCTATCAGCAAAGCCAAACGCTGCAAGTCCGTCAGGAACTCATCCACAGTTTCCGAAGGCGGCACGTAAGATCAAACAGTCTGTTTGCTATTCTTATACTGCCGAAATAGTTTTAGTCAAGAATTCTTGTATAATTTTGCCAAACACCGCTTCACAGTTTTTACACGACACAATCCGAATGTTTTCTTTTTCTAGTGCAGCACAACAAATTCATCTAATCTGGATTATTCTGTTTTCTTTCTTCATACATATAATTTAAAATAATTTTAATGTTACCTTAGTTTTAGGTTTTGTTAAATGATGTAGTGGAAGATCCTGAAAACCCCTGGGAATGGATTACTGGGTCTATAAAAGATGCGAGTAAGCGGTAACCAAGAGTGAAGCGAGAGTACTCACTCTGGCATTCAAGATACAATCGAGTGTCCATATATTATTTGTATGTTGTACTTTCGAACGATGAACTTGTTATACTTACTCTTCGTGTGGAGTCGTATTTATCCTGATATATCCCCCATGGATATATCAGATTTGGCGACGAAGTATTCGAGAACGAACTCACGCACAAATCTAATCAGATTTGGCGACGAGGTATTCGAGAATGAACTCACTTCCAAATCTATATCAGATTTGGCGACGAGGGATTTGATAACGGACTTACACCCAAATCTATACCAGATTTGGCGAGAAAGGATTCGTAAAAACAAACTCCCATTCAATCTATAAGATTGGACGAACGACGTAGAGTTTTTTTTTTTGTCACCGTATTAGGTGGACCAGTTGAAGAAAAATTTTTTTTCGACACACCCGGAAATATAACAAGGACTTGGAGTACTTCAAACCAAGAATGGCGTTTAGAAAAAAAAAGATAAGTAGTTTTTTGGTTCCCCCACCTCCTCATTGAAAGAAAAAGTAAAACTACGTCTTTCTGGCCAAATTAATTGTTGGTCAGCTGTTTGGTTGGATTTTGTTTAACATATTTGTTTTATGCTAAATATGGAACAATTAACGGAATTGACAAAAATGCTAGGCGCCGCAGTACAACTATTACAACAGCAGTTTGTACAGCAACAAGAAAATTTCCAGAAACAACAAGCAGATTTACAGAAACAACAAGCAGATTTACAGAAACAACAGACAGATGTGCAAAAACAAATTGTAAAACAGCAGGACATTTTGCAAAAAATATTTTTAAAGTAAGACGAACGGGAGGAAGGTTCGAACACTTTTTCTGCAGAGGGCATAGCAAACTCGCTGTCAGAATTTATTTATACACCAGAGGAAGGAATATCTTTTCCTGTGTACTTCAAAAGGTACAAAACAATTTTTGCAAAAAGGTGTCAATCATGGTCAGATGAAGAAAAAATTATGTTAGTACTACAAAAGTTGAGCGCTCATAAAAATACGAAATATACGAATTACATATTGCCGAATAAACCGGAAGAGATGTCGTTTGAAGAAACTATAGAAACTCTATCCAAAATGTTTGGAGAACGGGATAGTTTGTTTCATACAAGGTAAAAATGTTTGAACATAATTAAAGAAGACGATGAAGATTTCGTAGCATACGCCGGGAAAGTAAATGCCCAGTGTGAACGGTTCAAACTTAAAGGCCTTAAGGAGGACATGTTTAAGTGTTTAATACTTGTACAGGATCATATAAGGATAAATCATATAAGGATAAAGTGATTCGGTCGAAGATATTGACAATGTTAGAACAAGATACAGAGATAACACTGCAAAAAGTATGGGAAGAATGCCAGAAATTAATAAATATCAGACGGGATAACATATGTATTTTATTTCCTTATATACAAATAAGGAGAGCACAAGGCTCTAATGGTTTTGTGGGGAGGGGAAGTGAGCGGTCATGCTTTTCTAAGGGAACCTAGCTAGCCACATTCGCCCACTCATTCAGCAGTACAATATATAGCCAATCATTCATCACGCTGCACTCACCAAAATACCATTTTTGCTCTATGAAAAGACCTACTTAAAAACCCCGAATGGAATGAATTAATGATTTATTTACAATGAATATTAGATGATGGGAATGGGAGAAAAAAAAACGGAATTACAATAAACCGAAAAAATACGAAACCATGGAAAAATTCCCCGTTTGGTTGCCCCCTCCCTTCCCCCGTTTACGAAATGGAGGCCGACTGTTTTCCGGTGTCCGAAAACACCGAAAACCGGCCGGACCTACCCTAGCTGGGAGAGGGATCCTAGCCTAATGGGACCAAAAATACTGGGTTGGGCGTGGTATGGCCAGTTAAAGACAGATGATATGAATTATATACAGGTGAAATTCCAAGATCTTCAACAAAAGTGGGCTGGAGTGAGGCTTGAAGTACAAAAATAATGGGAATGGGGAAGATCTTGGAGACTGGCAACTAGATGACAGGAACGATGACTCACAACATACTGCTAAGCTTCAAGGGGAAAGAAAGCTTTTCCAAATTACCCGGGATGGGGTCCCAAATGACCCGTCCCGTAGACGCCAGGAGCAGGCAGAGAAGGGAAGGATGAATCCAACATTGCCCCCTTTTTTACAACCAGGCTCGCTGCATTCACCCACCTTCTGTTGAATGTTATGCGATCAAAGCGTTTTCTCTTGCATCTGATTTTGACCCTAACAACACCCCGAGGATGTGGACGGGTCCGTTACTTCAGCCCAGGAAGAGTATTGCTAACCTCCAAGCACCGAGCCGCAAACCTCCGCTTTTGTCAAAGTTGACCTTGGCTCTTGCAATCCGCTCGTAATCACCAACCACCTTCACCGCCTTTATATCCAGGCGGCAGGATACAAAGACTGTGATATCATCAGCGAACGCGGAAACCCTTGCCGTAAGAGGGCCAGCAAAAGGAACACCGCGTAAGGCTGGATTTGTCCCCTCATCCCTAACCCTACGAAGCAGGGGCTCCAAAGCGAGGACATAGAGAAGAGGAGACCGAACGCTCGATCGCGAACGCCCTCGAACGCCTTCTGTTCACCTGCACCACGGCCTAAGGGTTGTGATACATCATGCAGAACATCTGCGGAACTCCCGTTGGAATCCAGCAGTCTCCAAAACAGACGCCAAAAACCGATGGTCAATCCTATCGAAGGCCTTGGACTAATCTAAACTGATCAGCGCAGCTTCCGTGCGTTCTTCTATCCCCTCTAGGACCTCGCGAATCAAGTGCAGATTGTCCTGGATCGATCTTCCCTTCACAGCGTAGGTCTGCTCGAGGCCGATCAGATCGCTGATGACAATCTGTAAACAATTCGCTAAGACCCGGGCCAAAAGGCTACATTCACGACTTCTCCGTGCTCGCATAAGAACGCCGCTAGCACTTCGCCATTTATTTGTATTGGGACATTACACACGGCGACCCCGACTCCTCGCCGTTCCAAGCACTCCGGCTGCGACCAGAAGTGTTCCGAGGTTATACTATCACTGGTCAGCCCAACTGCTAATTCTTCTGAGGGTAGCAGGACATCCCAGGTAACGAAGCTGCGCCTGCCGTAGTGTTTGGCTGGGATTCCTGCTGCCTTTAGAAGCTCCTCAAATGCCTCCTTTCCCAAGCCTGCCAGTCTCATGGTTTTCAAGTCTGCGACCACAAAGAAGACCATTCTCGGCTGCACCTCCCGCACAAGCTCAGGCATGGGCAAAATTTCGCAGCCCCGAAAGTATTGTGCACACTTCTCCCTATTCCCCACGTGGTCTTGCGGAGAAATCTCCCCAATTACCTGTGCTATCCAGGAGGCTGGCATAGATGGCGCTTTTCGTGTCGGTTGTATTGAGTTGGCCGTACCTGATAAAGATGGCCACCCCTCCTCCGACTCTGAGGAGGGGCTCAGGCCACCAAATATATCTGTCTGAGACGTCGATGGTGTAGGCTCCTCCACAGCTGCTTGGCGCAACTAGTCACTCACAAAAGAATAAAACGTTATCCAAAAAACGGGAGAACATATGTATTGAAGAAAAAAAGTTGCCCGAATAAATAAAGTCAAACGTGACAATAAAGAAAGAAAGGAAAGTGAACCTTATGAAAGAAGGGTAAAACAACACTATGAGAGAAAAATTTATTGCAAAGCATGTGGAAGTTCGAATCATACTACAAGTAGATGTTATTTTAGGAACAAGATTTGTTTCGAATGTGCTCAGAAGGGGCATAAGGCTTCTATGTGTAGGAAGAGAAATTATCAGAAGCCTAAAAAGATAAATGTAGTTTTATCGAAAGTTATGAAAAATAACGGGAAAAGAAAATATGTAGACATGAAAGTTAATGGTCGAATTATTACTTGTTTGCTGGATATAGGGAGTGACATTTCTACAATTGACGAAACTACCTGGAAAAGATAGGCAAACCTGAATTACGAAATACAGGCAAAATAGCAAGAGGTATTTCGGGAAGCAAGCTAAAATTCAAAGGAGAATTTGATGCTAAAGTAACACTCGACGGCAAAATGCATAAAACGAAGATCTATGTCATAGCAGGGAAAAATGCAAATTTATTCAGCATTGACTTGATAGTTTTATTTGATTTATGGGAGAAGCTGATAAACGTGTTTTGTAAGAGTTAAATGCGTCAAGTATGGAAAAGTCAAAACAAATTGAAAACTTTCTGAATAAGTTAAAAAGCAAATTTAATAAAGTTTTTGCGGACGAACTTGGTTGTTGCACGAAGACTGAAGTGAGATTCGAACTCAAAGACAACGTAAAACCAGTATTCAAGCTATAAAGAAAAGTCCCGTTTTCATCGTTAGAAACGATAGACAAAGAGTTAAAGGTGGTCTGTTTCTGAGAATCCTCTTGTAAAACTATTTGATGGAACCCCCTGTTACAGTCCAGTTTGCTGAATACTTGGGCTCCATCTAGTTCAGCTAATAGTTGGTCTACAGAAGGTAGTGGAAATTTTTCTCTTTTTACTCCTTCATTGAGTTTGGTGAAGTCGACACAAAGTCGACACTTTATCATTATTTTTTAAAACTGCAACAATGGGAACACACCAATCAGTAGGCATTTTCATTGGACGGATAATATTTTCTTTTTCCAAACGTTTTAGCTCTTCCTGGACTTTTTGTTTCATAGGGAATCGTCTCGGAGTGGCAGTAGAAAATGGTTGGGCTGTCTCATTCAAGTGTATTTTAGATAAGTTTTTCAATTTTCCAACGCCTTTAAATACTCTTGGAAATTCTTTTTTGTATTGGTGACTCTCAATATAGATAGCATTAATTTTTTCGACTAGTTTCAAAGCTTTGATAGCGGGTCCTCCCAGTAATGGTTCGTCTAAATTTTTCACAACGTATGGGTCCTGTTGTGAAGAAAATTTCCCAGTATCTAATGTAGCTTCTACACGTTTTACATCATGAATTTCTTTTTGACCTGGTCCATATAATCTTTTATTTGTCTCCCATATAATTGGGGAATTTTTTTAAAGAACAGGTCGGGAATTACAGTCTCGTCTGCGCCTATATCTAATCGAAAATTGATGATTTTCCGGCAGACTTTAGTGGTGACCTTTATTATTGCCTGCCATTCTAATTCTTCTCCTTTGACGGCATTAACTTTTTCTAGTATAATTGAATCCAGAAAATTGCCGTATTTTAGTTCCCTAACATCAGACGTGTTTCTGCAAACAGTTTTTTGCTAATGGACGTAAAGCAGCAACGTATGTCTCAATATTTTCTGATGGTTCTTGTTTCCAAAGAAGACATTTTTATGATTCAAACGCTTCATGAGTTTCACCCGCGAAAAAATCTTCTAATTTATGCATTATAATTTCTAGGTCCATTTTATTTTCTTCCATGTCAAATTCTATGCCATTATATATATCAAATACATCCTGACCTAGAGTTGCCAAGAAAATGAAGTTTGATATTCAGTATCGACCTCTTTCGAGAGTCTACTCGCATTCGAGTAGTATAAGAAGTTGCGTTTAAACGTTCGCCAATTATTAGCGACATTTCCAGCAAAGCTCATCTTCTCTTGAGGTGGTATTTTAGCAGAATATTGTCTCATAGCCATTATTGAAGTTGATTAAAAGAAAATAAAACTTACAGTTCTCAGAAGAAATGTATTTCCTTTCAAAATATCAATTTTTGGGGAAACAGGACGTGGCAGTTTCGACTTGTTTGTTTCGTTTCCTTTTCGTTTCCAATTAGGCCTGGATGAATTTGAATTTATTCATCATTTTTTTTGTTTTTGTTGTTGTTTTAATCCCACTTCTGAAACCATGCGTTCTGAACAGGATGTTTTAATATAAGGAGACTAACTCTACATAGGCGAGTTTGGAATAATTAAACAGGCTTATGACACCCACGAATGTTTTTTTTATAATTCCCGAAGTTATCTTGCATGGAGAGGAGGATGAGATGAAACATCATCGGTGAGCTTTTTTTCCCTTTCATTTCAATGCGGAAAACGTTGTCGTTTGTGTGAGCAGTCTCTTTTCGGAAAAATATCCACCGGCTAGATACACAAGGTGCATGCAGTAAGGCTTCATATGGACGAATCGAAGAGCGTTTGCCGGCACAGAGTGATTGGATCGCTTACACTGAGAGACTTTCATACTATTTTGAAGCTAACAGTATTACAGACGCAACTAGAAAAAAAAGTAATGCTGCCCTGTGGAGCAGAAACATTCTCATTATTAAAATAACTCATCATTCTCGATAGCTTACGAGACAAAACGTTTGACGAGCCATCACCGGCATCAGGGGAACATTGCAACTCAGCGCCGTCCGTTATTGTCGAACGGTTCAACTTTTATATGTGCCAACAACAACCAAACTAAACGATCTCAGACTTTATCGCCCACCTAAAAAACAGTCAAAGTTCTGCAAATTTGGTCCCACTATCTGTCATGGTTCTACCTTTCGTAAATTGAGTTTATAAAAGGTAACTGTGAGGTCTTCGCTGAAAAAGGAAACAAGTCGACACACTCTGACAATAGATAACGAACTGACTTTATTCAAAAGATGTGTGTGTGTGTGACGATCGGAAGTGAGTTAACTCTATTTATGAGGTCACAACACTATCCAGAATATGTTAAAGGACTAGCAGTTTGTAGGTGTCACGGACGACTGTATCCACAGACGTTTATTGGTGGAAAAAAAGTTGAATTTCAACCAGGCTTGACAAATAGCCCTGGCGATGGAAAGTGCAGACAAAAATGTTCCCGACATAGCAGCCTGCTCCAATACCACTACACTCATATAGTCACTCATATAAGCTGCATCAACAGAAGATATTCCGATCGAGGAAAAAGCGAAAAACTGTTTTTGATGTGATGGCAGGCACTCATCGGATTATTGTCGCTTCAGGGATACAACTTGCAACTTCTACCAAACTGGCCACATTTCAGCAACCTGCCTGAAAAGGAAAGGTACTAAGGGCACCAGAAATCGCCAGACACATAAGGTTGACAGAGATGAGCATGACGACAACACACACTCTATTACTTCAGGAGACACTGTCTCAGTGCACAAACTCTTCCGCATCTCACGAAAAAAAATTGATCCTTTAATGGTATTGGTGGGCATCAATGACAGATGGGGTGACATGGAAATTGACACAGGTGCTACAGTATCACAAAACCAATCTTTGCGACGAATCACATGACGTGCTTCGCAGAAGATTGGTTTTGAGTTTGGGTCGACTCTCAAAGATACAGTGTAATTTCTTAGTTCATCCAGCTCGTCTTTGAAAACGTCTGAGTACCTCTGTATGATGTCCTCGACAGCCGGGGTAGCGTTAAACATCAGGTAGTCCCTGTTGATGAGTTTGTAGTAGTCACAGATTTATTTTCTCTCGCGAATCAATGTCTCTGCCAAGCGATTCGACCACACACTGATCAATCAGAGGGGAGAACGCATTGATTCCTTCTTCCTCTCCAGAACTATTTTTTTTCTAGCCCTTTTTGGTAGTCGACAAGCAGGCAGAGAGCACTCGGCCAGTAGCAAAGAAAGACCTCTCTCTCGTCCTCTCCCACTGACATTCCACATGGAAGATCTTCACTGAAGATACGCGGCTATTTTCTACCAACTGCACAAACGAACCAATCCTGCGGCCTATCACGCCTCCTACAAACTCAAGAACCAACATACTATCCGGCGACACCAAAAAGAACCTTTTCTCACTCTGACTCAAGTTTACTTCTGCTATAACCTTTCGTTGTTGTGTTTCAAAGAAGTTTCGTTATTTATTTTGTACTACAAATTAATTTATAGTGATATGGAAACTAACCATAAACACTAAAAGTTCATATTATAGCATCATGTACAAACCGGGAACAAACATTGTTACTGCTGACACAATGAGCCGTCTTTACCTCTCAAAGAAAATCTACAAGTCCCGACGCCGGGATGCATCATTCACCACCTAGATGATATTACAGTGGATTTTGCCGATATTCGCAGACGTACCTCAAAGGACCCAATCCTTTCAAAGGTCTAGCAAGCTGTACGACCAGGAACAAATCTACGAGAGGAGCCCTTCTACTCAGCATTTCATACAAAGAGATACGAACTGAGGGTCGAAAATGGACGCTTGCTCTGAGGATCTCGAGTGATAATACCACACACCCTTAGACAAGTTCTGAAGGAGCTCCACTAATGCCACCCAGGTATGGTAAAAATGAAGGCTCTGGCTCGAAACTATGTGTGGTGGCCAGAGATAGATGTGGATATTGAGGAAAAAGTTAACCCTCGCTATACATGCCAGAGCTTTAGAACCTCTCCTGCAAGGGCACCACTGCAAGGGCACCACTGCATCCCAGGGAACTCTGGCACCGGATCCACGTGGACTATGCCGACTATAACCGCAGAAATCTGCTCCTAGTCACCGATGCTCACTCAAAATGGATAGAGGTTTACCTTACAGGGGCCACAAACTCAACCACCACAATTGAAAAATTAAGGTGTTGTTTTACCACGCACGGCCTTCCAAATCTCCTTGTCAATTTGGAGTTTGCTGAATTTACTAGGAAGAATGGTATTAAGCACAAATTGGTCAGCCCTACCATCAAGCCTCAAATACCCAGGCTGAAAGTGCAGTTGAAATTGTTAAAGGTGGACTGAGAAGGATGTCAGGTGGAACACTGGAAACAAAGCTTTCACGGTTTCTACTCTCCTACAGGACAACACCCCATATCACGAGTGGAGTTACACCAGCAGAACTGCTGATGGAGAAAGTTACAGACAAATCTGGACAGGTTGAGACCATCCACCTCTACCACGGTACTCCTCAGCCAAGATCATCAGAAATTCCATCATGACAGAACCGCCAAGATGCGGATGTTTCACAAAGGTTTTTACCCCGACCTTTAACAGTAACCCCAGATGGCTGGCCGGGCATGTTTTGGAAGGTATTGATGCCCTCTCTTTCTTGATAAAATTACAAGACGGACGAATTATTCGTCAAGACCACATAAGGGCTTGCCTCTGTTCTGAGCCAATGTGTCCTACTCCAGTGAATAACCCGGGACCAGAGCAAATTGAATCAAGATTGCCACCATAACTGGGTTCCTATTCACACTCCAGACACAGTTATGTCAAAGAATCTTCCAGTCCAGAAATCAGGGCACCCGAACGTTTCAGTCCTAAATAAAGTTTGGATCTGAAACAAGGATTCATAAATAAAGAGAAGAGGAGATGTAATATATGAAAAGCTTGGGAACTACAGTTTGGGGGTAGTATTGGGAACTTTCAGCAGCCAGCCCTAAAGGCGAGTTTAGAATGAATAAACAGGCTTATGACGCCCACGAATATTTCTTGTTGTTAGTTCCCGAAATTATCTTACAGTTATTTGTAAAAGATATTCTCTTATAAGAAATATTGATATGAATACTAATTTAAGTTTAAAGTCTGAAGTTTTAGTGAGTCAAAACAAGACCTCTACTTACAGTAGTCACTTCATTTAAAAATTTATAACAAGCACAGACATGTAAAAATATTTTCAAGACATTTTCTTAAGTCATGGACAATCTGTTATTGTTGTTGAGTATTCCATCAAGTGATCATCATTGAGTTAAAACTTTCTTGAAGAAATGTCATTATTTATCCAAAAACATTTTTTTTGTTTTTGCTTTATCCTGGCACAATAGAATAAAAAGCATCAATGCTAAAATCGAATGCTGATGGTGACTATTGAAAAACAAGAGTCAAGAAAGATTATTTTATTCATGTATTTATAAAGTCAAGACCACTATACAGAATATTCCATTTTAATCATTCTTATTTGCAACTAATTAAATAATTGTATTCTTTATTATTATAAAATTAATAATTTGGTTTAGAAAAAGTAATAAAAGTAAACATAACCAATACTTACAATATATCACAATATAAAAGACAACCATTTTAGAGATGGTTGCTTTAAAAATAGAATCAATATAATTAAATCTGAAATCAGAAGTATAAAAATAAAATAAATATTTTACATATAATAAATGAATATAGCAAGTACTGGATTTACATATGGGCTAAGTGGGTTGAAACCCAGGGCCTCACAGTCCAGGGAGTCCTGCTCTAACATTAAAACAAGTGAACAAATACATATATAAATGAATAAATGAATGTACAAATATAAAATAGCATGTGTATGTATAATGGTGACAAAAATGTTTTGATATTTTATATTTCATTCTTAGTAAATCTGTTTAAGATAATATAAAATATTGCAATTAATGCATGCACATGTAGATTGAATCAGTTTATTGCCCATTCAATATTTATTTTATTACTTTTTTATTCTAAGTTTATTTTTCCATTTTATGTTTCTTAATTTGGATTGATTGGTCAATGCTTGGTATATATGAATGATATTATTTTATTAATTTTTTTTATCTAATACATATTTTCCTTTGATATATATTTAAGTGCAAGTTAGTGTATTATATTATAATAAACACTTGCTACAACAAGTAGTAAATATTTTTTCTTTTAAACATATATATTTTGGCAAAAAAGCAATACAAAAGTAGCACTAATAAACCAAAGTGAGAAAAAAAACAGAAGGAAATATTGAAGCAAATACAAATTTGTATAATCCCTCCAATTCAGAACATTTGATTTTATATAGAGATACAAGAGACCAATTAGATGATACTACAAACAATGGAGAGGAGTCAGTTTTTATACAGAGCACAGCCTTGAAAGAATCTCAAAGTAACTTCAGTAACTTCTATGATAAGTACAGAAATTTGAGGAAAATATCAATACAGAGAACAATGCAGAGAAGTAAAAAATCTTGAAGGAAAAAAGCAGTTGAGGCTCATTATTATCTAAGTAAAAAAACACAGACTGTTCATGATAATCATATTTTCAGAGACATAGATATTGTATAGACCACAATGAATAATGAGCAATTTTCATTCTGGTTTAAGAAAGGCTTGTCAGCATTGGGATGGACCTTTCAGATATTCAAAGAGAATCTACAAAAAAAGCTTGAAACTGCTCAGAAAATCTATTCTATTACACCAAAGTAAATTCAGATGCATCTATTAGAATGTGCCTATCTGCAGGGTAAATCTTCTCTTCATGTAAATCAACATGAGAATGAAGGATCTGGCCAACCATATTGTCTCAAACTATTTATAAGGATATACATCTAATGGTTGATAAAGTTCAACATGTAATACTAAGCAACTTCAAACAGACTGAATATTTTAATGTATCAGTCAATTCCCATGTTGTTCATTTTATCTATTGTTTGATTATATCTAATAATGGATTACTAGTTGAACAATTTCTGAGATTTTTTTCTGAAAAACCACACCAGTATAACTAAGTTTACCCTGAATTACTTCACTGAATTGAGAATCAATTTCAATAAGTGTAGAGTACAATCATACAATAATGCATTGAATATTGTAAAATACTGGAAAATACAATGTTGTTCAGCAAAAGATTTTAGAAAGAAACAAATTTGTTGTTCATTCCAGGTGTTAGACATTCTTTTAATCTAGTTGGATGAACTGCAGTTGATTTGTTCCTTGATATGGTGAACCTCAGCTAATAATGACACTTGTGCTGTTATTAAAGCCCTATGTCATATTTATTGTAATGTAAATGAAAAAAAGAGATACCAGATGACAGGTGGGAATTCTATAGAAAATGAAAGTAGAATTTGTTTTCATGCTCCACCTTTGGACATGTTTGTTGAATCAATTTCATAAAATTAGCGAAGCTTTCCAAAGTCCACAAAATTTGTTGTATTAGGCTAATTCATCCAGTTCAATATTAAGGTATGTATTAAACACTCAGGATAAATTTGATGACATTGAACAACCAGCAAAAATAATGCACCCAAACATTTACTAGAAAAATTACAGAAGGAAATAAAGAATAGGGAAAGTTCAAAACAACAATGTAAAAGAAAAAAAAAACAATTAACAATCTCAATCTCAAAAACGGGTTTAGGGGGAATTCATCAATCCAGTGATGGGTGCTCTTGAAAGCAATTTTGACAGGAAAGTGAAAGAATAAAGAGATGTAGCCAGCAACTTTTACTTTTTAGTGATGGTTAAAAGCATCAAGAGATCAAATTCAAAATGGTACCAAGAGTCCCTAAAAGATGTTGACCTTAGTCTATTTGATGAGCTCTTGCACTTCCATATATATGTTGAACATGTTTACTCTGAGAAGAGAAATGTCACTCAAGAAATGCAAAATAATCAAGGAAAAAATTCATACACATTTTTTTAAATGAGGAAATAATGTTCAAATTGTTATTGTGTTTGATGGTCAAGGATTGTAGGGGTAAAAGATCATTTTTCAGATTAAAAAGCATCAAAATGATCTACGATTGACTGATTTAATGGTATAATTGATTAGTGCAGCAAAGAAAGCTCAAATGAAAATCTCTGGTGCATGTAATATAACAAAATAAACAACACTTTTTATCAAAATTTAGAATATTATAACTGTTACTAGATACATTTCCTCATTGGGTTTCACCCCTGTAGACCTTTTAATTTTCATTAAGGTTTTTGCAAACAGATGTTCTCTTGCACAGGATCTGTAGTTGCTTTTATCTGATACTGAATAGAGTAGCTAGTGACAAAAAATAAAACTGGGAATCTATACAAAGACTTGAATCCTGAGATTAGACAAGATTGGAGTCTGCATTTTGAGGTCGAACCCAGATTTTGAATCATATAACTAATTTACTTTACAGCAAGAAATTACCACCTAAAAAAATTTGATGAAATTTTAGAAATTACCTTCTTTTTATTGAAGACAAATTTAATCTTAAATCCAGTAAAAAACTTCATTTAATTTTAGTCCTCAAATTAGCATAAATGGTTTACACTAAGAGTAAAACTATATATATATATATATATATATATATATATATATATATATTCTTTTCAGATTTTAACTTTGGAAAAATGAATTCTCAAAGCAAAGAATAAAAGAAATAGTTTTTCAATCTTTTAACCATTATCAATTCTAAATAACTAATTCATCTTGCTTGTTTGCCTATAATTATATCAATCAATTTTGTTATAAAACTAAAAGGGAACTGAAAGAAAACTGACATAACAGGTGTAATCCATAACCTTCTGAAGAGGTGGGGGCTATTAACTTTATTTAAAATATAGTTATAAGATATGAAAGAACTTTTAAAACATCCATATGGTCAACACCTACAAATGAAGATATTCATTGTTTGTTAAATTTGAAATTATGAATAGTTTAAAAAGAAATAAAACAAAAGACAGCATTTTTCAGAATTGTTTATTATAAAAGCAGTAAGTGCCATATATACTTGTGGTCCTTGCATGAAAGAAAGGCTAAAAATGTAAGCCTAAAGTTTTGTTCACTATTATGCATAATCCAATGGCTGCAACAGGAATCAACACAGCATCACTAGCCAGATCCCAATGGATAAATTAAATTGACAGGTAATAAGTAGTAATTACATACATACATACATACATACATGCATGCATACATACATACTTACATACATATAAAGAGGTATGTACATTATACTGCTACATAACCAACAATGAAGTTCAGGCCAGAATTATAAAACTTATAAATAAAAAAAGTTACAAAAAATTCATCATCAGAGGCATGAAAACAATAACAAAGTACATTATGTTCATTGTCATCATCAACAACATGGTTATGTCCTGAGACTACTACCATAGACAGATATACATTTACAGATCAAATATATACAAGAGAACTCATCTGCAACTGTAGCTGCAAAGGCCAAAGTTGCAGAATCGTAGTGAGTCAAAGAAATCCTTCCTGTTTAAAGATGGTGGATAACAGCAGAAAGGGTACAAACAGCTTTAGGCTGATAGAAGCCAGAAGATGCATACTAACTAGGAGAAACAGAAAACTTATTGCACAATGAAAAATGTTTGCATACAACTGTTAAAGTGATGAGGTGGGGGGAATATAGTAAAGAAGATGCCAGAAACATTGGCTTCCTCTCTGCAGTCGGCTGGGATGATGAAAGCAAGATGTTTATTTTTCAAGCTTGATCCACCATTGCAGATAGAAAAATTCATCAATTGATGATTATGAGTTTGTATTAGTTTTTATTAACAAAATGTTGTGAATAAGTCAGTTATTAGTAAGCCATAGCTGACATTTTATTTTGAATATATTTGAGCTTTACAATTTGAGAAAGAACTTTCTTTTTTTTTTAAAGCTACAGTAAAGTAGTAGTAGATTTGACAGAAAATTAAATCCAGGAGATATGAACCAAGCACTGGGTACTTTGTTCTTAATTAGATAATATCTTGATATTCAATAATTCATGCCAATTTACTACTTTTTGTTTTGTAAAATAAGAGAAAAGAGTTTTCAATATAGCAAAGTCTTAAGTCTTCTGAATAATATTTCTATGTATTTAAAGTCAATGATACATCCCAACTTAAAGATACAGAAAAGGGTAACCAATAAATCACTGGAATTTTATATTGAAAAGGTAAAGGATGGCATATCACAGAAAGAAATATCACCATTGGGTGGTGACAGTTCACAATGGTCCATAAACACATCATGAATAGCATCTCTTAAGGCAGAAAAACCTCCCCGCAAAGGTATGCATTACTTTTATCAGGATAAAGCATACAAACTGCTAAAATATGAGAACTAAGAACAAATTTTAAAGTTCCAAAACAATTTGCAATGAGTTTTGTACTAATTTTTTCCAATGAGAAATTTTCCTCTTAAAATAAGTTTTATGTGAAATGTAAATCTACCAAATTTAAGATATATGCATTCATATAGGAACCAATGGAAGTACCAAAAAATACCTAAATAATCTAAAAAAAAAAAAAAAAAGAAAAAGACTAAAAAACCTACTTATATCCAGTATTAAAAAATTACAGCTTTTGAGTATTAGAGATAATGAATAAACTTAATTCTAAATAACTTATAAAAAATAATAAAGAATATCTATTCTAAGGTAAGGCAAACAGTTGCTGTGCTATACAATGAAGCTGTAATAAATCCAAGGGGAATTCAATTCACTTAAATTTATTTTGAGTGTTGCTTAGATAATGATAAGAAGCAATCCTCATATTTTACCAATGAAAATTGGAACTAAATCAATAATCCATTTTTAATCAATGAATTTTCAGAAATATAATTTTTGTTATAAATATCAAAATTCAGTTAATATTATAATTAAAATTATATGTAGGCAGAATTATGATTAATCACTTATGATCATTGGAAAGAAGATTGCATATTTTAGATAACATTTAAAATAAAATTGTTATTTCGGATTCTGTGATAAATTTTCAGTTGATTGCTTGAATGTTACATCCAAAAAGGATATATACAATTAACTAATACTTTTTAAGTTTAGTGATATAAATGCCTTTAGAGTTTACCAAAAATTGAAATTAATTCAATATAGAATGAACAATAATATATGCAAGCTCTTTTTAATATTAAATGAATTATCAAAAATGAAATGAAAAAGAAAAATACCAAATAAAATACTCAGCACATCAAATTTCAGTAAGCAAATTGAGAGAAGACATTTGGAATATGCATGGATATAGGGTTGGCAAGTGGATAGAAGGAAAATACTTTAAAAATAAATATATTTTCAATTTAATATAAGAGCCATATATTAAATTTGTGTATATATCAAACATATGAAAAATTAACTGATAAATAAAATTTGTGAACAGTTTGTTTTGGATTCAGTAGTTTAAAATAGTTGAAATATTTTCAGATAATTTTGAAAGAAAATATATTAAAGCTTGATTAAGTAATTTCATCAAATAAATAACACAGAGTTAATAATTGACCTAATAAACAGAGAAAAAATTGTTTTATTAAAAAAAATATTATCATTTTATAATCTTTTCATAAAGGAGTCACGGAAGACAAAAACATTTTCTATGATACATAAAAAAGAATTTAATAACTGAAGAATTTTTAAAAATTCAGATGAAACTGACAAACATAATCATTTTCGTTCTGTTTAGCTTTGTTTTTATTTTTCCTTTTTGTAAATCACAGAATCATTTATTTACATTTTAAATGCCTGCTAAAACTCAGTATATAAAATCTTTAATGGGTTAATTTGTATACTTTATACCTAACTATTTCTAAAAATATTGAAAAACAAATGAATAGGTTTAAGATCAAATTTAAAATGAACATTAAATAACTGTGCATATAACCAAAAAGGAAAATTAATAAACAGACTGGAAACAAAAAGAAAATGAAAAATGTTATTTTTTAGATTGTTAACTTTAAAACTATACTGTTTAAGTTTTCAATAAAAAAATTCATGGTCCATTTAATTTCAATTGGTTCTAGTTGATTGACTTTCTAAAAATCACATAAAAACAATATTTTTAGTTGTTTCTATTTGCTGATTGAAGAGAAATTTTGAAAAAAAGTTTTATATTGAAAAAGAAAATATTTTCTTTCAAGCAAAAATCATACTTTAATGAAATTTTAAGAAATGTGTTTCAAAAAAGTGGGATAGAAATAAAACAACAGAGAGCAAAGATCTCTTGTTTTTTTTGTTTTTTTTTTAAGCAATACATTTTTTAGAAAGTAAAGTTAGAATCTGATAACAAATTTAAATAAATTTTCAGAATTTTGTGTTGTCTTTAAGATATAATTTATACATGTGAAAGTAGCTATGAACTTAGAAATCACCAAAAAACCTAACCCTATGTTTAAAAAAAGAAAGAAACTTAGAATATCCATGGATGTAGGATTGGCAAGTGTATGGGTAGAAAATGCTTGAAAATAAATATATTTTCAATTTAATATAAGATGCATATCTTATTTGCAGACTTTTTCCCTTGTTATTTGGCCCTAAATACAAAAATAGCCAATGAAATAAATTCAAATACTTCTTTGATTTTTAAAAGCTTAATTATAATATATTCATAAAATTTTATACACTGGTTTCATGGATTCCTAACATAAATCTCTACCATTTGAAAGAGAGGAAAAACAAACACAAATTGTGTCAGAAATATTGTAAATACATTAAGTATTATTTATTTAAATTGAGATGCAAAAATATTCATTTATTTTCTATACAATCTTTTTTTTGCAGTCAGATGTTGTTAATATTATGGTAAATCCATTTTGATGTATGCAAAGTTATAAGGATAATGTAATAATGAGGTTGAAAATAAAAGGTCATCAACGTCTGATGATGACAGCTATCAGTTATTCGAAAAGCAGAATTCAAAGGTAAAATGTTGTTGGCTCAAGTGATCATTGAAACAGCATAAATTCATCATGTCCTTCAGCAGATTGATTAACTATCTATAGTATTTGCAATATTAATAACTAGGAAGCATTTTTTGTTTGTCCACAATTGATATCTAAATACTTTGACCAAATCTGATATGCATACTTTTGGACCCAAGAGGTTTTTAAATAAAAGTACAATGTACCTCATAGGAAATGGGTCTCTTACTAAGAAGGGGTCTCAAATGATAAATAATAATCAATAGGAAAACTGGTTTCTGTAATACTTATCTAATCACACAAAATTTAAACTTTAAAGAAAAATTAACAAACTAAACTCAAATTATTACAAATTACGCATATAGTTAGATCTTCAAAGTGGATATGCAAAATAACTACATAGCATTATTGCATAGTCAAGACTATATTTCTTAAGTATTCACAAACTTAAGAAGTCTGTTATTGTTAGAGCGGGTCCATGCTCCAGGGACAAGACTGACAACATTAATTTACTGTTGGCTTTTACCCCAGCCAGCATGGTCTAGCAAAGGCAGAATTAAGGCTGAAAGGCCCCTGGCTTCAGCTGGGCTAACTTCAGGTAGGCAAGCTGCATCATTGACACCTTTGTATAGCACTGAAACTTGCTGTCCAGTTTAAGCTATAATCAGACATCTGTGCCTGTACCCATGTTTAGGTCCATGTCCAGCTAGGCTCACCAGGTCCACATTGCACTAAGCAGGCCGATGACCAGCATAGACCAGCAGGGCTCGAGCCTCAGCTCATTCCTGACCTTCTCCTCCCCTAATCCCCACTATAATCCGACCTTTGGGTCATTGACCTTGAGTCAAGTCCTGTCTGGTGGGAGGCAGAGACAAATACAAACTTAAGACATATTAATTTAAATATTCTTTATTGTGGTTTAGATTTTTTGCCCAAGTAATGCAATAATGCTATGTAATTAATTTACAACTCTAGTCTCAAAATTTACCTATAAAACTTATGAGTAATTATTTTAGTAAGACAAATAATTTGTTAAGTTTTTCTTAAATTAAAACTGTTTCTCTGTAAGCAGTAAAATTATACCACTGGTTTCTCAGATAACTGTTTTGCAAAACTAAACAACTGTTAATAGAAAACATCTATTTCTTTTCCTGCTTAATTTATTAACCTATCATATTGACATTTCAATAATCTAATTTGGAGGAGATACAAAAGTTTTTGTAAATTTAATTCATAAAATTATACAATTTTATAACCATTAATTAAAAAAAATATGAATACAGAAATATTTTTCTCAAATGTTTATATTTGAAATTAACAATCAATGATGGAAATGCAAAAATGATCTTAAATGTAACAAAAATCAATATGCATAATTCTTAGTATAATTAACATAAGCCCTTATTTTCTTTTTAATCAGTTTCTCTTCTTTAAGATTTTTTTTAATATGTTCATCAAAATATGTTTTCTAAAAGAAAAAGAGATGGGCTTTTAGCTGATTTACATGTTCATAGCAAGAGAAAGAATGAATAAAAGTATATTTAATGTAAACTCCATTTCAACACACACACACACACACACACACACACACACACACACACACACACACACACACTATATATATATATATATATATATATATATATATATATATATATATATAAAATCTCAATTTTTGATATGTATTTTTCTGACTTGATAATTTCATTAAAATTATACTTCCTCTAATGAGGATAAAAGGTACAATGAGTGGAATTGAATTCTTAAGAAATATTACATGCATTAAGAATTTTCCTGTAACCAATCAAGTGCAAAACATGTCTTCTAGAAATCCAAAACTTTATTTCCAGTTTTCATATTAATCAATAATTCATAGATTATTTCAAAAATGAAATCTGTTGTGTTTTCAGCACAGAACTGATATTTTGGAAATGAAAGCAACTTTTGGGAACCATGTTTTGCTATTTGGATAATAGACAGCTGAAAAAGTTTTGTCCTGTAGAAGAATATTGTTTCAGCACCAAACCTCCAACTGCTCACAGAAACAAGTTGTAACAAACAATATTAAATTGAAGGGTTAATAGATTCTGCAGGATGGGCAAAGTAGTTTCAATTAGAAAAATATTTTGTCAAAAATAATCTTTGAGTTAAACGACACAATTCACATACAATATAGAGATATTTCCAAAAGTAAAATTTTAAATGTTTCAGTTTTATAGTTATAAATTGAAATATTTCAAGACAAGATAACGAAGCAATGAATAGTGAATAAAAATTGTCACAGACTTAAACCACTGCCTCCAAGCACCAACCACAATGCCTATAAAAGTATACAGAGGAAGAGCATTTATTCAGGCTTTCAGTTGGTCAGTTTTTAGGACATCAGTTTAATGGACAAACCAGTCTTCTGCATTCATTGCTGTCTCACGTTGGAAATGGGTCATTGGAATTATAATTTCAGGACCCAGAGGCATAGAACTCTAAGAAATAACAGGAAAATTCACAGACACATAGTACAGTCAAAAGACTATATTCAAGGTCAATATCAAATGAGAGAAGTTAAGTGGATTTTCTTATCTAAAAAAGTTACTTTACTTATTTGAAAAAGTTTCGCTATAGAGTATTTTTATAAAAAGATCTGCCGGTAAAAAAGGCTGGCATTTTAAGAGTAAGTAATAAATTATTCTGAATTGAAGATATCAAGTAAAACCCAGAATAATATGTAAAATATTTATAACACTGAACTTAAGTAAGTCTTTAAACTCTGGTAATTTTTCTAAGATATAAAATGAAAAACATTACCAAGATCAAATCATTAAATATCAATAGAAGTACTAAATCCTGAGTTGTTAACAGATTGACATAAGAGATATTACTAATTCATAATTTTGAATGCAATTACACAATTTTATATATTTATTTATCTTTATTTTGTATAAAGCATTATCATGATTTTCTCACTGTTGCAAAGGACAAATGAGGTCAGGGTATACTATTAGGAAATTGTGGCATTGAGAGTGAATCAAAATAAATTGGGAGTCAAAGTTTTTGTTTTAAAATCCAAAATGTAGATAAATATAATTTGTTTGTAGAAATGCTATAATCACTTATTCAACAAATTTATGTTCAATTTCCTTCCATAGAATTAAAACAACAACAAATTATTTATTTTTTCATGAAGAAATTTTTATGTTTGCATGTGTATCTATTGATTAAAAAGCAAAACAAAAAACAACAAAACAAAAAGCCTATCACTAAAGCCTCTCCCAACTCTGACATGCAACCTCATACAGAAATTTTATATTACTTTGTTCTATTTGTATCATTTTTATACAGAATTCCTCTCAAAAATGTGTAAAGCCACAACAGTTTTTTGTTTGGTTATTGTTCCAATATATTGTTGGAAATTGCATAAATAACTTATTAAATGATAAGACCAGATTATTATACTGGTGATTTAGGGAAATAAGTTTGACTTTGATTCAAACAGATAAAGAAAGCATGCATATATTGATTATCAAAACCACATTTGTACAAGTGGAAGAGCTGAGAGTATGCTTTCTAGAGAAATGGTTATCCACCGTGAGATTAGTTATGTATACAGAATGGATAAGAACAACAGTAATCAAACTTGGCAACTGTGACATACACAAAAATCATTGCAATTATCTTTTAACATCATTGTGGGCAATAGAAAACTGTGTGCATTGTAATGTGTGTTTGCTGACATCAGATTCAAGGAAGATCAGGCAAGGCATCACATACTGACAATGCCTTCAACATCATCATCATCATCATCATCATCATCATGCCAGCAATTCTCCGTTACCTCTAATAACCAGTACATAAAATGGGCACACATTAACACACCATCTCTTTCCTCCATCTCAATTTGAGTATCTTTTATTCTTTATAAAGTTTAAAAAAAAAATTTAATCTTTTATTTTTGTTTTTGAGGCAGATGGGTGAAAATATACAATGAAACAAGAGGGACGGTGGGACAGCAATAGGGAAAAAGAAAAAAGTTATTGTAATTAAGTAATCCTGGCACAACCAAAACTCAGTCCTGTAGAAGACTGCTACTAAATAACAAGATAAACACACACTTAGACACATACACTCTTTTGTACACATGTAACCACACATTAACATTTTTTGTTTTTGTTTTCAAGGAGTTGCAGCAGTGAACTGAAAAAGTTGTTTACAGTTGCTTTAATACCTTCACGCCATCACAGAATATTAAAACATTAAAGAGATACAAAAACACAACATTGTATTGTCCCAATTTGCATGGCAGCTGATGGAATGGAATTTCATTTTAGAACATACAGAAAATGTATGTAAATAGAATAAAGCAAGAGGATAACAACTTTTTAGGTTTTGAAAAGAGATGTAAAGAGATTTTGGTAAGCTCTGTTAGTAGAGGGATGGAAAAATAGTTAAATCATACAAAGTGAAACAACTAGAATCGTTTTTTTAATGTAACAGATTTTGTTACACAATTACAACTTAAATTAAAATTCTCTGGTCAGTTTTCTTTGGAAAAGTTTCAAAAAATACGAATCAAATGCATGTTCTTTATATTTGAAATTGAATATTTTTCTTTTGGAAATCTTGTATCCTAAAAACAGTTGCAATTTGAAAAATGCTTACTGTATAACATGTGCAAATGAAAACAATAATTTGCATATTGTTAATGTAAAAAGGTCCAACATTTAAATTGTTCAATTTTGCCATTTTGACAGAGAGATAACAGTTATTAAAGCAATGAATAAAAAAAAAAGTAAGTTGAATATTATTGAAAACTTCACTCATGTTTCTGTGCATTTGCACAGTGGATAATAAATCTCCCCCAAAATCTCCTTGCTCTGCTGACTCATCTAATATTCAGTAGAAACATCATTAGAAATTACATCGCTCTAATTTGGACATTCAATATCTGCAGTGCAAATATTTAGTAACATTATCATAGCCTTATATTACATCAGGAAGTTACAAGCTTTTCTAGTAAATATGCACAAAATCAAAACCATAAAATCCTTCTTTATTTTTACTGAAAAAAATAAAAAATGTTTTTCAATGGAAAATAGTAAAAATAAACATCTAATTTGTTAATGATTTTTTTGATAATCAATTCAAAGGTTTTATTGTTGTTATAACCATTTACTAATACAATTTGCTAAGAAGGAAAGTTTTTGATATTCTTGTGTAGAAATGCATTAAAATATTGAAAAATAGAAATAAATATGGAATATTCCAACTGAACAAAGCATTATAAGAAATGTTAAAATCAGGTTAGGAGATAAAATATCCCAGAAAGGTAATTTTCTAAATGGTTTTATCATTTTGCTTGAGAGAGTAAAGTGTTCAAATAAATCAAAGCCAGTGACTGCTTCTGAGTCCCATTTGAAGATCAACCATGTTGAATATATCTTTTAAATGACTGAACAGTGAAATTTTCTGTTATTGCTATTTAACTTTAATAAACTGATGATTAATATAAAATATTTGAAATGTCAAGTATTAAATATACATATAGAGCAGATTGGGTAACTTCAAAGAATGAATTATAATACTTAAAGTAAATATATAGAAAAGAGTGAATTAATCTGCAATCTAATAGAAAGAAGAATAAAGCTAATAATTATATTGAAACTCTCTGTTAGATAATATTTCAATCATAATTTGGGACCATGAGTAATACTTAGTTTTAATGAAATAGTGTTGGAAATGGTTAAACAGAAGAAATAATTATATAACATACATAACTTTCATTTATTTGTTTTATTTTTTTGGATAAAATAATAATCAAAGAGATGAGTATAACCCATATACTGCATTAAAAAAGAACCTTATTTATTAAACTAAATCCTCCAAGGTTAAGTAACTTTAAACTGAAAATAAAAATGCTTGAAATATCTACTCCATAATAATCTTCAAAATCATTTATTGTAATGCTAATTAAGCAATAAACTGGATTGATTTCAAATGACTCAAAAACCTATATAAAACTTTAAAATCTTAATAGAGAAATTCAAATAAACACTAATAATTGTGCTAAGAAATCTTCTCTCTGTTAGATTTAATATTCTAATAATAACCTGAAGATTAAAGTTGAAAGCATTTGCTCAAATGAGGAAGAACCTAGTGAAAGTTTATTAAGCTATCAACAGAATTTGATAACAGTTAATAAGCAGCAGCAGCAGCAGCAGCAAGATAAACAATCAGCACAATTTGAAACTGGTTAAGTTTTAACATTTGTCATTAGAGCATTTATTGCAATATAATTTAAAGTAAATTCAACACATTTTTATAATATAACATAGCTGCTCTCATTATATTTTAAAAGATGAAAGAAGATATTTTACAATCTATTTTCTCATAGATTAGGAATGGAATAGAGTCTATCTTAATCCATCATAAACTTCAAGCCAATGCCGTTTTTTGAGAAGAAATAATGTTATATTGAAGAGAACTTTAATAGTTTTCTACTTCACTGCCAAAAGCAGGACTTGAATTTGTCTCTTCTAGTTATATCCTATGCACAGGTTATCTATATCAGTTGATGATGAACTTCCTATATGTACCTTTCTTCACATGTTACAGAAAAGTTGTTGCTTCAATAACTTCACATGCCTAACAATATCAAGTAATCAGAATTCACAACAAATAACAAATAGAAAAAAAGCAAATACTCAAATTTTGAATAGCATGATTAATACCATTATGCTATACAATGCCAAAGATGATAGTAGCATACTATATTATACACAAATTTCCATCATATAGGAAAGTTGAAAAATGTTCAAGAATCTTTTATCTTAATTACATCAACAATATAAACCTTCAATTTTTTTAAATAAATTTCATTGACAGAGCAATTTCATCTGAGAGAGAAAATATCTGGAAAGCTGGTAGGTAAACTCCACAAAAAGAGTAGAGTTCTTTCCCAATGCAAAATAGATATGGCTGCAAATTCATAGGGTTAAAAAGACAAGATTATAATCTAAACAAATGTTAATACAGAAATCTATAAGGAAAATCAAGTCTATAGTTTTGTCTTTATTGAAAATAACCAGAACAATTTTTGAATTAGAGACTTAAGAAATTAGCTTGCCTTTTAAAAGGAAAGGCCCATAAATAAATATTAAGAGAAATTTAAACTTCATTATAAGAGGGGAAATCACTAATGACAATGTTTTGTTTTTTTCATAAGGGGCACAAGCAGAGCAATACAAGAACAGTACAAGAAAATGTATTGGGCAGTAATCCCACAAATGTATTGGGCAGTAATCGTCCCACAATAATTAAAGAGCCTGTACCATTTACAGGAGTTTGCAAGCCACAATCCTGGAATGAGCAAGTGAAACTCAATACAACTCAAATTGAAAACTGAGTACTTCAATATAGAAGTTGATATATGAAAAAAAAAGTATAAGAAAAATAATTAAATTTGCCATTTATTTGTAATCTGGTGTTGCAACATTAATAATTTTTTTTTATTTGATTAATATCAAATAATCATATATAACTTCAAATGAAATATTTCTCATTTATATTTAATCTTCTTCATTTAAAATTATATGGACATGAAAACAGGCAACATTTTTGCAGTAATAATTGATAAAGACTCTTTGTCAACAATATAAGAACCTGAGCCACTTTTTAGATATCCAAATTACAATACTTGACTTACTGAATAACTTACAGTTCAAAATTAGTGTTTATATATATATAACCAATAATATAAAACAAATCTGAACTAAAAATTCTAACCAATAAAATATATAATATTTATGGAAATAAGATCATATTGCTTCATTTTTATGATTTATTTTAGAAACTTTCTATTAAAATATATTTGTGTCACTAGACCAACTCAGGGAGTGAGCCTATTGACAGATTAAATGAAAATAAAAATTATTTCTCTACATGGTAAACAAGCATTATTTTGAAATTAGAATTTATGTAAAAATTATTATTCTATTATAAATGTACTTAATGTGATACTAAAAAAATAGAGAATAAGATATATATTTTTTTAAATAAATGTATTGCTATAGTTTCTATTTACCTTAGAGCTGAAATATATGATGAGAAGTTTTGAAGATAATATATGCTCCATTAAAAAGAAATTAACACAGGAATATTAGTACAAGGCAAACTGAGTTGGGCAAAAATAATAAAACACAACTGAGTAAAAACATTTAAAAAAATTAAGTGTGAGTACCAATAAATTTCACATCCAACAGTCACATTTCAAAACAAAATTATTTGAAAATATTGGTGAGTTATATCATAATCATTATATATATAGGAATGTTATTTACTAAATTTATTGAATCGTTGTTTTAAAACAAGTGGGAAAGAAATGATTTTTCTATAAAAATTAATTTTAAGTATTAAGAATTTCTATGGTTAAAAATTTTATGTTGAATATGTGAAATTTCTAATTAACCATTTTGACTGAACAAGAAAATATTTGAAATATTCAAGGATTGTATAATACTTGTAAAATATCACTATTTGTGGTAAGTCATTTAAGTAAATTTATGTTTATATATTCAGCATTTAATCAAACACAAGAAATAAAGCAGAGCAAAAGTAATATGTAACCAACATTTACATTTCCTCTATTTATCCCCAAAACTTTAAAAAAAACAACAAGCAAACTGGCAATGGTTAATCTTACAAACTAGTGTTTGGCAGTTTTAAGTCTCAAATTAATGCTCTATTATTGTAGCTTTGTCCCTAAGCTGAATACAAATCTTTAGGTTCTCAGTTCATCAAGTTCAATTTTCTCCTTTTCATGAGAGATAACTGGACATATTTTTCTAACTATTTTTTTCAGTCAAGTAACTTCTTATTAAACACATAATAAACTAAAAATATATTCATTATTGGAAATATTTTAGTTCTCCTAAAAGAAAAAAATACTTTATATAACACAGTCAATTAAGATATTTCAAAACAGAATATTTTGAAGTTTAGAAAATGTATAATAATTTTGAATTATATTTATGAAAAGAACAAAATATTTTGGTTTTTGAAATGTGACTTTATATGTGACAATAACAGTGTAACGAAAGAAAAAATATTACAAAGAAGGGAAAAATTTTGTGTAACAAGCATAAGGAATGGTGTGACAAACAAGGGGAATTATATTATAAGAAATTTGATAAAATCATTTGCTTATTTAATGCTAACCAGCATTAAATAAACAAAAGATTTTATTAAATAAAGATTTTTGTAATTTTACAAAAATGAATAACAGATTCCGTAAGTAGGAAAGAATTGCATATTCTTTTTTACAGAGTTTGAATTCAACCAAAAAGTGAAGAAACTACAATGGTAATAAGATCCAATTTGTATTCATAAGTAAACATTTTTTTATATCTTAAAGAAATATAGGCCATCATAATGTCAAAAAGAAACCCATTGCATACACATACATCTTACTCATATTGAACAATTCTTTATTCATAAAGATCAATTTTAACAAGAGTTCAAGAAAGGATAATTTTATGACCAATAACGAGAAAATTAAACAATCCTTTTGCTTTGTTTTAATTTCATAATAATAACCATCATTGAATTTCCTAGACAAGTCCTTGTCTGTCTTTAAAAGAGAATCAAAGAACAAATGGAAGTAAATTTCAAAACAAAATTTGAGTTTGGTAAATTTCTGCAATATTTTTAATAAAAAAATGACATTGCAGTGTGAAGTATCAAAAGCAAAAATAAAAGCCAATGCATTCACATATAGCAACATCCATGACAAAATTTTTTTTAACTTGCCAGTACACCAATTAAGTTAAGATTGGAACATATTTGAGCAGCATAAAGTGATATACATATGCTTACACAAAAAAGATTCAAGTATTTTATTATTACATATGTGCCCCATTCATGGTACTTCATATAGCAAGATATACATAATTTTTTCTTTTGCTGTTTTTGTGCATACATATACTGACACAATTTGGATTTAAATATATTTTAACAGTAATAAATACCTTTTAAAATAAACTTATACTAATAAGAAGCAGAGGTACACTATTGAAAATTTACATCCTAGTGAATCAATTTTGATATTGTTTCCAAGCTATATAGTAAAGAAAAGAGAGTTCCAAAGATATTTAAAAGTTTGTTTATTGCTGGTGTCACAATAAAGCAGTTCCTGTGAGCTGCAGTATCTATTTAACACCAAAATATGCACATAGGTATTTAGGCTTACAGATGTGATAGCCTTTTATTAAAAAGATATTTTAAGGGGAAAATAACAAACTGTACTTCATTCATCATCATTTATGAAATGTTAAAAGTTTCAATAGTATTAACTGGATAAGAGTTTCAGCTTTCAATCTGTAACTCTTTAATTCAAATTTCAAGACACCAAACCATTTTAGAGACACCAAACACAATGCACTTTTATTGTACCTGAAAACAGCAAGCATCTTAAATATTTGAAACATTTTCAAATACTGTAACAATATTTTATCTAACATGTGGAAACTACTAAAAACTAACACAAACATCAAATTTTGAGTTATCCTCTCTGATAAAGAACAATTTACTTGTTAGCACATGAAATACATTACTAAAATCAGTTTTCTTGATCTACTAAACTTACGGTACTTTTTAATATTAGTTTCCAGTTTAAATAGAGGTTGGTAAAATTATCCATGAGATAACAATAACGGTTGATAACAAGCAACAAATAATGATATATAGATTTATTAAATATAGATTCAGGTGTAACTATCATCATGATTATTCTAACAAAATTCTTTACAAATTACAA